>LR738709.1:65334984-65358264 GCA_902687465.1 Secale cereale | reverse complement strand
GGGGTAAAACCTCACTTTACCCCTTTGGACAGCACCATTCACCCTCTCTCTCAACCCCTCCTTCCCTCCAGAGGATTCCTAGAGCATCAAATGCATCTTCCCCATTCTTTACACCTTCCTAAAGCCAGTAGACAAGCTTGGGCACGCCCAACTGCCAATGGCATGCCCTGGCATGCCAAAACGGCGCTCTAGAGCGCGCTACAGTGCACTGGCGCACTGTAGCCGCCCCCCATCCCGATGCCCCGACTACCCCGGCTGTTCCCCGCATGCCAGCAGGACCACCTCGATGTCCTGGACACGCCTGGCTGGTCGGCCCCTTCTCTTTCTTCCTCCTCCTGCCTCCTCTCACACGCGCGCTGGCCGCCCGAGCACTCCAATGGGCAGCCTCGCACGCGCGCTACCCTGACGCTCCCCCGCTCCATCTCTCCCTTCCCCTCGACCTGAACCAACCCCACAAACACCCTGGACACACCCACGGGCGCCCCCGTGGCTTGCAGCGACGGCAACTAGCTTGCCGGCGCACGAGACCTCGGTGAACCGTCGCCCGCCTATTTATAGGCCACCCCAGACCCTCCTCGCGGCTCCATTTGCCCCCTCTCCCTCCAGTGTACCTCCCCGACCTGCCTACTGCCCTTCCCGTGCCCTCCTTGCGCCTCCATGGCTGAAGCCGAGCCGCCGACCTCCTCTTGAATCCCCGCGAATGAGGCCTCCTCCTCCCCTCCTTTCTCCACTAGGCGAACCCCATGGCCACCGCGGAGCTTCCCCGTTCTCCTGTTACTCCCCTCGGTGGCCTGAGCGCCGTGCCAGCCTTCACCGTCAGCCACATCCACCGCGGGCGACGCCCTCCTCGACCTGGTCCTCCCCGACAGGCGTGTTACCCATGGCTAGATGCGCCTCTCCGTGCTGGTCATTCCGGTGGCCGGGGCGTCGCCAGAGACGGCCCGAGTCGACGGGGCAACGCCGGCGAGCGCTAGGCCCTGCCTCCCCTGCCTCACCTTTGTTCGAGCGGGAGGAGGAAGACGAGCCTGCCAGGCGGGGCCCGCTTGTAAGCGACCCAGAGGCTGGGCCCGCGCATAAGTGGAGACGGCATCCGTGGAAGCCGCGTCCCTGCGGTGAAGACGCCTGGCCCAAAGGCGCCTTCGACGTCGCCTGGCCCTCTGCGTATGTCCGTGCTGCTGGGCCGGCCCAAGGCACCGCGGCACTATACTGCGCCCAAAACGCAGTATAGGTATAACCCCCCCTCCTTTCCCTTTTCTTTTTCTTTTCCAGTCAACTTCAAAAATCCTTAAATAATTCAAATAAACTCCAAATTTGATGATTCAAATTTCTGGTAGTTTCTAAAATCATGCACTATCACATGGTGCAACATGCACATTTTTCCAGAGACTTTTTCTTCACTAATATTTATCAAATGCCATTTTCTATTTCTGTGATACACTTTAGAAAATCACAGAGAGCTCAAAGTTGATCCAAATGCAATGGTTCAAATTCCTAGACGCTTGTAATATCAAAACTTAGTTTTGGAACATTTTTCCTAATACTTTCTGTACCCCACACAATAATGAGCCATTTCTTCATATTTGTCAACTTTGCAAAATCCTAAGAAATTCATTTGGACTCCAAATCCAATGAAACCAACTCCAAGATGCTTCTAAAATCATGGTTTGTTAAATGGGTGCCTTTGCTCATTTATCAAAAATATATTTCTGTACACTTCTTGCAAATCCATAAATCCCCTGATTGCCTCATGTTGAAATGTTCCAAACCATCCATTGATCATACTTCAATTAAACCACCTTGGTTATTTTTCATATGACCAGAGGTATCCTAGAAAAGTCCAACTCCTATTTTTAGAGCACTTTTATTTTTGCCTTGTTGTGTTGCTTATTATGATTGTTTCCATCGTTAGTTGACGAAATAAACGGAGTACTCGGAGATGGACCAGAAGGTTTGAAGACTCAGAAGGACAAGGCAAGCAGCCCTTTGACCATGTTCGAGAAACCTTTTTATGCATGTCTCATAGCACCTTATTATCAATGCATCGGAATCATGTTGAGGTGGAGACCACTTTGGTTGCTACCTCTGTTACTTTACTATTGAAACTTGCATGAAGCATGACCCTACCTTCCTATGAGGGTTATGTGGGTGGGAGTAGTTAGGTTGCTATAGTAGTGGCTACGCAAATGGGACGGGAATATGCATGGTAACGGAGGCAGAGTACTTTCAAAAGACTTTTCAAAAACCCCGTCGGGTGCCACTTATGCCCGAGGGAGATGGTGAGATGGGTAACGACTTGATGAGGAAGTGGTGTACCGAGGCAAGTGTGTATGTTGTTTTGAAAATGGATTGGTTTAAGTTGCGACCGTTATTCCAACCTTACATGCGCAACCACTCTACCCTTATATGGGAAAGGGCATTATTGATTACCTAGGCCGATACTAGCATGGTGCCCGCATTACTAGTGACAGGGGTGACATGAGGTCACTCTCGGGATGGGGTCGCGCTTGGATAGGCGGCCATGACTGTCTTTACAGGGCACCGGACACACCGTTGGTACCCCGTGCTTGTGGTATGTGATGAATATGGGAGCGAGGCTCCAAAATCTTAAGATTTGAAATGTGGGGCACGGGGGTTGCTACCAATCGAGTGGACTCCATATTAGTGTCGCCTAGGGAAAGATATTGATCGGGTGCTTACCCCGGGTACTTAAGGTACCGTGGGTCGTGGATGACATGGAAAGTTCCCCGGATCTAGTGGGTAAAGTGTGCAACCTCTGCAGAGTGTAAAACTATTCGAATAGCCGTGTCCACGGTCAAGGACAGTTGGGTAACCGCTCTTGGGCTACGTCCAATGTTTGCGAAACCTGGTGTGTGTGTGTGTGTGTGTGTGTGTGTGTAGGTGTGTGAGGAAAACAACACGGTTCGGTGATGTTGATGATGTGATTCTTGAGGAAGTCATGACGAGCTTGAGCATGAGTTGATTACAACTCTTCCTCGATATTGATGTGTGTAACCTCCTGATACTTGTTGCAGACGCATGCATGCCCTTGTTTTACGTTGATCATACTTGCATATGAAAAATTAGCTTTCCGCAAAACTGCCAATTTAGCAGTAGAGCCTTGCATAATTATTCTGTCATCACACTTGGGTTGCTTGCGAGTACATTCAAAGTACTCATTGGCTTGCCACTGGTTATTTTATTGGCCAGGCATGAGAGGGCAGGATATGATGGAGATTTCTCGGTGGCGAACATGCGAGCTAGGATGCTTCCCAGTCAGAATGCCTGTAGGGTTAAGGCAGATGGCATGGGTCCATGTTGTTATTGAAGATTTCCGCTGCGATGATTTATAATTCAAGACTTGACCATTATGGTCACAATTTGTGTAAAACGGTATGTATGGATGTAAGACTCTTGTTATTCAGCTTCTGTGTGTTCAGTGAGCATTGATCTCTGGGATCACTGTACACTGCATTCGGTGATCACGACTTATGAATCGGGGTCCCCACAGAGCTGGTATCAGAGCCATCCTGACTGTAGGAAGCCTTAGTTAGCATGGTCGTTAGTTAGGGTAAAACTATTTCCAAAACTATTACTAGTTTTCAAAACTATCTATACTTCTCTTCCCTTCTCAGTTTTTCGAAAACTAGGCTATACTTGATCTCTTCCCCTTCAAAACTTTGGTCGCTAGAACCCTTATGCCCCAGACCACTTGATTTTCTTGCAATCCAATCTAGAAGGAGTACACGTTACTAAAAACTCACCCACCTCTTCTGAACACAAGAGTGGCGACACCATAACAAGACGATGCCAACAGAAGATACATCCTCGAGGAATGAGGACCTGAAGACCCAGAAGATGGTGACACCCTTGACAGTGCCCCAAGATGATGCAACCTTGGCCTACGATGACCAGGGAATAGGTTATGCAAGATCATGATATACATCGCTAATAGAGTAATCCTGTCACTACTGTTGTTGTATCGGCAACCACCTGTGGATGAGAACCTCGCCATTTGGTCCGCCTCACTATAGTGAGCAGGAAAACGGTTCTCTTCGTTCCCCGCTCTTGGTGTCGATGTTGTCATCAACGTAACTGACATGTTGAACATCTACTATGCCTTGTTAATATCATTGCATAAATGATTGCCTACCTGGTACCCTCGACACCCCAGAAGGCACAAGGGACCGTCATGATCAAAGAGACAAGAGAAGACCAAGTCAACGCCAGTTACAAGGAGACACCTTCATCACATCACCTCATCATGCGAGAAGTTGTTGAAGATTCTTCAGGCTTAACCCGGATAGTTCATCAAGCAACTACAAGGGACATAGCAACACCTGAGGAAATCTCAGAAGACTGCACGAGGCACAAGTCACGACTGCTGAGTCCGAGAACCCCTAGGGTAGGATGAGTCGTGTACCCCCTATGCGCAGTCGAGTCCGTGTGATGGTTCGAATAGAACCATGATTGTGTGTTGCTTGTTTTTATTGTTTGTGTTTTGATATAAGTCGCACCTTGCCCTAGGCAACAAGTGCATGGCTATATCATCTTCCTTGCCTTGTTTCTTTTGTTTCGGCCTTTTTGCACCTGTTTGTTTGCACTTGCACTATAGAACCCCCTTTAGGCATTCCCCTCCTCTATGCTGCTTTTTCCCTCTCTTCTCTCTCCTCAACTGAAGACCCGCAAGACAAGAAGTACCAAGGATTCCAACTCGGCGACCAACTAACAATGAAGACCTCTGCTACGACCTCCACGACCAAGTGCAACCCCGTAGAATTATGTTTAATCCTCCAGACTAGTAACCCATTCCTAGACCCTTTGAGACTTCACGAGATACTCCAGCACGAACCCTTAACCATGTGCTTAACCCATAGAATTGCGAGAGAACCAGTTAAGCCTTTGTAACCTTGCACAACACTGGGTTCGTAATGGAACTAGTGGACACAGTGAGTGAGCACATTTTCATCCTAATGTAGCACAAGAACTGATGATGCCATAAATAGACCAATTTGAGGATATAGGACAAACGATATGGTGACTTTATATCAGTGACTTCGAGGAATTACCTGAGGCCTTGATGGATTGTGAGGTTTTCATGTTGGAGGGATCATGATTAATAGAGTAGCGTGACTATCACCACCCTGGAGTAACTTGGACTTGCAGGGCAATTGTGATTGCAAGATACAATTCTTGGAAGTATAAGGTTTTGACTTCATCGGAGGATATTGATTGGAAATAGTTGACATTTTGAGATGACTTGGGGGAAATGTAGGAATTCTCGGCGGACATGAGATCTGGATTTATGTAGGTGATTTTGGTTGGGTATAGATGCTAAGTATGTCTACATGGTTCGGAGTAAATTGGGTTTAGACTGATGATCCCGATCGTGATTCCATGTTTCTCGGTGGACAATAAACTAGGAGATTGGATTATTTGTCGGAGTTGATTTAGGGATCTATATAATCATGACCTTGGAGTTTACTTGACCATGATGATGGGAATTTGGTGGACTTACTATGATAATGCATAGCCCTTTCAAGTATTTGGGTACTATAGGGACTTGAGATCTTGAGGAACACCGTAGACATCGGATTTGTAGAATTGTTGGATTATGTGGTGATTGATGGAAGTTACCGGGCTGTTGGAGTTGATCTATAGGAAGAAAACGAGATCTTGGAGTGGCATATGATGTGTTTCCTTAGAATAGAGATGCATTATCTTGAACCTTGCAAGAATAGGTTGAGCGCTTGGATTGTGGTGTTTAATTCAAGCTTAGCAGCTTGTATGATCTACCCATGGATTTTAGGGGGTGGACATACATATGAGTTTGGGGATCGTAGACAAGAATAATTTTGTTAGACCGCCTCTTGGGAGTCATGAGGATGTGTATGGCATGAGTGGTGATTGAAGTTGGTCTATACGAGAGGATGCATTTAGTGGTATAAGGTTATTCGTTTGGAGTACTAGATGGGGCTATTGGCATCTCAGAAACCGTGCCTAAGGATAAGATAATAAACGTTCACTCACTCACTAGAATCCTTGAAACCCTTAAGACCCACCAAGCCACAACATGGTCAGATCCCGACCACGGGCCTTGGCTCTAAGTCAAGAAGACCATTGCCAACGTTCAACGGAGACCACCACCAATACCCCAGCCTACCTTGCGTACCCCATAGACCTCATGGAGTATTTGGACAAGTTGGGTAACATCATTATTTGATGGCCTACTTGTCTGCCTGAAGACAAAAGAAGAGACGGACAGCTGGATAGAAGACATTTGAAGACCGCCATGTCAAGAAGGAAGAACTACACCGACCACCGTCATCAAGAAGTAAACTTCTGCGTCCAAGACCGGGCGTATCTGCAAACCACTCCTCTCGAAGGAACCAAGCATTTCCATGTCGAAGGGACGCTCACACCAAGATTTATCGACTTTCTTCAAGACCACTGCAAGACAAATAGTAGACGGCTACCAGCTAGATTTACCACCTGAGATACCCACCGTACACCAAATATTCCATGGGTCTCCATTCCGGAAGTACTTCTTACTTCCTAACTAGCCCGGTCCCTGCAAGGACATCGATCACCGAGCCCTTGACGTCTAGCTCAACCTAACCTATGCAAGAGACCCCTCAGCAACCTGCTTCAAAGAGGGCAACATGCGAGAAGACACACCAGCAAGTACTTCAAGATTCCACGGAGCACCACTCGGAAGCAGAACCAACAAGAAGAAGTGAAGACTACCCCGTATCCAAGACTCCGTATTCCTTTCCATGCCTAGTCTGGGAATCACGGGGACGAGATTATTGTAAGGGGGGTAGGTCTGTCACACCCTGATTTTCATGCCACAACACTTAAGCTAATAATCATGCTATAAATGTGGATTGACAAAAACTTTTGGGTGTTTTGGACATTGCTTGATTTGATTTTTGTCTATTGTTTGCTAGTGCTTTAAAAATCAAATAAATCCTCCAACTCTTATACTTCATCTCCTTGATCCAAAACCTTTTCCCAATGATCATGCCATGTGTATAGACTAGTATAGTATTTTCTTATAAAAACATTTTGGCCAAATAGTATTTTCTAAATTTTAGTTTTTCCAAAAAACCCCTGAATTGAGATTTGTACTGCAAGTACCTTATTTAGGGTGTGAAAAATCTTTCAAAAATTATATTTGAATCCTATTAGGTATAAGACTCCCACAAACCACAAAATTATAATTTTAAAAGTTATTTTTATATTTTATTTAAATGCTTTTTCTTTAGGCCAGAAATGGTCTTTAATAGGTAAAAATTATTTATCTATTTCAAAAATATTTGCCAAAATTCAGGAAGACTCCTAGGACATATATTGTCCATATATAAGAGTCTCAACACATGGTCATGTTCAAAATATTGGGCAAACCCTTCCAAAACCCTTTTTGGATATTTCAAGATTTTGAAATATTTACAAAGGAAATATTCTCCAAAAATTCCACGGAAATTCTATCATGTCAAATATGACATATGTGATGATCTTACAAAGCCTCATGACTTGGAGATCAAGAAAACATCATCTAACCCCCTCAAAACCATTTATGTCCATTTTGTAGTTTGAGCAACCTTACATTGCCAAACTTGTCCAAATGCTCTCAAACTTGGTGAACATGCTAAAATGGTCAAATTATGCATCTAGACCAAATGGCACAAGTATTGGAGAAGCATAACTTGATCTAAGTGCCCCAAAACCCTTTCTGACCAGATCCAAATTTGAACAACTCTACATTGCCAACTTTTTACTTGGGGCCTCAAATTTTGTGGGCATGCTCACAACCCCAAATGATGACACCACACCAAGTGGTGCATCAAGGAGGGATGATTTGCTTAACCTAATCTTGGAAAATCCATTTCTGTTGATTTCTAGGGTTCACCAAAGTTACATTGCCAAGTTTCTTCAAATGAGCTCAAATTTGGTGGAAGGGCCTAAATGTATGTGCCATTTCATCCTGTTAAGTCTCATGTCATTTGGACTCCTTTTGCTTGCCCAAAACATCATCAAACACCTTCTGGCACTTTGCCAAAATCACCTTTTGATCCACTTCCACCACTCCCCCTTGCCTCAAGTTTTTACCACAGCTGCTCCTAGTCACCCTCTACCCCCAGGAACTCCTTCCCCTCATCAGATCAATGATTGAGGGGGGGGGGGGTAAAACCTCACTTTACCCCACTGGACAACACCATTCACCCTCTCTCTCAACCCCTCCTTCCCTCCAGAGGATTCCTAGAGCATCCAATGCATCTTCCCCATTCTTTAAACCTCCCTAAAGCCAGTAGACAAGCTTGGGCACGCCCAACTGCCAATGGCATGCCAAAACGGCGCTCTGGAGCGCGCTACAGTGCTCTGGCGCACTGTAGCCGCCCCCATCCCGATGCCCCGACCACCTCGGATGTTCCCCGCATGCCAGTGTTGGAAATATGCCCTAGAGGCAATAATAAATTGGTTATTATTATATTTCCTTGTTCATGATAATTGTTTATTATCCATGCTAGAATTGTATTGATAGGAAACTCAGATACATGTGTGGATACATAGACAAACACCATGTCCCTAGTAAGCCTCTAGTTGACTAGCTCGTTGATCAACAGATGGTCACGGTTTCCTGACCATGGACATTGGATGTTGTTGATAACGGGATCACATCATTAGGAGAATGATGTGATGGAGAAGACCCAATCCTAAGCCTAGCACAGATCGCGTAGTTCGTATGCTAAAGCTTTTCTAAATGTCAAGTATCTTTTCCTTAGACCATGAGATTGTGCAACTCCCGGATACCGTAGGAATGCTTTGGGTGTACCAAACGTCACAACGTAAATGGGTGGCTATAAAGGTGCACTACAGGTATCTCCGAAAGTGTCTGTTGGGTTGGCACGAATCGAGACTGGGATTTATCACTCCGTATGACGGAGAGGTATCTCTGGGCCCACTCGGTAGGACATCATCATAATGTGCACAATGTGATCAAGGAGTTGATCACGGGATGATGTGTTACAGAACGAGT
The DNA here is from genome assembly GCA_902687465.1 of Secale cereale. Classification (NCBI taxonomy): domain Eukaryota; kingdom Viridiplantae; phylum Streptophyta; class Magnoliopsida; order Poales; family Poaceae; genus Secale; species Secale cereale. Next base: position 65,349,227 of record LR738709.1, on the reverse strand, counting down.
AAAGAGACTTGCCGGTAACAAGATTGAACGAGGTATCGGTATACCGACGATCGAATCTCGGGCAAGTACTATGCCAATAGACAGAGGGAATTGTATACGAGATTGATTGAATCCTTGACATCGTGGTTCATCCGATGAGATCATCGTGGAGCATGTGGGAGCTGTCGTGGAAATAGCACGACAGATGTCCGGTTTAGTGGACTTGATGATGGAACCATCGCACGGGTTAGCTTGAAGGGGTTCATAGCACACAAAGGACACAGAAGGTTTATACTAGTTCGGCCCCTTCGATGAAGGTAAAAGCCTACGTCTAGTTGGTTTGGTATTGCTTGGGCGTCGGATTACAGGGAGCGACTTCGCTTGCCTGCCTCTCGACGGGTTGATTGTTGCTTGTCCTTAATCGTCGCCGAGTCGCCCCTTTATATAGAGGGTACGCCTGGTCCGGTTTACAGAGTCCCGAGGCCGGCTCATATCTGTGTCCGCCTCGGTCTCTGTCTTCTCTTCCTTATCTCTCAAGTTACATCACGGGGCGGTTTACAAACCTTAATTCTATACATGGGCCCTAAGATCTTTATGGGCCCTAGCCTTTACTACATATTACAAAAAAATATATTAACAAAGCCGGTTTATACTAGCCGGTTTATACCTGCTAGTCATATCCCTGACATTAGGCCCCAGAATGATTTGAACTTGTTCATATCAGTCTTCTCTTGTATAACTTTCTTCTGTCTTCTCATCCTTATAAACCGGCTCTGACGTCATCCTCAGGGATCATTAAATCTGACAGTGACATCATCTCCGCATTTAACGCCGCGAGCTGTACTGTAGCTTATTTTTAATGGTTATCCCGAGAATCGAGGCATCAAAGGATCTTTATCCGATTTTTTGTCTCCTCGATTCCCGCACCGGTCGTTTCAGATCTGACTCTTCTTTATAAATACTGCTATCCCCATTCATTATCTTCTTCCTGCTCCGTCTTCTTCCTCCGTCGCTCAATTTCTTCGTCGCCCGAGCTCGAACCGCTGCCGTCGACTGCTGGCTTCAAGACCTCGCCGGCTGCTGCATCACCCTGAGCTTGACCAGAGAACCTCCGCCGCCGATCTTTTGCCGCTCCAGGTACGTCCTTCTTCTCCATTATCAGTATGCAGCTTCTAGGGTTTCCTCCCACGCCTCCGCCATTAGAGCCTTAATAGAAGCTTCATCTTGTTCAACCCTTAAGCCAATGATTTCTAGTAACCTTCACTTTCAGATCTTGCTCTTTAAACTGTTCTTTTATTCTACTGTAAATACTTCAGATCTCCGTCGTTCCTGTCTTAGCCTGTAGATCTATCCGCTTAGTATAAAGTCCTTGTAGTTTTTTCCCGCATACTCTTAGATTTGTTTCTCTTTTCCTAGTATGCTCAGATATGTTCTTCCTTAGCTGCTTTTTAGAAACCTGTTTTTCTCCTTGGTATATCTGTTAGGTATATCCCGGTTTAACCTGATATGCCCTGCTCTTGCGAAACTCTGTAATTTAAATGCGACGGTTTAGCCGTTTCCCTTCAACTGCCATTAACCGGAAATGATGTAACCTGTCATTATTGCCGGTTTAACCATGCCATTAGTCCTCAGTTGAACCGTTGCGTAACTTTCATAGATAGATTCCGGTTTATGTTGCTGTATCTTCATAATCCGTTTTCTGCGCTTTATCTTTTCCAGTACTTTGCCTTTTCGTTGCGATGGCCAAGCAGTATGTCTCCTGCGATTGGGTTCCTTCTATCATTACTGAGGATGATTTGATCAAGATTTCTGAAGTTGGCACGTTAGGACCTCAGTCTGTTTTAAAGTGGCGGGCCCCGGGTAATGAATGTCCACCTACTCCCAGGTCCGGGGAAGTCATTGTGTTCTTTGATCACATAACTCGAGGCTTTTCTCCCCCCGGTTCAAAGTTTTTCCGGGATGTTCTTGCTGCTTTCCAACTGCACCCTCAGGATATTGGACCCAATTCTGTCTCAAACATCTGTGACTTCCAAGTGTTTTCGGAGGTATATCTACAAGAAGAACCATCCGTCGATTTGTTCCGGGACTTCTTCCATTTAAACCGACGCACCGAGTTTACCAGCGGACCACATCAAGAGCTCGGCGGTGTTAGTATTCAGAAGAGGAGAGACGTGGTCTTTCCTCACGCCGCTTTACACACTCATCCAAAAGACTGGAATAAGTCCTGGTTTTACTGCGTTGACACTTCTCCTGAAGGGGAGAACCCTCTGCCGGGTTACCGTGAAACCCGTATTCCGGAGAATCATCCTTTACCACCACGGCTCGGCACTGTTGAACGGACCCGGTTTTCATCACAGCTTTCTAAGTTAAGAGCTTTCATGGCTAATGGTTTGATTGGAACCGACTTTCTACGCTGTTGGCTGTCTTGGAGCATCCTTCCCCTGAGCCGGCGTCCTCAGCTAATGTGCAAATATTCTGGTAAACCGGATGATCCTCAAAGGTTTACCAAGGACAAACTTTCTGAATCGGAAGTAGTAGAATCAGCCAAGAAGATCCTCAATGTCTCTTTAGCAGACTGCGGCAAGGTCGGTTTAGCTCCATACTATAAGAAGAACAAACTGCCCGCAGTAAGTTTCACTTTACCCTGTATTTGTAATCCGTTTCTTTTTAAACCGTCTTTCAATTTTCTTTCTTTTGATTAGGCTGATGACCCTTTCTGGAAGAGCAAACCACAGGAGAAAACCGGCAAACAGGTTCGGCGAAAAACCTTTGCCAATAAGAAAAGGAAAGCAGCTGTTGACGCCGGTTCTCCCACTGAAGACGATGATCCGGATTCCGAGGTATGCTTTAATCCGGTTTAAATTTTGCTTTCATGTACTTGTAATTGTATCTAATGATACCTTTCCACAGGAGTTGCCTGAAGGTGATAACCCGGCTGAAATTGAGGTAACCCTTCTTTCTTCTGACTCAGAACCTCTTCCACAAAAAAGTCGTCGGACCGTCCGGAAGTACCAATTTTCTCATCCTTATGCTCAGTTGGACCCTAACTTTATTTTGAATAAACAACAGCACGAAGCTCTTCGCCGGACCACTCGCCATAGCGGCTTGGCGGTGGAGTCATCCGGGATTTCTTTAACTCCGGTTCGAAAACGCCGTGCTGAGGTGATACTTTCTCCGACTCCCCTTCATCCCAAGGCCGGGCTTATCCGAAAACCTCTTAAACCGTCTGACCCTGATTATCAGGAAACTCCACTGTCTTCCTCTGGTGAATCAACCGCCACACAGCTTCCTCCATTGAAGACTGTCCTAGGGTAACTTTTCTCACTTGTTCCGGTTTATGATTCCTTTACTTTATAATGTCAACTCATTTTGCCTATGTCGGGGGGAACTGTCCGCCACGAACACCTATGGGACCGGAGCCCCTTGTCTGTGCGGTACGAGGGCGGAGGGAGCACAAAGAGCAGATCGAGGCAGACACGCGGGCAGTTTTTACCCAGGTTCGGGCCGCACGGATGCGTAAAACCCTACTCCTGCTTGGTTGTGTATTGAGTTGAGCGCTCGGGAGCTTGAAGAAGCAGCTACACCGTGCGTGAGAGTAATCTAGGTTTCGAACCCCCCCCCACGTTGTGCATGGGCCTCCTTTTATAGCGCAAAGGGGTCACCGACAGGTGTCAACGTAGGAGAAAGGGGTAAAAATGTAAAAGAGGTGGTAGTTGTAACAGTGCGGGAATAGTGGAGCTACAGTACAGAACAGTGGTCTATACCTACTTTAACAGTGGGGGACAAGGGCATTTAATGCCCGTCACCGTCGACCCCAAAAGCTCCCGCCTTAGCGTCTCCGTCCGCCACGGCGACGGATTTATCGCCGTGGCGTGCCACCGTGTACCCCAGGCTGCACAGCCATCCGCCACGCGTCCCTGGTTAGACCCCAGGGCGACGCGTGGGCCGATGAGCTGGAGCGCGGGCACACAGCGTGGTCTTCCCGGCAAGCACCTTGCCGGGGCCTTGATCTTGCCGGACCCGGGAACTTGCCGCTCCCCGGGCCCCTTGCCGGGGCGCGCGTAGCGCCGAGGTAATACCTTCTAATCTTCCTGGCAAGCTCCTCTTGCCAGGGTCTGGTGTTAGTGGGACAGTCTTGAGCCTGGTACGGCCTTCCCGGCAAGCTCCTCTTGCCGGGGTCTCGATCTTCTGTCTTGTATACTTTGTTTTTGAATGGTTTAATAAGAGGCAGGAAGGTCTCCGGCGAGCATGCAGTAAGCCTTGCCGCGGGAGGCTGCAACTGCCCGTGCACAAGTTGGGGTACTGAGGTACCCCTACCTTAGTACACCGACAGGAGCCCCCGGGCCTGGGCCACACACGGTGCCGAGCGCTGTTGGGCCAGGCCCAAAACAGTGCACGGGCACCCGCGGCCCGCGGCGCGCCGAATCCACTTCCATATTCGCCGCACCCCACGGTAACGGCACGCGTCGATTGCGGCGCCGTGGGATGGGACGTGCCCACGATCTCTTAATGGAAAAGGGGGAAACGCCCCCCCACTCCCCCATAAAAGCAGAGGCAGCGGGCGCGGTTCCCCTCCCTGTGCTCTCATTACGTCGCCTTCCTCCTGCAAAAGATTCCTCCTTGCGCTCCGCCTCCACAGCTCCGCCGCCGCCTAGCTCTCCGTCCCCTTCCTTCCGCCGCATCCGCCATGGCCCCAAAGAGCGACAAGGGGAAAGCGGAGAAGTCCAAGAAGGAGAAATCCGAGCAAGCAGCCAAGCTCATCGCTTACCGGAAGCGGAACGTCGTCTTCTCGCCGAAGCTCGGTGTGGAAGAACTCTGGAACAAGTACTACTTGTTCTGGTCCAAGCGCACCGATGCGCATCCCCGCACCCGAGCATATCCGGCCGCCGCCAAGGACCACTATCCCGGCGGGTATTACTTCTTTGCTCCCTTTTTCCACTGTGGTCTCTGCCCTCCATTTTCGAACTTCTTCTGTGATATCATGAATACGTATGGCTTCCATCTGCTTGATTTCACCCCCAACGCCATCCTCACCATGGCCGTTTTCGCACATATGTGCGAAAACTTCATAGGAGTCCACCCCAACGTAGCCCTCTTTAGACACTTTTTCACCCCTAGAGCCGAGGCAGATGCCCCCCTCTCCGGATGTATTTCTTGGGTCTTCCGTCTCAACAAGAAGGGGTCGTACTTGCCGGGGGAGCTCCGCGGCAAGTGGGAAGAATGGCGAGCGGAGTGGTGCTGGATTGTAGAGGACCAGCCGCAAGCCTTTACTGCGCCGCGCACAACGCCTATCGCGCGCGGCAGAGATTGGAGCGAACTAGACTCCGACGACGTCAAGCTTGACATCGCTCTTGTCCGGATCCTCCGTCTTCGGCTGGCCCGGCTGTCAGTTGCCGAGGTGGGCGCAGATTTCCTCCGCCGGCGCATCGCCCCTCTCCAGGACCGGAAGAGGCCGGCCTGGTTGTACGGCGGCCCGGCAGACATCATGCGGCTGCGCCCTGGACTTAATTTTAACTTCACCACTCTGGAGCTGCGCGGGATGGTACGAGAGCTCTTCAAGTACGACCCGGCGCACCCCGAGTGGTTCCGGACTCCCCGGGAAGTGGTGCCGCTCTGCAACAACGCCGCGAGGGACCGAATCCTGGCCATGATGCCGATGTGCGACTCGCATGGCCTGGACCGCTCGTGGATCCCCCCGAAGCCAATCGACGTCCTCACTTTCTACGACAACCTCGTCGAGGTGGCGAGCAACAAGGAGGACCTCAAGCTGCATACACGGGACACCACCGAGCAGGAAATCGCCTACATAGCTTCTCGGGCTGAGGAGGCCGCCGCAGCCGCGGCGGCAGGAGTCTTCGGATTCTCGCCGGAGGAGGCGGAGGCCGAGGAGGCGTCCACCCAGGCGGAAGAGGCGGAGATCCGTCGGTTGCTGAACCTCCCACCCGACGCGCTCGCCGGGGTCCCCTCGTTGAGGCACTCCGGGATCCATGGGATCGCGACGGAGGCCGCGGCAAAGGAGGGAACCGCCGGAGGAAGCAGAGGCGCCGCGAGGGGCGGAGGCGCCAAGGGGAAGAGGGCCGCATCGCTGGATGCTGGGCCCAGCGAGCCGGCCGAGGCAGAGGAGGAGGAGGAGGAGGAGGCCGAAGACTCCGGCGGATCGACAGAGTTGTACGCCGACGACCTCTCCTCGTCGGAGAGCTCCCCGCCCCCGGCAAGCCCGAAGGAGTCCCCGGCAAAGCGTCTCCGCAAGACGGCGACGGGGGAAAGGGCACAGGCGCCCCGGCAACAGCCACCTCGGCGGGCGGCTCCCCGGGGGAGTCAAGCCGCGCCAAGGCCGTCCGGCGCACCAGCCGCAGCAGAGGCGGGCCGGGCGCGGACCACGACGGAGGCGCCCCGCAGGCCGGCAGCGAGCCGGCAGGGGTCTTCTCGGAGCGGAGCAACGGCTCCGCCCGCCCCCCGGGCGCCGGCAGCCACAGGGGCTGGGTCTTCGCAGCCCCCAGCCCCGGCGAGCACCAAGCGCGCGAGGGAGTCTTCGCCTCCCGCTCCTCGCGTCGACGCGCCCACGGTGGAGTACGACTTCTCCACCCTGAGCGAGGACGACGAGGAGGACCAGGAGTAAGGATCCGAGATTCTCCATCTTCTTAATTTTTGTCTTGAGCTTCTGCTAATGCTAACTCTGTCTTCTGTTCTGGTTTCAGGACCCTGGCCCATCGCGCCGCGAAGAAGGCCAAGGCGCCCGAGGCCGAGGTCGCGGAGGACTCGGCAGCGGCGGCAGCGGAGGGCGCGCCGGAGCCGAGCCTGCCGGACTCTGGCACTGCTCCGATGAGCAGCCCCCAGCGCAGCCCGCAGCGCAGCCCCCAGCGTAAGTCTGGGGTTCTTTCTTTTTGCTTGTCGGGGTGCGTCTGAGGCTTTTGACTTTATCTTCATATTTTGATATCTCTTGTCTTGTTCCGTGCAGAGGAGGAGCCGCAGCGGGAAGAGCGCCCGGAGACTACCGCCGAGGAGCTGCAGGCACCGCCCTCCCCGCCAAGGCAGGACTCTCCGGCAAGGGAGAGTGTTCCGTCAAGGGCGGGTACTCCGCCAAGGCAGAGCACCCCGCCAAGGACGAGCAGCCCGGCGAGGGCGGCCACCCCGCCGAGGCCAAATTCCCCGGCGAGGGCGACTACCCCGACGAGGCCGAGCTCCCCGGCGAGGGAGCCCGCCGCAGAGGACGTCCGCCAAGGTAACCTTTATAACTTCGTCTTCTTGGCTTGTATTTTTTTTTTTGGATATTTGCTTGAGTCTTGAATTTCTTTGTCTTCTTCTTCTTTCTAGATCTTCCTCCTCCTGCGCCTATGGAGACGGAAGTAATTATCCTCGAGGAGGAGGACGCGCAAGGCGGCGGCGGCGACGCACCAGTCGTCGAGGAGGTGGGCGAGGCCGCCGAGCCGGCCGCGCAAGAGACTGCTCCGGCTGCGGACGCAGCGGCCGGGGAGGGGGACGGTGGCCGCACCGCCGACCCGGAGGTGGCGGGAGCATCGGATGCTGCGCCGGCCACCGGTCCCTCCGCCGGCGAGGAGCAAAGGTTTTATCTCGAGGCCCCCAATGGCGTCTTTATCCAGATGCCGTGGGGGTCTTCGTCGCGAGCTCCTGCGGAGGGCGAGGCGTTCGACGGAGAGGTCCTCGCCTCCGCAGGCCTGAAGATAGTCCAGGCGCCCGGTGGAGGTGAGGGGCCCGAGGAGGAACGATTGCTTCATCAGCTCCTGGCCCTTTACCGGGCCAGGCAAGCAAAGCTCGCTTCCCGAGAGGCTCTTGCCGCCAAGGCTGCGGCAGAGATGGAGAAGCGCGCGGCGGAGCTCAGCGCCGCCAACCAGGCTGCCCTCCGGCAGGTGGCAGAGGAGCGAGAGCGTCTCGCCGGCGAGTACCAGGAGTGGGTGCTCGAGAAGGCCGAAGCCGACGAACAGCAGCGCCTCGCCGGGGTAGAGATGTCCCGGCGAGAGGGAGAGCTCGCGCAGCGGAAGGTGGATCTGGATTCTCATGAAGAAGACCTTGCCGCTCGCGAGGCTGCCCTTGGCGGGGAGCTGAAAGAGGCGAAGGCCGCCGCGGCTGCCGCGGAGGACGCCAAGAAAGAGCTCGCCGCCAAGGTTGAACAACTGGAGAAGGCGATGAAGGTGAGCGCCGAGAAGGTTGCCGCGCTCATCCTGGAGCGCGAGAAGGATGCTCACACCAACTCAGAGCTCCAGGTGAGTTTGTCCCAGAGGGGTGACGAGCTGAAGGCCGCCAAGGATTCCATTGAAGACTTGGAGCTGAAGGTCACCACCCTGAAGGAATCGCTTGATGCTGCCCGGGCCCAGGAGACCAAGCTGAAGGATGAGCTCCGCAAGGAGCGAACCTTGATGGAGAGCGTCAACAAGGCCTCCGAGCTCTTCCGGCAGACTATCGAGGTGTGGACCGAAGAGCTGGTTTCTTCTGCGTCCAACATTGACCAGGAGTTGCTTGCTTTGAAGGTCGAACATCTTATCTACTCGCCGGATCCAGATCTCCCGCACAGCGCCAAGCTCAGCCTCTTCTTCAGAGGCGTCGCCCCGGCCCTTGCAGGTCTCCGGAACCGCATCCCCGCGCAGCTGGCCGAGGAGTCGCGCCGTCTCTGCGCGGGAACTCTGGAGCGGGTCTTGACGAAGATCGTGTACCGCAACCCGGGGATCAACCTCAGGAACGTTCTTTGCAGCTTGCCGGCAGATGCAGACACGGAGGCCCTGAAGGAGCAGGTCGGCCATATCATCGCCAAGGTGGCAAAGCTTGGCAGGAAGGAGGGCGACCGCGTAGACTAGGGCCCCATTTATCTTTATCTTTTTATTGCTGCACATTATGTTATGAACTCATTAGTCCATTGCGACAAGTTATCCTTGTAAGATATTTGCTTTACTTCAATCAATCAGTGCAATGTTATCTTCCTTGTTCCAATCTTTGACTTTGTATGTTCTTCACCCTACGCTCCCGGGGAGCTTGCCGGAAAGGGGCCCTTGCCGCAAGCGCTGAGTGCTGGACTCTGAGCGGCCTGCTGGCCAAGGTCCTCGCCGGCAAGCAACCTTGCCGCAGCAGGTCGCAACGCGCTTAGCTTGCTGAGTGTACTCGGAAACGAGGCAAGGGCGCGACACTTGTTGCAGCTCACTTAAATCGTTGAGTGGACTCGAAAACAAGATAAGGGTGCGGCAAGCTACGGGTAGGTTCCTCCGCGCACAGGTTTTCCATACAAAGTGTGATCGTTCAAGGAAGACAACCAAAAATTTAAAATTTGAACTGGTCAAATTCTAACAACTTATCTTTCATATGCTGCTTGCTCATGTTGTTTGCTTTCCGGTAAGGCTCTTCTTTCTTGAACGGCACTTAGTTCCTCCTCCATCTCCTTCCCCCCCGGCAAACTTGTGCGTGAGGAACGTTCCTTCTGCTTAAGAGAAAAAAGGAAAAGGAGAGGGAAACAAGCATATTGCCTTCCGGCGTAATAGTGCTTACCGAATGTCTAAGTGTTGCATCAAATGCCAAATAAAACATGCAAATAGCAAAGAGAAGCATGCAAAAGGCAATCGATGCGAAAACACGAAATCTTTACTGATGCACGGGGTCTGCGCCCGGCTTTGTACAAAGGGTTACATGCAACAGCGGCAAGGCTTGTACAAAAGATGGTTGCCGGAGCGGATCACGGCAACCGCGCCTTAGGGGTGAAACTTGCGAAGATGCTCTATGTTCCAGGAGTTGCTCACCGGTAAGCCTTCTTCGGTCTCGAGGCGGACAGCGCCGGGCCTCGTAACTTGTCTCACCCGATAAGGGCCTTCCTACTTCGGCGTCAACTTGTTGGAATTCTTGGCGGACTGAACACGCCGAAGAACAAGGTCGCCTTCCTCGAGACTCCTGGCCTTGACTTTGCGGCTATGGTAGCGGCGCAAAGCTTGCTGGTATCGAGCAGCTCGTACAGCAGCCTGGAGACGTCCCTCCTCAAGGAGCAATGCGTCATCTTGTCGCAGTTGCTCTTGCTCGAGCTCATCATAAGCGAGCACTCGAGGAGATCCGTATACGAGTTCCGTGGGGAGAACTGCCTCTGCTCCATAGACTAGAGCAAAAGGTGTCTGCCCGGTGGCTCGACTTGGTGTCGTTCTGATTGACCAAAGAGCCGCCGGGAGCTCCTCTATCCAATTCTTTCCGCACTTGCGCAGCCTGTCAAAGGTTCTTGTCTTGAGTCCGCGCAGCACTTCAGCATTTGCCCTCTCCGCTTGACCGTTGCTCCTCGGGTGAGCAACAGAAGCGAAACAGACCTTGGCGCCAAGGTCTTGGACGTACTGCATGAAGGTGCGACTAGTGAATTGCGTACCGTTGTCGGTGATGATCCTGTTAGGGATCCCGAAACGGCAAACAATCGACCTGAAGAACCTGACTGCCGACTGTGCTGTCACCTTTCTCACTGGCTCCACTTCTGGCCACTTTGTGAACTTGTCGATTGCAACGTACAAGTACTCAAAGCCCCCGACAGCGCGAGGGAAAGGGCCGAGGATATCGAGCCCCCAGACCGAGAAGGGCCAGGACAAAGGGATTGTTTGGAGAGCTTGAGCTGGCTGATGAATTTGCTTTGCATGGAATTGGCACGCTTCACACTTGGTTACTAGTGCAGTTGCATCTTGGAGGGCTTCTTGCCAAAAGAACCCTTGCCGGAAAGCTTTCCCGGCAAGTGCCCTTGCGCCAATGTGGTGGCCGCATATGCCTCCGTGTATTTCTGCCAACAGCTTCTGTCCATCTTCCCTGGAGATGCACTTCAACCTGACACCGTTGAGTCTTCTTCTGTACAGCTCGTTATCCACAAACTGATACATACTTGACTGCCTGGTTATCTTCTCTATCTCTTGAGGGTCGTCGGGAAGTTCTCCAGTTTGCAGAAAACGGACGATCTGCTGTGCCCATGCCGGAGCCCGGGGCTCGACGGCAAGGACTAAAGGCTCGAGGGCCGCTGCGGGAACCCCAGCTTCTACGGCAAAGACCTCTGGTCCCGTCGGAGCTGACGGTCCCCCGGCAAGCTCGCCGGGGCGAGGCTTGTCGGGAACACTTGCTTCAACTGCACAAGCCCGAGGGCTTGCAGGAGCAAACTGTTCCTCAGCGTTGTCGTTGATCCTGGGAACTTTGGCGGCGGGTTCAGGAAGATCCGCCGGCAAGTAGTCGCCGGAGACCAACTTTCTCTTCTTGGACTGCCCAATTGATGGTGTAACTGATGGCTGAGTTAGCTTGAGCAAAAAGGTCCCTGGTTCCACAGGTAACTTCATCGCGGCGCACTTTGACAGGCCGTCTGCAATCTCATTTTGAGCTCTTGGGACGTGCTCCATCTGCAGACCTTCAAAGTGCTCTTCAAGCTTCCTCACTTCATCGACATATGCTTCCATCAAAGGACTCTGGTAGCTCTTGTTAACTTGTCGGACCACCAACTGAGAATCTCCTCGTACAATCAGCTTCCTAATCCCAAGTTCGGCCGCAATCCTGAGGCCGGCAAGCAAGCCTTCATATTCTGCAGTGTTATTTGTCGCTTGCTCCCTGGGAAAGTGCATCTGGATAACATATTTGAGGTGCTCTCCGGTGGGCGCGATGAGTACCACGCCGGCACCGGCGCCTTGCAGCGAGAAGGCACCGTCGAAATACATTACCCATTCACTTGTCGCTTCTTGCACGGGTATGCTCGTTTCTTGAACTTCTTCTTCTGGTGTTGGGGTCCACTCAGCAATGAATTCTGCCAAAGCTCGGCTCTGTATGGTTGAAGTACTTTCGAACTTGAGTCCGAAGCTTGACAGCTCCAGTGCCCACTCGACGATCCTGCCTGTTGCCTCTGGATTGTGCAATATCCTCTTCAACGGAAAGCGAGTGACCACCGTTATCTCATGGGCTTGGAAGTAGTGGCGCAGCTTCCTCGAGGCCATGAGGAGGCCGAAAAGCAATTTTTGCACACCAGAGTACCTTGATCTAGCTCCCTGGAGAAGGGAACTTACAAAATACACTGGGCGCTGCACCATCTTCTTCCGCACCTCTCCTTGTTCCTGCGCAGAGTCTTCCTTGTCGGGGCCAGAGCTTGTCGGGACAGCCCCCTGCTTGTCGCTAGATTCGCTTGCCGGCGATGCTGACTCCTCGTCGGACTTCCTTTCCGCTACTAACGCAGCACTAACCACCTGGTTGGTTGCCGCTAAGTATAGCAACAACTTTTCCTGTGGTTTAGGTGCGACAAGTATAGGAGTGGAGGACAGGTACCGTTTCAAATCCTGCAACGCCGCCTCCGCTTCCGGAGTCCACTTCATGGGACCTGCCTTTTTCAAGATTTTGAAGAAAGGTAGGGCGCGTTCTGCGGATTTTGAAATGAACCTACTGAGGGCAGCAACGCAACCCGCAAGCCTTCTGACATCCTTGACGCGCTTCGGGGCTTCTATCTGCTCGATGGCTTTGATCTTGTCGGGATTGGCTTCAATCCCCCTTTGTGATACAAAGAACCCGAGAAGCTTGCCGGAGGGAACTCCAAAGACGCACTTCTCGGGGTTCAGCTTGAGCTGTATCCTGCGCAGGTTCTGAAACGTTTCTTCCAAGTCTTGAATCAGTGTTTCTTTGCTCTTGCTCTTCACCACGATGTCATCCATGTAGGCTTCTACATTCCTGTGGATCTGTGGCTCAAAAGCAGTGTACACTACCCTTGCAAAGGTTGAGCCTGCATTCTTCAATCCAAATGGCATGCGGATGAAGCAATAGGTGCCACATGGAGTGATAAATGCAGTCTTCTCTTCATCTTCCTTGGCCATGAAAATCTGGTGATAGCCTGAGTATGCATCAAGAAAACAGAGTAGCTCACATCCGGCAGTGGAGTCAACGATCTGGTCAATGCGCGGCAAAGGGAAGGGATCCTTGGGACATGCTTTATTGACATCAGTGAAGTCTATACACAGTCTCCACTTCCCGTTGGCTTTGCGCACGACGTCTGGGTTTGCCAACCACGTCGGATGGATCACACCTCTAACTAGGCCTGCTGCCTCTAGTTTCTTGATCTCCTCGTTGATGAACTCTTGGCGCTCCACGGCTTGCTTCCTCACTTTTTGCTTGATGGGCCGCGCATGAGGACAGACAGCAAGCTTGTGCTCAATCACCTTCCTGGGAACACCGGGGATGTCAGACGGTTGCCAAGCAAACACATCGACATTCGCCCGCAAGAAGGCGACGAGCGCGCTTTCCTATTTGCTGTCAAGGGTGGCACTGATGGTGAAGGTACCACCAGTGCCATCCTCCTTTGCGTACACTTTCTTGGTTGCCGGAGGAGCAGCCATTCCTTTCTTGCTCTTGCCGGTGGAGCTCGATGGAACGTCCTCGACGGCGGCGCAGCACTCCGAGGAGGTGCGGTTGCCGGAGTGGGTCCCAGAGCACTTGCCGGACTTGGTCTTCGTCTTCTTCCCCCCGGGAGCTTCAGCGGTAAGAGTATCTTTCTCGGCCGCAGCTGCCGCATCCCGGTAAATCTTGTCGGCGCAAATAAGCGCATCTTTCTTGTCGCTATGGACAGTGATGACGCTTATCGGCCCCGGCATCTTCAGCACGTTATAGGCGTAATGGGAAGCTGCCATGAACTTGGCGAGGGCGGGACGGCCGAGTATTCCATTGTAGGGCAATGGAATATCGGCAACGTCAAAAGTGATGCGCTCAGTCCTGAAGTTGAGCTCCCCGCCAAAGGTCACCGGCAGAGTAATTTTTCCCTTGGGCTTGCTCCTTCCCGGGTTGATTCCTTGGAATGAACCGGTCTTTTCGAGCTCGCCGTCCTGAATCTGGAGTTTCTTGATCACAGCAGAGGAGATCAAGTTCAGCCCGGCCCCGCCGTCAACCAACATTTTGGTGACCTTGAGGTTGCGGATGGTGGGTGAGACCAGCATCGGCAAGCACCCGACCGCAGTGGTGCGGTCAGGGTGATCCTCAAGATCAAAAACGATGGGCGTGCCGGACCACTTGAGGAGCCTGCGCGACTCCACGGGCGGCTCCGCTGCATTGACCTCACGCACCCACTGTTTCAGCTGGCGGTGGGAGGTGTGCAGGGAGGCGCCACCGTCGACGCACAGGACCTCCGTGGCCTTCTGGAACTCCTGCTCGCTGTTCTCGTCGTCCTCCATGTCTTCATCGTCGTCTTCGTCGTTGTCGCGGCCCCGGGGAGGTCGATCTCCTTGCCGCTGCTTGGCCTTGCCGCGGCGTCCTCCCCGGCCATTGAATGGCCGCTTCTTGCTGGGCTCTTCCCC
>LR738709.1:65309458-65333627 GCA_902687465.1 Secale cereale | reverse complement strand
GGCGTCTTCTGCTTCTGCGGCGGGGAGTGCACGCTTGTCGCGCCCCCGGCAGTCTTGTCGCCGATAGCCTTCGTCTTCTCAACCTGCCGCGGCCGCGAGGCCGACGGCTGCTGCGGAGAGTCGTTGTTGGCGAAGTCTATCAGGCTCCGGATAGTGGCCCTCCATTCCTCGGCCTTGTCGGCCGCTGGAGGAAAATCGAGGAGCAGCTGCGCCCTTGCGAGCGCTTCTGCCGGAGTAGTGGGGAACGCGGGCGAGCGGTGCGAGGAGCGGGATACGCTCGGACTTCTAACGACGTTAGAAGGAGCGGGGTCCCGCGCCGGCGCCTTCGCTTTGCTTGTGCCCGGACGAGGGTCCGGGGCGTCTCGCGAACCTCCAGTTTGGCCTTGCCCCAGCAAGCGGATACCACCTCCCGTGGTATGGCGCTGCGGGGTCGTCGTATGCTGTGATGGACGCGGCGCGTCCACGGAGACCGAGGTCCGGTCGTCCGTCTTGTTCTTGGATCTGGTGGCACCGTGAGTATCCTCGCCGGCAACCACCCTTCCGACGGCGTCTCCCCCGCCCACCGTTGGCTCTGGTGGCGGCGGGTGCGACGCAGACGGGCCTCCGACCTCCGAAGGCTTCTTCTTCGGGGCCATGGAGTTGTCGCTGATGAAGTTGTTGATGAAGCTAGAGAGATTGATGAAGAATGCGCCCGCGCGAACGCCGGATCAGGTTCGCACAACCTCGACGCCCCCTACCTGGCGCGCCAAAGATGTCGGGGGGAACTGTCCGCCACGAACACCTATGGGACCGGAGCCCCTTGTCTGTGCGGTACGAGGGCGGAGGGAGCACAAAGAGCAGATCGAGGCAGACACGCGGGCAGTTTTTACCCAGGTTCGGGCCGCACGGATGCGTAAAACCCTACTCCTGCTTGGTTGTGTATTGAGTTGAGCGCTCGGGAGCTTGAAGAAGCAGCTACACCGTGCGTGAGAGTAATCTAGGTTTCGAACCCCCCCCACGTTGTGCATGGGCCTCCTTTTATAGCGCAAAGGGGTCACCGACAGGTGTCAAGGTAGGAGAAAGGGGTAAAAATGTAAAAGAGGTGGTAGTTGTAACAGTGCGGGAATAGTGGAGCTACAGTACAGAACAGTGGTCTATACCTACTTTAACAGTGGGGGACAAGGGCATTTAATGCCCGTCACCGTCGACCCCAAAAGCTCCCGCCTTAGCGTCTCCGTCCGCCACGGCGACGGATTTATCGCCGTGGCGTGCCACCGTGTACCCCAGGCTGCACAGCCATCCGCCACGCGTCCCTGGTTAGACCCCAGGGCGACGCGTGGGCCGATGAGCTGGAGCGCGGGCACACAGCGTGGTCTTCCCGGCAAGCACCTTGCCGGGGCCTTGATCTTGCCGGACCCGGGAACTTGCCGCTCCCCGGGCCCCTTGCCGGGGCGCGCGTAGCGCCGAGGTAATACCTTCTAATCTTCCTGGCAAGCTCCTCTTGCCAGGGTCTGGTGTTAGTGGGACAGTCTTGAGCCTGGTACGGCCTTCCCGGCAAGCTCCTCTTGCCGGGGTCTCGATCTTCTGTCTTGTATACTTTGTTTTTGAATGGTTTAATAAGAGGCAGGAAGGTCTCCGGCGAGCATGCAGTAAGCCTTGCCGCGGGAGGCTGCAACTGCCCGTGCACAAGTTGGGGTACTGAGGTACCCCTACCTTAGTACACCGACAGCCTACCTTTCCAGCAAACCGAAACCCAGCAAGAAGCCCAAGGCAAATAAGCCTCCTGCCGAACCCACCGCAAACGATCCGGCTGCTAATCCGTCCAACACTGTTCCTTCCGAGGGTGAGCCTGTAGCTCCTCTTGAAGACCCTGCGCCAACAGACCACATCTCTGCTCCTGAAAATCCTACTGCGGAAGACGCCCAAAATCCACCAAGTCCGGCCCGGGTTAACTCTCCTTAGATTAATCCGGCGTCTCCTGATCCGGCTCATATTGTCACTTCCCCCAATGTACCAGCCTCTCCTGATGTTGTGGTAACCGGGGCTGCTTATGTTGCTCCAGCTGAGCCCACCGTTTTAGCCAAACATACGGCTAAAACGGAAAAACTATCTCAAGAAAAGGGGAAGTGGAGTACTGAGATATCCAGCCTTTCCGGTATGAGCGCTCAAGAAATTTACTCTGGGTATCTGAACCGGCTCCACAGCAGTCGGGATTATGAAGCCAGCCTGGTTAACTTAATGAGGGAAAAGTATGAGGTAAACTTCTTCTTCTGACTTTGTTCTTTTGATGTATCTCTATCTCATAACAGCCCCCAAGTTCCGGTTTAGCTGAATGTTGAAGGTGAACCGGAACTTTGTAGATTGAACCCTTGATCTTTACATTAGCCCCCAAGTATCAAGTAGATAACTTGTTTATGTATTTGATACTTGTAAAAATTGCTGACAATACTTCAATTATGCATTAGCCCCCAAGTGTCAAGCAGACAACTTGTTTGTATGCTTGAGACTTGTAACTTTAAATTGTCTTTTCTTTACTGCTTCAACTGCCATTAGCCCCCAAGTGTCAAGTAGACAACTTGGTTGTGTGCTTGAGACTTGACTAATTTTCACCTCTTGTTTTTGAACTGTGTCTGCAGGCTGAGTTGAACCGGAATGCTCTTGAAATGAATGAGCTTCGAAGCCGTCTTACTAAAACAGAGTCTGCCGCTTCAAAGGCTAAAAAAGAACTTCAAGTGAGCTTAAAGACCGCTGAAGACTTGAAGAAATACTTTGAAGAGGAGCGGACTGCTTTTGAGGTCCAGAAGAAAGATCTGGAGAAACGGGTTCAGGATGCTGAAGGAGCACTTAATCCGGTTACTGAGGAATTGACCGGTTTAAAACGGCAAATTGACTTGATGACCTCTGCTGTCTTTGGTGAGTATAATCTTAATTCCTGCTTTAACTTTGTAATTTCCGTTTCGTGCCGGTTTAACTATGATAATTGTGTGCAGGTCGCCGTGTCTCCCATCTTGGGGATGACTTACGGAAAAAACTTAAAGCTTGCTATACTTTGGTCGAACAGCTGTACTCCGGGACTCAAAGGATTATTAGTGCCACTTCTTTCGGTAAACCGGCCCCTACGACGATCGAAGATACTTTGAACAAGTTGTCTGTTTTGCCGGTTCGTCTCGAAGAAGTCAAGAAATCTGCTGCGCGGGGTGGTGCTCTTCTGGCCCTTACGAGGGCTAAGGCTTGGGTCCCGGATCTTGATCCGGAGGAGGCTTTCACCGGATTCCCGGATACAAAGGAGGACGGCTCACCTTTTACCGAAACGGATCTCTATGCCCTGACGAAAGAGATGCGCCCCCTCGCCAGCAAGCTTGCCGCTGAATCGGATTTGTCCAGATATCATCCAGGATACAATTTGCAGAACGAGCGGGTGGAGCGACCGGTTTACGATACCGTCAACTTAATTCCGCCGGTTCGTCCTCACAC
Organism: Secale cereale; assembly: GCA_902687465.1. NCBI lineage: Eukaryota > Viridiplantae > Streptophyta > Magnoliopsida > Poales > Poaceae > Secale > Secale cereale. The sequence goes on along the minus strand of LR738709.1, from coordinate 65,330,174 downwards.
CTTTGCTCCTGACATTGATCCTGCTGAACTTATCAACGATGAGGTGTATTTCCGGGCCTTGGCGAAGATTGATTGGCGTGCGCCGGACTTCCAACCGCTTCACGAGGATGAAGATGTTCCGGATCAAGGCGATGGCCAGCCGTCTCAGCAAGGAGAAGCATAACTTCGAATTTTATTGCTGTAATCATAACCTATATTCCGTCAAACAATGTTTCCAAACCGTTGGGCTCGTCATGCCTTGTAATAGGTTAGCCGAAACTTAATGTGCTTCGATCCGAATATTTTGTCTTTATGAAATACTCGCCGGTTGACCTGTTGTCTGATATTTGTTGCCTTCCTCTGCTTATACAGAAACAATACCGAAAATATGTCCTAGTGGTTTACCACTGGACGGATTAACTTGTTCTCTTTAAAACATCAAATAAGCATATTTTTACTAAAAATAACTTTTATACCTGAGATTTATATGTGGCCAATACTCTTTTAAGCCGGTAGGACTTTAAAGTCGCTTTATGAAGATCTTCATGGATCCAAGTAGAAACTCGAAATTCTCCGGTCCATCTTGATGATAAATCCAGTTCATCTTGTTTCGGAAAGTTGTAACTTTTGCCTGATACGCGATCCGGGTTTTAATGAACGCCAGTTTACTTATGCTGGTATTCATGATCCAGACTTTCCACTTCATAGATATGTGGTCAACTTGTGTAGCTGTTCCACTCCGGTTTAAAAGTTTATAAAACGCAAAAACACCAAAAATATGCAAATTTTGCAAATAAGACCATGTAGTCGAGGCTTTTTCAAGAGCTGCCAGGCTCAAAGCAAGGTTCAGCCAATCACTGGGACGCGGATTGGCCGACACTCCCAGAGGGCCTAGCCAATCACTGAACGTGGAATTATCCAACTTTTCAGAGGGCCGAAAGAACCGGAAATAAAAACTGAGCCAATCACTGGGACGCGGATTGGCCGACACTCCCAGAGGGCCTAGCCAATCACTGAACGTGGCATTATCCAACTTTTCAGAGGGCCGAAAGAACTATGAAACTAATCCGATCACTGGGATTGGATGATACCACTCCCAGAGGGCCTCCAGGGTTCCTCCTGAACCGGTGGGTCAATGTACAAACTGAGCCAATCACTGGGACGCGGATTAGCCGACACTCCCAGAGGGCCTAGCCAATCACTGAACGTGGTATTATCCAACTTTTCAGAGGGTCGATAGAACTATGAAACTAATCCGATCACTGGGAGTAGATGATACCACTCCCAGAGGGCCTCCAGGGTTCCTCCTGAACCGGTGGGTCAATGTAAACCAATCACTGAACGTGGATTTATCCAGCTTTTCAGAGGGTCTCCAAGGTTCTTCCTGAACCGGTGGGCAATTCGTGGAGCCTTTTCTCCTTGAACCGGATATGACCTCATGTTCTTGAGAGTTTTATTGCTCCTTTGCATATTCTGCAAAAAATCAATTTCTAAACTGGCCAATATATTGAAAATATGGTATCTGATAATAAACTTGTATGTATATGGGTTGCTTTCATAAGATTTTTTGCATATGGAAAAAGGGCTAAGCCCCCGGTTTACCGAGGGTGCCAGTTTATTTATTACTCATAATATATACATAGGATACATTGGAGCACGTAGCTCAAGTATAATATGGCCGTAAGTGGGCGATGTTCCAAGGTCTCTTCGTCTCCTCTTCTGATGTCCGTGAGTCCTTATGTTCCCGAACGTCCACCAAGTAATATGAGCCGTTGTGTAGATTCTTGCTGACCACAAAGGGTCCTTCCCAAGGTGGGGATAGCTTGTGCATATCTGTTTGATCTTGGATGAGCCGGAGTACCAAGTCACCCTCCTGGAACGTCCTTGTTCTAATCCGGCGGCTATGATATCTGCGCAAGTCTTGCTGATAAATCGCCGACCGCGCTGCAGCTATATCACGCTCTTCATCCAGCCGGTCTAAACCGTCCTGTCTTGACTCCTCATTGATTGCTTCCACATAGGCCGTTACCCTTGGTGAGTCATGACGTATATCACTTGGAAGAACTGCTTCAGCACCATAAACCATGAAGAAAGGCGTGTAGCCTGTAGACCGGTTTGGTGTAGTGTTAATACTCCAAAGAACAGATGGCAATTCCTCAACCCAACATCCTGGGGTTCTCTGCAAAGGTGTCGTAAGCCGGGGTTTGATACCTCGCAAAATCTCCTGATTTGCCCTTTCGGCCTGGCCGTTGGTCTGAGGGTGAGCCACAGAAGATACGTCTAATCGAATATGTTCTCTTTGACAGAATTCCTTCATTTCACCCTTAGATAAATTGGTACCATTGTCTGTGATGATGCTGTGTGGAAAGCCAAACCGGAATATCACTTTTTTGATGAATTTCACTGCTGTTGCCGCATCACACTTGCTTATAGGCTCCGCTTCGACCCATTTTGTGAACTTATCTACCGCCACTAGTAGATGAGTTTTCTGATCTTGGGATCGCTTGAAAGGCCCAACCATATCAAGCCCCCAAGTTGCGAAAGGCCAAGTTATGGGTATCATCCGGAGTTCCTGTGCCGGCACCAGAGCACGCCTTGAGAATTTCTGACAAGCATCACACTTCCGGACCAGATATGACGCATCTGCATGTGCGGTTAACCAATAGAAACCATGTCGGAATGCTTTAGCTACCAATGATTTTGAACCGGCATGATGACCACAATCCCCTTCATGAATCTCCCTTAGAATCTCACAACCTTCCTCAGCTGAAACACATCGTTGAAATACTCCAGAAGTACTACGATGGTGAAGCTCTCCGTTTGCAATTGTCATGGACTTAGAGCGCCGGATTATCTGTCGTGCTTCCTCTTCGTCTTCCGGCAACTCTCCTCAACCCAGGTATGCCAAATAGGGTAGCGTCCAATCCGGAATAATATGGAGTGCTGCAACTAACTGCGCCTCTGGTTCCGGAACAGCTAGGTCTTCCTCCGAAGGTATCTGAACCGAAGGACTGTGCAATTCATCCAAAAAGGTGTTTGGTGGTACCGGTTTACGCTGCGACCCTAGCCGGCTCAGAGCGTCGGCCGCTTCATTTCTCCGCCGGTCTATGTGATCCACCTGATATCCCTTAAAATATCCTGCGACTGTTTCAACCTCTCGTCTATAAGCCGCCATGAGGGGATCTCTTGAATCCCACTTGCCAGAAACTTGCTGTGCCACTAGATCTGAGTCACCCAGGCACTTAACCCGGCTCAAATTCATCTCCTTTGCTAGCCGCAAACCATGAAGTAATGCTTCATATTCTGCTGCATTATTAGTACAAGGAAATAATAAGCGGAGGACATAGCAAAATTTATCACCTCTGGGGGAAGTTAAGACAACTCCAGCCCCCGATCCCTCCAACTGTTTTGAACCGTCAAAGTGAATCGTCCAATAAGTAAGATCCGGCTTCTCCTCAGGAGTCTGCAACTCTGTCCAGTCATTGATGAAGTCTACCAATGCCTGAGATTTTATAGCAGTGCGTGGTACATATTTCAACTCATGGGGGCTGAGCTCGATGGCCCACTTTGCTACCCTGCCTGTAGCTTCCCTGTTCTGGATTATATCCCCCAACGGAGCTGAACTAACCACAGTTATTGGATGTCCTTGGAAATAGTGCTTCAGCTTCCGGTTTGCCATGAACACCCCATATACTAACTTCTGCCAATGAGGGTATCTCTGCTTGGACTCAATGAGTACTTCACTTACATAATAAACCGGGCGCTGAACCGGGTGCTCCTTCCCTGCTTCCTTGCGCTCAACCACAATTGCAACGCTGACCGCTCGTGTATTAGCAGCAACGTATAACAGCAAAGGCTCCTTGTCAATGGGCGCAGCCAAAACCGGTGGGTTTGCTAGTTGCCGTTTCAGATCCTCAAATGCTGCATTTGCCTCATCACTCCAGATAAACCGGTCTGTTTTCCTCAACATCTGGTAAAGCGGGATCGCCTTCTCTCCCAAGCGACTGATGAACCGGCTTAACGCTGTGATCCGGCCAGCTATGCGCTGAACATCGTTGATACAAACCGGTTTAGTCAAAGACGTGATGGCCTTGATCTTCTCTGGGTTAGCTTCTATTCCTCTGTTTGAGACCAAGAATCCCAAAAGCTTACCAGCCGGAACACCAAAAGCACATTTTTCCGGATTAAGCATCATCCTGTAAGCCCGAAGATTATCAAAGGTTTCCTTGAGATCCTCTATCATTGTCCCTTCTTTCTTCGATTTGACCACAATGTCATCCACATAGGCATGAACGTTCCTCCCTATCTGCCCCTTCAAACAATTCTGAACGCAACGTTGATAAGTTGCCTGTGCACACTTAAGCCCAAAAGGCATAGACACATAGCAAAAAGGACCAAAAGGAGTTATGAAAGCTGTCTTCTCTTGGTCTTCCACCGCCATCTTGATCTGGTGATACCCTGAATATGCATCCAGAAAACTTAGCCGCTCACACCCCGCCGTGGCGTCGATGATCTGATCGATGCGAGGTAGAGCAAAAGGATCAGTTGGGCAAGCCTTATTGAGGTCCGTGTAGTCCACACACATCCTCCACTTCCCATTCTTCTTTAAAACCAGCACCGGATTAGCCAACCACTCCGGATGAAAAACTTCCACTATGAACCCTGCGGCCAAAAGTCTGGCCACTTCTTCTCCTATAGCCTTGCGCCTCTCTTCGTTGAAGCGGCGCAGATACTGTTTAACCGGTTTAAACTTCGGATCAATGTTTAACTTGTGCTCAGCGAGTTCCCTCGGTATACCTGGCATGTCAGAAGGTTTCCATGCAAAGATATCCCGGTTCTCACGGATGAACTCGATGAGCGCGCTTTCCTATTTGGGATCAAGGTTAGCGCTGATAGTGAATTGTTTAGACGAGTCTCCAGGCACAAAATCAACTTGCTTGGTCTCTTCAGCTGACTTAAACTTCAACGCCGGATCATGCTCGGTAGTTGGTTTCTTCAGCGGAGTCATATCTGCCGGATCAACATTATCTTTATAAAATTTTAGCTCTTCGGTGGCACATACTGCTTCTGCATAAGCTGCATCACCTTCCTCACATTCCACTGCTATCTTGCGACTTCCATGAACCGTGATCGTGCCCTTATGACCCGGCATCTTAAGCTGCAAATAAACATAACACGGCCTAGCCATAAACTTAGCATAAACCGTCCTTCCAAACAGAGCATGATATGGACTTTTGATCTTGACGACTTCGAAAGTGATCATCTCTGACCTAGAATCATATTCGTTCCCAAAGGTAACTTCCAAGTCAATCTTTCCAACTGGATAAGCTGACTTACCTGGGACCACTCCATGAAACACCGTGTTTGATTGCCTTAGCTTCTTATCTGTCAGACCCATACGACGGAAAGTCTCGTAATATAAGATATTGATACTGCTACCACCATCCATGAGAACTTTAGTAAATTTGTAACCCCCCACTTGAGGTGCTACTACCAAGGCTAAATGGCCCGGATTATCCACTCGCATTGGGTGGTCTTCTCTACTCCATGCAATAGGCTGCTCCGACCATCGAAGAAATTGCGGTGTCGCCGGTTCTACTGCATTAACAGCCCGCTTTAAAACCTTCTGGTCTCTCTTACACAGACTTGTGGTGAAGACATGATATTGCCCACTGCTTAACTCCTTCGGATTACTCTGATATCCGGATTGCGGCTGCTGTTGCTGACGCTGTTGCTGCTGATTTCCCTGATTATTATAACTTCCTTGGCCCTGCTGCTGATTATTCTGATTATTGTAACCACCTTGATGATGTGATTGATTGCCCTGACCATTATAGTTTCCTTGATTATTTTGGCCGCCTGCCCGGGGTTGATAACCACCGTTATTGCCGCTATATCCCGATCCGGAGCTGTTCCCCTGATGACCCGGACCATAAAATCCAGGCCCTGGGCCGCCATGTGGGGGTCGATTAGGAGGATTGAGACGGCCTGCTATTGCCTTCATAAGGGGTATGCACTCTCTCATGGTATGCTTCGCCACCTTCCCTTTTCCGCTATGCTTTGGACAAGGCTGATCTAACTCCTGCTCCCAGCCAAAGGCTCCTCCGCCGGTTTGTGAAGCTGGATCTCCTGGATTACGCTGAAAACCACCTTGAACTTGAGTGTTAGCCACGAAGTCTGAACCACCCTCTGCTTTCCGTTTGCCCAAAAAACCTGAAGTAACCGGATTGATCGGTGCCGGTTTACCAGACTTGCCAACCTTCCCAGCCTTGTCTCCTTCTACTTCCGGATATTTTGTGTTATCAGAGTCTCCGTATTTCACCAGGGCACTCATTAAAGTTCCCATATCATTGCAGTCCCTTTTAAGCCGTCCGAGTTTTAACTTTAAAGATTCAAACCGGCAATTGTTCTCCAATGTCACTATTGCCGTACTAGGATTAATACCATTCGAAGAGTGTAAAATCTCTGCTACTCTCCGTACCCAAGCTGCTGTAGACTCCTGCTCTCCTTGCACACAAGCTGCTAGATCTATCACTGACATCGGCTGTTTGCATGTATCCTTGAAGTTTTTGATAAACTGGCTGCGCAGTTCCCCCCATGATCCAATAGAGTTCGGGGGTAGAGCTTTCAGCCAGGTCCGGGCCGTGCCCTCGAGCATCATAGTAAAATATTTGGCACAAGCCGATTCATCCACGTCCAGCAACTCCATGGCCATCTCATAACTTTCAACCCAAGCTTCTGGTGGTAAATCGGCTGTGTAGTTAGGTACCTTGCGGGGCCCTTTGAAATCTTTGGGCAGCTTGACACTCCGTAAAGCGGGGATAAGACACTGCACCCCAAAGGAACTCGTCGCAACCCCTGTCTCTGCAGTGGCTGTATGAACCGGCGTCGCTTGACGAATCTCCTCCCTGGCACCTGATCTGGCCCGGTTTATGTCTGGAACTGGCATCGCCGCCCCTGCCGGATTATCCTGCCTGCGCTGATGTCTCCTACGCTCACTGCTAGATACTTCTGGCTCCTCCCAATGCCTAGTATAACTTCGGCTGGGACGCGGTGTTGAATGTAACCTTTCCCTACTGTGAGAATATGCTTGCTGCTGCATCAACGCCGTATTGAGTAGCTTCTGGACCCTGCGCGCCTCTACCGCCACCGGAGATGTTTCTTCCGCAGGTAAAGCGGCCAAACGCGCCGCTGCTGCAGCGATGTTATCCAAAGGGTTTGAATAATGACCTGGAGGGACGGGAACATAAGGTGCCGACGTAATCCGGCGCTCCTGCTCTGCGGTGGGTTGCTGAACCGGCTCCTCCCTGGCCGGAGGTGTCCTCCGGTTTAAAGCCGGATGGTTACTAGTCCCAGCCCCAGGTGTCCTGAACAGATTCGTTGATTCATAAACCGGCGGTATACGGGACCGGTACTTTCGTCCCCTTACTCCTTCCATAGAAGCTTGCTCCATCCTTAGATAAAAAGCTTGATCATCCAATTCCGCTTGCCTCACCGCTATCATCTCTCTTTCTGCCTTCAGGTCCTCCTTTAACTGATCAATTCGGCCTTTCAACTGAAGGAGCTCTGCATCATGATGCGCCTTGTCCGCTGGAGCTACTGCTTCCACCGCTTTAGCTGTGAACTCCTCGATCAAGGTGGATAGAACTTCAGTAAGTGAGGGGTTTGAGCCGCTTCCCCCTGCACCAGCTTCCGCTGTCGTTCCATTCATCGGGTGCTGTGAACCGGCCATGAAAACCGCCACCCGGTTTGGCGGGTAAAAGGGGCCCGGAATACTGTTTCCATCGGACTCGCCCTCAGACCGGCCGTCCCGCAACTGATACAGAGATTCAGTTTCTCCGGATGAAGATTCGTCGCCTGAGTAGACAACTGTTGCACCATCAGATTCCGATCCGTCCTCGGCTCGACCTCTGTGGATTGCTCCAACGAACACATGCTTCTTGACAGGCTGAATCCGGGCCGATCTCGCACGCTGAGCCGGCTCGACGATGTTGGGGAAGACGTCCGGCTCAGGCCCCGGTTCGCCGATTTTGCCGATGAAGACTTGGATGCCGCCGAAGGGAACCCGGTACCCATATTCGATCGAATCGGCTTTCGGTCCCCAGCCTGCGTCGTCGATGTAGATCCGGCCGCGGCGACTTTTGGTCATCCGGCCGACCGCGTAACCCTTGAGCCCTTCGAAGCTGCCCTTCAAGAACTCGAAACCATCGTGCGCAGGCCCCACGGTGGGCGCCAACTGTCGTGGAAATAGCACGGCAGATGTCCGGTTTAGTGGACTTGATGATGGAACCATCGCACGGGTTAGCTTGAAGGGGTTCATAGCACACAAAGGACACAGAAGGTTTATACTAGTTCGGCCCCTTCGATGAAGGTAAAAGCCTACGTCTAGTTGGTTTGGTATTGCTTGGGCGTCGGATTACAGGGAGCGACTTCGCTTGCCTGCCTCTCGACGGGTTGATTGTTGCTTGTCCTTAATCGTCGCCGGGTCGCCCCTTTATATAGAGGGTACGCCTGGTCCGGTTTACAGAGTCCCGAGGCCGGCTCATATCTGTGTCCGCCTCGGTCTCTGTCTTCTCTTCCTTATCTCTCAAGTTACATCACGGGGCGGTTTACAAACCTTAATTCTATACATGGGCCCTAAGATCTTTATGGGCCGTAGCCTTTACTACATATTACAAACAAATATATTAACAAAGCCGGTTTATACTAGCCGGTTTATACCTGCTAGTCATATCCCTGACAGGAGCCAACATGAGTATCCAGATCCCGCTGTTGGTTATTGACCGGAGAGTTGTCTCGGCCATGTCTGCATGACTCCCGAGCCCGTAGGGTCTACACACTTAAGGTTCGATGACCCTAGGGTTATAGGGAAAGTATGTACGCGGTTACCGAATGTTGTTCGGAGTCCCGGATGAGATCCCGGACATCACGAGGAGTTCCGGAATGGTCCGGAGGTAAAGATTCATATATGGGAAGTCCCGTTTTGGTCACCGGAAAAGTTTCGGGCACTATCGGTAGTGTACCGGGACCACCGGGAGGGTCCCGGGGGTCCACCGGGTGGGGCCACCGGCCCCAGAGGGCTGCGTGGGCCAAGTGTGGGAGGGGACCAGCCCCAGGTGGGCTGGTGCGCCCCCCACCAGGGCCCAAGGCGCCTCCAAGAGGGGAAGGGGGCAAACCCTAGGGCAGATGGCCCTAGGGCCCAATCTGGTGCGCCCCCCTCTCCCTCTCCCCCTCTGGCCGCCACCCTCAGATGGGATCTGAGGTTGCCGCACCCCTAGGGGTGGGAAACCCTAGAGGGGGCGCAGCCCCTCCCTTTCCCCTATATATATGTGAGGTTTGGGGCTGCCCATAACACGGTTTGACCTCTCTCGCTTGGCGCAGCCCTACCTCTCTCCCTCCTCGTCTCTCGGAGTGCTTGTCGAAGCCCTGCTGGAGTCCCGCGCTCCTCCAGCACCACCACACCGTCGTGCTGCTGTTGGATGGAGTCTTCCCCAACCTCTCCCTCTCTCCTTGCTGGATCAAGGCGTGGGAGACGTCATCGGGCTGCACGTGTGTTGAACGCAGAGGCGCCGTTGTTCGGCGCTTAGATCGGAAGCAACCGCGATCTGAATCGCAGTGAGTACGACTCCTTCATCCGCGTTCTTGCAACGCTTCCGCATCGCGATCTACAAGGGTATGTAGATGCACTCCCTTCTCCCTCATTGCTAGATTACTCCATAGATAGATCTTGGTGATGCATAGGAATTTTTTTGATTTTCTGCTACGATCCCCAACAGCGGCATCATGAGCTAGGTCTATGGGTAGTATCTTGCACAAATAGAACACAAAGTAGTTGTGGGAGTCGATTTGTCAATTCTCTTGCCGTTACTAGTCTTATCTTGATTCGGCGGCATCGTGGGATGAAGCGGCCCGGACCGACCTTACACGTACTCTTACGTGAGACTGGTTCCACCGACTGACATGCACTAGTTGCATAAGGTGGCTAGCGGGTGTCTGTCTCTCCCACTTTAGTCGGATCGGATTCGATGAAAAGGGTCCTTATGAAGGGTAAATAGAAATTGGCATATCACGTTGTGGTTTTGGCGTAGGTAAGAAACGTTCTTGCTAGAAACCTATAGCAGCCACGTAAAAACTTGCAACAACAATTAGAGGACGTCTAACTTGTTCTTGCAGCATGTGCCGTATGATGTGATATGGCCAAAAGGATGTGATGAATGATATATATGTGATGTATGAGATTGATCATGTTCTTGTAATAGGAATCACGACTTGCATGTTGATGAGTATGACAACCGGCCGGAGCCATAGGAGTTGTCTTATTTTATTGTATGACCTGCGTGTTACTAAAAACGCCATGTAATTACTTTACTTTATTGCTAACCGTTAGCCATAGTAGTAGAAGTAATGTATGGCGAGACGACTTCATGAAGACACGATGATGGAGATCATGATGATGGAGATCATGGTGTCATGCCGGTGACGATGATGATCATGGAGCCCCGAAGATGAAGATCAAAAGGAGCAAAATGATATTGGCCATATCATGTCACTATTTGATTGCATGTGATGTTTATCATGTTTTACATCTTATTTGCTTAGAACGACGGTAGTGAATAAGATGATCTCTCACTAAAATTTCAAGAATTGTGTTCCCCCTAACTGTGCACCGTTGCTAAGGTTCGTTGTTCCGAAGCACCACGTGATGATCGGGTGTGATAGGTTCTAACGTTTGCATACAACGGGTGTAAGCCAGATTTACACACGCGATACACTTAGGGTTTACTTGACGAGCCTAGCATGTACAGACATGGCCTCGGAACACGGAAGACCGAAAGGTCGAACATGAGTCGTATGGAAGACACGATCAACATGAAGATGTTCACCGTTGATAACTAGTCCGTCTCACGTGATGATCGGACACGGCCTAGTCGATTCGGATCATGTATCACTTAGATGACTAGAGAGATGTCTATCTGAGTGGGAGTTCATTAGATGAACTTAATTGTCATGAACAATAGTCTAAGTTGTCTTCGCAAATTATGTTGTAGACCAATAACTACGTTGTGGCTCCCTGTTTAAAACGATCCTAGAGAAAGACTAAGTTGAAAGATATTGTAAGCAAAGATGCGGACTGGGTCCGTAGTCCGAGGAGTGTCCTCACTACTGCACAGAAAGCTTACGTCTTTGATGCACCGCTCGATGTGCAAACCCCTACAACGTTGTCTGTGGATGTTGTGAACACCTGACAGACACGTCCTGATGACTACTTAATAGTTTAGTGCACCATACTTTACGGCTTAGAATCGGGATTCCAATGACGTTTTGAACGTCATAGAACATATGAGATGTTCTAAGAGCTGAAATTGGGATTTCAGGCTCATGCCCGTGTTGAGAGGTATGAGACCTCTGACAAGTTCTTTTGCCAAAAAGATGGAGGAGAATAGCTCAACTAGTGAGCATGTGCTCAGAATGTCTGGGTGCTAAAATCACTTGAACCAAGTGGGAGTTAATCTTCCAGATGAGATAGTGGTTGACTGAATTCTCTAGACACTATCACCAAGCTACTAGAACTTTGTGATAAACTATGACATGCAAAGGATGTGATGATCCCAGAGCTATTAGCGGTTCTTAAGACCGCAAAAGTAGAAATCAAGAAGGAGCATCAAGTGTTGATGGTTTAACAAGACCACTGGTTTCAAAAGGGGCAAGGGCTAGAAGGGAAACTTCATGAATGACAAACCAGTTGTCGCTCTAATGAAGGAACCCAAGGTTGAACCCAAACCTCGAGACTAAGTACTTCTATTGTAAGGGGAACGTCACATGGTAGCGGAACTACCCCAAATACATGGTAGATAAGAAAGCTGGCAACTTCAACAAAGTATATACGTGTTATTGATGTGTACCTTACTAGTACTCCTTGTAGCACCTGGGTATTGGATACCGGTTCAGTTGCTATTATTAGTGATGTGAAGGAAAAGCTACAGACTGAACGGAGACTAGCTAAGGGCGAGGTGACGATGTGTGTTGGAAGTATTTCCAAGGTTGATAAGATCACTATCGCACGCTCTCTCTACCTTCGGGATTAGTGTTGAACCTAGATAAATGTTATCAGGTGTCTACGTTGAGCATGAATATGATTAGATCATGTTCATTGCAATACAGTTATTCATTTAAGTTAGAGAATAATGGTTATTCCGTTTACATGAATAATACCTTTGTGGTCATGCACCCAATGGTTTATTGAATCTCGATCATAGTAATACACATGATAATAATATTAACGCCAAAAGATGTAGAGTTAATAATGATAGTACCACTTTCTTGTGGCACTGCCGCTTAGGTCATTTTGGCATAAAATGCATGAAGAAACTCCATGCTGATGGATGTTTGGAGTCACTTGATTTTGAATCGCTTGACGCATGCGAGCCATGCCTCATGGGCAGGATGACTAAGACCCCGTGTTCAGGTACAATGAAACGGGCAAGTGACTTGTTGGAAATCATACATGCTGATGTGTGTGATCCAATGAGAATTAAGGCGTGTGGTGGATATCGTTATTTTCTCATCTTCACTGGCGATTTGAGTAGATACGGGTATATTTACTTAATGAAGCAAAAGTCTGAAACGTTTGAAAAGTTCAAGCGATTTCAGAGTGAAGATTAAGAATCATCATAACAAGAAGATTATGTTCCTACAATCTGATCAAGGGGAGATTTTCTGAATTATGAGTTTGGCAATCACTTAAGACATTGTGGAATTGTTTCGAAGTTGAAGCCACCTGGAACACCACAGCGTAATGGTGTGTCCGGACGTCGTAATCGAACCTTATGAGATATGGTGCGATCTATGATATCTCTTACCGAGCTACCGCTATTATTTAGAGGTTATGCATTGGAGACATCTCCATTCACTTTAGATAGGGCACCATCTAAGTCCGTTGAGACGACGCCTTATGAACTATGGTTTGGCAAGAAACCAAAGTTGTCGTTTCTTAATGTTTGGGGCTGCGATGCTTATGGCTACAGCCGGAAAAAGCTCGAACCCAAAACGGACAAATACATCTTCATAGGATACCCAAAGGTAATAGTTGGGTATACCTTCTATCTCAGATCCAAGGACAAAAATGTTTGTCGCTAAGAACGGGTCCTTTCTCGAGAAGGAGTTTCTCTCGAAAGATTTGAGTGGGAGGAAGATAGAACTTGATGAGGTTGTCGAACCCTCACTTCAACCGAAAAGTAGTGCAACACAGAAAGATGTTTCTGTGGAACCTATGACTGTTGAAGAGGAAACTAATGATAGTGATCATGAAGCTTCGGATCAAGTTGCTAATCGAACCTCGTGGGTCGACAAGGATATGTACTACTCCTGAGTGGTACGGTGATCCTGTCTTAGAAGTCATGTTGTTGGACAACAATGAACCTACGAACTATGGAGAAGCGATGGTGGGCCCGTATTCCGACAAATGGTTAGAAGCCGAGAAATCCGAGATAGGATCCATGTATCAAAACAAAGTATGGACTTTGGTGGACTTGCCCGATGATTGGCAAGCCATTGAGATAAATGGATCTTTAAGAAGAAGACGGACGTGAACGGTAATATCACCGTCTATAAAGCTCGACTTGTGGCGAAGAGTTTTTCACAAGTTCAAGGGGTTGACTACGATGAGATTTTCTCACCCGTAGCGATGCTTAAGTCCGTCAGAATCATGTTAGCATTAGCCGCATTTATGAAATCTGGCAGATGGATGTCAAAACAAGTTTCCTTACCAGTTTTCGTAAGGAAAGGTTGTATGTGATAAAATCAGAAAGGTTTTGTCGATCCTAAGGATGCTAAAAGGTATTCTAGCTCCAGCGATCCTTCCATGGACTAGAGCAAGCATCTCGGAGTCGGAATATACGCTTTGATGGAGTGATCAAAGTTTTTGGGTTTATACTAAGTTTGTTAGAAACTTGTATTTACAATAAAGTGAGTGGGAGCACTACAACATTTCTGATAAGTATATGTGAATGACATATTGTTGATCCGAAATGATGTAGAATTTCTGGAAAGCATAAAGGGTTGTTTGAAAAGGGGTTTTTCAAAGGAAGACCTGGATAAAGCTGCTTACATATTGTGCATCAAGATCTATAGAGATAGATCAAGACGCTCGATGATACTTTCAAAAGAACACACACCTTTGACATGATTTTGAAGGAGTTCAAAATAGATCAGTCAAAGAAGGAGTTCTTACCTGAGTTGTAAGGTGTGAAGTTGAGTAGGACTCAAAGCTTGACCGCGGCAGAAGGAAGAGGAAGGACGAAGGTCGTCCCCTATGCTTTTGTCATAGGCTCTATACGGTATGCCATGCTGAGTACCGCACCTGATGTGTGCCTTGCCAGATGTCTGGCAAGAGGGTACAAAGGTGATCCAGGAGTGAATCACTAGATAGTGGTCAAAATTATCCTTAGAGGAATAAGGAAATGTTTCTCGGTTATGGAGTTGCTAAAGAGTTCGACGTAAAGAGTTACGTCGATGCAAGCTTAACACCTATCCGGATAACTCTGGGAAGAGATACCGGATACGTATAATGGAGCAACAGTTTGGAATAGCTCCAAGTGGAACGTGGTAGCAGCATCTACGATATGACATAAAGTTTTGTGAAGTACATAGGGATCTGAATGTTGCAGACCCGTTGACTACAACCTCTCTCACAAGCATAACATGATCAAACCCAGAACTCATTGAGTGTTAATCACATATTGATGTGAACTAGATTACTGACTCTAGTAAACTTTTTGGATGTTGGTCACATGGCCATGTGACCTATGAGTGTTACTCACATGGCGATGTGAACTAGATTATTGACTCTAGTGCAAGTGGGAGACTGTTGGAAATATGCCCTAGAGGCAATAATAAATTGGTTATTATTATATTTCCTTGTTCATGATAATTGTTTATTATCCATGCTAGAATTGTATTGATAGGAAACTTAGATACATGTGTGGATACATAGACAAACACCATGTCCCTAGTAAGACTCTAGTTGACTAGCTCGTTGATCAACAGATGGTCACGGTTTCCTGACCATGGACATTGGATGTTGTTGATAATGGGATCACATCATTAGGAGAATGATGTGATGGACAAGACCCAATCCTAAGCCCAGCACAGATCGTGTAGTTCGTATGCTAAAGCTTTTCTAAATGTCAAGTATCTTTTCCTTAGACCATGAGATTGTGCAACTCCCGGATACCGTAGGAATGCTTTGGGTGTACCAAACGTCACAACGTAAATGGGTGGCTATAAAGGTGCACTACAGGTATCTCCGAAAGTGTCTGTTGGGTTGGCACGAATCGAGACTGGGATTTGTCACTCCGTATGACGGAGAGGTATCTCTGGGCCCACTCGGTAGGACATCATCATAATGTGCACAATGTGATCAAGGAGTTGATCATGGGATGATGTGTTACAGAACGAGTAAAGAGACTTGCCGGTAACGAGATTGAACGAGGTATCGGTATACCGACGATCGAATCTCGGGCAAGTACTATGCCAATAGACAAAGGGAATTGTATACGGGATTTATTGAATCCTTGACATCGTGGTTCATCCGATGAGATCATCGTGGAGCATGTGGGAGCCAACATGGGTATCCAGATCCCGCTGTTGGTTATTGACCGGAGAGTTGTCTCGGCCATGTCTGCATGACTCCCGAGCCCGTAGGGTCTACACACTTAAGGTTCGATGACGCTAGGGTTATAGGGAAAGTATGTACGCGGTTACCGAATGTTGTTCGGAGTCCCGGATGAGATCCCGGATGTCACGAGGAGTTCCGGAATGGTCCGGAGGTAAAGATTCATATATGGGAAGTCCCGTTTTGGTCACCGGAAAAGTTTCGGGCGCTATCGGTAGTGTACCGGGACCACCGGGAGGGTCCCGGGGGTCCACCGGGTGGGGCCACCGGTCCCAGAGGGCTGCGTGGGCCAAGTGTGGGAGGGGACCAGCCCCAGGTGGGCTGTTGCGCCCCCCCCCCACCAAGGCCCAAGGCGCCTCCAAGAGGGGAAGGGGGCAAACCCTAGGGCAGATGGGCCCTAGGGCTCAATCTGGTGCGCCCCCCTCTCCCTCTCCCCCTCTGGCCGCCACCCTCAGATGGGATCTGAGGTGGCCGCACCCCTAGGGGTGGGAAACCCTAGAGGGGGCGCATCCCCTCCCTTCCCCCTATATATATGTGAGGTTTGGGGCTGCCCATAACACGGTTTGACCTCTCTCGCTTGGCGCAGCCCTACCTCTCTCCCTCCTCGTCTCTCGCAGCGCTTGGCGAAGCCCTGCTGGAGTCCCGCGCTCCTCCAGCACCACCATGCCCTCGTGCTGCTGTTGGATGGAGTCTTCCCCAACCTCTCCCTCTCTCCTTGCTGGATCAAGGCGTGGGAGACGTCATCGGGCTGCACGTGTGTTGAACGCGGAGGCGTCATTGTTCGGCGCTTAGATCGGAATCAACCGCGATCTGAATCGCAGCGAGTACGACTCCTTCATCCGCGTTCTTGCAACGCTTCCGCATCGCGATCTACAAGGGTATGTAGATGCACTCCCTTCTCCCTCGTTTCTAGATTACTCCATAGATAGATCTTGGTGATTCGTAGGAAATTTTTTGATTTTCTGCTACGATCCCCAACAGCCAGCAGGACCACCTCGATGTCCTGGACACGCCTGGCTGGTCGGCCCCTTCTCTTTCTTCCTCCTCCTGCCTCCTCTCGCACGCGCGCTGGCCGCCCGAGCACTCCAATGGGCAGCCTCGCACGCGCGCTACCCTGACGCTCCCCCTCTCCATCTCTCCCTTCCCCTCGACCAGGACCAACCCCACAAACACCCCGGACACACCCACGGGCGCCCCCGTGGCTTGCAGCGACGGCAACAAGCTCGCCGGCGCACGAGACCTCGGTGGACCGTCACCCGCCTATTTATAGGCCACACCAGACCCTCCTTGCGGCTCCATTTGCCCCCTCTCCGTCCAGTGCACCTCCTCGACCTGCCTACTGCCCTTCCCGTGCCCTCCTTGCCCCTCCATGGCTGAAGCCGAGCCGCCGGCCTCCTCTCGAATCCCCGTGAATGAGGCCTCCTCCTCCCCTCCTTTCTCCACTGGGCGAACCCCATGGCCACCACGGAGCTTCCCCGTTCTCCTGTTACTCCCCTCGGTGGCCTGAGCGCCGTGCCAGCCTTCGCCGTCAGCCACATCCGCCGCGGGCGACGCCCTCCTCGACCTGGTCCTCCCCGGCAGGCGTGTTACCCATGGCTGGATGCGCCTCTCCGCGCTGGTCATTCCGGTGGCCGGGGCGTCGCCGGAGACGGCCCGAGTCGACGGGGCAACGCCGGCGAGCGCTCGGCCCTACCTCCCCTGCCTCGCCTCTATTCGAGTGGGAGGAGGAAGACGAGCCTGCCAGGCGGGGCCCGCTTGTAAGCGACCCAGAGGCTGGGCCCGCGCATAAGTGGAGACGGCATCCTTGGAAGCCGCGTCCCTGCGGTGAAGACGCCTGACCCAAAGGCGCCTTCGACGTCGCCTGGCCCTCTGCGTATGGCCGTGCTGCTGGGCCGGCCCAGGGCACTGCTGCGCTATACTGCGCCCAAAACGCAGTATAGGTATAACCCCCCCTCCTTTCCCTTTCCTTTTTCTTTTCCAGTCAACTTCAAAAATCCTTAAATAATCCAAATAAACTCCAAATTTGATTATTCAAATTTCTGGTAGTTTCTAAAATCATGCTCTATCACATGGTGCAACATGCACATTTTTCCAGAGACTTTTTCTTCACTAATATTTATCAAATGCCATTTTTCTATTTCTGTGATACACCAGAGAGCTCAAAGTTGATCCAAATGCAATGGTTCAAATTCCTAGATGCTTGTAATATCAAAACTTAGGTTTGGAACATTTTTCTTAATACTTTCTGTACCCCACACAATAATGAGCCATTTCTTCATATTTGTCAACTTTGCAAAATCCTAGGAAATTCATTTGGACTCCAAATCCAATGAAACCAACTCCTAGATGCTTCTAAAATCATGATTTGTTAAATGGGTGCCTTTGCTCATTTATCAAAAATATGTTTCTGTACACTTCTTGCAAATCCATAAATCCCCTGATTGCCTCATGTTGAAATGTTCCAAACCATCCATTGATCATACTCCAATGAAACCACCTTGGTTATTTTTCATATGACCAGAGGTATCCTAGAAAAGTCCAACTCCTATTTTTAGAGCACTTTTATTTTTTCCTTGTTGTGTTGCTTATTATGATTGTTTCCATCGTTAGTTGACGAAATAAACGGAGTACTCGGAGATGGACCAGAAGGTTTGAAGACTCGGAAGGACAAGGCAAGCAGCCCTTTGACCATGTTCGAGAAACCTTTTTATGCATGTGTCATAGCACCTTATTATCAATGCATCGGAATCATGTTGAGGTGGAGACCACTTTGGTTGCTACCTCTGTTACTTTACTATTGAAACTTGCATGAAGCATGACCCTACCTTCCTATGAGGGTTATGTGGGTGGGAGTAGTTAGGTTGCTATAGTAGTGGCTACGCAAATGGGACGGGAATATGCATGGTGACGGAGGCAGAGTACTTTCAAAAGACTTTTCGAAAACCCCGTCGGGTGCCACTTATGCCCGAGGGAGATGGTGAGATGGGTAACCACTTGATGAGGAAGTGGTGTACCGAGGCAAGTGTGTATGTTGTTTTGAAAATGGATTGGTTTAAGTTGCGACCGTTATTCCAACCTTACATGCGCAACCACTCTACCCTTATATGGAAAAAGGCATTATTGATTACCTAGGCCGATACTAGCATGGTGCCCGCATTACTAGTGACGGGGGTGACATGAGGTCACTCTCGGGACGGGGTCGCGCTTGGATAGGCGGCCATGACTGTCTTTACAGGGCACCAGACACACCGTTGGTACCCCGTGCTTGTGGTATGTGATGAATATGGGAGCGAGCCTCCAAAATCTTTAGATGTGAAATGTGGGGCACGGGGGTTGCTACCAATCGAGTGGACTCCATATTAGTGTCGCCTAGGGAAAGATAGTGATCGGGTGCTTACCCCGGGTACTTGAGGTACCGCGGGTCGTGGATGACACGGAAAGTTCCCCGGATCTAGTGGGTAAAGTGTGCAACCTCTGCAGAGTGTAAAACTATTCGAATAGCCGTGTCCATGGTCAAGGACAGTTGGGTAACCGCTCTTGGGCTACGTCCAATGTTTGCGAAACCTGGTGTGTGTGTGTGTGTGTGTGTGTGTGTGTGTGTGTGAGGAAAACAACACGGTTCAGTGATGTTGATGATGTGATTCTTGAGGAAGTCACGACGAGCTTGAGCATGAGTTGATTACAACTCCTACTCGATATTGATGTCTGTAACCTCCTGATACTTGTTGCAGACGCATGCATGCCCTTGTTTTACGTTGATCATACTTGCATATGAAAAATTAGCTTTCCGCAAAACTGCCAATTTAGCAGTAGAGCCTTGCATAATTATTCTGTCATCACACTTGGGTTGCTTGCGAGTACATTCAAAGTACTCATTGGCTTGCCACTGGTTATTTTATTGGCCAGGCATGAGAGGGCAGGATATGATGGAGATTTCTCGGTGGCGAACAAGCGAGCTAGGACGCTTGCCAGTCAGAATGCCTGTAGGGTTAAGGCAGATGGCATGGGTCCATGTTGTTATTGAAGATTTCCGCTGCGACGATTTATAATTCAAGACTTGACCATTATGGTCACAATTTGTGTAAAACGATATGTATGAATGTAAGACTCTTGTTATTCAGCTTCTGTGTGTTCAGTGAGCATTGATCTCTGGGATCACTGTACATGTGCATTCGGTGATCACGACTTATGAGTCGGGGTCCCCACACCTCCTCTTACGTACCCCTACTCGTACTGTCAGACTTAGAACCACGACAGTGACCGAGTCCAAGTAGCGATGAAGTTGGCGCATAGGGCCGTCGAGTGATCGCGTAACATGTGTAAGAAAAATAGCAAGAAGAAATTTGATGTGCGCTGAAATGATGTGTGTGAATAACACCAATAGACACCCGCTGGGAGTGCAAGGGGCTTGCTGGTTAACCAGCAAGAGTCTGAAAGAGCAAAGGATCCGTTCAAACTTGTCGAAGTGAAGGATCCAACTGAACTCGTTGGAGTACGGTCACAAATAAAACGAAAGTGTCGTGTTCCGAATGAATTGCAGCCCCCTAGGACCGATGCAAACTCAAAATGAAGAACACATGGTGTTCGTGAATGACGTATGCGTTAAAATGGAAGTTGGACTCAGGAGTCAAATAACCAGTACTAAGCAAGTATGTGAAAATAATCAACCGTGCGTAGAGGCACACTTGGTGGCGTGGCCTCGGAGTGAACATGATTTGTGAATTACGGGATACTCAGGAACGCGGAAATAATAGAACGTAGTGCATATAGAATGACTTAGCTATCTGAAGGCGCGCGAGTGGCCGAGTGGTGAAGATGTGTTCAACCGATGGCGACGCGCAGGGCGGCCGAGTGATGATGAGGTGACCAACCGAATGACGATGCGCGGGGCGGCCGAGTGGTGATGAGATGACCAACCAAATGGCGATGCGCGGGGCGGCCGAGTGGTGACGCGCGGGACGACCGAGTGGTGACGTAACCAACCGAGTGGCGACGCGCGAGGCGGCCGAGTGATGATGAGGTGACCAACCAAGTGGCGACGCACGGGACGGCCGAGTGATGATG
>LR738709.1:65283233-65309116 GCA_902687465.1 Secale cereale | reverse complement strand
TGATGAGGTGACCAACCGATGGCGACGCACGGAGTGGCCAAGTGGTGATGAGGTAACCAACCGAGTGGCGACGCGCAGGGCGGCCGAGTGGTGATGAGGTGACCAGCCGATGACGACGCGCGAAGCGGCCAAGTGGTGATAAGTTAACCAACCGAGTGACGACGCGCGGGCCGACCGAATGATGATGAGGTGACTAACCGATGGCGAGGAGCGGCCGAGTGGTGATGATGTAACCAACCGAGTGCCGAGCGCGGCCGAGTGCTAGTGATCCTGTTTGGTCCGAGTGAGGTAGCTCATCCTAGTGACCATGCCGACTGGAGGGAATTGCTGCCGAGTGGATGATGTTGGAGGGCCAACTCCTGGTCCTCATGCCACGTCGGTTTTGTGCCTCAAGCGCGGGAGATGCCGCGGACGATCGAGTCAGCTAAGTTGACAAAGGTGTGTCCAGTAGAGTGACCGCGTGCCGGGCGGCTGAGTCACTGCACATTAGTCGTCTGGACGCAAATTTCATCTGAGCTACCCTGTATGTCATCGTGTTAGTCGCTCGATACAAAACTTCCGTCCGAGTGAACTGTTGTCTGAGGAGGACCATGATGGACGAGTGTCGGTTAATAGCAGGTATAGCCACAAGCCCACGAATATTGTTTTGCTGGACTAAAGTGTCCCTGCACTGAGGCGCTGCTTGGATTCAAAGGACTAAAATTAGTCTGACTAAAAATAGTCTATTTAATAGGCTAAAGTTTCAAGCACCCCTGATTAAAGAGGGGCTAAAACTAGTCTTGAGACTAAAATCTTTTAGTCAAGGATACCCCTACTAAAATATGAATTAGTTCTCTCTCTCCTCATTTAACTTCTCTCCTTTAACACATGCAAGTTATGGATTGGAGGGTTTGAAGGATAATAAATGTTCATTAATTTTATTTTAGTTTCTTTAATATTTGGATCCAAGCATGAGTGAGGCTAGCAAGTTTTAGGCCGTGTTTGGATACTCTCTAGTCATGTGACTAGTAGTAGTCAGACTAAAAGTTTTTAGTCAGGCCCTATTTGGAAGGTGACTACTACTAGTCAGCATTAAATGTCTCAGTATTAAATTATTCTCTCTCCCTTCCATTTATCTCTCTTTCTCTTCATAATTTATCTTTCTTCTCACCCCACCACCCAATGAGAGATGGGATGGGCCCGCCAATTAATTAGAGTAGAGACTTTAGTCACTTTTAGTTGGGGTGGGGTGACTAGAGACTAAACTAGTAGTAGTCACCCATTAGTCAGGGGTGTTTGGAGTTTTACTGACTAAAAGTGACTACTACTAGTCTCTAGTCTCTAGTCACTAGTGATCCAAACACCCTCTTAGTCTCACTACTTTTAGTCATGAGACTCTGATGCTATTTTGCAAGGATTAAAGCAAGGGATGGTTATGCATGCATGCACAATTAACTGGCGTAGGAACCGCGGAAGTTTTGGCTGCAGTAATTAATTGCTTAATGAGCTGCAGTAATTAACCGCTTAATGAGCAGCTTAATTTGCTGCAATAATTAACCGCTTAATGAGCTACGGTAATTAACCGCTTAATTAGGTGATTAAATTAATGAAGGATTATGAGGCGCTCGTTATGCGCTCGGGATAGTGGGCTACGTACCCTTTGATGTAGACTAGGTGTTGGGGCGCCACCCGGTGGCGCCTCTTGAGAGGAAGTTTGTACGGTGCATTGACAAGCGATCCTTCCACCTCTTTTTCTCTTATTGTTGACGATCATGCACATATAAACAAGGAACTTGCAATATAATTTACAAATGAGAGCAAAACAACTTTTGAACAAAAAACAATATTTTAGAGACTTTGATCCCCTTGGACGGTGGATTATTTCCAAATAGATTAAACACTATATCATACAACCTTTGAACAAAAAACAATATTTTAGAGACCTTGATCCCCTTGGACGGTGTATTATTTCCAAATAGATTAAACACTATATCATACGAATAACAATTAACAACAGAAAGCTGTAAAACCAATCTGGCATAGAACCAACAATTGTAGACTTGACGGGTTAGTAGGTTGAAGATCGGCCAGTAGTAGAAGTTTACGACGACACAACAGTTGTTGTCTTTGCAACTCCTATTCACCGGCTGAAACTCTGCTAGCAGCGGATGTTTACAGCGATGCAAGAGATGTTGTCTTTGCTCCTCCTGTTCACCGGCTGCTAGCATCTGGTGTCATTGATCTCATCAAAAGCCTCTTGGTTCGGTCATCAACAGAATTTGCGTCATACTATTTTTGGTACTGTCAATTGCATAATGTAAAAATATAGCTGATGCAAATAATGAATGTTTTTCTATTAACACCCTATCTGAAACAAAGCTAACTATAATAAATTAGAGAATACAAATCAATAGTTTTCAGTGATTTTACCAAAGAATTAGAAAATGTTATTGACAACATACATCATAGACTGCATTGATATTCATAATTTTTTCAGTGATGAACCGAGCTTTATTTACCTATTACATATTTTTGTCTTTCGCCAAACTTTAAATTTCATAACATTGGCAAGAGGTATCCCTAAACTTGCACAACCTCAGGTTGTAGTTCTGCCCGATCTATCTCCTCCAATACACATAGCAGACCCAAAACCAGTAAACGAAATGATGTATAGAGACCAAGGATTACTATTCTTTGATACAGGAGGTAACATAATTAACACTCTTACTGCTAAAATATCTCCTAAGTATTTCTCAACTTTTCTCCTCTAATGTCTCTAATTCATCCCCATAGCATTAGCTAGTCCAGCACTTCCTTTCCCAACCTCTCCTTCACATGCTCAAACAAAATTAAAGCTGGAGATGGAGCAGAATAGAAGTAACCCACTTGGCATATGAAGTGCATATGTGATTGTTCGCCCTCGGGCTCAAATATAACTGGTTCAATTGCCAAGTGCACATGAACTAACTAAATTAAAACTATTTCTCTAACAGAACACATCATAAACTTCAGGAAGTTGATAGGCTTGGATTTAAGCCATCTACCTGCAAGGATCGCGATATCCCATGCTTATGAGGTGTAGCATTGCAGATAACATTTGATCTCATATCACAAAGATGATCCTCATGCTATAATAAAGTAGATCAAAAAATGATGCTTCTTCAGGCCACCATAAGAATGCAACTGAAATCAAGCGCATAGAAAGACATCAATTGGATTGGCCGCCACTTACTTGCAAGATGTCCATAACTCCATCACCAGCGGAGAAGCACCAGAAAGACATCCGGGACTGGATAAGCAGCGGATGGACAGGGGCGCGCGCCGGGGAGTAGACGGTGGCGTGGCCGAGGATCTCATCATCTTTTAATAGTAGGGTGACAATTCACTTGCAAATAAGAAAGTGGGAGATGCATCATATCACTTGATAAGAATATACTTGCAATTTTTGCCACCTACATTAGCCATAAGCGTGCAACCAAAGCCAATGTCAAGGTTGGTCTATACTCAAATTGTAGTTAGCGAAAACTAACTTGGCACTTGCAATACTGTTTGGTGTAGAGTTACCAGACCTTCATCTTGTCTAGTGTTGCCACTCAGATGGAAAATTCACGGTAGATGATTTTATCAATTAGCAATAAAGAAGTGAACACTCGTCGTCCTAGGTACCCGACAATCACTTCTCTCCAGCATATAGCATGACAACCACACTTAAATGCAAATAAAAAGAGCAATAACAACATGCAAGAGGAAGATACCTGAACTTTCAAGAGGGATATATAGCTCCCGCATGGTCATCTTCTTCTGACTGAAGTTAGATTTTGCCCTGAATATATGTGCAATGGTGAGCACTGCACTTACTTTGCCAGTCCCTGTTGCAATCAAATTTGTCAACATCGTTAGACCACATTTTCCATGAATACTCTGGCTTTCTCAAGGGGATTAAAATTTAGGGGTTAAACAATTTCAGATTTGAGGAGAAAATCAAAGATGACTGTAGCCGTGAAGCCTGATGCCCCTTGTTGTCTTGAAGTTCCTGCACGATAAAACAAATATCAGTGCATTGCTGTACTAATCCAGACCAAACAAATCAAGTGAACAAGCCTAATCATGCCATACTAATCCTGAACCTCCTCTGCCAGCAACCGCCCGCTTCCTCTGCCAGTATAGCGCCACACACACGAACAAAGGCGCACGTAGGCCAGCACACATTTCGCACACACGCCACATGCATCACAGCCGCCCTACGGGAGAACATAACACGGACGACCGCATATGCCACACATCATAGAAACTAAGGAATGAACTCACAGATATATGAATGATGCACCGTAGAACTAAAAGGAGGAGGCAGTTTTTCCAAACTAAAGAATGAAGTAACCAATTAAAGAAAAAAATGGCTGAACATTTACTAAGAAATACAAAGAGGCTTAAAATCTGAAAACTAAATACATTGATGAACTAACTGGGAAAAAAACTGACGGAACTGAACTACCTATGATAACTATCCTACCTAACATTGACTGACGAAAGAAACTAAGGTGACTGAATGATAAAATGGAGAAATAAGAGAAACAAAAATAATTAACTGGAATAAATCTCAAAAATGAAAACTCATATGTGCACCTGAAGACATATGTGCTAACTTGCAGAACTGAACACTCACTTTAACTGTAATATGAAACTCAACCCGCTGGGGAAACACATGAATTCGAGACCCAAAGAAATAAGAGAATTCAGCAAGCAACATGTCACATCAATTTGAGACACCAACCCACTGGGGAAACACTAAAATACTGAACTTACCAACCACTGTCAAAAAATTTAACAAGGTCTGAATTGACCAAAAGTGCAGAACATGATGCTGAACTGACCGGAAGTGCTACAAAACATGGTGCTGAAATAAATTGGAACCAAAAGGGAAACTACATACTGATCAACTACCCATCCCCACAAAAAAATGTCCAGCAGAGATGGTGCCGGAAAGCAGTCCACTGAGAATCTGTCGATCTGGTACGTTCTGGCTGGAACTCATTTTTCATCTATGATGATCAGCCTAGCACAACGAATCAGTGAATCACAAGGGGGTAATTATGCTCGACACTTCTAAACCAAAAATCTGAAGTTAGTTCAGGACACATACTTGTCTCGTACACTCAGCACAACAAAAGCTCCTGAAATAATTGTATAATGTTAATACGAAATTGCATCATTAGTCGAGAAAACCAGAAGTATCCGGGGGAGGATCAAATGCATAGCCGTACCTGAGAGGTCGCAGGTTCATGAAAGGCGATTCAGCCTTTGGAAACCTCGTGATTTCTTGCACGGCATGCCTCCATTCCCTGTAATCAGCTTCCTGCATCATTTCATCTTCTTATTTCGAGCCAGAGAATGAAAAGAGAGCTGATTGCATCCGGATGGGAAGCAAGCAAGGAAAAAAAAGAGAATAACTAAACTGGACTTTGAGGTTCTTCTTCGATTCGTTGAGGAATATCCGGATTTGGGCAGCGTGGTGGGGTACAGTTTGAACGCGGAGGGCGAGCATAAGTGCGACGAGGAGGAACCTGCCGAGGAAGCGCAGCCTTGTCCGGCCTCGCCCGATTCTTCAATGACGCCAAACGCAGCCAAGTGGAGTTCGGGGCGGAAGATGGAGAGGGCACGAGTGCGAGAGAAGCCGCCGGCGGCGGCGGTCTAGTCGCCGGCGCCGAAGGAGCTGGGGTGGGCTGATTAGGGCGAGGCGGCGGCAGATATGATGGAGGGCGCCTTCTCCGTTGGCCGGCGCTGGAGGAGCATGGACGGTGGTAACATGAAAAGCCGGTCGTCGATTTGCACCTTTGATCGTTGCCTTTTACCTATGCTTAAATTGCTGTTGACCTACCTGCACACGGGCCACCCAATAATAAACTTCAAGACTGAGGTAGCTAATTTGAAATTATGAAAAAGCTACACCCTATGGCCTGATGGCGTGTCTTTCAGAAAAATTGACAATATAACTATACAAGACAATACGACAGGATGGTCTTAAGTTGTACCAAGAACAAACAGATCAAGATGCAAAAAAGGAGTAAGAATCGCTAGGAGAGTGACCAATATACAGATATCTAAGAATGAGAAACTCAGATGAATAATCCCAAGTGACCACAGCATAAATACACCAACATGTGAATCAGAAATACAATGTTTCAAATTATTTGATGCTATTTGTCAAATGCATTTTTAATTTTCAGTTGTGGTCACGTTCAATGACTCTGAATTTTACACATTATTATGACGACATTGTATGGAATATATGCAAAATAGATTTGCAAGGCAGATACCTCATTCATGCAATTGCTTATGAAAGAACAGGTAGCAAATCATATAACAGGAGAGCTTACATCTTTTTCGAAGCCCTGGTTGTTGTTGGCTTTGAGCTCCTGAACCCTCTTTCACAAACAGTCCAGCTTAACTCTCAGCTTCTTGATCTCCTCACAGTAGTTTATATCACCTGAAATAAACCGGGAATACTACTTAGATGCCATCTACTCTAAACGTCCACCGCCCAAATCGTCCTCGTCCTCGATGGTGTAGGTCAGCCGCTCGTACCACACAAAATCGATGACGATGTCGATCCTGCCCTTCTGGTCGCCTTGAAAAAGGGGGCGATGGATATTAATTATCAGGTGACCGGCGTGAAGGTTTAGTTTGCGTCTGCTCAACTCCCTTGGCTACTACATATTAGTTACATAAATTAGAAAGAAAGGTAATTCGTACATTCTATTAGTAATGTGTCAACTGAGACTATGTATTGGCGATTGCTTTAATTGATGGTTCATTTAATAGCTTGCCTAATCTGATTAAAAAGTTTGCAGCTAAATTATGCAAGGTAATGGAAAATCTGTATATATTAAACCTGCTGGTGGACGATCAAGTGGAAGGGGGGCCTTCATCCTATTGGTTGGAGCTTTTGGATGCATGAATCCAGAGAAGCCATGGAAATGGAGCCAGCGACTACTTTGATGCTGCAACATGAATTCAAGTACAACATTGTTTTAAGTTTCTTCGTCTATCTATTATTAGGAAAAGATAAGCATTATGTACTCTGTACTTTATGCATGGACAGTAAGCTTTTATGATTTGGAACGACAATGTACCATAGATGCATGGAAACTATCTGTACTTTCATTCGGTTAGTGCAAACTAAAGAATTTGCAAACATAATGTCAGGGAGTCCTATGTATTTATGGCAGGTGTATGTCTGAGACAGTATTCTTATTCAATGCAAGGACTTCCCCGGTTCCACCTAATTCCAGAAACAACATAAATGTGAATCTCAGGTGCTAATTTTTCATGCAAAAAACAACAAGAATAATCTACTTATCTAGTACAATAGCTCAAACTTCAGGTATAGTGAGGGCCATTTGACAGTATTAACCACTACATATATATTGACAAGAGAATGAACAATAAAAGAAATTGACAAAAGAAAATTATTCTGATCTTAACAAAGCTAATACTGATATCTTAAGTCAATTCTCCCCATGAAACAAAATCGGAGTCATCTTTCTTCCTTCCTTCCTTGCCTGGTTAGGTGGAGACATGAGGAGAATGGAGTTGATTGACTTCAGAAATCAACATTGCTGGCCAACTTTCGATAGGTTGCCACATCACATCATTCACACCGACGATTTATACGCAGTTTCTACTACCACAGCGGTGCTGAGAAATTCAGTCGTCATTTCAAAAAAAATATCATCATGTTAACAGATTATGTACACTGAATTCATTTGGCTGATTCTCTACACTGAATTTATATGCCTATCACAAATTCACAAACCAATGAAGTGTTCACAAAGTGCCCATTCAGTCCCAGAATGTATATGCCTATCACAAATGAAGTACCAACAGTCCTAAAATTTAGTGGGCAAACGCGGCTCTGAGAGAGAACATGGTATTTGTTATCCAATAAAGTGTCAAACGAGTGACAGTGGGGCAACAGCACTGAAGAATTATCATTGCCTCCTCTATTTCTAGATGTGTCAAGAATTGTAATTTCCATCAATTAGTTGTTTCAAACCGGAGAATTTGCAAACATTAGGGCAGGGAATCCCGTATGTTTATGGCATGCAATCTTTATAGTGGAAATCTCAAAATGAAACACACCTGAAGCCAAGTTGCAAATACTGCAGATAGCAATGTTACTTGAAGCTCTTATTCAGTGTAAACTACATGAGTAGAAGCACATCTTATTGGGCCAAACCGATTGGCATGTAAAATTTACATTTATGTCGTAATGGGTGCAGCTTCCCTTTGTCTGTACAGGTCCAAAAGCACACAAACATACAAATGTTTTTTATTTTTTCTTCGCATTCACAAAATTATCTTTTACATCAAGGACGATATTCTGCTGGGATCCATTTTGAATATCCGACAGAAAACATGCTTCTCTTTTCATCATTGGTTCCAATTTCGTACAGCAAAGCAACAACAACCCTGTGCCTAATCTCCTCGCCTCATAGGAAAAAAGAGAAATGGATGACAAGAGAGTTAGAGTGAGAATCGAGAGCGGCAAACTACTTATGCAAGTGTACAAGCGATGTCTAGGGTTGATGGGGAAGAAACCAGAGGCGGCACCACTGACCTGTGGACGCGGTGCACCGGCAGTGTCGTCACGATCTTTCATCTCTATTCCATCACACACACGGACCGAGACCAAATGGATCAAACAAACAAAAGAGCAGGATACCCAAAAGGTCAACATGGTTCCGTGGCAGCAACCTAAAACTCACAATAATATATGGTTATACACCTGGAACACCGTGACAAAACAAATGTAAATCCAGATCTGCCTCCTCTTGAACACCAAACCAAATCACGAGGAGGATTCATTGTCCACTTTCAAACAGAGAGAGAGATGGACCTGCCGGTCAGAGGTGAAGGGGAGGTTGGCCTCGCTGGCATCCCTCGCGAGGTCGGGCACGCAGCTGACGACACCTCCTTCCTCTTGCTCATGGCCTCCCGCACCGGAGGACGCGCAGACGACCGAATCGACCTCGTCCTCCTGTTGATTCCACGGGACGAGAGCTTGCAGCGCCGCGCCGCGCCGCCTTCTCGCTCTTGCCGCCGCCTTGCCAACGCGGCCGTGTGGAGGAGCAGCGCCGCACCTTGCTACGAGGGAGCATGGCCAGCGCCGGAGGAGCGATGGGGCGATAGCAGCGGCGGCAGCAACCCTAGCAGGGAATGTGAAGCCAAACGAGAGATGGGCCTGCGTGTGAGAGATGAAAAGGAGGCCCAACCCATGCGTTTTCTCCTTCTCCACCGAGGAACTGCTCCAAGCGCCACGTGGATGCAGCGAGGAGTCGCCCCTTACGCGACTCTTGTAGTGTTTAATGACGCAGGCGAAGGAGATGCAGGTGGCCGGGTAGCGTGTGCTATCGGCGAGCGCAGCGCTGGGCCAACGAGTGTGTCGCGGGGCGGGCGAGCGGGGCGCTGGCCAGCGAGTGCTTCGCGGGGCGGCAAGCGTGCACGATGCTGGGTGCGGCAGAACATTTCACCGCTCCCGGAGTCGGACGGGGCTGATCTCCTCGCCCCTTCCTCCGCACATGCGGCGACCATGCGTGGAATAGCGGCCACGACGCTCGCATAGGAGGCCGAAGACGATCCTGTTCTTGGCAAAGGCAAAGATGCATCACAAGTAAAATCGGGAATATATGTAAGAATGGATATAAACCATCCGCATCATGATTCGATAGACGCCATGCCCCATGGTGGGTGCCAACTGTCGTGGGGACGATTCCGACGATAATAAGGTGTTGGGTAAAAGAGCATGATCTATCCAGATGTACATGGGTGACACGGTGCTTTAACGAGTTCGGGCCTCTCGCGGTGGAGATAACAGCCTTACGTCTCGTGCTCCGGAGAGCCTTTGTTTTATCTGAGTATGTATCCGGAGATTACAATGCGTGAGAGAGAGAGAGAGAGAGAGGAACGGATCCTCATGCCTGAGCTAAGTCCTGAGACTAATGGCGAGAAAGAGAGAGGTGGAAGAATGAGAGCCTGCCGAGCTATGCGGTGAGGGGTGGCTTATATAGAGTGCGCCACCCCCTCGCTTCTTATGTTGCAAATTAGAGCATCAATGCCATAATATCAGCCCACTATAAAACCTCCACTATGAAGATGACGTTTCAACTGCCTTGCTGACTGCTGTTGTTCGAATGCCCGAGTGAGTCATACAGTCGAGTGGTTGCCTGTCGTCCGAGTGGATGGTACGTCGATGCGTTCGAGTGGATAGTATGTCTGTCTGAAATTTACCTGGACCCACCTGATATGTGGACCCCATGCTTTAATAAATCTCGACCCTTCGTGGGCCTACCTGTTATGTGTGTCCCCAATAGTACCCGTGGCGGACTATAAAAGGCTGATGCCCTTCCCCTCTCCCATATCCATTGCCTTCTCCGATGTCATTGCACAATCCCCTCTTGTCTGCATCCAGTCCACCTCTTTGGCTCCATAGCACAACAACAAGAGCTCTCCCTCGTCTTTTTTTGAAGACGACCTGCAAGTGATGAAGCGGACGGATCCTCCGGACCCCTTAGGCCTCGTTTGTTTCGCGTGGGTCGGAAGGGTTTTCAAGGGATTAACCCCGCGAGGCCCAGAATTCTCGCAAAACCCCATCGGCATGTTTGGTACGTGAGGTTACATGGGCCAAATACCCTCGCTTCCCTTTCAATCCACGTCTTCCCATGTGCTTCAGAACCCTCGAGGGGGGGCTCGAGGATTTGGAGACGCCACCGCTCGACTCGTGAAAATGCCGCCGCCGCCCGACTCCTCTACAAGACCCCGCCGCCCGGCGCCTCCCCAAGACGCCGCCGCCCGTCGCCTGCCGCCTCGACACTGGCATACCTCCACCGGCGTACTGAACTTCTCTCCGGTGGTAAGTCCTCGCCTCCCCTTCTTTCGCCTCGTCGTCTAGGGTTTGCTATCGGCCATGGCTGCTGCCTCTTCCTCCCCGGCCATGCGGTCTCTGAGGTGCTTGATCCCCGCCTCATCCAAACCGGCCGTCACCAAGTCGTGGGCGACGATGTAAGGCTCGGTGCCGGAGTTTCCGGACTTGTAGTAGAGGTGGAGCACAGGAGCAGCATGGAGCAGCGTCGGGATCCCTCTACCCCTGTTGCTGCTGCGCAATTCCCTTGCATCTGCGGCTGCTTTCCTGTTAATTGATCGCGTCCATGTGTGTTAGTGTGTATACTGCTATGATCCTCATATTATTAATTGGTCGTGTCCCTGTGTATATATCTGGTGAATGTCTGTCTAGTTGTCTTCAATTCATGGATTATCATGACCTGAATTTGTCAATCATGTGTGAATAAAATTAATGGAGAAGGGATTCATTCTTCTTCAGACCCTTTTTCTTTCTTCATTAATTTACCATGACCCTTTTTATTTTTGATTATCATGACTGTTGAAGAAGAATGAATCCCTTCTCCATTAATTTTATTTTATTTCTTTCTCCATTAATTTATCATGCTATGTTCCTCTCCATCAGAAAGAAATAAATAAAAAGGGTATGCATCGGGCATTTTCCTTGCAGAAATGTTCAGTCTACACGCATCTTTCTTGCCAGTTTAGCACTTTAGCAAGTCTGACAGATTCAAAGCTCCCAACCAACCACCCTGGCTAAGAGCCTGTTTGGGACTGCTCTGCTCCTTAAAATTCAGCTCCGCTCCAGAAAATTCAAGCCAAACGGGGTAGCTCCACGATATGCCGCTCCACAGAAAAACTAGAATCTGGGGTACAACTCCCAGTTTTTTATGAAGCTCGTGAGGGGGTGCTCCAAAAAATCCTAGAAGCTAGAGTTGGGGGGAAATTACCCACCACTGCCACCAGTAAGTGGATACCCCTTCGTTTCTCCCCTCTCATCCAATCAAAAAGATCCTTTCCACCAATTTTTACATTCTTGAAGCTGGAGCTACATGGAAGCCAAACATTATCTTTGGTAGTGCTACAACTTCTGTATGAAACTGCTCCAAAGTGGATTTGGTAAAGTGAAGCTGATTTTGGTGAAGCGGAGCAGTCCCAAACAAGCCCTAAATTACCATCACCAACGGGTTTGAGTGTAAAAGAGTGGCACTGCACTGGACCAATTGCTTGCTACAAGCTGACTGGGACTTGCTGGGTAGATATTATTGTACTGCAAATCTCACTGACAGTACTACTGCTTGATAAACTCCGCAATGCTTGGCCTCCCACTTAATGCTGCTCTAGCTGGAGAACTGATGGAGTTGTTAATTAGTGATTGAAAATGTGCCTATTTTTTGAACCTTGATTTTTCTTGAAACCTGTGGTTGCTTTGGCCAGTCCAGGTGTGGCTACAGATGCTTGATCTGCGAGTAAGATTCAGTATACTGGCCATCTATTTGGCAGCATATGCTCTTGCTTCTATGAACTACTACTCCAGAAGTTTTTTGGGAATTTGTCTGTCACTTTTGGTTCTGCTAACAGCTCTAGGATCTAGTCTTCCTAGTTTGTCCAATACCACCATCACGGCTGTATCTAGTGATATCTTTTTTACGAAGTGGGAATGTTGTATGTATACACTTCTAGCCTGGTTAGTTACCCATTGGCTATTTTTTCTCTGCTTGTTGCAAATGAATTTCTGCAGCGTAGAGTTGCATCGTCGTTGATTGGTAGGTTTATAGCATCACCCATGTATGACTGTTCTGGCTGGAACTAACATCACTTGCTCTATGTGCTGTTGTTCGTTATATCTTTGTTTTGATTTGTTTGGTGTATTCTTTGTGCTGCATAGATGTGCCGTACCTTCAGCCAAATCATGATTTTTTCTTAGGAAACAAAATAAGTGTCTCTGAATATCATAGATGTGCCGTATCTTTGTTGCGATCTTTTTCTTAGAAAAACCATCCACATATTTGAGTAAAAAACAGCCGCAGCGACTGCTGCACTGAACATGAGCGATGGACTGAGACTCAGGCATGGGTCATGGGCGGCGCCGGTTGACCGTTCATGGCTGTGTGTACTGGCTTGCTTGCCGTGAATTCACTCTTCATTTTCTTGTTGCGATCCTCTGAAAAAAAATTACTTGTTCTTTGGAACAAGTGCTACCATTCTACCGAGCTTTCAATCAGCAGTTAGCCCATGAAGACAATAGCAGCTCTTAACGATCCATTCTTACCAATTTTTTTAACTAGCCAAAGTTTGAGCTGTGCAGTTTCCAACTTGTAGATGTGTGATACGTCTCCAACGTATCTACTTTTCCAAACCCTTTTGCCCTTGTTTTGGACTCTAACTTGCATGATTTGAATGGAACTAACCCAGACTGACGCTGTTTTCAGCAGAATTGCCATGGTGTCGTTTTCATGCAGAAATAAAAAGTTCTCGAAATGACCTGAAAATTCACGGAGAATTATTTTGGAAAATATAAAAAATATCCGTGGAAAGATCCACGTCAGGGGGCCCACACCCTGTCCACGAGGGTGGGGGGCGCGCCCCCTCCCCCTGGGCGCGCCCCTGTCGTGATTCTAAGTTTGACAGTTTGGGTTGGGGGTACGAATGGAGAGGCGAGGCCCTAGCTATGATGATGTTGTACACAAGGTGTTTGCGAGTTCAGGCCCTTCTCGGAGGAAGTAATAGCCCTACGTCTCGGTGCCCGGAGGCTTGGTCGATGGTGTGTGTATACGTGTGTTACAGAGGTGAGAACCCTTGTTCTGGAGGAGGGGGGTGGCTTATATAGCGCGTCAGGACCCCAGCCATGCTCCATGTTACCAAGGGTTCAATGTACATTAAGGCAGGCGTTACTGGTAACGCATGCAGTAAAGGGTAATTAAGGTGTTTACTACGGTGAGTAAATACCAGACCGTTGTTGTCTCAAGTGATGCTTGACCTTCGGGGGTCGAGTGCCTTGGATTGGTCGAGTGGGGTTGAGTCGATTTGCGGATGAGGCTCAGTCGAGTGGAGTGTCTTCCTGGACCGTCCCAGTCGACTGTCTCCATTGTCATAAGTTTTGTCTTTTGATCTTCTAGGGTAGTGACCTTGGGTGGGGTACCTTGGTCGGACCTGTGACCCTACCCTAGGTCTGTAACCTCGTCAGTAGCCCCCGAATGGATTGAGGTTTGAGCAAGAGAGTGCTGAGGGAAGCTCTGGTTCTGGCTCGACGTCCCTGGGGTAGATTGCTTCGGAGCTTGTATCTTGGGCAGTCTTCCTCAGTCGTGTCTTGGTCGCCTTGATCGATTCTGGATCCGCCAAGAGAGTTAGTTGCTTCTTGCGTCGACTGGACTTTGTGCTAAGCGTCGGGCGCCATTAGCGCGTGCCATTTTCGACGGGATTGGTTGCCCTTCGGTCGCCGGATTCGGTGGGGTTTTCGAAATTTGGGGAAGCGCGTGGGGCGGGACGTGCCGCAGCAATCGGAGGGATGCGCTTGAGACGCCTCGATCCTCGCGCCGCCTTTTTTGCCACGTATCGCGCCAGCGCCTGTTAAGGGATTTGATAAGATTACTCGGGGCCACCGGTCAGCCACTTGACCGGGCTGCTATAAGAGCGCGCCGAGCCCGTAGTGGGGGGCACTGTGCGCCCAATCCTTCTCCTTCCGCCTTTGCTTCTTCGCAGCGCCCCTTCTTCTTCTCGCCTCTCTCCACAGCGACCACCGGCGCCTGAGCCATGGGCAAAGACAAGACCGCGGCGATGGAGCGCTCGAAGAAGGCGGCGTCGGGGAACGGGAGGTGATCCGGCCGGAGTGGATCGTCGTCAAGGTCCGGACTCCCCGCTGGTTGGATCCAGGGGGATTGGATCCGGTCCTCCGTCGTGGTGGAGGATCTGGAGGAGCTGGAGGAGGTAGGGTTGATCGCCCGCGGTTCCTGGCGGGCGCCGGGGGGAGAACTCGAGCCCCGGCCGCGGGAGGGCGAGTGCGTCCTCCACGCGACCCACGTCGACCGAGGTTTTTCTATGCCCCCGCATCCTTTCTTCCACGCGTTCTTGATTTTCTTCGGTGCCCAGTTGCACTACTTCACGCCCAACTCCATCGCCTTCCTTTCTGCCTTTGTCTCCATGTGCGAGAACTTCCTCGGTTGCCGGCCGCACTGGGGTTTGTTCAAACACATTTTCACCTGCCGCTCGCAAACTGTCAAGAGGGTGAATTGGAGTGACAGTAAGACGCACGTCCTCCAGGCGTGCGGCGGGCTCGGGATCTAGCTTTGGAATAGGAGCGCCTTTCCCCCCATGATCTTTCCGGAGTCGATTCGGGGCTGGCAGTCGACCTGGTTTTATTACAAGGACAGTCCGACTCCGGGTCAGTCGACTGTTCTTCCTCCGTTCACTCTAGGTCGAGCCGGCCGAGAGGGCCGAAGTGGACATGTTGGTGGAGCGGGTCATCCAGATAGTCCGCGAGGGGGTAACGGGGATGGATCTGTTTGAGGTGTACCTCACACAGAGGATCCATCCGCTCCAAGCTCGAGACCACCCGATGTGGTTGTATTCTGGCACCGACGACTCGTCGCGAGTCCACCCGGAGGCGGCCGACCCGAAGTACGTGGTGCAGTGCTTGAAGTGCATCACTGGGAATAAAGACAACCCTAGGGATCTAGGAGGGTCATCCCATTCGACGCTGACCATCTTCCCGACAAGGTTAGTCTTCTGCTTCCGAGTGACGTTTCTGTCGTCTGGCTTGCGATTTGTATTGATGGGTCCGACTGATATTTGGTCAAACTTCTCTCTTTGCAGATCTACACCGAGATGTGTTCGCTGCCCAACGGGGACTTGGTCTAGGGGGGTGAGGAGGCCATGGGCGACGCCGCCGAGTGGAAGTCGGAGGAGGAGACCGAGGAGGAGAGCGAGGACTACAACAACGGGGAGGAGGTCGATTCACCTCCCCGTGATGAGCGTCGATCCAAGGAGAAGCACGACCCAGGGGCCACACGTCTTCGGGCGGGTCCCTCGGGCTCTCGGACGCCCAAGCGCACTCGAACGACCACTCCTGACCCCGCTGAGAAGATGCCCAAGCATCCCAAGGTCACCACCACCAAGCCCCGGAAGGCCTTGCCCAGGATCAAGGTGGATGTACACATCGCTTCCACGTAAGTGTCGCTTGGTCTTGTTTCTTTCTGCTTCTTGGAGGTCGACTGTAACTTCTGTTGACTCATCTTCGAGTGAACCTTTTAGAGCCGCCGCTTCCACGACCTCGATGGACATCGACCGGGGTCGAGACGACGAGGAGACCGCGGACGCCGCGACATCCCGCGTAGGTGCGGGTTCTATGGAATCTATCTTATTCTTGTTTTCTTTCGCGGGTGACGGTCGACTGAACTTTGCTTGCTGCTTGACTCGAAGTGCCGCGCCTCGTCATAGAGCTTCTGGATGACGATGATGATGAGGAGCGGTTGGGAGGGGACCGACGGCGCACAGGGAAGAAGGGCAGGAAAACGCCTTCTGGCTCGGAGGCCCAGCGACAGGAAGATGCAGCCCGAGCCACAGTCTCCTTCGCCGTCCCTGCGTCGACCGTGCGTCTGGCTTCGACAGCCGTCGACCCATCTCCTGCGTCAGTCGTCGACCCAGCGTCCGCTCCAGTCGTCGACCCAGCGTCTACTCCAGCCGTCGACCCAGCGCCAGCTCCTGCCGTAGACCCAGCGCCCGTACCTGCCGTCGACCCTACGCCCGCCACTTCGTCTGTTCTCTTCTCTTCCTACCGCCTCCCGGAGGATCCTGTGGGGGCGGCTCAAGAAGCCGTTCCCCAGGTGGGGGTGATGATGGAGAGGACGAAGGCGGCGTATGAGGCCAGCATGG
This sequence comes from Secale cereale, assembly GCA_902687465.1. Lineage (NCBI taxonomy): Eukaryota > Viridiplantae > Streptophyta > Magnoliopsida > Poales > Poaceae > Secale > Secale cereale. The sequence goes on along the minus strand of LR738709.1, from coordinate 65,292,370 downwards.
CAGCTTATGATGCCAGTTCTGCTCTTCGGGCCAACGTCCAGGTTCGTTATCTTCACTGAAGTAGTCTTTGGCTTCGAGAGAATCTGCTGTTTTGTTCGTGAGATACCACACCCACTGGGTGAATCCTTGGGGTGCTTTCCCTCTTTTTTTTCGAGCTCGAGCCGGAATGATCTCGGCCGAGTGAAACCAGTGGGGGCACGCTCAGTGCACCCACTGGGTGTAGTCCCCGAGACCGTGGTCGACTGCTGGCGGTCGGCTATGGTCTTACTATAGAACTTTTCTTCCTTGCTGTTAATTTTTTTTTGAGCTCGAGCCGGAATGATCTCGGCCGAGTGAACCCAGTGGGGGCACGCTCAGTGCACCCACTGGGTGTAGTCCCCGAGACTACGGTTGAGTATTTTGACTCGACTGTAGTCTTATAATCTTGCTTTGTCGTGTTGATGCAGAAATCTTTGCGAGTTTGGGGCCAAGTTTGTAGACCTTGAGAAGAAGCAAATCCAGCTTAACGTCGACTTGAAGTTGGCTCGGGACCACCTGAAGAAGACGCAGGATGATGCGGCTAGTAACTGTCCCTGACCTTTTGTTGACTGACTTTTGATAGATATGCCTTGTGTTCCTTCATGTTCATCTGTCCAGTGGCGGCTTTGGTAGGTCAATTGAAGGCGGCCTTGGAGCAGAAGGATCTCGACCTGGCGGCGGCGCAGCAGGCGGCCCAAGAGAAGGCGGAACTGGCGGCGCAGAAGTTGGCTTCTGTGGGTGCGCTCGAGGCGGAGGTCATCAGGCTGAGAGGCTCGCTCGACGCAGCCAATCAAGAGGTGACTCAGCTGAAGAACTCCAAGGTTGTCTTGAACGACAAGTACGAGGCTCTTTTTCGGAAGAGGGTTGATCTTGAGGCGTATCTGGGCGACATCACCAAGAAATGGTACCTCGTGCTCGAAGGTATGTCTCCTTCGGCCCGGTTTAGGCTGGATCGGTCGACCCATATCTTGTCTGCTGACTCGACTTGCTACTTTCGGCGCAGAGTTTTGTTGTAACTTTGAAGAGGAGACTGGACGGGTCGAGCCCGGCTTGGACCCAACCAACTCCATCGTGAAGGATGAGGTATCCATGAACATACTGAGGCTGGAGTCCCGCCTCACTGCGGCCACGGATTATCTGGGACGGCTGAAGGCGGTGATGGCCCGAATCAACACCGCGCTCTAGAGGGGGGTCGTGCAAGAGAACGACCTCGAGTCCCTGATGACTCGACTCAATGAGATCCGCAACCGAGTGCAGGAGTGGAAGAAGTCGGCAGCCCGGGGAGGAGCCGACGTGGCGCTGTCCTTGGTCCGTGTGCACTACAAGGAGGTGAAGGAGAGGAGGCTTGCGGCGCTTAAGGTTGCAAATAGGAAGGAGCTCCAATTTCAGTCGTTCATGGAGACCTTCCTGGAAGCCGCCACTCGCATCGCCGACGGGATCGACCTGGACGAGTTCGTCACACCTGCAAGCCCGCCTCCTCCTGAGGAATGACTTTGATACTTTAATCTAATTTGCCGCGGAATGCCGCGTGGACTTGTAATCGTTAAACTCTGGTGGGCTTGTGGCCCAAGTACTCATGCCCGAATCTTGCGGGGCTTTTATCTGATTTTGATCTTTCGGTTTGCTGCTTTTCTTTGATTGCTTGAATCTTTGAGTCGACATCTGCAGCCAAGCCCCCGAGTGAGAGGGTCGCTCTTCACTCGGAGCGGTTGTTTACAACTTAGGCGATTCCAAGTTACGTTGTATTTGTGGCGGAGCTCGGAAGGCAAAGCCACTTTATACTTGTAACGTAGCTCGGAGAACCGCAGCTAAGCCCCCGAGTGAGAGGGTTGCTCTTCACTCGGAGCACGTGATTGAAACTTAGGCGAGTCGCGGGGTCGCAGCTAAGCCCCCGAGTGAGAGGGTTGCTCTTCACTCGGAGTGGATGTTTATAACTTAGGCGATTCCGAGCTACATTGTATTTGTGGTGGAGCTCGGAAGGCAGAGCCACTTTATACTTGTAACGTAGCTCGGAGGACCGCAGCTAAGCCTCCGAGTGGGAGGGTTGCTCTTTACTCGGAGTAAGTGTTTGAAACTTAGGCGAGTCACGGGGTCGCGGCTAAGCCCCCGAGTGAGAGGGTTGCTCTTCACTTCGGAGTGGATGTTTATAACTTAGGCGATTCCAAGCTGCGTTGTATTTATGGCGGAGCTCGGAAGGCAGAGCCACTTTATACTTGTAACTTAGCTCGGAGGACCGCAGCTAAGCCCCCGAGTGAGAGGGTTGCTCTTCACTCGGAGTAAGTGTTTGAAACTTAGGCGAATCACGGGGTCGCAGCTAAGCCCCCGAATGAAAGGGTTGCTCTTCACTCGGAGTGGATGTTTATAACTTAGGCGATTCCAAGCTACGTTGTATTTGTGGCGGAGCTCGGAAGGCAGAGCCACTTTATACTTGTAACGTAGCTCGGAGGACCGCAGCTAAGCCCCCGAGTGGGAGGGTTGATCTTCACTCGGAGTAAGTGTTTGAAACTTAGGCGAGTCACGGGGTTGCGGCTAAGCCCCCGAGTGAGAGGGTTGCTCTTCACTTCGGAGTGGATGTTTATAACTTAGGCGATTCCTAGCTACGTTGTATTTGTGGCGGAGCTCGGAAGGCAGAGCCACTTTATACTTGTAACGTAGCTCGGAGGACCGCAGCTAAACCCCCGAGTGAGAGGTTTGCTCTTCACTCGGAGTAAGTGTTTGAAACTTAGGTGAGTCACGGGGTCGCAGCTAAGCCCCTGATACGTCCAAAACGTATCTATAATTTCTGCTTGCTCCATGCCTTTTTTGTGTGACATTGCTATGATATTTATGCACTTCCATACACTTTTGATCATATTTGGACTAACCTACTAATGGTTGCAAAAGTGCACAATGTTCTTGTTTTACACTTTATTGTGTAGGAATTACTTGGAAATTGACAAAAACGCAAAATGAGTCGTATTGGAGTAGGACTCTGACTTTCCTGAAATCTGTCTGAGAACATTTTTTAAAGATGGTCACGTTCCGGCCCGAAGACGACGTCAAACGGAAAAAGTCTAGTGGCGAAAGTTGTGGGGAATTTCGAGGCGATGCTTCTGGATATAAAATTCGTCCAAATCGGAGTCCGGACGGCCGAGTAAAGCCCGTTTTACTGAGGCCCAAAATCTGATGACGGGAATCCGAGAGTCTATATAAAGAGAGGAAACCTAGGTCACCAAGGGCCACGAATTTTCCTCCTCCCAAGCCGCCGTCTTGGAGGGGAGGACCAGCACCATTGCAGCACCATCAACAAGGAAGAAGGGGGGCCAAGGAGCCGCTGCCCCTAGGGCCGCCGCCGCCCCCAAGGGCCGCCGCCGTCTCCTCCTCGCCGCCGCCGCCTCCGTGGCCGCCGGCGGCCGCCGCCTCCTCGCGGGGCTGCACCTCTCCTTCAACACCATCATCAACCTCCTCCTCACCATGTCCATGTGTGAGTAGTCTTCTCCGGGGCCGAGGGCTCGTACGTGTAGCTATGTGGTTATCTCTCTCTCCCATGATGTGATCTTCGTTGCGATCATAGGCTATGTTAATCTAGGGTGATCCCATGATATTTCCCCTTCCTCTATGTATTGGATTGATGTACTCACTTGTCTTTATCTAGTATAATGCCCGAGACCAAGGTGACAGCGGTCTATTGGACATGGATTAGAAAAATATTTTCATGAGTGATTTCCTCTCTTGTGTGTTGATTGAAGATTGAGAGTCTCTTGGTGCTTGTCTTTGACTATCCTTTAGATATGTTGTGGTGATTGTGGGACTCTCTTTGGATGGCCGCGGTGATATTGGGAAATCCTTAGATTGAGAACTACGAACTTTGAGGTGTGCTTTTGTAGCCCTACATAAGTCTCGTCCTCTCTTGAGCACGAAGGAATGACCTCCGGGTGCGTCTCCATTGCATGTTTTATGGGAAATATCATGTGATTTGATTATGTTAATGTTGTTGGGAGTTCCACTAGTGAAAGTATGATCCCTAGGCCTTGTTTCCACCATTGCAATACCATTTGTGCTCACATTTACCACTTGTTTACTTGCTGCACTTTTTATTACAGATTTATATTACTTTGTTTTGCCATCCATATCACTTGCCATTTAACATCTCTTCGCCGAACTAGTGCACCTATACATCTAACAAGTGTATTAGGTGTGTTGGGGACACAAGAGACTTCTTGTATATTAGTTGCAGGGTTGCTTGAGAGAGACCATCTTCAACCTCTACTTCCCTGAGTTCGATAAACCTTAGGTCATCCACTTGAGGGAAATTGCTGCTGTCCTACAAACCTCTGCGCTTGGAGGCCCAACATAGTCTACAAGAGTAGAAGCGTGTGTAGACATCAAGCTATTTCTGGCGCCGTTGCCGGGGAAGTGAGTGCTTGAAGGTATATCTTTAGATCTTGCAATTAAATCTTTTTGTTTCTTGTTTTTATTTTCACTAGTTTTGCTTAATGGAAAACAACAAAAATATGATAGAGCTTTATAAGCTCTACCTTGAACTTGGACATGATGTGTTCGAAGAGAAAATTAAAAAACCTTTGGAACTTTATTATTTGCATAACAATCATGATGGTGGTGATGTTATTAGTATGTTTTTATTTAATATCAATATTGCTAATGACATGGAAAGCTCTAAGCTTGGGGATGACACGTTTGATGAACATGATATTTTTAGTCCCCCAACTTTTGAGGAGAAAATTTACTTTAATGATACTATGCCTCCTATATATGATGATTACAATGATGAATATGATATTTTCAGTCCACCAACTATTGAGGATAAAATTTATTATGATTATGATATGCCTCCTAAATACGATGATTACCATGATGGATATGATAGTCTTACTCTCGCTATTCCTAATAAGAAAGATTTTGCTTATATGAAGAGTAATGACACTTTTATGCTTTTGGATCATGGAAATAATGCCTTATGTGATAGTTATATTGTTGAGTTCATCCATGATGCCACTGAAATTTATAATGAGAGAGGGAGACATGGTTCTAAATATCTTAATAATAAGAAGTTTCCTCTTTTTATGGTGAATATTTTGAAGTTATGCTTGTTTTGCCTTCCTATGCTAGTTGCTTTGTGCTTCAATGAATTATTCTATTGCAATATTCCTATGCATAGGAAGTATGTTAGGCTTAAATGTGCTCGGTATTTGCTTCTTGATGCTCTCTTTTGTTCTTCAACTCTTATTCCTACGAGAGCATCATTAAAGTCTTAAGCCTATCTTTATGGTTATAAAGAAAGAGCTCTAGGGAGACAACCCTTGTTATCTTTGCTTTCAGTTTGTTCTTTAAGTTTTTAGTGGTCTTGATGTTTGTTACTACTGTACCAACATCATTGTATCTTTACTTTTCAGCTTTGTGCCAAGTGTAGCCTCTGATTGCAAGAAAGTTCAAAAGTTATGACGTGCTGTCCAGGAAACAGATTCTGTCCTTGGATAGAAAAATTCGTATAAAATCACCAGATCATCTTTTTGGTCTGAATTTTTTCGACAGCGTGCTCTATACAATTGTCTTTCGTGCTTCTGTTCTGAGTTTTTTTGATTTGAGTTGCAGAAGTGCCCCGAAAAAATCATTTATTACCTGCTGGTCTGTTTTTCACAGATTCTGTCATGTTTTGCCTTTCTTCATTTTGCAAACCTTCAGCTTGCTTTTTCTTTGCAAAAACCTTTTGGCAATCTTGAGAAACAGTAGACCTTCAAGAATATCCTTATTTCCAGCAAGGAACAATTATTTTATTATGGGTACTAACCTCGCTAATCAGATTATGATGAGTTATGTATGAAGGGAGTTTTCAAGTGTGCGAGGGAAGATGATAAAAAGATTCAGGAGTGTCAAACGCTCAAGCTTGGGGATGCCCCCATGCACCCCCAAGAAATATTCAAGAAGACTCAAGCGTCTAAGCTTGGGGATGCCCCCGTGCATCCCCTTCTCCATCAACATTATCAGTTCGTCTTTTGTTCCACTATATTTTTATCACTTCATGTGTTATGTGCTATGCTTGGAGCGTCTTGCTTTTAGTTTCCTTTTTAGTTTTCTTTAGCTTTGCTTGCTGTTCATAACGAGTTGGAACCCAGCTTTCTTTGTGTGGGAGAGAGACCCGCTCCACTTCAACCTAGAACATAACATAGAATTTTCATGTCTATCCTTGCTGTGTGTGTTCTTGGTCTTTCAATAGCTACTATCATGTTTAGCTCTTAGTTTTCATGCTTATCTTTTTAAAGAGCTTTTGTTTAGTTGGTCGCTGGAACTCTCTTTAGTTATCATGCTTATCTTGTTAAGAGAGTTGGCTTCTGTTGCACTGGTTGATATGTCTATGATAAAAATGCTATGTGCATACTGATGCTTAGTAGTTCATGTTTTCTTATGGTTAGTCTCAAATAGCTGGGGGGTTCCCAATGTGTTATTGGAGTACCAACATGATTTGTTTGCCTATGATGTGGTATGGTTTAGTGATATCTTCCTTCGAGAATTTATTTTGATTGACTTGGCATATGCTCACGCATATTTAAGACTGTAAAGAAAGTCTACCAAGCCTTGATGATCTTTAGTTTCTGAGTAGCGATATAACTTCCATACCTGATTCAATGTTGCTTTGTCGCTCTGCATGATTATGACCGTCATTGCTCTCTTAGTTGGTTGCTCCCAGTCTTTTGCTAATCTTCGCCTGTACTAAGCGGACTGACTGCTTGTGCATCCAAAATCATTTAAACCAGTTATGCCATATGAGTCCACCATACCTTCCTATACATGGTATTTACCTGCCATTCCTAACGAAGACTTTCATGTACCATCTCGAAATTATTCAAAAAAAAAGCATTTCTCTTTTGTGCCTCTGTTTTAGCTCATGAGGAAGTAGTAGTTAATTCATGATCTTTTTAAGTTGGACAAGCTTCACCCCGGGATTGCATGTCTAATGTGCAAACCCATAATACGAGAAGGAACTGGCATAGAGTGCGCCCGGCTCATTAAAAAATTATACAACAAACAAACCCTCCTTCACGCTTTGTTCATGAGAAATCAGAAAACTTTGGCAGTGATAAACAAAGGAGATTAAGAGGATGTGATCGTCCTCATTCGGGTGCCGTTCCTCGAAACCTGTCCAGCTCGAGAAGTGATTGAGTTATCTGCTAGCATTCGTTGACGAAATATGCATATTCTAAAAAAATAATTATTACCCCTGTTTTTTAAAACCAAGAGCTCTGGTACATGTTTAGTTTTTGTTTCCGACCACGGGTTTTCAACCTTGCCAACAAAAGCCACGGTTCGAGAGTCTTCACCTTCTTTAAAGCACCAACTATTGAGAGCATGATTGTCATTCTGAGTGTAATGTGCATTGTCCCAAAGTACCATTGTCTTTTGCATGATTATGATATCGTTTATTCTGAAATCATTGTATCTAGTCGTCACTTAAACCTTGGAGGTGCCCCTGCATTTATGTTTTTTTTCACTAAAGGGGGCAAGCGAGGTATCACTTTGTCATGTTTGCACACCATGCTCACCACAAATATATTGAGTGTTTCAGTATCATATTGTAAAACTTTCAGTTCTTTGTGATATTCTCATGAGGAAACTTAATTACTACAGATTCATTATCTCAGTAAGCATTTGTCATGTGACTGTTAAAAGTTCTTATATGGTTAATATCATGTCACCACAGAAATTATGTTTGTTATCATTTACCTACTCGAGGACGAGCAGGAATTAAGCTTGGGGATGTTGATACGTCCAAAACGTATCTATAATTTCTGCTTGCTCCATGCCTTTTTTGTGTGATATTGATATGATATTTATGCACTTCCATACACTTTTGATCATACTTGGACTAACCTACTAATGGTTGCAAAAGTGCACAATGTTCTTGTTTTACACTTTATTGTGTAGGAATTACTTGGAAATTGACAAAAACGCAAAAGGAGTCGTATTGGAGTAGGACTCTGACTTTTCTGAAATCTGTCTGAGAACGTTTTTTAAAGATGGTCACGTTCCGGCCTGAAGACGACGTCAAACGGAAAAAGTCTAGTTGCGAAAGTTGTGGGGAATTTCGAGACGATGCTTCTGGATATAAAATTCGTCCAAATCGGAGTCCGGACGACCGAGTAAAGCCCGTTTAACTGAGGCCCAAAATCTGATGACGGGAATCCGAGAGTCTATATAAAGAAAGGAAACCTAGGTCGCCAAGGGCCACGAATTTTCCTCCTCCCAAGACGCCGTCTTGGAGGAGAGGACCAGCACCATTGCAGCACCATCCACAAGGAAGAAGGGGGGCCAAGGAGCCGCTGCCCCTAGGGCCGCCGCCGCCCCCAAGGGCCGCCGCCGCCCCCTAGGGCCGCCGCCGTCTCCTCCTCGCCGCCGCCGCCTCCGTGGCCGCCGCCGGCCGCCGCCTCCTCGCGGGGCTGCACCTCTCCATCAACACCATCATCAACCTCTTCCTCACCATGTCCATGTGTGAGTAGTCTTCTCCGGGGCCGAGGGCTCGTACGTGTAGCTATGTGGTTATCTCTCTCTCCAATGATGTGATCTTCGTTGTGATCATAGGCTATGTTAATCTAGGGTGATCCCATGATATTTCCCCTTCCTCTATGTATTGGATTGATGTACTCACTTGTCTTTATCTAGTATAATCCCCGAAACCAAGGTGACAGCGGTCTATTGGACATGGATTAGAAAAATATTTTCATGAGTGATTTCTTCTCTTGTGTGTTGATTGAAGATTGAGAGTCTCTTGGTGCTTGTCTTTGACTATCCTTTAGATATGTTGTGGTGATTGTGGGACTCTCTTTGGATGGCCGCGGTGACATTGGGAAATCCTTAGATTGAGAACTACGAACTTTGAGGTGTGCTTTTGTAGCCCTACATAATTCTCGTCCTCTCTTGACCACGAAGGAATGACCTCCGGGTGCGTCTCCATTGCATGTTTTATGGGAAATATCATGTGATTCGATTATGTTAATGTTGTTGGGAGTTGCCACTAGTGAAAGTATGATCCCTAGGCCTTGTTTCCACCATTGCAATACCATTTGTGCTCACATTTACCACTTGTTTGCTTGCTGCACTTTTTATTACAGATTTATATTACTTTG
>LR738709.1:65231250-65283075 GCA_902687465.1 Secale cereale | reverse complement strand
TTGTGGCGGAGCTCAGAAGGCAGAGCCACTGTATACTTGTAACGTAGCTCGGAGGACCGCAGCTAAGCCCCTGAGTGAGAGGGTTGCTCTTCACTCGGAGTAAGTGTTTGAAACTTAGGCGAGTCACGGGATCGCAGCTAAGCCCCCGAGTGAGAGGGTTGCTCTTCACTCGGAGTGGTTGTTTGTAACTTAGGCGGCTCCAAGCTACGTTGTATTTGTGGCGAAGCTCGGAAGACAGAGCCACTTTATACTTGTAACGTAGCTCGGAGGACCGCAGCTAAGCAGCCACTTGGGGATTTTGAAGACCAATGTTTTTAGAGGACATCAATCGTTAAAGGATCATTGCTAACTTGTCTTTGAAACAAATTGGGAAATCTTTATTACAACTCGACCGTCGAGTGTCTCAACTGTAAAAGCGACGGAGCAGGTCCGCGTTCCACGAACGAGGTTCGTCTTTCTTCTTGGCTACGTTGTAGAGGTGGTATGCTCCGTTGTGCAGTACCTTGGTGATGATGAACGGGCCTTCCCAGGCCGGGGCGAGCTTGTGTGGACGTTTCTGATGCACTCGAAGGACCAGGTCTCCTTCCTGGAATGCTCGGCTTCTTACGTTGCGAGCATGGAATCGACGCAGGTCCTGTTGATAGATGGTCGACCGGATCAGGGCCATCTCTCTTTCCTCTTCCAAAAGGTTGACTGCATCCTGACGGGCCTGCTCTACCTCGGCTTCGGAGAAGAGTTCCACTCTCGGGGCGTTGTGTAATAGGTCGCTCGGCAACACAGCTTCGGCTCCATAGACCATGAAGAAAGGGGTACGGCCAGTCGACCGGTTCGGAGTTGTCCTCAGACCCCATAAGACAGATGGCAGTTCGGTTACCCAAGCTCCGGCGGCATGTTTAAGATCGCGCATGAGCCGCGGCTTTAGGCCTTGGAGAATCAAACCATTTGCTCTTTCTGCCTGTCCATTTGACTGCGGATGCGCCACGGAGACGTAGTCGACTCGTGTTCCTTGGGAAGCACAGAAGGCTCTGAATTCATCCGAGTCAAAGTTGAAGCCGTTGTCTGTGATGATGCTGTGGGGAACTCCATATCTGAATATTAATTCTCGGATGAAGCTGATGGCGGTGCTTATCTCGAGGTTCTTGATGGGCTTGGCCTCAATCCATTTGGTGAACTTGTCGACTGTCACCAGAAGGTGGGTGAATCCGCTTCTGCCTGTCCTAAAGGGGTCGACCATGTCCAAGCCCCAAACAGCAAAGGGCCAGACTAGCGGAATGGTCTTCAGGGCGGACGCCGACTTGTGGGGCATGTTGGAGTAGAACTGGCAACCTGCACATTTGTCCACAATATCCTTGGCCATCTCGTTGGCGCGGGGCCAGTAAAATCTGGCTCGGTATGTGATGGCTTCTCGCCCCTCGTTGGTTACCCCAAGTGGAAGGTGTGAGATGCAGTGTAGCGGAAGTTTTCCCTTGGCAAAGATACCAAGGATCGATTTCCCTGAGAGCCCCAGTTTCAACAAGAAGGTGTCAACTGCTAACGGCGCCAGATATTAGCAATCAACGTGGACCTGCACACAGATACAAATAACTTTGCTCCCAACGAGTACAGAGAGGTTGTCAATCCCTCCGGCCTTGTCGTTTACAAAGGATTAAACGCAAGTGATAATAGTGATAGATATTGCTGCAATAGTAAGTAAAAGCGTAAAGTAAATAGCGGATGTGATCAATGATGGTAATATGGACCGGAGTCCCATGATGTTCACTAGTGATGTCTCTCTCCCAAAAGACGATAAAACAGCTATGTGAGGTAAACGAATTACAGCTGGGCAATTGACAGGACCATGTGCGCAAACCAATGCTGACTAAGTTGCAAGAAAGGTAGAGGTTCAAAGCATGGGCGGTACGCCGAGGTAAGTAGACCGAAATCCATCTGCATCTACTACTAATCATCCACCTTGAGATATCTATCCAGAACATCTCGCTGGTATTAAGTTGCGAGTCCCACCCATAGTGTAAACTCAAAGCAACAGACAACTGCATTAAAAGAACTTTGCGTAAAGTAAACAATCCTTGCACCCGCGGGCACAAGCACTGTTGTTTTGCCCCTTGTGGCAACAGCACATCCCCTAGACTCATGTTTCTGTCACTCAAGCTAGTCATCGAGGGGCATGAACCCACAATCAAGCATAACGTTTCCTTTTGGAGTCACTACCTACTACTTGGCCAAAGCAATAAATAACAACGGAGAACATGTAAGAATTACTTACAAACATAAATATAAAAGAGGTGAATCAAATATATTACTCAAACACAATCTGAACATAATCTCATAATCCATCGGATCCCAGCAAACTCATCATAGCAACAGCATAAGGATTACATATGTGCCTCGATCATGTAGGGCAGCTCACGAGGACTAATTAGTGAAGCACAAGAACGGGAGGAGAACATCACATAGCTACTGGTCATGGACCCATGGTCCAAGGGAGACTACTCACAACTCATCCGGGAGGCGTCCATGGTGGTGGAGAAGCTCCCGGTGGTGATCCTCCCCTCCGGCAGGGTGCCGGGAAGAGTTCTCCTGGTGCTCCCGATCTTGGAAGCGGCGGCGGCGGCGGAACAGAGATGAGATCGCGAAAAAGGGTTCCCGTCTCGAGGGTTTCGGAACACGATATAAATATATGCCAAAGGGGGGCATCAGACGAGGCTCGGGGGGCCCAGGTGCCCCCCCGGCGCGGCCAGGGGGGGCCGCGCCACCAGGGCGCCTGGAGCCCTGGTGGCCCCCCTCCGGCTGTGCTTCGGGTGCCTGGTAGCTTCTGGAACGCTGATTTTTTATATAATTTTTCCGGGATTTTTCTGGCAGTTCTCGTAATGGGAAAACCTGAAATACAAAAACAGCCGAAAACAGAAACTGGCACTGGGGTGCACTGAGTTAATAGGTTAGTCCAAATATGATCAAAAGTGTATGGAAGTGTATAAATAACATAGCAATATCACCCAAAAGAGGCATGGAGCAAGCAGAAATTATTGATACGTTTTGGACGTATCAACATCCCCAAGCTTAATTCCTGCTCGTCCTCGAGTAGGTAAATGATAACAAGAATAATTTCTGTGGTGACATGCTATTAACCATATAGGACTTTTTCATAGTCACATGACAAAAGCTTACTGAGACAATGAATCTGTAGTAATTAAGTTGCCTCATGAGAAAATCACAAAGAACTGAAAGTTTTACAATATGATACTGAAACATCAAATAGATTTGCAATGAGCATGGTGTGCAAATATGATAAAGTAATATCTCGCTTGCCCCCTTTAGTGAAGCAAAACATAAATGCAGGGGCACCTCCAAGGTTTAAGTGATGACTAGATACAATGATTTCAAAATAAACGATATCACAATCATGCAAAAGACAATGCTACTTTGGGACAATGCACATTACACTCAGAATGACAATCATGCTCTCAGTAGTTGGTGCTTTTAAAAAGAAGGTGGAGACTCTCGAACCGTGGCTTTTGTTGGCAAGGTTGAAAACCCGTAGTCGGAAACAAAGACAAAACATGTACCAGAGCTCTTGGTTTTAAAAACAGAAGTAATAATTTTTTTTAGATCATGCATGTTTCGTCAACGAATGCTAGCAGACAACTCAATCACTTCTTGAGATGGACAAGTTTCGAGGAACGGCTCCCGAATGAGGATGATCACATCCTCTTAATCTCCTTTGTTTATCACTGCAAAAGTTTTCTGATTTCTCATGAACAAAGCATGAAGGAGGGTTTGTTTGTTATATTATCTTTTTGAGCCGGGCGCACTCAATGCCAGTTCCTTCTCGTATTATGGGTTTGCACATTATACATGCAATCCCGGGGTGACGCTTGTCCAACTTAAAAAGATCATGAATTAACTACTACTTCCTCATGAACTTACAACAGAGGCACAAAACAGGAATGCTTTTTCTTTTTTGAATAATTTCGAGATGGTATATGCAAGTCTCCGTTAGGAATGGCAGGTAAATACCATGTAGGAAGGTATGGTGGACTCATATGGCATAACTGGTTTAAAGGAATTTGGATGCACAAGCAGTCAGTCCGCTTAGTACAGGTGGAGGTTAGCAAAAGACTGGGAGCGACCAACTAGGAGAGCAATGACGGTCATAATCATGCAGAGCGACAAAGCAACATTGAATCAGGCATGGAAGTTATATCGCTACTCAGAAACAAAAGATCATCAAGGCTTGACAGACTTTCTTGACAGTCTTAAATATGCGTGAGCATACGCCAAGTCAATCAAAATAAATTCTTGAAGGAAGATATTACTAAACCATACCACATCATAGGCAAACAAATCATGTTGGTACTCCAATAACACATTGGGAACCCCCCAGCTATTTGAGAATAACCATAAGAAAACATGAACTACTAAGCGCCATTATGCACGTAGCATCTTTATCATAGACATATCAACCAATGCAACGGAAGCAAACTCTCTTAATAAGATAATCATGATAACTAAAGAGAGTTCAAGCAACCAACTAAACAAAAGCTCTTTAGAAAGATAAGCATGAAAGTTAAGAGCTAAGCATGATAGTAGCTATTGAAAGACAAAGAACACACACAGCAAAGATAGACATGAAAATTCTATGTTACGTTCTAGGTAGAAGTGGAGCGTGTTTCTCTCCCACATAAAGAAAGCTGAGTTCCGACTCGTTATGAAAAGCTAAGGAAAACTAAAAACAAGACGCTCCAAGCATAGCACATAACACATGAAGTGATAAAAATATAGTGGAACGAAAGACGAACTGATAATGTTGATGGAGAAGGGGATGCACGGGGGCATCCTCAAGATTAGACGCTTGAGTCTCCTTGAATATTTCTTGGGGGTGCATGGGGGCATCCCCAAGCTTGAGCGTTTGACACTCCTGAATCTTTTTATCATCTTCCCTCGCACACTTGAAAACTCCCTTCATACATAACTCATCATAATCTGATTAGCGAGGTTAGTACCCATAATAAAATAATTGTTCCTTGCTGGAAATAAGGATATTCTTGAAGATCTACTGTTTCTCAAGATTGCCAAAAGGTTTTTGCAAAGAAAAAGCAAGCTCTAGGTTTGCAAAATGAAGGAAAGGCAAAACAGGACAGAATCTGTGAAAAACAGAACAGCAGGTAGTAAATGATTTTTTTGGGGTACTTCTGCAACTCTAATAAAAAAACTCAGAACAGACGCACGAAAGACAATTATATAGAGCACGCTGTCGAAAAAATTCAGACCAAAAAGATGATCTGGTGATTTTATACGAATTTTTCTATCCAAGGAAAGAATCTGTTTCCTGGACAGCACGGCACAACTTTTGAACTTTCTTGCAATCAGAGGCTACACTTGGCACAAAATTGAAAAGCAAAGATACAATGATGATGCTACTGTAGTTAACAACATCAAGATACAACAAAAGCAAAATAAAATTTATTCATGTGGGCTGCCTCCCAAAAGTGCTTTCTTTTATGCCTTTAAGCTAGGCATAATGCATAGAGATCAAGTTGTATCAATTGAACCATCATCAAGATCATCAAAAAGCTCTTCAATAATACAACTAGTCTTAAGAGGACTTTCAAATAAAGGCCTCATAGAGATACTTCTAGGAAGAAGACCAAAAGGATAAAAGTCAAGGGAAGATTCATTTATAAATTCATCAAAGAGAGGTGTTTCTTCCAAAGTCTTTACAGTTTCAACCCCTTTGGCAATAGATGGATTACTTTTAGAACGGGGAGCCTTTGGAACGTGAACGAACCTAGGCTCCCTCTTTGCCGGAGTTTCTACCTTTTTGGTTTTGATTGAGGAGAAAGTAGTTCCTAGAGTAGAACTGGCAACCTGCGCATTTGTCCACAATATCCTTGGCCATCTCGTTGGCGCGGGGCCAGTAAAATCTGGCTCGGTATGTGATGGCTTCTCGCCCCTCGTTGGTTACCCCAAGTGGAAGGTGTGAGATGCAGTGTAGCGGAAGTTTTCCCTTGGCAAAGATACCAAGGATCGATTTCCCTGAGACTCCCAGTTTCAACAAGAAGGTGTCAACTTCTAACGGCGCCAGATATTAGCAATCAACGTGGACCTGCACACAGATACAAATAACTTTGCTCCCAACGAGTACAGAGAGGTTGTCAATCCCTCCGGCCTTGTCGTTTACAAAGGATTAAACGCAAGTGATAATAGTGATAGATATTGCTGCAATAGTAAGTAAAAGCGTAAAGTAAATAGCGGATGTGATCAATGATGGTAATATGGACCGGAGTCCCATGATGTTCACTAGTGATGTCTCTCTCCCAAAAGACGATAAAACAGCTATGTGAGGTAAACGAATTACAGCTGGGCAATTGACAGGACCATGTGCGCAAACCAATGCTGACTAAGTTGCAAGAAAGGTAGAGGTTCAAAGCATGGGCGGTACGCCGAGGTAAGTAGACCGAAATCCATCTGCATCTACTACTAATCATCCACCTTGAGATATCTATCCAGAACATCTCGCTGGTATTAAGTTGCGAGTCCCACCCATAGTGTAAACTCAAAGCAACAGACAACTGCATTAAAAGAACTTTGCGTAAAGTAAACAATCCTTGCACCCGCGGGCACAAGCACCGTTGTTTTCCCCCTTGTGGCAACAGCACATCCCCTAGACTCATGTTTCTGTCACTCAAGCTAGTCATCGAGGGGCATGAACCCACAATCAAGCATAACGTTCCCTTTTGGAGTC
Organism: Secale cereale; assembly: GCA_902687465.1. Classification (NCBI taxonomy): domain Eukaryota; kingdom Viridiplantae; phylum Streptophyta; class Magnoliopsida; order Poales; family Poaceae; genus Secale; species Secale cereale. The sequence continues at coordinate 65,276,333 of LR738709.1, read as the reverse complement.
ACTACCTACTACTTGGCCAAAGCAATAAATAACAACGGAGAACATGCAAGAATTACTTACGAACATAAATATAAAAGAGGTGAATCAAATATATTACTCAAACACAATCTGAACATAATCTCATAATCCATCGGATCCCAGCAAACTCATCATAACAACAGCATAAGGATTACATATGTGCCTCGATCATGTAGGGCAGCTCACGAGGACTAATTAGTGAAGCACAAGAACGGGAGGAGAACATCACATAGCTACTGGTCATGGACCCATGGTCCAAGGGAGACTACTCACAACTCATCCGGGAGGCGTCCATGGTGGTGGAGAAGCTCCCGGTGGTGATCCTCCCCTCCGACAGGGTGCCGGGAAGAGTTCTCCTGGTGCTCCTGATCTTGGAAGCGGCGGCGGCGGCGGAACAGAGATGAGATCGCGAAAAAGGGTTCCCGTCTCGAGGGTTTCGGGACACGATATAAATATATGCCAAAGGGGGGCATCAGACGAGGCTCGGGGGGCCCACGCACCCCCCCGGCGCGGCCAGGGGGGGGCCGCGCCACCAGGGCGCCTGGAGCCCTGGTGGCCCCCCTCCGGCTGTGCTTCGGGTGCCTGGTAGCTTCTGGAACGCTGATTTTTTATATATTTTTTCCGGGATTTTTCTGGCAGTTCTCGTAATGGGAAAACCTGAAATACAAAAACAGCCGAAAACAGAAACTGGCACTGGGGTGCACTGAGTTAATAGGTTAGTCCAAATATGATCAAAAGTGTATGGAAGTGTATAAATAACATAGCAATATCACCCAAAAGAGGCATGGAGCAAGCAAAAATTATAGATACGTTTTGGACGTATCAACATCCCCAAGCTTAATTCCTGCTCGTCCTCGAGTAGGTAAATGATAACAAGAATAATTTCTGTGGTGACATGCTATTAACCATATAGGACCTTTTCATAGTCACATGACAAAAGCTTACTGAGACAATGAATCTGTAGTAATTAAGTTGCCTCATGAGAAAATCACAAAGAACTGAAAGTTTTACAATATGATACTGAAACATCAAATAGATTTGCAATGAGCATGGTGTGCAAATATGATAAAGTAATATCTCGCTTTCCCCCTTTAGTGAAGCAAAACATAAATGCAGGGGCACCTCCAAGGTTTAAGTGATGACTAGATACAATGATTTCAAAATAAACGATATCACAATCATGCAAAAGACAATGCTACTTTGGGACAATGCACATTACACTCAGAATGACAATCATGCTCTCAGTAGTTGGTGCTTTTAAAAAGAAGGTGGAGACTCTCGAACCGTGGCTTTTGTTGGCAAGGTTGAAAACCCGTAGTCGGAAACAAAGACAAAACATGTACCAGAGCTCTTGGTTTTAAAAACAGAAGTAATAATTTTTTTTAGATCATGCATGTTTCGTCAACGAATGCTAGTAGACAACTCAATCACTTCTTGAGATGGACAAGTTTCGAGGAACGGCTCCCGAATGAGGACGATCACATCCTCTTAATCTCCTTTGTTTATCACTGCCAAAGTTTTCTGATTTCTCATGAACAAAGCATGAAGGAGGGTTTGTTTGTTATCTTATCTTTTTGAGCCGGGCGCACTCAATGCCAGTTCCTTCTCGTATTATGGGTTTGCACATTATACATGCAATCCCGGGGTGAAGCTTGTCCAACTTAAAAAGATCATGAATTAACTACTACTTCCTCATGAACTTACAACAGAGGCACAAAACAGGAATGCTTTTTCTTTTTTGAATAATTTCGAGATGGTATATGCAAGTCTCCGTTAGGAATGGCAGGTAAATACCATGTAGGAAGGTATGGTGGACTCATATGGCATAACTGGTTTAAAGGAATTTGGATGCACAAGCAGTCAGTCCGCTTAGTACAGGTGGAGGTTAGCAAAAGACTGGGAGCGACCAACTAGGAGAGCAATGACGGTCATAATCATGCAGAGCGACAAAGCAACATTGAATCAGGCATGGAAGTTATATCGCTACTCAGAAACAAAAGATCATCAAGGCTTGACAGACTTTCTTTACAGTCTTAAATATGCGTGAGCATACGCCAAGTCAATCAAAATAAATTCTTGAAGGAAGATATTACTAAACCATACCACATCATAGGCAAACAAATCATGTTGGTACTCCAATAACACATTGGGAACCCCCCAGCTATTTGAGAATAACCATAAGAAAACATGAACTACTAAGCGCCATTATGCACGTAGCATCTTTATCATAGACATATCAACCAATGCAACGGAAGCAAACTCTCTTAATAAGATAATCATGATAACTAAAGAGAGTTCAAGCAACCAACTAAACAAAAGCTCTTTAGAAAGATAAGCATGAAAGTTAAGAGCTAAGCATGATAGTAGCTATTGAAAGACAAAGAACACACACAGCAAAGATAGACATGAAAATTCTATGTTACGTTCTAGGTAGAAGTGGAGCGTGTTTCTCTCCCACATAAAGAAAGCTGAGTTCCGACTCATTATGAAAAGCTAAGGAAAACTAAAAACAAGACTCTCCAAGCATAGCACATAACACATGAAGTGATAAAAATATAGTGGAACGAAAGACGAACTGATAATGTTGATGGAGAAGGGGATGCACGGGGGCATCCCCAAGCTTAGACGCTTGAGTCTCCTTGAATATTTCTTGGGGGTGCTTGGGGGCATCCCCAAGCTTGAGCGTTTGACACTCCTGAATCTTTTTATCATCTTCCCTCGCACACTTGAAAACTCCCTTCATACATAACTCATCATAATCTGATTAGCGATGTTAGTACCCATAATAAACTAATTGTTCCTTGCTGGAAATAAGGATATTCTTGAAGATCTACTGTTTCTCAAGATTTCCAAAAGGTTTTTGCAAAGAAAAAGCAAGCTCTAGGTTTGCAAAATGAAGGAAAGGCAAAACAGGACAGAATCTGTGAAAAACAGAACAGCAGGTAGTAAATGATTTTTTCGGGGTACTTCTGCAACTCTAATAAAAAAACTCAGAACAGACGCACGAAAGACAATTATATAGAGCACGCTGTCGAAAAAATTCAGACCAAAAAGATGATCTGGTGATTTTATACGAATTTTTCTATCCAAGGACAGAATCTGTTTCCAGGACAGCACGGCACAACTTTTGAACTTTCTTGCAATCAGAGGCTACACTTGGCACAAAATTGAAAAGCAAAGATACAATGATGATGCTACTGTAGTTAACAACATCAAGACACAACAAAAGCAAAATAAAATTTATTCATGTGGGCTGCCTCCCAAAAGCGCTTTCTTTTATGCCTTTAAGCTAGGCATAATGCATAGAGATCAAGTTGTATCAATTGAACCATCATCAAGATCATCAAAAAGCTCTTCAATAATACAACTAGTCTTAAGAGGACTTTCAAATAAAGGCCTCATAGAGATACTTCTAGGAAGAAGACCAAAAGGATAAAAGTCAAGGGAAGATTCATTTATAAATTCATCAAAGAGAGGTGTTTCTTCCAAAGTCTTTACAGTTTCAACCCCTTTGGCAATAAATGGATTACTTTTAGAACGGGGAGCCTTTGGAACGTGAACGAACTTAGGCTCCCTCTTTGCCGGAGTTTCTACCTTTTTGGTTTTGATTGAGGAGAAAGTAGTTCCTAGAGTATAACTGGCAACCTGCGCATTTGTCCACAATATCCTTGGCCATCTCGTTGGCGCGGGGCCAGTAAAATCTGGCTCGGTATGTGATGGCTTCTCGCCCCTCGTTGGTTACCCCAAGTGGAAGGTGTGAGATGCAGTGTAGCGGAAGTTTTCCCTTGGCAAAGATACCAAGGATCGATTTCCCTAAGACTCCCAGTTTCAACAAGAAGGTGTCAACTGCTAACGGCGCCAGATATTAGCAATCAACGTGGACCTGCACACAGATACAAATAACTTTGCTCCCAACGAGTACAGAGAGGTTGTCAATCCCTCCGGCCTTGTCGTTTACAAAGGATTAAACGCAAGTGATAATAGTGATAGATATTGCTGCAATAGTAAGTAAAACCGTAAAGTAAATAGCGGATGTGATCAATGATGGTAATATGGACCGGAGTCCCATGATGTTCACTAGTGATGTCTCTCTCCCAAAAGACGATAAAACAGCTATGTGAGGTAAACGAATTACAGCTGGGCAATTGACAGGACCATGTGCGCAAACCAATGCTGACTAAGTTGCAAGAAAGGTAGAGGTTCAAAGCATGGGCGGTACGCCGAGGTAAGTAGACCGAAATCCATCTGCATCTACTACTAATCATCCACCTTGAGATATCTATCCAGAACATCTCGCTCGTATTAAGTTGCGAGTCCCACCCATAGTGTAAACTCAAAGCAACAGACAACTGCATTAAAAGAACTTTGCGTAAAGTAAACAATCCTTGCACCCGCGGGCACAAGCACCGTTGTTTTCCCCCTTGTGGCAACAGCACATCCCCTAGACTCATGTTTCTGTCACTCAAGCTAGTCATCGAGGGGCATGAACCCACAATCAAGCATAACGTTCCCTCTTGGAGTCACTACCTACTACTTGGCCAAAGCAATAAATAACAACGGAGAACATGCAAGAATTACTTACGAACATAAATATAAAAGAGGTGAATCAAATATATTACTCAAACACAATCTTAACATAATTTCATAATCCATCGGATCCCAGCAAACTCATCATAGCAACAGCATAAGGATTACATATGTGCCTCGATCATGTAGGGCAGCTCACGAGGACTAATTAGTGAAGCACAAGAACGGGAGGAGAACATCACATAGCTACTGGTCATGGACCCATGGTCCAAGGGAGACTACTCACAACTCATCCGGGAGGCGTCCATGGTGGTGGAGAAGCTCCCGGTGGTGATCCTCCCCTCCGGCAGGGTGCCGGGAAGAGTTCTCCTGGTGCTCCCGATCTTGGAAGCGGCGGCGGCGGCGGAACAGAGATGAGATCGCGAAAAAGGGTTCCCGTCTCGAGGGTTTCGGGACACGATATAAATATATGCCAAAGGGGGGCATCAGACGAGGCTCGGGGGGCCCAGGCGCCCCCCCCGGCGCGGCCAGGGGGGTCGCGCCACCAGGGCGCCTGGAGCCCTGGTGGCCCCCCTCCGGCTGTGCTTCGGGTGCCTGGTAGCTTCTGGAACGCTGATTTTTTATATATTTTTTCCGGGATTTTTCTGGTAGTTCTCGTAATGGGAAAACCTGAAATACAAAAACTGCCGAAAACAGAAACTGGCACTGGGGTGCACTGAGTTAATAGGTTAGTCCAAATATGATCAAAAGTGTATGGAAGTGTATAAATAACATAGCAATATCACCCAAAAGAGGCATGGAGCAAGCATAAATTATAGATACGTTTTGGACGTATCAGTATGCTTTGGCCACTATAGTCCGAGAGGAGGCGTGGTGGCCGCAAGTTCCCGAGTGGATTTCATCCAAGATCAGTCAACCTTCCTCTGGATCGATGCAGCGCTGGGCGACTCCGGTGACGCTTTCTCTGTAGAGTTGACCCTGGATGACAGTGAACGCCTTGGATCGGCGAACGATCTGGCGCGCTTCTTCCTCATCTTCTGGGAGTTCCTGCCTGAGAAGATATGATATATACGGCACAGTCCAGTCTGGCGTATTCACTAGGACCTCCATGATCAAGTCGACCACAGCAGGTACTTCGACTTCAGTCGGATCTGACGCGCTGACTAGCTGCGGGGGCTCTTCCGTGAAGGGGTCTTCTTTGACAGAAGGGGTGTGCAGATGCTCTAGGAACACATTCTTTGGTATAGGCTTCCGAGTCGACCCGATTTTTGCGAGGTCATCGGCTAGCTGATTCTTGGCTCTGGGCACATGATGGAGCTCTAAGCCTTCAAATTTCTTTTCAAGCTTCCGTACTGCACTGCAATAACTGGTCATTGCCGGGCTCCTGACGTCCCATTCTTTCATCACTTGGTTCACCACTAGGTCGGAGTCGCCGTAGACCATCAGGCGACGGACGCCGAGTGAGATGGCCATACGCAACCCATACAAAAGTGCTTCGTATTCGGCCTCGTTTTTTGATGAATCAAAATGGATCTGAAGGACGTAGTTGAGCTTGTCGCCCCTGGGAGAGACCAGGACCACACCTGCGCCGGATCCGTTCAGCATCTTGGATCCATCGAAGAACATAGTCCAATGGTCCGACTGGACTTGAGTCGGTAGCTCTTGTTCTATCCACTCGGCCACAAAATCTGCTATAGCCTGAGACTTGATGGCTTTCTTCGCTTCAAACTTGATATCTAACGGAAGAAGTTCTATCGCCCATTTTTCCACTCGACCGGTTGCGTCTTGGTTGTTTAGGATCTCTGACAGCGGGGCGTCGCTGACGACTGAGATCGAATGGTCTGAAAAGTAATGGGCAACCTTTTTTGCAGTCAAGTAAATCCCGTACACAAGCTTTTGGTAATGTGGATACCTTTGCTTGGAGGGAGTCAAAACTTCGGATATATAATAGACCGGGCGTTGGACCTTGTATGCCTTGCCCTCTTCTTCCCGCTCGACCGGGAGTACAGTACTGACGACTTGTCCGGTGGCAGCAATATACAGCAGAAGAGGCTCTCCGCTGACTGGGGCGGCAAGCATCGGCTGGGTGGACAGCAGGACTTTGAGCTCTTCAAACGCTGCTTCGGCTTCGGGATTCCACTCGAACTTGTCGGATTTCTTCATGAGTTAGTAGAGAGGTAGTGCCTTCTCACCAAGACGGGAAATGAATCGACTCAATGCGGCCAAGCAACCAGTAAGCTTCTGGACGTCGTGTATACGCTCGGGGCGTTTCATTCGGAGAATGGTGCTGACCTTCTCTGGGTTGGCATCGATTCCCCGTTCGGAAACGAGAAAACCGAGCAACTTGCCGCCAGGAACTCCAAATGTACACTTTGACGGGTTGAGCTTGATATCGTAGCTTCTTAGGCTTGCGAATGTCTCAGCGAGGTCAGTCAGCAGGTCGGAACCTTTCCGTGACTTGACCACAATGTCATCCATGTAAGCCTCGACGTCCGACTGATTTGCTTTATCAAGCACTTCTGGATCATGCGCATGAAGGTAGCGCCAGCATTTTTTAGGCCGAAAGGCATGGTGACATAACAAAAACACCCAAAGGGGGTGATGAAAGCTGTCTTGATTTCGTTGGGCCCGAACAGACGGATCTGATGGTACCCGGAATACGCGTCCAGAAAGGACAAACGTTCACATCCCGCAGTCGAGTCGACTATCTGATCGATGCGGGGAAGAGGAAAATGATCTTTCGGGCAGGCCCGATTGATGTGCTTGAAATCGATGCACATGCGGAGAGACTTGTCCTTCTTGGGGACCATGCCGACGTTGGTGAGCCACTCGGAGTGGTATATCTCGCGGATAAACTCTGCTGCCAAGAGTCGAGCCACTTCTTCGCAAATTGCCTTTCGCTTCTCCGCAGCGGATCGACGGAGATGTTCCTTCACAGGTTTCACTTTAGGGTCGACTCGCAAATGGTGCTCAGCCAGTCCCCTGGGTACACCCGGCATGTCCGATGGTTTCCATGCAAAGATGTCCCAGTTCTCACGGAGGAACTGGACGAGCGCTTCTTCCTATTTGCTGTCGAGTGTAGTGGAGATGTGGGTCGGTACTGCGTTGGGGTCGGTGGGGTGGATGTGCACAGGTTTCGTGTCTCCGGCCGACTGGAAAGCTGACTCGGAAGCCGGCTTCTTCGCCCTTAGCAGGTCACTCAGATCCACACTCTTTTGGTACTCCTCCATCTCTACTGCTGCCATTTGCTCGTCGGCGATCTTCGAGCCTTTCTGGAAGCATTCTTCCGCTTTCTGATGGTTCCCAGTGACGGTTATAACGCCATTGGGTCCCGTCATCTTCAGCTTGAGGTAGATGTAACATGGTCGAGCCATGAACCTGGCGTAGGCGGGCCTACCCAGGATGGCGTGATAGGCGCTGTTGAAGTCCACCACTTCGAACGTCAGCTTCTCTTTGCGGTAGTTCTTCGACTCACCAAAGACTACGTCGAGTGAGATCTGGCCAAGCGAGTCGGCTTTCTTCCCGGGGATTACCCCGTGGAACCTCATGTTACTTTCTCTCAGCTTGGACATCGGAATGCCCATATCCCGGAGGGTTGCTGCATACAAGATATTCAAGCCACTGCCCCCATCCATCAGAACTCTGGTCAGGCGTGTGCCTTCGATAACTGGGTCGACCACTAGTGCCTGCCGCCCGGGGGTGGCAATGTGCGCTGAGTGATCGGACTGGTCGAATGTGATGAGGGTCTTTGACCATTTCAAAAACGTGGGGGTCGCCGGGGCAACCATGTTTACTTCTCTGTTGATGATTTTCAGTCGACTTTTGCTCTCGACGTCTGCGAAAATCATCAAAGTGGAGTTGATCCGGGGGAATCCTCTGTCCCCTTCCTTATCCTCGGACTCTTCTGATTCCTTTTCTTTCTTAGTCGACTGATATTTCTGGAAGCTCTGGATCAGGAGCCGACACTGTCGAGTGGTGTGCTTGGGATACACCAAGTTTCCCTCTTCATCTTTCTTCGTGTGTATGGGGCACGGCTGGTCGAGCATATCATCCCCAGCCTGACCCTTTCCTTTCTTGGGGGCCCAGGAGCCTTTTGGTTTCCCTTTCCCTCTTCTTGATTGACCACCACAGCCTCTCCCTGAGCGGTTGGCTCGGCCTTGCGTTTGTTCTTCCGATTGGAATTCTGGTCGTCCTGCCCGACTGGTTTCTTGCCGCTGCGGAGCCGATCGGCCTCCTCACCGTTGGCGTACCGACTGGCAATCTCCATCATCCGTGACAGGGACATGTCGCCTGTTCGACCAAACTTCAGATTCAACTCTCGGTTACGCACGCCTTCCTTGAAAGCGCACACCGCCTGGTGCTCAGACACGTTCTCCACCGTGTGATGCAAGGTGGTCCATCGCTGAATGTAGTCCCTCAAAGTTTCACTCGGCTTCTGCGCGCAGTGTTGAAGTTCTGCGAGTCGAGCAGGTCGCTTGCAGGTGCCTTCGAAGGTCCGAACGAAAAACCGAGCGAGCTCTTCCCAACTGTAAATACTCCTGGGGGCCAATTGATTCAACCACGCCCGAGCGGAGCCTCCCAGCATCAAGGGGAGGTGCTTCATGGCCACGTCATCGTTGCTGCCTCCGATCTGCACGGCCACTTGGTAGTCTTCCAGCCAAGTGTCCGGCTTCGACTCACCGGTGAACTTGCTTACTCCCGCCGCCAACCTGAAGTTCAGGGGGATCTCCGTGGCTTTGATAGCACTACAAAAACATTCCGGCCCAGAGGCTGGCGCTCGGCTGCCACTCGGTTGGTCTCTGCCTCGCTCTTCTCTGGATGCCCGGTTACGATCGACCCGACCTTGCACGAGGATAGACCTCGCATCGAGACCTGGGCGTCGGGGATCTGGGGGAATCCTCCGCTCGTCATCACGCAGGCGCCTGCCCTCGTGCCACTGGGGCGAGTGCGACCCACTTCCCGGAGGAGGGGTAGGCACTCGACGGCGGTCATGGCGTCCGTGCCGACGGTCGAGTGGATCGTCGTTCCGACCTAGATGTCGGTCTTGCCGCGGGCCACGCTCCTCACGCCTCGGGGGCGATCTTGGACTGTGGGCCGACCATACGGTGTCTGCAGCCACCGATCTGCTGTGAATCCTGTTGCGCGACTGAGAAACAGACGCGTTTTGTTCTTCAGCCGTTCGGAGCAAAGCTCGGATCTGCTGAAGACCTCTCCCAGCTTCCGACTGGGAGGGTTGAATCGACTCCGCGATGCGAGCCGCGGCTTCGAGGTTTTGGACTGGCGTCGGAACACCTGAGTCTCGCGCTGACGCGATTGCCGCGGTCGTCGACTGGACTCGGGGACCAGTCGGCGGGCCTTCTCGTCGAGTGAGCGTTGGATATTTTCCAAGCGCGCGCGTTCGGCCACGGTGGCCAAGCGCGTGGCTTCGAGGGCCAGAGCCTCCGGGGAATCTCCCACGATGGGAGTGAAGAGTGCATCTTCGTTGCGGCGACAAAGCTCAGCCCTTTGCTCGGAGGTGAGGGGCTGTGGAATGTAACCGTCGTTGTCGTGCGATCGGTCGCCGCCGCTGCCGCCGTTCCCACCGCGAGGAAAACCTGGTGGGCTGCGGCACGAATCGACCATAAGGATTTCTGCAGCGGGATCTCTGCTCCCGCACTCGGAAACGGAATCTTCGAGCCCAGTCGACTGGTCGGCCGGCCAGTAGAGGTTGCCGTCGGGCTCAATGGCCGCGACTTGAGGGGTGGCCGTTTGACGGGCCATAGCGTGTTTCACCCACCGCTGGAGCCGCGAGCGACCGGATCGTTTGCGGCGGCGTCTGGTGGGGATGGGGGGCGATGAGTACTAAGTCGATGGCTGCCGCAGGAGGACGCCGCCGGCGCCGGCGCGAAAGTGCGCAGTCCCTCGGGCGGGCAGAGTCTCAACGTCGAGAGGGGCTTCCTGGAGCCATGCAGAGTCATCGGCGATGAAGACTAGTGCGCCGAGCCGGATCTCATGGCCCAACGCCAAACCACCGCCTGACACCATGATGAAAGCGGTCAGAGGAGGAGTTGCAACCTCACCAGATGTCGCTAAGACGCCTGGCCCCATGGTGGCCGCCAACTGTCATGGTTCTAAGTCTGACAGTAAGGGTAGGGGTACGAATGGAGAGGCGAGGCCCTAGCTATGGTGACGTTGTACACAAGGTGTTTGCGAGTTCAGGCCCTTCTTGGAGGAAGTAATAGCCCTACGTCTCGGTGCCCGGAGGCTTGGTCGACTAGTGTGTGTATACGTGTGTTACAGAGGTGCGAACCCTTGTTCTGGAGGAGGGGGTGGTTTATATAGCACGCCAGGACCCCAGCCATGCTCCATGTTACCAAGGGTTCAATGTACATTAAGGCTGGCGTTACTGGTAACGCCTGCAGTAAAGGGTAATTAAGGTGTTTACTACGGTGAGTAAATACCAGACCGTTGCTGTCTCAAGTGATGCTTGACCTTCGGGGGTCGAGTGCCTTGGATTGGTCGAGTGGGGTTGAGTCGATTTGCGGATGAGGCTCAGTCGAGTGGAGTGTCTTCCTGGACCATCCCAGTCGACTGTCTCCATTGTCATAAGTTTTGTCTTTTGATCTTCTAGGGTCGTGACCTTGGGTGGGGTACCTTGGTCGGACCTGTGACCCTACCCTAGGTCTGTAACCTCGTCACCCCCTGCCTCGTGGGCCCTCCTGACGGTCCACCGACGTATCTCCGGATCCCATATATTCACTTCCGGGGAGAAAAAAACGAGAGAGGAAGAATTATCACGTTTTACGATACGGAGCCGCCGCCAAGCCCTAATCTCTCTCGGGAGGGCGGATCTGGAGTCCGTTCGGGGCTCCGGAGAGTGGAGATCGTCGCTATCGTCATCATCAACTTTCCTCCATCACCAATTCCATGATGCTCACCGCCTTGCATGAGTAATTCCATCGTAGGCTTGCTGGACGGTGATGGGTTGGATGGGATCTATCATGTAATTGAGTTAGTTTTTTTAGGGTTTGATCCCTAGTATCCACTATGTTCTGAGATTGATGTTGCTATGACTTTGCTATGCTTAATGCTTGTCACTAGTGCCCGAGTGCTATGATTTCAGATCTGAACCTATTATGTTTTCATGAATATATGTGTGTTCTTGATCCTATCTTGCAAGTCTATAGTCACCTACTATGTGTTATGATCCGGCAACCCCGAAATGACAACAATCGGGACCACTCCCGGTGATGACCGTAGTTTGAGGAGTTCATGTATTCACTATGTGTTAATGCTTTGGTCCGGTACTCTATTAGAAGGAGGCCTTAATATCCCTTAGTTTCCAATAGGACCCCGCTACCACGGGAGGGTAGGACAAAAGATGTCATGCAAATTCTTTTCCATAAGCACGTATGACTATATTCGGAATACATGCCTACATTATATTGATGAACTGGAGCTAGTTCTGTGTCACCCTAGGTTATAGCTTTTACATGATGAATTGCATCCGACATAGTTCCCCATCACCGATCCAATGCCTACGATCTTTTCACATATTGCTTGTTGCTTATTTACTTTTCTGCTGCTACTATTACAAAAAAACTACAAAAACACTACCGTTACTTTTATTGCCGCTACCGCTATCTCCATATTATTTTGCTACTAAACTACCTTGCTGCAGATACTAAGTTTCCAGGTGTAGTTGAATTGACAACTCAGCTGCTAATATTTAAGAGTATTCTTTGGCTCCCCTTGTGTCGAATCAACAAATTTGGGTTGAATGGTTTTACCCTCAAAAACTGTTGTGATCCCCTACACTTGTGTGTTATCAAGAGTATTTTCTGGCGCCGTTGCCGGGGAGCATAGCTCTATTCTTTAAGTCACTTGGGATTTATATCTGTTGATCACTATGAAGAATTTGAAAGACTCAAAAACCAAGATCTTACCCTCAACTACGAGGGGAGGTAAGGAACTGCCATCTAGCTCTGCACTTGATTCACCCTCTGTTATGAGTAAACTTGCGACACCTACTCCTGCTATTGAATCTGATATGCCGTATGTTCTTGATGATGCCACTTCGGCTATGTACGATGAAACTACTTCTATGCCTGGTAATACTATGCCACTAGGTGAATTTCTAGATGAACAAATTGCTAAGGTTAGGGAGAATGCAAATATTGAAACTGATAGTTTTTATGAAAGTGATGATGAAGCTTCTCCCAATAGATATGAATTGCCTGTTGTTCCTAAGGGTTATGTTATGGATGAAGAAACTGCTAGAGACTTTCTTCCTTGCAACGATAGATATGATCTTAAGAAATTATTAGCTAAGCTAAAAGAAAAGTCCTTAAATGCTAGAATGAAACATGACCCTGCTTTTGCTACTTCACCTATCTGTGTTACTGATAAGGATTATGATTTCTCTGTTGATCCTGAGTTAATTACTTTGATTGAATCTGATCCTTTCCATGGCTATGAGTCTGAAACTGTTGTGGCACATCTTACTAAGTTGAATGATATAGCCACCCTATTTACCAATGATGAAAAGATTCGCTACTACTATATCCTTAAGTTGTTTCCGTTCTCTCTAAAGGGTGATGCTAAGACATGGTTTAATTATCTTGACCCTGGTTGTGTGCGTAGTCCCCAGGATATGATGTATTACTTCTCTGCTAAATATTTTCCCGCTCATAAGAAACAAGCTGCCTTACGAGAAATATATAACTTTGTGCAAATTCAAGAAGAGAGTCTCCCACAAGCTTGGGGGAGGCTTCTCCAATTACTTAATTCTTTGCCTGATCATCCTCCTGAGAGGAACGATATACTTGATGTCTTTTATAATGGACTAACCGATGCTTCCAGAGACCATCTAGATAGTTGTGCTGGTTGTGTTTTCAGAGAAAGAACAGTTGATCGAGCTGAATTACTATTGAATAATATGCCGGCCACTGAAAATAATTGGACACTTCCTGAGCCAGCCCTGATACGTCCAAAACGTATCTATAATTTCTGCTTGCTCCATGCCACTTTTGGGTGTTATTGCTATGATATTCATACACTTCCATACACTTTTGATCATATTTGTACTAACTTACTAATCCAGTGCACCCCAGTGCCAGTTTCTGTTTTCGGCTGTTTTTGTATTTCAGGTTTTCACGTTTCGAGAACTGCCCAGAAAAATACAGAAAAAATATATAAAAAATCAGTGTATCGGGAACGACACTGCTTCCGAAGGGGAGCCTGGGGGGGCACAGGGGCCCCAGGCGCCCTGTGGGCGCGCCCCCCCTGGGCCGCGCCGGGGGGGCGCCTCGGCACCCCGAGAGCCCCCCGGTGCCCTACTTTGGCAGATATTTAAAGGGTCCCCCGTAACCCTTGAAACATGACTTCTTTTCGCGATCCCATCTCTGTTCCGCCGCCGCCGCCGCTTCCAAGATCGGGAGCACCAGGAGAACTCTTCCCGGCACCCTGCCGGAGGGGAGGATCACCACCGGGAGCTTCTCCACCACCATGGACGCCTCTCGGATGACTCGTGAGTAGTCTCCCTTGGACCATGAGTCCATGACCAGTAGCTATGTGATGTTCTCCTCCCGTTCTTGTGCTTCACTAATTAGTCCTCGTGAGCTGCCCTACATGATCGAGGCACCTATGTAATCCTTGTGTTGTTGCTATGTTGAGTTTGCTGGGATCCGATGGATTATGAGATTATGTTCAGATTGATCTTGAGTAATATATTTGATTCACCTCTTTTATATTTTAGTTCATAAGTAATTCTTGCATGTTCTCCGTTGTTATTTATTGCTTTGGCCAAGTAGTAAGTAGTGACTCCAAGAGGGAACGTTATGCTCGATTGTGGGTTCATGCCCCTCGATGACTAGCTTGAGTGACAGAAACATGAGTCTAGGGGATGTGCTGTTGCCACAAGGGGGAAAACAACGGTGCTTGTGCCCGCGGGTGCAAGGATTGTTTACATTACGCAAAGTTCTTTTAATGCAGTTGTCTGTTGCATTGAGTTTACACTATGGGTGGGACTCGCAACTTAATACCAGCGAGATGTTCTGGATAGATATCTCAAGGTGGATGATTAGTAGTAGATGCAGATGGATTTCGGTCTACTTACTTTGGCGTACCGCCCATGCTTTGAACCTCAACCTTTCTTGTAATGTAGTCAGCATTGGTTTGCGTTCGTGGTCCTGTCAATTGCCCAACTGTAATTTGTTACCTCACATAGCTGTTTTATCGTCTTTTGGGAGAGAGACATCACTAGTGAACATCATGTGACTCCGGTCCATATTACTATCATTGATCACATACACTATTTTACTTTCCGCTATTTTATTTACTATTGCAAAACACTATCTATCACTACTATCATATTGCTTTTAACCCTTTGTGAACTACAAGGCCGGAGAGATTGACAACCTCTCTGTACTCGTTGGGAGCAAAGTTATTTGTATCTGTGTGCAGGTCCACGTTGATTGGTAATTGCGCCGTTAGCAGTTGACACCTACCTGTTGAACCTAGGAGTCTCTGGGGATTCGATCCTTGGCATCTTTGCTAGGGGAAAACACTTCTACTTACTGCATCTTACACCTTCCACTTGGGGTAATCCAACGAGGGGTTCGAGGCCCATCAAAGAGTATTTTCTGGCGCCGTTGCCGGGGACTCCACTCTTCAGGATAGGGGAGTTGCATGCTATCTTTTACCTTTGCTTTTTAGTCTTGTTAGTTTACCTTTCATTATTTGCTTTAGTTCCTTTTATCAAAAATCACAAAAATAGTTATCTTGTTCTTTAGTTATCATTATGTCGGGTCCTTTTGTCTTTGACGAGGCAGAAGTTCTCACCTTTAAACAAAGAGGTGGGGAAAGTTTGAAAGATGCTTGGTATAGAATTAATGATTCACAAAAAAGAGCCACCAAGAAGCAACCTACTACTATCTTACTTAGGAATTTTTATATTGGAATCACTTCTTGGAATAGGTTTATTTTACATACTGCTATCAACGGGAATTTCCTAGAGGCCCCAGTTTGGGAGTCTCTTAGTATTATTGAAAAACTTGTTGGGAGTCCCCCTGTTGTTAGCATTCGAGAGGACATCACCCTAGCTCACAATATGAAAAAACTTGAAAAAATAGAGCTAGAGATGCCAAGCACTAATAAGATGAATGAGTTGGATCGAAAGATCCAAGGGAATTTGAATAGACTTGATAGCTCCATGCATAATTTTTTTAAAATTTTGGAGACCGTCAAATTCCATGATTCTGACTCTTCTAGGATGAAAAAGATTGAGGAAATATTTGATACCTTAGGAACTACATTCTCCTCGATCAAAACCGAAAAGGTAGAAACTCTGGCAAAGAGGGAGCCTAAGTTCGTTCACGTTCCAAAGGCTCCCCGTTCTAAAAACAATTCATCTATTGCCAAAGGGGTTGAAACTGTAAAGACTTTGGAAGAAACACCTATCGTTGATGAATTTATAAATGAATCTTCCCTTGACTTTTATCCTTTTGGTCTTCTACCTAGAAGTATCTCTATGAGGCCTTTATTTGAGAGTCCTCTTAAGACTAGTTGTATTATTGAAGAGCTTTTTGATGATCTTGATGATGGTTCAATTGATACAACTTGATCTATGCATTATGCCTAAGCTTAAAGGCATAAAAAAAGCGCTTTTGGGAGGCAGCCCACATGAATAATTTTTTTTCTTTTGTTGTGTCTTGATGATGTTTACTGCTGTAGCATCATCATTGTATCTTTACTTTTCATATTTGTGCCAAGTATAGCCTCTGATTGCTAGAAAGTTCAAAAGTTGTGAGGTGCTGTCCAGGAAACAGATTTTGTCCTTGGATAGAAAAATTCGTATAAAATCACCAGTTCATCTTTTTGGTCTGAATTTTTTCGACAGCGTTCTCTATATAATTGTATTTCGTGCGTCAGTTCTGAGTTTTTTGATTTGAGTTGCAGAAGTATCCCGAACAGGTCAATTACTGCCTGCTGTTCTGTTTTTCACAGATTCTGTCCTGTTTTGCCTTACCTTCACTTTGCAAATTAAGAACTTGCTTTTTCTTTGCAAAAACCTTTTGGCAATCTTGAGAAACAGTAGAACTTCAAGAATATCCTTATTTCCAGCAAGGTATAATTATTTTATTAAGGATACTAACCTCGCTAATCAGATTATGAATGAGTTATGTATGAAGGGAGTTTTCATGTGTGCGAGGGAAGATGATAAAAAGATTCAGGAGTGTCAAGCGCTCAAGCTTGGGGATGCCCCCGTGCACCCCCAAGAAATATTCAAGGAGACTCAAGCGTCTAAGCTTGGGGATGCCCCCGTGCATCCCCTTCTCCATCAACATTATCAGTTCGTCTTTCGTTTCGCTATATTTTTATCACTTCATGTGTTATGTGCTATGCTTGGAGCGTCTTGCTTTTAGTTTTCTTTTTAGTTTTTCATAACGAGTCGGAACTCAGCATTCCTTTATGTGGGAGAGAAACATGCTCCACCTCTACCTAGAATGTTACATAGAATTTTCATTGTCTATCTATGCTGTGTGTGTTCTTTGTCTTTTAAATAGCTACTATCGTGCTCTGCTCTTAGTATTCATGCTTATCTTTTCAAGAGCTTCTATTTAGTTGGTTGCTTGAACTCTTTTTAATTACCATGCTCACCTTATTAAGAGAGTTTGCTTCCGTTGGATCGGTTAATATGTCTATGATAAAGATGCTACTTTCATGATGGTGCTTAGTAGTTCAGATTTTCTTATGGTTAATCTCAGATAGCTGGGGGGTTCCCAATGTGTTATTGGAGTACCAACTTGGTTTGTTTGCCTATGATGTGGTTTGGTTTAGTAATATCTTCCTTTGAGAATTTATTTTGATTGACTTGGCATATGCTCACGCATATTCAAGACTGTAAAGAAAGTCTGTCAAGCCTTGATGATCTTTTGTTTCTGAGTAGCGATATAACTACCATGCCTGATTCAATATTGCTTTGTCGCTCTGCATGATTATGACCGTCATTGCTCTCTTAGTTGGTTGCTCCCAGTCTTTTGCTAACCTCCACCTGCACTAAGCAAATTAATCATGCAATACATAGCTCATGGGAAAGTAGCCTAAAAACTATTGTGGTAAAGAATATGTTGCTTATGTATCTTATTTCTTATGAGTTGCTTGCTGAGCGGTAACCATGTTTCTGGGGACGCCATCAACTGTCACACTTTGTTGAATATCATGTGAGTTGCTATGCATGTTCGTCTTGTCTGAAGTAAGGGTGATTTACCGTGGGTTGAATTAATATGCATATTGTCAGAGAAGAACATTGGGCCGCCAACCAAAGCCATGCATCATGGTGGAAGTTTTAGCTTGGACCTTAATCCTCAATCTCTTATGAGAATATGCTTATGCATTAAGAGGAGTCCATCATCTATTTTCTATGTTGTCCCAGTATGGATGTCCTCAAGTTGAGATTTATCAAAAACGAGAAATCAAATGCGATCTATCTCCTTGGACCTTTGTACAGGTGGCATAGAGGTACCCCTTTGTGACACTTGGTTCAAACTTATGCAATGCAATGATAACCCATGGGGATCCGAGCTAATTAGGACAAGGAGCGAGCACTATTGGTATTCGATGCATGAGGCTTGCAACTTATAAGATGTTTTATACATGACACATATGAAGTACTACTACCGTTGACACAATTGCTTCCATGTTTCATAATAAAAAGCTCTAGCACTTTAAGCACCAACTACTGAGAGCATGATTGTCATTCTGAGTGTAATGTGCATTGTCCCAAAGTAGCATTGTCTTTTGCATGATTGTGATATCGTTTATTCTGAAATGATTGTATCTAGTCATCACTTAAACCTTGAAGGTGCCCCTGCATTTATGTTTTGCATCACTAAAGGGGGCAAGCTAGATATCACTTGATCATATTTGCACATCATGTTCATTGCAAATCTTTTTGATGTTTCAGTTTCATATTGTAAAACTTTCAGTCATTTGTGATTTTCTCTTGAGACAACTTAATTACTTTAGAATCATTGTCTCAGTAAGCTTTTGTCATATGACTATGAGAAAGTCTTATATGGTTAATAGCATGTCACCACAGAAATTATTCTTGTTATCATTTACCTACTCGAGGACGAGCAGGAATTAAGCTTGGGGATGTTGATACGTCCAAAACGTATCTATAATTTCTGCTTGCTCAATGCCACTTTTGGGTGATATTGCTATGATATTCATACACTTCCATACACTTTTGATCATATTTGGACTAACTTACTAATCCAGTGCACCCCAGTGCCAGTTTCTGTTTTCGGCTGTTTTTGTATTTCAGGTTTTCACGTTTCGAGAACTGCCCAGAAAAATACAGAAAAAATATATAAAAAATCAGCGTATCGGGAATGACACTGCTTCCGAAGGGGAGCCTGGTGGGGGGGGGCATAGGGGCCCCAGGCGCCCTGTGGGCGCGCCCCCCCTGGGCCGCGCCGGGGGGGCGCCTCGGCACCCCGAGAGCCCCTCGGTGCCCTACTTTGGCTGATATTTAAAGGGTCCCCCGTAACCCTTGAAACAGGACTTCTTTTCGCGATCCCATCTCTGTTCCGCCGCCGCCGCCGCTTCCAAGATCGGGAGCACCAGGAGAACTCTTCCCGGCACCCTGCCGGAGGGGAGGATCACCACCGGGAGCTTCTCCACCACCATGGACGCCTCCCGGATGACTCGTGAGTAGTCTCCCTTGGACCATGAGTCCATGACCAGTAGCTATGTGATGTTCTCCTCCCGTTCTTGTGCTTCACTAATTAGTCCTCGTGAGCTACCCTACATGATCGAGGCACCTATGTAATCCTTGTGTTGTTGCTATGTTGAGTTTGCTGGGATCCGATGGATTATGTGATTATGTTCAGATTGATCTTGAGTAATATATTTGATTCACCTCTTTTATATTTTAGTTCATAAGTAATTCTTGCATGTTCTCCGTTGTTATTTATTGCTTTGGCCAAGTAGTAAGTAGTGACTCCAAGAGGGAACGTTATGCTTGATTGTGGGTTCATGCCCCTCGATGACTAGCTTGAGTGATAGAAACATGAGTCTAGGGGATGTGTTGTTGCCACAAGGGGGAAAACAACGGTGCTTGTGCCCGCGGGTGCAAGGATTGTTTACTTTTCGCAAAGTTCTTTTAATGCAGTTGTCTGTTGCATTGAGTTTACACTATGGGTGGGACTCGCAACTTAATACCAGCGAGATGTTCTGGATAGATATCTCAAGGTGGATGATTAGTAGTAGATGCAGATGGATTTCGGTCTACTTACTTTGGCGTACCGCCCATGCTTTGAACCTCAACCTTTCTTGCAATGTAGTCAGCATTGGTTTGCGTTCATGGTCCTGTCAATTGCCCAGCTGTAATTTGTTACCTCACATAGCTGTTTTATCGTCTTTTGGGAGAGAGACATCACTAGTGAACATCATGTGACTCCGGTCCATATTACTATCATTGATCACATACACTATTTTACTTTCTGCTATTTTATTTACTATTGCAAAACACTATCTATCACTACTATCATATTGCTTTTAACCCTTTGTGAACTACAAGGCCGGAGAGATTGACAACCTCTCTGTACTCGTTGGGAGCAAAGTTATTTGTATCTGTGTGCAGGTCCACGTTGATTGCTAATTGCGCCGTTAGCAGTTGACACCTACCTGTTGAACCTAGGAGTCTCTGGGGATTCGATCCTTGGCATCTTTGCTAGGGGAAAACACTTCTACTTACTGCATCTTACACCTTCCACTTGGGGTAATCCAACGAGGGGTTCGAGGCCCATCAAGGCCCTAAGCCAACTCCGAAGAAAAGAGGTGTTCTATTTCTCAGTCCTGAAGATATGCAAGAGGCAAAGAAATCTATGAAAGAAAAAGGTATTAAAGCTGAAGATGTTAAGTATTTACCACCTATTGAAGAAATACATGGTCTTGATAACCCGACACAGGTAGTAAAGGTAAATTCTCTTTATAGATTTTATGAAGGTGATATTCCTCGTTATAAGTCTGCTAGCCAATGCTTAGATGAGTTTGACAATTTTATTGTGAAACGAGAAAACTTGAATGCTTATGTTGGTAGACAATTACAACATAATGCTTATATGATTGAACGCTTGAGTGATTATCAGTCTAGAGTTAAAGGTGAGTTGAAACTCATTAGTAAACATGCTTCTGTGGTTACCACTCAAGTAGAATAGGTACTTAAGGCTCAGAATGATTTGCTCAATGAATTAAATAGTAATAATAATGATAATGCCATTAGAGTTGTGACTAGAGCTGGCAGAATGACTCAGGAACCTCTGTATCCCGAAGGCCACCGTAAGAGAATTGAGCAAGATTCTCAGAGAGCTAATTTAGATGCACCTAGTTCTTCTAAGAAGAAGAAAAAGAAAAATTGTAACACCCCAAATTTTTGAGTTTTGTTTTTCTTCCAAACTTTTGGCCTTTTGGAAGGGGGTTGTTTGATCTTCTCTTAAGACCCTTCTAAAATCTCTTCTGGCCAAAGTTTGTGTGTTTTCTCAAGCTTGGTTTTTAACCTTGAAGATTTTCTCTTGTGTTAGCTCAAGCCCAAGTAGAGTTTCAAAGAGGTTGTTTGAATTCTCCCCTACTTGAATTATGCCTCTCAAGTTTGACCTTGGACTTATCCTCCCCTCCAACCTTCATCTTGCCATGACCCCAACAGAAATATTTCTCTCCAAAACCCTCTTCACACCTTAGGACAAGTCTCTCATCAATTCCAGTAAGATTTGACCTTATTGGGATTTTTCCTCTATTTATTTTACTCCAAAAACTATTTCTGTCTTTTTAGTGGACCTTGGTGATTTACAAAGGAACCACCATATCCATCTAGTTATTTGATTCCAAACCAACTTTCCTAGATAGTCCTTAGTACCCACAACCTAGATCCATCTTGTTTCACTGGTCCACAGTTCAAAATTTTCAAATTTCACCTGCTGCAAGTTTGGACCAGATTTGCAAAATTTGGTGAAATTCATATTTATCTTCTTCCAAAAATTCTGTGAAAAATCAGGCAGCCTCTAGTTGCATCAAGAGGCCACTCCACCAAATATCAGCCCCAGAAACATTTCACACATGCCAGAATCATTTCATCGAACACATAGCATGCACTGTGCTGTCAGGTTCAGAAACTGTTAACTGAAACTGTCGACAGACAGTTCGACAGTTCGTCAGTTTCGTCAGGCAGCTTCGACAATCTCAGCAGTACCCACCTTGGCTCGATGCTGCACTGCACCTTCTTCTGATCCAGAGCACCGCACGGTTGTTTGGCTCCTTCTGGGCGTCGGTGGCGCCCTGGCCCGACCACGCCGGCGACTGCCACGGCAACAGCACCGCCCGTGGCGGCTGACAGAAGTCACCCGCGGCTCAACGCCGTTTGGCGCCGCCCAAATCACCCCAGCATTCCGCGTGGTCATCTCCACTGCCAGCGCACGCCTACCGCACCGTCGCCGTGGCCTGGCGCGCGCAGAGCGGGTTTTCTGCCGCCGACGTGCCGCACGGCTGTTCCGTCGAGGACAGCCCGTGACCATCACTCCCCTGCTGAGTTAGGCACAGGAATGGAACCACTACACCTCCTAGTCGATGCTCAAGCCCCTAAACCCGCCGTCACGCCACTGCATCGCCGTAATCACTCGCCGGACTTATCCCGTTCACGGCAACCGCCTCGGGCTGGCTATATAAGGCACCCCCGAGCTCGTTCTCGAGCCCGCACACCTCCACCACCTCCCTAGACCACACCCAGCCTCTGGAAGAGCCTCGAGGGGCCCTTCTTCTCCAACTCCGGCCAACTCCCTCCGCCACGGGCTCCAGCAGCATCCTCTCCGGTGAGAGCTCCTCCACCGCCGTGGACTCGAGCGTAGCACCCTGGCACCCACCTAAACCTAACCCCCACTTCAATTTGACCCCAGAGATCCTCTCCGACGAGGCCCACGACCACCCGAGCCGCCGTCCGCCGGAGACAGGGTCGCCGTCGACGTGGGGCTCGCCGACGCTCAACTCCACCACCAATCGACGCGGAAGATCACCGAGAAGCCGTACGTACCCTTCCCTCCCCCTAGCTCGCCGTGGATCGGCGCCGGCGACCACCGCAACACCTGGCGCCGGCGCGACTCTGTTTCAGAGTTCAAACCCGACGAGTGGGGCCCCTTGTCAGCCTCACACCTCTCCCACGAACCGTTTTTCTGTAAGCGCCTTCGGGCAAAGTACGTTTTCTCTTTCAGTTGGCGTACCACGTACCGGTTCGCTTTGCTGTTTTCGGTTCTAGCCCCTGGAACTTTTCTGTTTCATTACAGATGAGTCCCTGGACAGAAACTCTAATATCTTTTTAAATAAATATGATTTTGAGTTGATTCTTTTTCTGTCCTCTTTAGTTTTCTGTCTAGTTTTTTCTCATATTTAT
Source organism: Secale cereale (assembly GCA_902687465.1). Taxonomy (NCBI): domain Eukaryota; kingdom Viridiplantae; phylum Streptophyta; class Magnoliopsida; order Poales; family Poaceae; genus Secale; species Secale cereale. The sequence goes on along the minus strand of LR738709.1, from coordinate 65,253,364 downwards.
GTGATTTTTTTTGGAGCAACTTTATTTGCACGCGCGGTATTTATGTTAGTATCCGTTTGTTTGTATACGTAGATACCGAAGGACGTGACGGAGCCGCGAACCTCACCGAGTTAGACTCCGACTTCTCAGAACCAGGAAAGCATGTTTGAACCTTTGATATGATGAGTGTGTTGCATGTTTGCTCGAGTAGTTCTATTCATAAGCATGGTCATATAAGCATATGTGTATGGTTATATTTCATGCAAGCAAGCTTCGGGTGAGCCCCGAATGATAATGTTTGAACCACCTCGATCATGTGGTGACATGATGGGTGGAATGCTGGTATTGTTGGAGCATGCCAGTAGTTGGTTAACTCAGTATCAACGGAGATCATGTCGTGATTCCGTTCATCTCCTTTTTGGTACTATCATAGGCCGTCTGTTGAGATTACGGTCTAGTCAGTTGTAAACCACTTCCCAAGTACACACCAAGTAGAGGGGCCGGGATGAGGGTTCCATGGCCATGGATTAAAGCCCGTCATCCGGTCAGGGGGCATGGGTGTTTCCGGTTGGGACCGAGAGGGGGGCACCCCTTAGAGCGCGCATATATAAATTTGATCCCATGCTATTCGAGGTTGTAGCCTCCCCGTCTTAAAGTTTTTCGTGAATGTTGTCACGGGTGATTCCGGACAGCAGGATGTGAAACAGGTGTGTACTGGTTAGTTGGGTTCTGCTAAAACACCGTAGACGGAACTAATCCCCGTGGCTAGTAGAATCCGTTGGCTATGAGTAAATAGTACAAGCTCTGCAGAGTTAAATTCTTCCAGTAGCCATGTTTATGGCCTAGGGTTAATCTTCGTGTCAACCCGGTAACCGTCTCTAGTAAATTCTTGATGGTAACAAGAGTAGTGTTTTAGTCAAGTTCATTTGTTAGATGAACTCACCAACTATCTCTGTATTGATTTACTTCCAGAAGTATTTCATCATTAAACTATTGTTATTTATAAGCCCTTTATGTGATGTCGCTCAGATGTCTGACTGTGGCATTCTTTTTATTTATAAGCCCTTTATGTGATGTCGCTCAGACGTCCGACTATGGCATTCTGTTTATTTATACGCCCTTTATGTGATGTCGCTCAGACGTCCGACTGTGGCATTCTTTTTATTTATAAGCCCTTTATGCGATGTCGCTCAAACGTCCGACTGAGGCATTCTTGTTATTTATTTTCTTGCTATAAGCCCTTTATTTGATGTCGCTCAGACGCCCGACTGAGGCCTGTTTCCTTTTATTATTTTCACATGAGGCGTCACTTAGACACTCGTTTGGTCTCCTTCTATTTATCTTATGGACTTTGGGAGGATTACCGCCCGACTTCTATCGTTGCATACAGCACATTAATATTTTATTCCGGGCGCATTTTTGCTGGAATACATCATATGCATCATGTTGGCATTTATTATATCTTAAGTCCGAACTGTCTTGCGAGTACATTCAAAGTACTCACCTGGCTTGTTGATTTAGCCAGATGTGGACGAAGGCGATCTCATGGATGAAGAGTTCAATAGCGAGTCCGACGTCTAGTGGAGTCCCAGTCAGTCCCTTGCGATCCTAAAATTGATCACAGTGATATAACCGCTTCCGCCTACCACCAATAAATTCATCGGGTCTCACTCCGACACTCGATGAATTATAATATAATGGAGTCACGTCACCCACTCCATTGTATCATAACCACCACCCTTTTATTACGAGTTAGTAGTATGTCGCCCTGCCTTGTGTCATATCCGCCTTTATGTACTATATTGGCGCGTTTGTAATAAAAATTGTTGAGCAACCCCAGCTCAACCTTGTATAATATTCAGTGTACTGGAATTTTGTATCAAGGAATTGTCTGTCAGCAAGAAATAATCTTCCTCGCTGGTTTAATAAAAGGTCGGTCTTCCGGTAATTATTTTACTGAAGGACCGGTCGTGAAAACCTTGGTATCAGAGCCAGGCTGACTGTAGGAAGCCACTAGGTGTGCTCGCTAATCGGTTATTAGCGAAAAATTGCTATTCAGCATTTTTACATCTGTTGCAATTTTCTGTTGGTCATCACAAATTTATGACTTGACTATTCAGAATTTTTTGTCTACTTTTGTAGATGGCCAGCAACGACTGTGATGCACATGTGTTCGCCAACATTCCTGAGGGGTTTGTCAAGCTCCTCTTCGCCATCACCAAAGTCGCGATTGGGCCATCCACCCGTCCAGAGTTTACACTCTACCGTCACAAGCTCAACGACAGTGTGTCTATGCACCAGGCAGTGGTGCACTTCAAGGGAGGGCATTCTGAAGCGCGCCGCCTCCGATTTGTGGGCAGAGCCATGCCTACGGAGAGGCATGCCATGCAAATGGCTGCCCGTGAGGCGATAGCTCGTCTCCGGGACATCCTTCCTTCAATGAAGACTTGTCGCTACCGTTACCTCCCATGCCACGTGCCTTACACTTGCCACTATGCATTTTCTTGCGCAAATGGGGAACGTGATGAAGCCATTGAATCAATGGTTGAGTACCTCAAGGCACTTGAGGTAGCCTTTGATAATCTTGTGGACGACTTCGTGGCCACCCGTATGGAATTGGTCCAGAGTGGCTCCGCCAACAGGAGGGAACTACTCCATACTGCGCCACCAATGACATTTGTTTCGTCCGCCGCATCCTACGCACCTTCCATATTAGCCACCGCTCGCCGTCTGCCTACCACTAAGGAGTTTGACCAAGTCATTGCTCCTACCCCAGTCAGAGCTGCACCGCCTGCTGCACCAGCTTCGACACCTCGTACCCATACTCCGCGCCTGGAGCCTATTAGTGAGGAGGAAGTTGAGTCTCCAACACCACTGGGCCTTACCCTCGGCAGGCCGAGGGAAATATTCAACATCTCCGACTAGTGCGTTATTCCGCGACGCGCTGTGCTCGCTTGTAATATTTGTGTGTTATGTAAAATAGATTGATGGGAGTAGCCTGTTTGCGCATCATGTAGGATCTTGGAGGAGTGCGCTAGCATAAATAACATGTCAGGATGTGTACGCACACACTGAGTAACGTATGTATAATTAGAGCCCGCGTGTAAAATATGTACTAGCGGTCCTTCTCCGTGCGCAATCAAGCAGTTTATTTCAAAAATCTCTTTTGAGCTCGTGTTTTGTCGCTTTTGCAAAATCTTGGTTTATTTTGCTGCTCGGATCTTCTCAGGATTTTTGCTTTATTACCCCAGAGTAAGAAATGACTCGTCCCTGGACGCGTTCTATGCCAAGTCCACCGGAAGAAAATTATGGCACGCAGACAGACAACAATTTCACACAGGGGCAGTCAAGTCAGCAGGGTAGTGAGACATCATTTTCTCAAGTATGCCGTCTTTACGAGCAAAGTCAGCAACAGCACCAAGAAATGATGAACCTTGTCATAAACATGGGAAATCACCGTGAGCCATACCAGCAGCACTCAAAATTATCAGAATTTCAGAAGACACGTCCAACGATGTTTTCGCACACAGACAAACCTCTGGAGGCCGACGATTGGCTTCGAGATATTGAAAGGAAATTAATTGTGGCACAATGCTCGGACCATGAAAAGGTGCTGTACGCACCACATTACCTTACTGGAGCAGCCGCGTCATGGTGGGAAAATTTTCTGCTTATGCATCCCGACATAAATAATATCACCTGGGAAGATTTCAAGGAAGGCTTTCGTGGGGCACACATCCCTAAGAGCATTATGAAGATCAAGAAAAGAGAATTTGATGACCTCAAGCAGAGAGGCATGACAGTACCTGAGTATAACAGTCAGTTTATGCAATTATCCCGTTATGCCAACGAAGAACGTATGACTAAAAACAAGAAGATGGAAAAGTTCTTGGACGGACGAGCACCAGCACTAAAATGCCAGTTAGTCGTACACACTTTTCCGGATTTCAAGACACTGGTGGAAAAAGCCATTACGTTGGAGAATGAACGTCGCAGTCTGGAAGACATTCGCAAGAGAAAAAGGGATCAGACCAACCACCCTCGCAACAACAAGAATAAGGTAAATTTCCAGAGGAATGGGGCGAACAAACCCACGACAAATGACACACGTCCAAACAAGAATTTTCATGCAAGAGACAAGGATTTCACCTATCGCCCGGGTGTCACCTGCTACGCATGTGGAGAAGAGGGACACTATGCTAAACAGTGCCCAAAGCCAAGAAACTCAGCACCGAAGCCAAACAGCAACGGAAACAATTCCGCGCCCAAGCGTAACAACTTCAACCCCAATAACAATCACAGGAAAGGCCACCTAAACCATGTGACCAAGGAGCAAGCACAGGATGCCCCAGATATCGTACTCGGTACATTCCCTGTCAACACAATACCTGCCACGGTTTTGTTTGATTCTGGAGCTTCTCATTCGTTCATTTTGAAGAGTTTTGCTTTGCAACATGGTTTTTCAATGCTTCCCTTGGGAAAATCAATGACCATCAAGTCCCCTGGAAGTAAGCAGATCACTCAGAATTACTGCCAAGGTTTGACCATTGAAATTGAAGGATTAAAATTTCACGCAAACCTCATCGTGTTGGAAAACAAGGGACTGGATGTTATCCTGGGTATGGATTGGCTAACCACCAATAAAGGATTTATCGATTGCTTCAACAGGACAGTGATTCTTACTCATCATCACGGAAAGACAATAAGAGTCACAGCTCAAGAAAGGCCAGTATCGCGGCAACCAAAATTAAACAAGGTCGATACTTCTGAGTTAAGCAAAGTGCCAGTTGTATGTGAATTTCCGGACGTATTTCCCGAAGAACTACCAGGCATGCCACCAGACCGAGAAATAGAATTCATTATTGAGCTAGCACCTGGAACCACCCCCATATACAAGAAACCGTACAGAATGGCAGCATCCGAGTTGGTTGAACTAAAGAAGCAAATAAAGGATTTGCTAGACAAAGGATTTATACGGGCCAGCTCCTCACCTTGGGGTTCGCCGGTATTATTTGCCAAAAAGAAGGATGGGACCATGCGATTGTGTATAGACTACCGAGCGCTCAACATGGTCACAATCAAGAACAAATATCCGATGCCACGGATAAATGATTTATTTGACCAGCTCGCGCAAGCCAAGGTCTTCTCAAAAGTTGACTTAAGGTCAGGTTATCATCAATTGAAAGTACGAACGGAAGATATCCCGAAAACAACATTCACCTCCAGATACAGACTTTATGAATTTATAGTAATGTCGTTTGGACTGACCAACGCCCCCGCATATTTCGTCCACCTCATGAACAAAGTATTTATGAAATTCATGGACAAATTTGTGGTGGTATTTATTGATGATATCTTGGTATATTCAAAGACACCGGAAGAACATGCCGAACACCTCCGCATTGTACTGGGAGAATTAAGGAAACACCAACTTTACGCCAAATTCAGCAAATGTGAATTTTGGTTGAGGCAAGTGGGTTTCCTAGGACACGTATTAACACAAGAAAGAGTTGCTGTGGACCCAGATAAAGTCAAGGCTGTACTTGGCTGGAAGTCACCAGCTAGTGTAACGGATATACGAAGTTTCCACGGTATGGTCGGATATTACAGAAGGTTTATTGAAGGATTTTCCACCATAGCCAAACCAATGACACAGTTACTCAAGAAGGATAAGAAGTTCGTATGGACCGAAGCATGTGAGAAAAGCTTTCAAGAACTCAAAAAGAAGTTAACAACAGCTCCAGTATTGATTGTACCAGACATACACAAGAGTTTTGAAGTATATAGCGACGCATCCCGAAAAGGCCTTGGATGCGTACTAATGCAAGAAGGCAAAGTAGTCGCCTACGCTTCCCGGCAACTGCGAAAACATGAAGAAAACTATCCTACTCACGATTTGGAGTTGGCAGCAGTCATTCATGTACACAAGGAGTGGAGGCGCTTTTTTCTTGGGAATCGCTGTGAAATATATACGGACCATAAGAGCCTCAGATATATTTTCACGCAGCCAGAGCTCAAGTTACGACAACGACGCTGGCTGGAACTGGTAAAAGATTTTGACGTCGGTATTCACTATCAACCAGGAAAAGCAAACGTGGTAGCAGATGCTCTCAGCCGTAACCCCAGCCCGAACAGCGGCAGCCTACAGAGCCTGAGACCCGAATTTCAGCAAGAATTCGCCAGACTCAACCTAATGATGGTCACAGAAGGCGAAGTGTCAAAGCTGGAAATACAGCCTACGCTAATAGAACAAATAAAGAAGGCTCAGCATGGACACCCCAGCATCGAAGGGATAAAAAGAAAAGTAAGTCAGGGCAAGGCCTCAGAATTCACCATAGACAGTGAAGGAATATTATGGTTCGGAGACAGACTTAGCGTACCAAATAACAACGACCTTAAACAACAAATTCTAGCAGAAAGCCACACCGCTCCATACTCAATCCACCCTGGAGGGACGAAAATGTACAAGGACATTCAGGAAAGATTTTGGTGGCACGACATGAAGATGGATATAGCCATATTTATTGCATGATGCGATTCATGTCAACGCATTAAAGCCGAGCACCAAAAACCCGCAGGGCTATTACAGCCAAACAAGATACCAGAATGGAAACGGGACGATATTGGGATGGATTTTATCGTTGGACTACCACGGTCACAGCACGATAATGATGCCATATGGGTCATCACAGATAGACTGACCAAGGTGGCACACTTCATACCAGTCAAGACAACCCACACCACCCAAAAGCTCGCCAAGCTTTACCTCGCCAGTATATTATGCCTACATGGGGTTCCAAAGACTATAATATCCGACAGAGGCACTCAGTTCGTCTCCAAATTTTGGGACCAGTTGCAACAAGCCCTCGGAACGCAACTAACATTCAGTACAGCTTATCACCCCCAGACTGGAGGACAAACGGAACGAGTAAATCAAATACTTGAAGACATGCTAAGGGCATGTGTCCTCACATATGGGACCAGTTGGGAGGCAAGCTTACCATATGCCGAGTTTTCATACAACAACAGTTAAAGCTAGCCTGCAGATGGCACCTTTCGAAGCCTTGTACGAACGAAGATGCCGTACTCCATTAAACTGGTCAGAAACAGGGGACAGTCGTATATTCGGTCCAGATATGTTGAAGGAAGCCGAGGAGAGAGTAAAAATAATACGAGATCGACTCAAAACAGCCCAAAGCCGACAGAAAAGCTACTACGATCAAAAGCATCGGGAAATAAGTTTTGAGCCCGATGAAGACGTGTACTTGCGTGTATCACCTATGAGAGGACTGCAACGATTCAAAGTCAAAGGGAAACTAGCACCCCGATTCATCGGACCCTTTCGTATAATTGCACGAAGAGGCACAGTAGCCTATCAGCTGGACCTTCCCAAAGAACTGTCAGACGTCCACGACGTGTTCTACGTCTCGCAACTACGGAAGTGTGTAAGCAATCCAGAGAAACATGTGTTGCATGAAAACCTCGACGTGCAACCAGATCTCACCTACCGAGAACACCCAGTAAAATTTTTGGAGGAGTCTGAAAGGAGAACCCGTCAGAAGACTATTAAATTTCTCAAGGTTCAGTGGAGTAATCACACAGAGGATGAGGCAACATGGGAAAGGGAAGATTTCCTTCGGACAGAACACCCACACCTATTTGAGGATCAGCTGAAATCTCGGGGACGAGATTTTTCCTAAGGGGGTAGGTGTTGTAACACCCAGAATTTTTGAGTTTTGTTTTTCTTCCAAACTTTTGGCCTTTTGGAAGGGGGTTGTTTGATCTTCTCTTAAGACCCTTCTAAAATCTCTTCTGGCCAAAGTTTGTGTGTTTTCTCAAGCTTGGTTTTTAACCTTGAAGATTTTCTCTTGTGTTAGCTCAAGCCCAAGTAGAGTTTCAAAGAGGTTGTTTGAATTCTCCCCTACTTGAATTATGCCTCTCAAGTTTGACCTTGGACTTATCCTCCCCTCCAACCTTCATCTTGCCATGACCCCAACAGAAATATTTCTCTCCAAAACCCTCTTCACACCTTAGGACAAGTCTCTCATCAATTCCAGTAAGATTTGACCTTATTGGGATTTTCCTCTATTTATTTTACTCCAAAAACTATTTCTGTCTTTTTAGTGGACCTTGGTGATTTACAAAGGAACCACCATATCCATCTAGTTATTTGATTCCAAACCAACTTTCCTAGATAGTCCTTAGTACCCACAACCTAGATTCATCTTGTTTCACTGGTCCACAGTTCAAAATCTTCAAATTTCACCTGCTGCAAGTTTGGACCAGATTTGCAAAATTTGGTGAAATTCATATTTATCTTCTTCCAAAAATTATGTGAAAATCAGGCAGCCTCTAGTTGCATCAAGAGGCCACTCCACCAAATATCAGCCCCAGAAACATTTCACACATGCCAGAATCATTTCATCGAACACATAGCATGCACTGTGCTGTCAGGTTCAGAAACTGTCGACAGACAGTTCGACAGTTCGTCAGTTTCGTCAGGCAGCTTCGACAATCTCACCAGTACCCACCTTGGCTCGATGCTGCACCGCACCTTCTTCTTATCCAGAGCGCCGCACGGTTGCTTGGCTCCTTCTGGGCGTCGGTGGCGCCCTGGCCCGATCACGCCGGCGACTGCCACGGCAACAGCACCGCCCGTGGCGGCTGACAGAAGTCACCCCACGGCTCAATGCCGTTTGGCGCCGCCCAAATCACCCCAGCGCTCTGCGTGACCATCTCCACTGCCAGCGCACGCCTGCCGCACCGTCGCCATGGCCTGGCGCGCGCAAAGCGCGTTTTTTGCCACCGACGTGCCGCACGGCCGTTCCGTCGAGGACAGCCTGTGATCATCACTCCCCTGCTGAGTTAGGCACAGGAATGGAACCACTACACCTCCTAGTCGATGCTCAAGCCCCTAAACCCGCCGTCACGCCATTGCATCGTCGTAATCACTCGCCGGACTTATCCCGTTCACAGCAACCGCCTCGGGCCAGCTATATAAGGCACCCCCGAGCTCGTTCTCGAGCCCGCACACCTCCACCACCTCCCTAGACCACGCCCAGCCTCTGGAAGAACCTCGAGGGGCCCTTCTTCTCCAACTCCGGCCAACTCCCTCCGCCTCGGGCTCCAGCAGCATCCTCTCCGGTGAGAGCTCCTCCGCCGCCGTGGACTCGAGCGTAGCACCCTGGCACCAACCTAAACCTAACCCCCACTTCAATTTGACCCCAGAGATCCTCTCCGACGAGGCCCACGACCACCCGAGCCGCCGTCCGCCGGAGACAGGGTCGCCGTCGACGTGGGGCTCGCCGACGCTCGAATCCACCACCAATCGACGCGGAAGATCACCGAGAAGCCGTACGTACCCTTCCCTCCCCCTAGCTCGCCGTGGATCGGCGTCTGCGACCACCGCAGCACCTGGCGCCGGCGCGACTCTGTTTCAGAGTTCAAACCCGACGAGTGGGGCCCCTTGTCAGTCTCACACCTCTCCCTCGAACCGTTTTTCTGTAAGCGCCTTTGGGCAAAGTACATTTTCTCTTTCAGTTGGCGTACCGCGTACCGGTTCGCTTTGCTGTTTTCTGTTCTAGCCCCTGGAACTTTTCTTTTTCATTACAGATGAGTCCCTGGACAGAAACTCTAATATCTTTTTAACTAAAGATGATTTTGAGTTGATTCTTTTTCTGTCCTCTTTAGTTTTCTGTCTAGTTTTTCTCATATTTATGTGAAATTTTTAGGAGCAACTTTATTTGCACGCGCGGTATTTATGTTAGTATCCGTTTTTTTGTATACGTAGATACCGAAGGACGTGACGGAGCCGCGAACCTCACCGAGTTAGACTCCGACTTCTCAGAACCAGGAAAGCATGTTTGAACCTTTGATATGATGAGTTTGTTGCATGTTTGCTCGAGTAGTTCTATTCATAAGCATGGTCATATAAGCATATGTGTATGGTTATATTTCATGCAAGCAAGCTTCGGTTGAGCCCCGAATGATAATGTTTGAACCACCTCGATCATGTGGTGACATGATGGGTGGAATGATGGTATTGTTGGAGCATGCCAGTAGTTGGTTAACTCAGTATCAACGGAGATCATGTCGTGATTCCGTTCATCTCCTTTTTGGTACTATCATAGGCCGTCTGTTGATATTACGGTCAAGTCAGTTGTAAACCACTTCCCGAGTACACAACAAGTAGAGGGGCCGGGATGAGGGTTCCATGGCCCTGGATTAAAGCCCGCCATCCGGTCAGGGGGCATGGGTGTTTTCGGTTGGCACCAAGAGGGGGGCACCCCTTAGAGCGCGCATATATAAATTTGATCCCATGCTATTCGAGGTTGTAGCCTCCCCGTCTTAAAGTTTTTTGTGAATGTTGTCACGGGTGATTCCGGACAGCAGGATGTGAAACGGGTGTGTACTGGTTAGTTGGGTTCTGCTAAAACACCGTAGACGGAACTACTCCCCGTGGCTAGTAGAATACATTGGCTATGAGTAAATAGTACAAGCTCTGCAGAGTTAAATTCTTCCAGTAGCCATGTTTATGGCTTAGGGTTAATCTTCGTGTCAACCCGGTAACCGTCTCTAGTAAATTCTTGATGGTAACAAGAGTAGTGTTTTCGTCAAGTTCATTTGGTAGATGAACTCACCAACTATCTCTGTATTGATTTACTTCCAGAAGTATTTCATCATTATACTATTGTTATTTATAAGCCCTTTATGTGATGTCGCTCAGACGTTCGACTGTGGCATTCTTTTTATTTATAAGCCCTTTATGTGATGTCGCTCAGACGTCCGACTGTGGCATTCTGTTTATTTATAAGCCCTTTATGTGATGTCGCTCAGACGTCCGACTGTGGCATTCTTTTTATTTATAAGCCCTTTATGCGATGTCGCTCAGACGTCCGACTGAGGCATTCTTGTTATTTATTTTCTTGCTATAAGCCCTTTATGTGGTGTCGCTCAGACGCCTGACTGAGGCATGTTTCCTTTTATTATTTTCACACGAGGCGTCACTTAGACACTCGTTTGGTCTCCTTCTATTTATCTTATGGATTTCGGGAGGATTACCGCCCGACTTCTATCGTTGCATACATCACATTAATATTTTATTCCGGTCGCATTTTTGCTGGAATACATCATATGCATCATGTTGGCATTTATTATATCTTAAGTCCGAACTGTCTTGCGAGTACATTCAAAGTACTCACCTGGCTTGTTGATTTGGCCAGATGTGGACGAAGGCGATCTCATGGATGAAGAGTTCGATAGCGAGTCCGACGTCTAGTGGAGTCCCAGTCAGTCCCTTGCGATCCTGGAATTGATCACTGTGATATAACCGCTTCCGCCTACCACCAATAAATTCATCGGGTCTCACTCCGACACTCGATGAACTGTAATATAATGGAGTCACGTCACCCACTCCATTGTATCATAACCACCACCCTTTTATTACGAGTTAGTAGTATGCCACCCTGCCTTGTGTCATATCCGCCTTTATGTACTATATTGGCGCGTTTGTAATAAAAATTATTGAGCAACCCCAGCTCAACCTTGTATAATATTCAGTGTACTGGAATTCTGTATCAAGGAATTTTCTGCCAGCAAGAAATAATCTTGCTCGCTGGTTTAATAAAAGGTCGGTCTTCCGGTAATTATTTTACTGAAGGACCGGTCGTGACAAAAATGATAGGACTTTGCATGCTTCTAGTGAACCTGTAGCTGACACACCTTAGAATCCCAATGATATATCAGTTTCTGAGGCTGAGACACAATTTGGTAATGAACATGAACCTAGTGATAATATAAATGATGATGTTCATGATGATGCTCAACCTAGCAATGATAATGATAAAGAGATTGAACCTGTTGTTCATCTTGATAACCCACAATCGAAGAATCAACGTTATGATAAGAGAGACTTTGTTGCTAGGAAGCACGGTAGGGAAAGTGAACCATGGGTTCAGAAACCCATGCCTTTTCCTCCGAAACCATCCAAGAAAAAGGATGATGAGGATTTTGAGCGCTTTGCTGAAATGATTAGACCTATATTTTTGCGTATGTGTTTGACTGATGTGCTTAAAACAAATCCTGATGCTAAATATATGAAGGATATTATTACCAATAAAAGAAAGTTACCCGAAGTAGAAATTTCCACCATGCTTGCCAATTACACTTTTAAAGGTGGAATACTTAAGAAACTAGGAGATCCAGGAGTACCCACTATACCTTGCTCCATTAAAAGAAACTATGTTAAAACTGCTTTATGTGATCTTGGAGCAGGTGTTAGTGTTATGCCTCTCTATTTATATCGTAGACTTGACTTGAGTAAGTTGACACCTACTGAAATATCTTTGCAAATGGCTGATAAATCAACAGCTATGCCTGTCGGTATTTGTGAGGATGTGCCTATTGTGGTTGCAAATGTTACTATTCTAACAGACTTTGTTATACTTGATATTCCCGAGGACGATAGTATGTCTATTATCCTTGGTAGACCCTTTTTGAATACTGCAGGGGTTGTTATTGATTGCAACAAAGGCAATGTCACTTTTCATGTCAATGGTAATGAGCATACAGTTCACTTTCCGAGGAAACAACCTCAGGTCCACAGTATCAATTATATTGGAAAATTTTCAACTATTACTATTGGAGGTTTTGAATTTCCCCTTCCTACTGTCAAGAAGACATACGATATTCTTATTGTTGGGGGCATACATATCCCCATTGAGGTAACCTAGTGTTATTCGAAAATTCTTCGGTTTCATGTTATTCGGAAAGAGTTTATTAACAAGACTTGATCAACCTTGTTAATGGATTCCTTTTGATGAGCATGAGATAGGTGAATCTAGATAGCACAACTTTCTGTACCCTCCTTTTACTTTCTGTTAATTAGAATAAATAAAGAAAAAATAGTATTTTCTATCTGTTTCCAGACTTAACCGTGCAATAAAAAATACCTCGAAAATAAAAGTTCTCCAAATACCCTGAAAATGAAATATGATTTTTTTCTAGAATATTTGAGAATATATGGCACAGAACACACAACGAGTGGAGCTAGCACCTGGCCATGAGGGTCCAGGGCACGTCCACCCTCACAGGGCGCGCCCCCTGCCTCGTGGGCCCCACGTGCCCCCCTCCACTTATTCATGCACCCATACCCTTCTTCTTCCTCCCAAAAAAATCACCAACTAGCTCAAGCACGAGCTCTAGCTCATCTTGCTTCCATTTTTGACCTCCTTGCTCAAAGCACCATTCACCAAACTGTTTGGGGAGATTGTTCCTTGGTATGTGACTCCTCCATTGGTCCAATTAGTTTTTGTTCTAGTGCTCTATTTATTGGAAATTTTTGCTGCTGTGGTGACTTTGTTCTTGAGTTTGCATGTCAAATTTCGTTGGTCCCAAGTAGTTCTAATGCATGATATAGTCTCTAGGCACTTGTAGGAGTTGTTGCTATCAATCTTGTTGAGTTTGGTTAACTTTTATTTTGAGTTACTAAAAATTTCAGAAGATGCATAGGAAAATCTTCCAAGGTGGTTCTTCAAGGAAGCAAGAACCAAGGCTCGCATTTCGTGAGCCGGACGATGAACTACCGAGGGAAGCTGAAGTGCGGCCTTGTGAATGGCCGTCAGATGACTTTATGGATCAGGCTGGCATCAAGGAGGAATTTTACGCATATGTGCGCAACACTGGCCTCGAGGGCTTCATACAAGATAAGTGCCCTCGATACCATGGCTTAACTGATACCTTTGTGAGAAGGTTTAAATTTTCATCCTCACGTAATTCTCACACTGTCCTGTTTGACCTTTATGATAAATCCTATACCATGGACTTAGAGGATTTTAATGATGCTTGTAAGCTCTCGCAGTGGGGCAGTATGGGTGATCCTCGCAAATCTGAATATAGAGATTTTCTTGCTAGTATCACTGTGGGGGAATCTAGAGAAATCACACAGGCTACCATAGGGAGCATTCACTTTCCTGCTATTCATTACTTTGCTCTTTTTACTGGTAGATGCATAAACGGTAAAGATGAGGCTTGCCACATGTGTGTCCCTAATCTTAGTGTTTTCAAGAGTGATGTATTAGGTGATAGACAATATAACTTGGGAGCCATTGTTGCACGTAGGCTACATCATAATGGTTTGCACAGAGATTTATTTGGTGGGATTTATGCTACTCGCATAGCCCGCCGTCTTGGTGTGCCTATACATGAAAATGATGAACCTTTACCGCCTGCTCATTTGGATTACAATGACATGACTAGTCACTGGTTTATAGAGAGGGATGAACAATCCCTCAAATATCCACTAATCTTTAACAGGCGTCATGCCATCCCTATTATTCTTCCTGCTCCTACTTTGTTTGACTTTCAGGCAAAAGGGAGATACACTATAACCAGGGAGGAGGCAAATGAGTATCATAATATGACGAAAGCAGCCCGCCTTCGAGCTGCAGCTCAGCGGGCAGTAGCTGTTGCATCCCAGTACAACCCCAACTATGACTTTGGATATCCGTCAGGTCAATACTGGCCATAGACCAACTTAGGCCAAAAGCCTAAGCTTGGGGGAGTATGTTTTTCTCACCGAGTTTACATTCATGTTCACACACTTATTCTAGTTGTGGATGCTCACACTCTTTCATTGTACCATCCATGCTTAGTTTCATTTCTTTTTCTTAGTCTTTTTCTCGTGTGCTAGAAAAAACCTTAAGAAAAACAAAAAATATTAGTTGTAGCTTCTAGCTAGTTTACTTTCCTTGCTTGTAGTAGTAGTAATTAAAAAGAAAACCCAAAAAGATTTATCGTTCTTCTTTTGCTTGTTGGGAGCTTTCCGTGTAAATAGTTTCTTTTCTTTTCTGTGGGGGACAAGAGAAGAAGACCCTGATTGAAATTTCTTAGTGGCTTTCATATGCCTTATTGTTGATTTAACCTTGAGCCATATTACCTTGTCTTCTCTCTTGTATTAAATGCTTGCATATTCCAGCTTAGTCCAATGCACATGCACTATTATTATTATCCACACCGTTCGGTCGTGCGAGTGAAAGGAAATAAGGATGATATATGATGAACTAATTGAGATGAGAAAAGATAGTTCATCGTTCCTGATTCAGCTTGTTATGAATGAAACATGCTTGCAATGACAATTAGAGATCATAGCTGCTTATGCCATGCTTAATTAGCTGAGAGTTTATAATGGTCTATCTTGCGTGCCAACATGATATTAAAATGGTTGTGATGTGGTATGATGGGGTGGTATCCTCCTTTGAACGATTCAAGTGGTCTGACTTGGCACATGTTCACGCATGTAGTTGAAACAAATCAACATAGCCTCCACGATATTTATGTTCATGGTGATTTATATCCTACTCATGCTTGCATTCATTGTTGATTAATTTTAATGCATGTTCATGACCGTTGTCGCTCTCTAGCTGGTCGCTTCCCAGTCTCTTTCTAGCCTTCACCAGTACTAAGCGGGAATACTGCTTGTGCATCCACTTCCATAAACCCCAAAGTTATCCTAATGAGTCCACCATACCTTCCTATATGCGGTATTTACCTGCCGTTCCAAGTAAACTTGTAGGTGCCAAACTCTAAACCTTCAAATGAAATTCTGTTTTGTATGCTCGAACAGCTCATGTATCAACTAGGGCTGTCTATATCTTCCATGCTAGGTGGATTATTCTCACAATGAGTGGACTCCGCTCATCATTCACGAGAAAATGGCTGGTAACCGGGATGCCCAATCCTATGCTCAAAATCATAATAATTAAACAAAACTCTCCCAGGACCGTTGTTGGTTTGGACGGTGCCCGTTCTTTCGGACCAGCCGTGGAGTGTGCTTGTTGGTGGTTGGGGAAGTATAAACTTTGCCATTCTGTTTGGGAACCGCCTATAATGTGTGTAGCATGGGAGATATCGAGATTCTTGGTTGTTATGTTGACAATGAGAGTATACCGCTCAAAATGTTATTCATCTCTATTTAAAAATCGAGTTCTAGCACCTCTACAAATCCCTGCTTCCCTCTGCGAAGGGCCTATCTATTTACTTTTATGCAGAGTCATCATCCTCTTATTAAAGTGCACCAGTAGGAGAGCACCTCTGTCATTTGCATGTATTACTATTAATTTGCATTGAGTATGATGATGACTGAATCTCTTTTACCATGAATTACAATGTCTAGTCAGTCCTTGATCTTTAAAGGTGCTCTTTATTTATGTTTGGCGGTCTCAGAAAGGGCTAGCGAGATACCATCTTGTTATATCATATCATGATTCTTTTGAGAAAGTGTTGTCATCCGAGGTTTATTATTATTGCTCGCCAATTGATTATGCCATTGATGTGAGTAGACTTGAGACCTGAAAGTTATTGTGAATGTGGTTAGTTCATGATTATTGCTGAAAACCTGAATGCTGCCTTACATATTTACAACAACAAGAGCAAACAGAGTTTGTCAAAGTTTTTCTTTATCACTTTCAGTTTATCAACTGAATTGCTTGAGGACAAGCAAATGTTTAAGATTGGGGGAGTTGATATCTCCAACGTATCTACTTTTCCAAACCCTTTTGCCCTTCTTTTGGACTCTAACTTGCATGATTTGAATGGAACTAACCCGGACTGACGCTGTTTTCAGCAGAATTGCCATGGTGTTGTTTTTGTGCATAAATAAAAAGTTCTCGGAATGACCTGAAAATCCACGGAGAATTGTTTTATAAAATATCAAAAAATATATGCGGAAAGATCCATGTCAGGGGCCCACACCCTGTCCACGAGGGTGGGTGTAACGACCAAACCTCGAAGGATTTGAGTCTCTGTGCTTACCGTGCTAGTCCCTGGATCGAACTCGCTAGCACACACAGTATAGATGAATACCAGAATACAAGTGCATCGTTTATTACAACGTATGATCCAGAGTATATAAAATAAGACAATCTGCATAGCTCATGGCTAGCTATTATTCAATCACACAGCGGAAAGTAGCAGAAAAATAACGATGAGTCCCATCATAGCCCAACTGGCGATGCTGAGTGCAGACTCGCGACCCTAACGGTACCTTACTCCTCGTCTGAAAATCCTGCAACATGAGACATTGCAGCCGTATAGGTCAATACATTGAATGTATTGGCAAGTTACACAGGAGAAGTAATAAAGCAGACCTACATGTATATGCATAGAACAACAAAGGAAGGCTTGGGGGTTTATTTTGCAGAAAGCTGATTTTGTCCTCATAACTACCTAATAAATAGTCAATTTTTCATTTAGTTATTTTAATACTACAATTGAATGCACAAGGTTGAGTTGGCAAAATCAACTCCAACCTACCCAATTATTAAGTTGCCCACAAATATTATTAAGTGTCACATCTGTCAAGATCATCCAACAACTGTAATGGCATAGTCGCTCAAAATTACCCATAACCGGGGGCACGGCTAATCATGATTAGTTTTATTACTCTGCAGAGTTTTGCACACTTTACCCACTAGACTCAACCCGAAGATTGAGACGAACCCTTTCAGAAGTAGTCACCTCCACCCCCGGCAGCCGGTACACCTATCCATATCTACATCTGCTAGCATACCTGGGCGAGGATCCCACAACCTACTCAACTAAGCCAGAGCCCATATAGCTAGTGGTCGCGCATGGAAGCTACTAGTCATTAAGTCTGTCTGATCTTTTTGAGCCTGGGCGGCCGTCCACTTACATTCAGAGGGTATAAACCATGATGTTCTTAAGACCACCCATCAATACCACTTCCGCCCAGAGGTGAGTTAAGTCCTGAATTACTACTTAGTTTGTTAAATATTAATAATCCTCACATGAGCTCAATGTAAACAGGAACCAACCCCGTCTACAAGCATAGCAAAACTATACCTACCACGATTTGCAAAAGACGGGAGATAGTTCAACAATATAGCTCAAATTATAACGATCCTATAATGCATTAGTTTATAGTGTGGCAAAACCTACAATGCATAGAAAAACAATAGGTAAAGGATGATCAACATGTAACTTGCCTTGGTTCTGGTTCAAAAAGTCACACTCCTGACAATAGCTCGCGTCGCACTCCGGACAATCTACACGTTTCACACAATATAACAAATCAATCACCAAACTCAAATAAAACCAAAATAAAGCCAACAGCAAGAAAATCATTTTAAAACTTAAAAACAGCAGCAAAACAACATGTACAGATCATCTACATTGCACTACGGTCACAATGCGAAAAGAACCACTCGATTCCGCTAAACGGTTTAAAAGATATGGCCTCCGGAAGATTTAATTCAAATTCAAACGAATTCCAATTTGAACAGTGCAAACATGTGTAAAATTGGTACTGTGATGAAGAGATGATTTTTGTGAGTGCATAGGAAAAAGAATCACCTAATTTGGATAAACAGAATAAAAGATATAGCTATTTGAACTTTTGAAGAAAAACTGAAAAAGACAAAAAAGAACAGAAAACGCGTGGGACTCCTGTGCTCGTCCTGTAGCTAACTGCCATGTGGCAGTTCCTGATTGGTTGGTGGCGTGAGCTCACCTCACGACAAACGAACGGCGGCGGCGGCTCGGGCGTCGACGGCGGCGGCTCTCCGGCGATGCTCCTGCGAAACAGAAGAGGCGGGCGGCTGTGGCGTGGAGTGGCGGAGGCTGTGGTGGTGTTGCACGGCGGCGAGGAGGCTTGTAGCGGCGGCGGCAACGAGGTGAACTGCGGCGGTCCTCCGGCGGCGGCGACGAGCTCGTTCCCGTCGATTGTCTGTGCTTCCGGCGGCGAGAAGATGTCAGAGAGTTTCCCAGATGAGTGGTGAATCGAACCAAGTACTCGGAGGGGCTCGGATGGTCCTTACGGCGACGGAAAGAGGCGATGAACGGCGGCGAACAGCGGAGCTCGCGGCCAGATCCAACTCGCTCGGGCGTCGCGTGCGGCGGCAGAAAGAGGTCGGGGAGGAATTGAGGGGTGTGCCCTAGGGCCTGGGATCGCCCTAGACAACTTGGGCGTGCGCAGGGCGGCTCGGAGGCGCGATGTGACGCCCCCGATTTGTCCGTACACTAATCATACACGCAAATGTGTACGACCAAGATCAGGGACTCACTGGAAGATATCACAACACAACTCTAGACACAAATTAAAATAATACAAGCTTTATATTATAAGCCAGGGGCCTCGAGGGCTCGAATACAAAAGCTCTAAAACACAAGAGTCAGCGGAAGCAATAATATCTGAGTACAGACATAGGTTAAACAAGTTTGCCTTAAGAAGGCTAGCACAAAAGTAGCAACGATCGAAAAGGCAAGGCCTCCTGCCTGGGACCTCCTAACTACTCCTCGAAGCCGAACTCCATGTAGAAACATCATCGGGATCCTCTGGCTCCTGGACTCCACCATCTGGTTGCGTCATCCGAGAAGAAGGGAGAAAAGGGGAAAAGGGGGAGAAAAGCAACCGTGAGTACTCATCCAAAGTACTCGCAAGCAATGATCTATACTACATATGCAATGGTATCTGTGTAAAAGGGTAATATATGTGGGTTAAACTGCAGAATGCCAGAATAAGAGGGGGATAGCTAATCCAAACGAAGACTACGCTTCTGGCCACCTCCATCTTGCAGCAGTAGAAGAGGGTAGCTGGAAAGTAACAAGTATCCTTGCTTATCGCAGCCTCCGTCTTGCAGCAGTAGAAGGGAGTAGATGGTAAGTTCACCAAGTAACAACGTATAGCATAATCCTACCCGGTGATCCTCCCCTCGTCACCCTGTGAGAGAGCAATCACCGAGTTATATCTGGCACTTGTAAGGGTGTGTTTTATTAAGTATCCGGTTCTAGTTGTCATGAGGTCAGAGTACAACTCCGGGTCGTCCTTTTACCGAGGGACACGGCTATTCGAATAGATTAACTTCCCTGCAGGGGTGCACCACATAACCCAGCACGCTTGATCCCATTTGGCCGGACACACTTTCTAGGGTCATGCCCGGCCTTGGAAGATCAACACGTCGCAGCCCTACCTAAGCACAACAGAGAGGTCAGCACGTCGGTCTAAGTCCTAAGCACACAGGGGTCTGGGCCCATCGCCCAATGCACACCTGCACGTTGCGAGGGCGGCCGGTAAGCAGACCTAGCCTCTCCTAATACCAGAGTAGGCTTCCAGTCCAATCCGGCGCGCGCCGCTAAGTCGCTGACGTCAAAAAGGCTTCGGCTGATACCACGACGTCGAGTGCCCATAACTGTTCCCACGCAGCTGGTTAGTGCGTATAGACCAAATGGCCAGACTCAGATCAAATACCAAGATCCCGTTAAACGTGTTATTATGAAATAACCGCGGACAACGACCAGGGCCAGGCCCACCTGTCTCCTAGGTGGTCGCAACCTGCCCTGTCGCTCCGCCACAAAGTAACCATCAGGGGACTGTCGGGAACCCAGGCCCACCACTACCTGTGTGGAACCACCTGCCCCTTCAGCCCCCATCTCCGAATCATCATCATGTGTATGTAAAGTATGTATATAGTATATACCCGTGATCATCACCCAAGTGATCACGGCCCGATAGAATAGCATGGCAGACGGACAAGAATGTAGGGCCACTGATGGAATACTAGCATCCTATACTAAGCATTAGGATGGCAGGTACAGGTATCAACAGTTGTAGCAACAATGACAGGCTATGCAACAGAATAGGAGTAACCGAACGGTAACGAGCTACACTACTCTAATGCAAGCAGTAGAGAGAAGAATAGGCGATATCTGGTGATCAAGGGGGGGGGGGCTTGCCTGGAAGCTCTGCAGACGAAAGGAATCTTCGGAATCGTAGCCGTAGTCGAACATCGAAGCATCAATGGTCTCAGTCTATCACAGTATCGGAGTCTACCGAAAATAAGCAACGAAGGGGAAACAAATAAATAATAGAGCAAACAATAGCATCACAAAATATAACAAGGCAATACGCGGTGTTCAGTGTGCCCTAACGCGATAGTAGGTGATACCGGTGAAGGGGGAAAACGTTCGGGAAAGTATTCCCGGTGTTTCGCATTTTCGGGCGAATGAAACGGAGGGGAAAAGTTGCGGGTTCGGTATGTTAGGGATGTGTGGTGGACGAACGGTCTGCGTATTCGGATGCGTCTCGTCGTTCTGAGCAACTTTCATGTACAAAGTATTTTCATCCGAGTTACGGTTTAAAAGATATGATTTTCTAAAGTTTTTATTAATTTCTGGAATTTAATATTAGTTAAATTAATTCAAAAAAGGGTTTATGACATCAGCACGACATCATGCTGATGTCAGCATGGTTGACTGGTCAACCTGGCCAGCGGGTCCCACTGGTCAGTGACACAGTATAATCAGTTCTATATTTAATTAACTAAACCTGATTAGTTTATCTAATTTAAAGTTAATTAGATTAATCACAATTAATTAATTTAATCTTAACATTATTCAATTTAGTTAATTGTCCATTAGGTTAATTAAAGACATGATTAATTAGATTAATTATCTAATTAATTAATTAATTAATCAATATTATTAATTATTTATAGTTATATTTCTTTTTCTTCTTCTTTTTTCCGTTCTGGGGCCTAGGGCCCCGGCTGTCATAGGCCCAGCGGCCTATTGGGTCGGGCACGACAGGCGGGTGCCAGGCGCAGGGCGCTAGCGAGCGGGGCGCCCGGATGCCCGCGCGGCGGTGATTGAGGGCGCCGGCGGGGCGTGGCCATGGCCACGGCGCGGCCACGGTAGGGCGCCGGCCGGCCAGTGAGACGGGGAGGGGGCAGTGCGCAGCGGCGGCCGAAGGCGGGCAGGGCCGCAACGGCGGACGCGGTGGAGGCAGGTGGCAGCGCGGCGAGCGCCGGTGGCCGGAGCCGGCGGGAGCTGCCGGCGGCGGCGGTGAGGCGGGGTGAACGGCGGTAGCGGCGCAGCAGCAGCAGCTTCAGCAGCTACGCATCGCGCGGGGGGGAGGGGAAGCGGGCGCAGCTCACCAGGAGCCGGTCGGGGAGGCAGCGGGCTCGAGGGGGGTTCGGCGGCGGCGACGACGCGGCGAGGCGGAGGTGGGGCGGCGCCGGCGACGGCGGTCCAGGGCGGTGTCGAGACGGGGTGGCGACGGGAGCTCGTCGATCCGGCGAGGAGGTATGGCGAGGGGGGTGCTCCAGGCGACGGCGTCGATGCC
>LR738709.1:65126015-65223068 GCA_902687465.1 Secale cereale | reverse complement strand
GTATAGGCCAGGGAGGGGGGCCGCCTGGGCCGGCCTGGCGGTCTAGAGGCCAGCTGGGCCGAGGCCCAGCGAGGGGGGGGGTTGTTTATTTTTGTTCTGTTTTATTGTTTTGATTTTATTTCATTGTTTTCTATTTAATTTTATCTTCGCATTATTTTAGCTTAGATAATCTACAAAACTAGTTTCTAAATTGGTATTAATAAATATACCACTGCCACATGAATTTGGGCAACTAAATAAAATAGTTTAATATTTTATAACATATACAGGGTATATATAATTAATTGTTTTTGCTGCTGTTTTAATCACTTTAGGGTATTTAATTATTGTATAAAGATGTTGTTTCTCCACAAATGTTATCCATGATTTATTTGTCACATTAAGAACATTTTAGTTTGGACTTTTGAAAACTTTAATTGTTTGAATTGTTTTTGAATTTGGATTTTGAATTAGTCTCGAACTAACGCGAGTTCAGCAACATTAATCGTGGTGACGTGGCATCATTACCAGAGGGTTACTGTAGCTTGATTACCCGGGCGTCACACGCGATCCCGACTCGGGTCGCCTCGGCGTGCGCGCTCGGCGGCTGGTCCGGCTTGGTGAGGGAGACGGACAGGGGCGGGGCCCGCTAGCAGTGAGAGAGGGCGGTGGGTCGGGTTAGGTGCGGGTCGGTTCGGGTTAGCTGGCTCGGGCTGGTGCGGTGCGCTGCTGGGCCGCGGTGGTGTGGTGCGGCTGGGCTGGCTGCTGGGCCGCCCAGTGCGCTGCGTTGCCTGGTGGGCTGGCCGCTGGCTAGCTGGTTGGCCGGCCGGCTCGCTTCTTTTTTTTTTACAACCAGCAGCAAAACAAAATAAATAAAATACAAAAACACAATATAAAATCTAGATAAAAATACCTAGGCACACAGTAAAAATAGCTCTACAACTATAAACTACAGGAACACTGGTTCCAAGCTAATGCAATTTTGTAAAATCATTTTGATGCATTTGGCCACTCAAACAGCAAATAAAACTCAAAAATAAATACTTTGAAGATTGCAAAAATTACCAGAACATACCAAATCAACTGGAAACATTATTCTGGACATTATGAACATTTTTAAAACAGGGGAGAAGTCATGTTATCTCTACTCCAATTAAATTGCCTTTAGTTGCATAATGAAAAGAATATTGCAGAAAGACAAATAATGCAATAAAAATATGATATGCAAGTGAATGATCTATTAGCATCCAAATTAGGAAAATTAGGATGTTACAAACCTACCCCCCTTAAGATGAATCTTGCCCTCGAGATTCGGGCTGGCTAGGAAATAGGTGTGGGTGCTCCTGCCTGAGATCTTCCTCTCGTTCCCAGGTAGCTTCTTCCTCTGTATGATGATCCCACTGAACCTTGCATAACTTAATTGTCTTGGTGCGAGTAACTCTCTCTGCTGTCTCTAGAATCTTAACAGGCTTCTCCTCATATGTCAAATCACTCTCCAACTGAATTGCATCTAGTGGCATTGTGTCCCTCAATGGAACATCCATCATCTCTGCGTGACACTTCTTCAATTGAGATACATGAAATACATTATGAACTCCAGACAAAGATTCTGGCGACTCCAGCTGATAAGCCACCTCTCCTCTACGCTCCAAGATCCTGTAAGGCCCCATGAAACGTGGTGCTAACTTACCCTTAATGCCGAACCTCTTAATTCCACGAAGTGGTGAAACTCGAAGATATGCACGGTCTCCTACCTCATATGTCACCTCTTTGCGCTTTGCATCTGCATAACTCTTCTGTCTGGACTGAGCTATCTTTAGCCTGTCACGAATCAGCTTGACCTTCTCCTCAGCATCTCTGATCAAGTCTGGTCCAAAGAACTGTCGCTCTCCAACCTCATCCCACCTCAACGGTGTCCTGCACTTCCTGCCATACAATACCTCAAACGGTGCCATCTTCAGACTAGCCTGATAACTGTTATTATATGAGAACTCTGCATAAGGTAAATTATCATCCCAACTGGACCCATAGTCCAAAACACAAGCTCTCAACATATCCTCCAAAATCTGATTTACCCTCTCTGTCTGCCCATCAGTCTGTGGATGGAAAGCTGTACTGAACTCCAGCCTGGTGCCCAAGGATTCATGCAACTGACGCCAAAACTTTGATGTGAACTGAGTACCTCTATCAGACACTACCTTCCTTGGAACTCCATGCAGACAAACAATTTTAGACATATAAACTTTAGCTAGCTGAGCACTGGTATAGGTAGTCTTTACCGGAATGAAGTGAGCAACCTTAGTCAAACGATCAACAATTACCCAAATAGAATCATAACCTGACCGAGTCCTGGGTAAACCTGTAATGAAATCCATACCAATCTGATCCCATTTCCACTCAGGTATAGGCAATGGTTGTAACAAACCTGCTGGCCTCTGATGTTCTGCTTTAACTCTCTGGCACACATCACATGTAGCAATATATCCAGCAATTTCCCTCTTTAGGCTAGGCCACCAAAATCTTTCCCTCAAGTCCAAATACATCTTAGTATTACCTGGGTGAATAGAATAAGGTGAATCATGTGCCTCCTGAAGAATTAATTTCCTGATGTCTGCATCTTGCGGTACACAAACACGCTTCTCAAACCATATGGTCCCATGTTCATCCTCATGGAAACCTTCTGCCTTACCTTTAGTCATATTCTCTTTTATTGCAGCAATCTCTTTATCACCCTTTTGAGCTTCCCAGATCCTGTCAAGCAAAGTAGGCTTTACCTCAAGTGTTGCCAAATATCCCTTAGGAACCATCTCCAACCTAAGATCCCTGAACTGATCACATAACTCTTGTGGCATATCACTAATATAAACTGCATTAACGTGGCTCCTACGACTCAATGCATCAGCAACAACATTAGCCTTACCAGGATGATACTGCACATTCAAATCATAATCCTTAATAAGCTCCAACCATCTCCTCTGCCTGAGGTTCAAATCTTTCTGAGTAAAAATATACTTCAAGCTCTTAAGATCAGTAAATATATCACAATGATTACCAATAAGATACTGCCTCCAAGTTTTCAATGCATGCACAACTGAGGCTAACTCCAAATCATGTGTAGGATAATTATGCTCATGATTCTTAAGCTGACGTGAAGCATATGAAACAACTTTACCTTCCTGCATCAAAACACTCCCAAGTCCCTGACGAGAAGCATCACAATATACCTGGAAGTCCTTATGTATATCAGGCAGAATTAAGACTGGTGTTGTAACCAAACGCTGCTTCAATTCCTAAAAGCTGGCTTCAGTCCAAGCAAATTTCTTCTCCTTCTTCAACAATTCAGTCATAGGCTTTGCAATTTTAGAAAAGTTCTCAATAAACCTCCTGTAATAACCTGCAAGGCCCAAAAAGCTGCGAATCTCCCCAACTGTTGTGGGTGCCTCCCACTCTGTAACTGCAGCAACCTTAGATGGATCAACTGCAACTCCATTACCTGACACAACATGTCCAAGGAATGCTACCTCATCCAGCCAAAATTCACATTTGCTGAACTTGGCATACAACTGATGTTCCCTCAGCTTCTCCATCACCAAACGTAGATGTACCTCATGATCTTGCTTATTCTTGGAGAACACCAATATATCATCAATGAAAACAACCACAAATTTATCCAAGTACTCCATAAACACCTTGTTCATCATATTCATGAAGTATGCAGGAGCGTTAGTCAATCCAAATGACATAACAGTATATTCATACAACCCATACCTCGTAGTAAAAGCAGTCTTTGGTATATCTTGCTCACGAATCTTTAATTGATGATAACCAGAACGAAGATCAATCTTAGAAAACACAGTAGCTCCCTCCAACTGGTCAAACAAATCATTTATCATAGGCAAGGGATACTTATTCTTAATGGTTACCTCATTCAGAGAACGATAATCAACACACATCCTCAAGGTACCATCTTTCTTCTCCACAAACAAAACTGTAGCTCCCCAAGGTGATGAACTTGGGCGAATAAATCCTTGTTCCTGCAATTCCCTTATCTGCTTCTTCAATTCCTCCAACTCCTGAGGAGGCATTCTATACGGTCTCTTTGCAATAGGTCCGGTGCCTGGTATTAAATCAATAAGAAACTCAATATCTCTGTCTGGTGGCATACCTGGCAACTCCTCTGGAAACACATCTGGGTAGTCCCTCACAACTGGCACATCTTCCAGACTACCCCCCTTAAGAGAGTTCACTTGCACCTGATTATGCTTATACTTACATACATATCTGATCCTCTTACCTCCTGGTGCACTGAGAGTAATAGACCGACTGGCACAATCAATAAGACCTTTATATTTAGTCAACCAGTCCATACCCAAGATAACATCAATACCCTGTGACTTCAATATAACCAAATCTGTGGGAAAAACATGCTTCCCAATGGACAAAGGCATCTGAAAGCATCCCAAACTTGCTGCCATCTCAGCCCCCGGAGAACTTACTAGAATAGGTGACTTAAGTGCTACGGTAGGCAACTTATGTTTATCCACAAATACCCGTGAGATGAATGAATGCGATGCACCAGAATAAAAAAGAACAAGTGCAGGTACCGAATTAATCAAGAACTTACCAATCACGGCATCAGGTTTATCATAAACCTCCTCCACATTAACATGGTTAACATGACCCTTTTGGAAGGGGTTTGGCTTGCTGACTCCAGAATTTCCATTACCGTTCTTGCTCTCTGGGCAAGCGTTGGAGTAGTGGCCCATCTGTCTACACTTATAGCACTGAACCTGGCTAATGTCCCTCTGCACAGGCACACTCTGGTGGTTCTGGTTATTACTCCCTCCACTACCATTACCATTACCATTACCTTTGACATTGCCAGTGTTACTCTTGTGCCCATTGTGATTATGATGGCCATTATGGTTGTGGCCATTCCCTCCATGATGATTATGTCCATTACCTCCATGATGATGATGATGCCCATTACCTCCATTACCCTGATATGAAGTGCGTGTTGGGGAACGTAGTATTTTAAAATTTTCCTACGATCACGCAAGATCTATCTACCAGATGCATAGCAACGAGAGGGAAGAGTGTGTCTACGTACCCTCGTAAACCGGAAGCGGAAGCATCAAGTGAAGCGTCAAGTGAACATCTTATGTTGATCATATCTACTATATGATTCACGCTCGACCTTTTGGTCTCCAGTGTTCCGAGGCCATATCTGCATATGCTAGGCTCGTCAAGTTTAACCCGAGTATTCTGCGTGTGCAAAACTGGCTTACACCCGTTGTATTTGAACGTAGAGCTTATCACACCCGATCATCACGTGGTGTCTCGGCACGACGAACTTTCGCAACGGTGCATACTCAGGGAGAACACTTATACCTTGAAATTTAGTAAGGGATCATCTTATAATGCTACCGTTGTTCTAAGCAAAATAAGAAGCATAATAAGATAAACATCACATGCAATCAAAATATGTGACATGATATGGCCATCATCATCTTGTGCTTTTGATCTCCATCTCCAAAGCACCGTCATGATCACCTTCGTCACCGGCGCAACACCTTGATCTCCATCGTAGCATCGTTGTCGTCTCGCCAACTATTGCTTCTACGACTATCGCTACCGCTTAGTGATAAAGTAAAGCAATTACATGGCGATTGCATTTCATACAATAAAGCGACAACCATATGGCTCCTGCCAGTTGCCGATAACATTACAAAACATGATAATCTCATACAAAACCGTATAACTCATCATGTCTTGACCATATCACATCACAACATGCCCTGCAAAAACAAGTTAGACGTCCTCTACTTTGTTGTTGCAAGATTTACGTGGCTGCTACGGGCTTAGCAAGAACCGTTCTTACCTACGCATACAAAACCACAACGATGTTTCGTCAAGTATGTGCTGTTTTAACCTTCACAAGGACCGGGCGTAGCCACACTTGATTCAGCTAAAGTGAGAGAGACAGACACCCGCCAGTCACCTTTAAGCAACGAGTGCTCGTAACGGTGAAACCAGTCTCGCGTAAGCGTACGCGTAATGTCGATCCGGGCCGCTTCATCTCACAATACCGCCGAAGCAAAGTATGACATGCTGGTAAGCAGTATGACTAGTATCGCCCACAACTCATTGTGTTCTACTCGTGCATATCATCTACGCATAGACCTGGCTCATGATGCCACTGTTGGGGAACGTAGTATTTTAAAATTTTCCTACGATCACGCAAGATCTATCTACCAGATGCATAGCAAAGAGAGGGAAGAGTGTGTCTACGTACCCTCGTAGACCGGAAGCGGAAGCGTCAAGTGACGCGGTTGATGTAGTCGAACTTCTTCGCGATTCAACCGATCAAGCACCGAACGTACGGCACCTCCGCGTTCAGCACACGTTCACCTTGATGACGTCCCACGAGCTCTTGATCCAGTTGAGCTTCATGGGAGAGTTTCGTCAGCACGACGGCGTGGTGACGGATATGATGTATTTACCGGCGCAGGGCTTCGCCTAAGCACTGCAACGGTATGACTGAGGTGTGTTTCTGTGGAGGGGGGCACCGCACACGGCTAGAACAATTCAACTTGTGTGTCTTTGGGTGCCCCCCTGCCCCCGTATATAAAGGAGCAAGAGGGGAGGGCCGGCCGGCCTCCTATGGTGCGGCTAGTGCAATCCTACTAGGAATAGGATCGCAATCCTATTCCTAGTAGGAGTCCGCCAAGAAGGAAGAGAGGGAAAGGAAAAGAGGGAGAGGTGGCGCCCCCCAATCCTAGTCCAACTAGGATCCCTAGGTGGGGCGCCGGCCAGCCTCTATGGGCTGCCTATCTCCTTTCCTCAAGGCCCACTATGGACCATCCCCCCTCGTAGGGGGTTCCGATAACCCCCTCCGGCAATCCAGGTAAATCCGAAACTTTTACGGAACACTTCCGGTGTCCGAATATAGTCGTCCAATATATCAATCTTTATGTCTCGGACATTCCGAGACTCCTCGTCATGTCTGTGATCTCATCCGGGACTCCGAACTACCTTCGGTACATCAAAACTCATAAACTCATAATACCGATCGTCATCAAACGTTAAGCGTGCGGACCCTACGGGTTCGAGAACTATGTAGACATGACCGAGACTCATCTCCGGTCAATAACCAATAGCGGAACCTGGATGTTCATATTGTCTCCTACATATTCTACGAAGATCTTTATGGGTCAAACCGCATAACAACATACGCTGTTCCTTTTTGTCATCGGTATGTTACTTGCCCGAGATTCGATCGTCGGTATCTCCATACCTAGTTCAATCTCGTTACCGGCAAGTCTCTTTACTCGTTCCGTAACACATCATCTCGTGACTAACTCATTAGTCTTTTGCTTGCAAGGCTTATTGTGATGTGTGTTACCGAGAGGGCCCAGAGATACCTCTCCGACACTCAGAGTGACAAATCCTAATCTTGATCTATGCCAACACCACGAATACTTTCGGAGACACCTGTAGAGCATCTTTATGATCACCCAGTTACGTTGTGACGTTTGATAGCACACAAGGTGTTCCTACGGTATTCGGGAGTTGCATAATCTCATAGTCATAGGAACATGTATAAGTCATGAAGAAAGCAATAGCAGTAAAACTAAACGATCATAGTGCCATGCTAACGGATGGGTCTTGTCCATCACATCATTCTCCTAATGATGTGATCCCGTTGATCAAGTGACAACTCATGTCTATGGCTAGGAAACATAACCATCTTTGATCAATGAGCTAGTCTAGTAGAGGCATACTAGGGACATACTGTTTTGTCTATGTATCCACACATGTACTAAGTTTCCGGTTAATACAATTCTAGCATGAATAAAAGACATTTATCATGATATAAGGAAATACAAATAACATCTTTATTATTGCCTCTAGGGCATATTTCCTTCAGTCTCCCACTTGCACTAGAGTCAATAATCTAGCTCACATCGCCATGTGATTTAATACCGATAGTTCACATCGTTATGTGAATAACACCCATAGTTCACATCGCCATGTGACCAACACCCAAAGGGTTTACTAGAGTCAATAATCTAGTTCACATCGCTATGTGATTAATACCCAAGAGTAATAAGGTGTGATCATGTTTTGCTTGTGAGAGAAGTTTAGTCAACGGGTCTGTCACATTCAGATCCGTATGTATTTTGCAAATTTCTATGTCTACAATGCTCTGCATAGAGCTACTCTAGCTAATTGCTCCCACTTTCAATACGCATCCAGATTGATACTTAGAGTCATCTGGATTTAGTGTCAAAGCTTGCATCGACGTAACCCTTTACGACGAACTCTTTGTCACCTCCATAATCGAGAAACATTTCCTTAGTCATCCAGTTACTAAGGATAATTTTGACCGCTGTACAGTGATCTACTCCTGGATCACTATTGTACCCCCTTGACAAACTCATGGCAAGGTACACAACATGTTTGGTACACAGCATGGCATACTTTATAGAACCTATGGCTGAGGCATAGGGAATGACTTTCATTCTCTCTATATTTTTCTGCCGTGGTCTGGCTTTGAGTCTTACTCAACTTCACACCTTACAAGTCAGGCAAGAACTCCTTCTTTGACTGATCCATTTTGAACTACTTCAAAATCTTATCAAGGTATGTACTTATCGAAAGTCTTATCAAGCGTCTTGATCTATCTCTATGGATCTTGATGCCCAATATGTAAGCAGCTTCACCAAGGTCTTTCTTTGAAAAACTCCTTTCAAACACTCCTTTATGCTTTCCAGAAAATTCTACAACATTTCCGATTGACAATATGTCATTCACATATACTTATCAGAAAGGTTGTAGTGCTCCCACTCACTTTCTTGTAAATACAGGCTTCACCGCAAGTCTGTATAAATCTATATGCTTTGATCAACTTATCAAAGCGTATATTCCAACTCCGAGATGCTTGCACCAGTCCATAGATGGATCGCTGGAGCTTGCACATTTTGTTTAGCACCTTTAGGATTGACAAAACCTTCTGGTTGCATCATATACAATTCTTCTTTAATAAATCCATTAAAGAATGCAGTTTTGTTATCCATTTGCCAGATTTCATAAAAATGCGGCAATTGCTAACATGATTTGGACAGACTTAAGCATCGCTACGGGTGAGAAAGTCTCATCGTAGTCAACTCCTTGAACTTGTCGAAAACCTTTCGCAACAAGTCGAGCTTTGTAAACAGTAACATTACCGTCTGCGTCGGTCTTCCTCTTGAAGATCCATTTATTTTCGATGGCTTGCCGATCATCGGGCAAGTCAACCAAAGTCCACACTTTGTTCTCATACATGGATCCCATCTCAGATTTCATGGCCTCAAGCCATTTTGCGGAATCTGGGCTCATCATTGCTTCCTCATAGTTCGTAGGTTCATCATGGTCCAGTAACATGACTTCCAGAACCGGGTTGCCGTACCACTCTGATGCGGAACGAACTCTGGTTGATCTACGAAGTTCAGCAGAAACTTGATCTGAAGTTTCATGATCATCATCATTAGCTTCCTCACTAATTGGTGTAGGAATCACTTGGAACTAGTTTCTGTGATGTTCCACTTTCCAATTTGGGAGAAGGTACAATTACCTCATCAAGTTCTACTTTCCTCACATTCACTTCTTTCGAGAGAAACTCCTTCTCTAGAAAGGATCCACTCTTAGCAACAAAGACCTTGCCTTCGGATCTGTGATAGAAGGTGTACCCAACAGTTTCTTTTGGTTATCCTATGAAGATTTACTTCTTCGATTTGGGTTCGAGCTTATCATGTTGAAACTTTTTCACATAAGCATCGCAGTCCCAAACTTAAAGAAACGACAACTTTGGTTTCTTGCCAAACCACAGTTCATAAGGTGTCGTATCAACGGATTTAGATGGTGCCCTATTTAACGTGAATGTAGCTGTCTCTAATGCATAACCCCAAAAGCGATAGTGGTATATTGGTAAGAGACATCATCGATCACACCATATCTAATAAAGTATGGTTATGACGTTCGGACACACCATTACACTGTGGTGTTCCAGGTGGCGTGAGTAGTGAAACTATTTCAGATTGTTTTTACTGAAGGCCAAACTCGCTAACTCAAATATTTTCCCTCTACGATCATATCGTAGAAACTCTTATTTTCTTGTTACGATGATTCTCCACTTCACCCTAAAATTCTTTGAACTTTTCAAATGTTTCAGACTTGTGCTTCATTAAGTAGATATACCCATATCTGCTCAAATCATCAGTGAAGGTCAAAAAATAACGATACCCGCCGTGAGCTTCAACACTTATTGGCCCGCATACATCAGTATGTATGATTTCCAACAACTCTGTTGCTCGCTCCACAGTTCCGGAGAACGGAGTTTTAGTCATCTTGCCCATGAGGCATGGTTCGCAAGCACCAAGTGATTCATAATCAAGTGATTCCAAAAGTCCATCACTATGGAGTTTCTTCATGCGCTTTACACCAATATGACCTAAATGGCAGTGCCACAAATAAGTTGCACTATCATTATTAACCTTGCATATTTTGGCTTCAATATTATGAATATGTGTATCACACGATCGAGATCCAACAAACCATTTTCATTGGGTGTATGACCATAGAAGGTTTTATTCATGTAAACAGAACAACAATTATTCTCTAACTTACATGAATAACCGTATTGCACTAAACATGATCAAATCATATTCATGTTCAACACAAACACCAAATAACACTTATTTAGGTTCAACACTAATCCCGAAAGTATAGGGAGTGTGCGATGATGATCATATCAATCTTGGAACCACTTCCAACACACATCGTCACTTCACCTTTAACTAGTCTCTGTTCATTCTGCAATTCTCGTTTCGAGTTACTAATTTTAGCAACTGAACCGGTATCAAATACCCCGGGGTTGCTATGAACACTACTAAAGTACACATCAATAATCTGTATATCAAAATATACATTTGTTCACTTTGCCATCCTTCTTATCCGCCAAATATCTAGGGCAGTTCCACTTCCAGTGACCATTTCCTTTGCAGTAGAAGCACTTAGTTTCAGGCTTGAGTTTAGCTTTGGGTTTCTTCATGGGAGTGACAACTTGCTTGTCATTCTTTTTGAAGTTCCCCTTTTATCCCTTTGCCCTTTACTTGAAACAAGTGGTCTTATTAACCATCAACACTTGATGCTCTTTCTTGATTTCTACCTTCGCCGATTTCAGCATCGCGAAGAGCTCGGGAATTACCTTCGTCATCCCTTACATATTATAGTTCATCACGAAGTTCTACTAACTTGGTGATAGTGACTAGAGAACTTTGTCAATTACTATCTTATCTGGAAGATTAACTCCCACTTGATTCAAGTAATTGTAGTACCCAGACAATCTGAGCACATGCTCATTGGTTGAGCTATTCTCCTCCATCTTGTAGGCAAAGTACTGTCAGAGGTCTTATACCTCTCGACATGGTCATGAGTATGAAATACTAATTTCAAGTCTTGAAACATCTTATATGCTCCGTGGCGTTCAAAACGTTTTTGAAGTCCCGGTTCTAAGCCGTAAAGCATGGTGCACTTAAACTATCAAGTAGTCATCATACCGAGCTTTTGTCAAAATGTTCATAACGTCTGCATCTGCTCCTGCAATAGGTCTGTCACCTAGCGGTGCATCAAGGACATAATTCTCTGTGCAGCAATGAGGATAATCCTCAGATCACGGAACAATTCCGCATCATTGCTACTAACATCTTTCAACTTAGTTTTCTCTAGGAACATATAAAAAATAAACATGGAGCAACATCGCGAGCTATTGTTCTACAACATAGATATGCTAATACTACCAGGACTAAGTTCATGATAAATTAAAGTTCAATTTAATCATATTAAGGAACTCCCACTTAGATAGACATCCCTTCGGTCATCTAAATGATCACGTGATCCAAATTGACTAAACCATGTCCGATCATCACGTGAGATGGAGTAGTTTCAATGGTGAACATCTTATGTTGATCATATCTACTATATGATTCACGCTCGACCTTTCGGTCTCCAGTGTTCCGAGGCCATATCTGCATATGCTAGGCTCGTCAAGTTTAACCCAAGTATTCTGCGTGTGCAAAACTGGCTTACACCCGTTGTATTTGAACGTAGAGCTTATCACAGCCGATCATCACGTGGTGTCTCGGCACGACGAACTTTCGCAACGGTGCATACTCAGGGAGAACACTTATACCTTGAAATTTAGTAAGGGATCATCTTATAATGCTACCGTTGTTCTAAGCAAAATAAGAAGCATAATAAGATAAGCATCACATGCAATCAAAATATGTGACATGATATGGCCATCATCATCTTGTGCTTTTGATCTCCATCTCCAAAGCACCGTCATGATCACCTTCGTCACCGGCGCAACACCTTGATCTCCATCGTAGCATCGTTGTCATCTCGCCAACTATTGCTTCTACGACTATTGCTACCGCTTAGTGATAAAGTAAAGCAATTACATGGCGATTGCATTTCATACAATAAAGCGACAACCATATGGCTCCTGCCAGTTGCCGATAACATTACAAAACATGATCATCTCATACAAAACCGTATAACTCATCATGTCTTGACCATATCACATCACAACATGCCCTGCAAAAACAAGTTAGACGTCCTCTACTTTGTTGTTGCAAGATTTACGTGGCTGCTACGGGCTTAGCAAGAACCGTTCTTACCTACGCATACAAAACCACAACGATGTTTCGTCAAGTATGTGTTGTTTTAACCTTCACAAGGACCGGGCATAGCCACACTTGATTCAGCTAAAGTGAGAGAGACAGACACCCGCCAGTCACCTTTAAGCAACGAGTGCTCGTAATGGTGAAACCAGTCTCGCGTAAGCGTACGTGTAATGTCGGTCCGGGCCGCTTCATCTCACAATACCGCCGAAGCAAAGTATGACATGCTGGTAAGCAGTATGACTAGTATCGCCCACAACTCATTGTGTTCTACTCGTGCATATCATCTACGCATAGACCTGGCTCATGATGCCACTGTTGGGGAACGTAGTATTTTAAAATTTTCCTACGATCACGCAAGATCTATCTACCAGATGCATAGCAACGAGAGGGAAGAGTGTGTCTACGTACCCTCGTAGACCGGAAGCGGAAGCGTCAAGTGACGCGGTTGATGTAGTCGAACTTCTTCGCGATTCAACCGATCAAGCACCGAACGTACGGCACCTCCGCGTTCAGCACACGTTCAGCTTGATGACGTCCCACGAGCTCTTGATCCAGTTGAGCTTCACGGGAGAGTTTCGTCAGCACGATGGCGTGGTGACGGATATGATGTATTTACCGGCGCAGGGCTTCGCCTAAGCACTGCGACGGTATGACCGAGGTGTGTTTCTGTGGAGGGGGGCACCGCACACGGCTGGAACAATTCAACTTGTGTGTCTTTGGGTGCCCCCCTGCCCCCGTATATAAAGGAGCAAGAGGGGAGGGCCGGCCGGCCTCCTATGGTGCGGCTAGGGCAATCCTACTAGGAATAGGATTGCAATCCTATTCCTAGTAGGAGTCCACCAAGAAGGAAGAGAGGGAAAGGAAAAGAGGGAGAGGTGGCGCCCCCCCAATCCTAGTCCAACTAGGATCCCTAGGTGGGGCGCCGGCCAGCCTCTATGGGCTGCCTCTCTCCTTTCCTCAAGGCCCACTATGGACCATCCCCCCTCGTAGGGGGTTCCGGTAACCCCCTCCGGCAATCCAGTTAAATCCGAAACTTTTCCGGAACACTTCCGGTGTCCGAATATAGTCGTCCAATATATCAATCTTTATGTCTCGGACATTCCGAGACTCCTCGTCATGTCCGTGATCTCATCCGGGACTCCGAACTACCTTCGGTACATCAAAACTCATAAACTCATAATACCGATCGTCATCAAACGTTAAGCGTGCGGACCCTACTGGTTCGAGAACTATGTAGACATGACCGAGACTCATCTCCGGTCAATAACCAATAGCGGAACCTGGATGTTCATATTGGCTCCTACATATTCTACGAAGATCTTTATCGGTCAAACCGCATAACAACATACGTTGTTCCTTTTTGTCATCGGTATGTTACTTGCCCGAGATTCGATCGTCGGTATCTCCATACCTAGTTCAATCTCGTTACCGGCAAGTCTCTTTACTCGTTCCGTAACACATCATCTCGTGACTAACTCATTAGTCTTTTGCTTGCAAGGCTTATTGTGATGTGTGTTACCGAGAGGGCCCAGAGATACCTCTCCGACACTCGGAGTGACAAATCCTAATCTTGATCTATGCCAACACCACGAATACTTTCGGAGACACCTGTAGAGCATCTTTATGATCACCCAGTTACGTTGTGACGTTTGATAGCACACAAGGTGTTCCTACGGTATTCGGGAGTTGCATAATCTCATAGTCATAGGAACATGTATAAGTCATGAAGAAAGCAATAGCAGTAAAACTAAACGGTCATAGTGCTATGCTAACGGATGGGTCTTGTCCATCACATCATTCTCCTAATGATGTGATCCCGTTGATCAAATGACAACTCATGTCTATGGCTAGGAAACATAACCATCTTTGATCAATGAGCTAGTCTAGTAGAGGCATACTAGGGACATACTGTTTTGTCTATGTATCCACACATGTACTAAGTTTCCGGTTAATACAATTCTAGCATGAATAAAAGATATTTATCATGATATAAGGAAATACAAATAACATCTTTATTATTGCCTCTGGGGCATATTTCCTTCAGTGCGTGGCTTCTGTTGTGGTCCTGAATTATACCTGTTATTGTTGTTGTACTTCCTCTTGCGATTCTCTATGGCCTGATGCTTCCCCTCTAGCATAATAGCCTTATCAATCAGCTGCTGACAATTATCAAAAGTGGCCACTGTCAACTGAAGGCTCAACTCATCATTTAGGCCCTCCAAGAATTTCTCCTGCCTAGCTACATCAGTGTTAACATCATTAGGAGCATAGCGTGCAAGATTATTAAATTCATCCACATACGCATTAACTGTGCGTCCTCCCTGACGCAAACTGCGAAACTCCTTCTTTTTCAAACTCATAGCACCAGCAGACACATGTGCAGCACGAAAAGCAGTCCGAAACTGAGTCCAAGTGATACCAGCAATGGGATAAGAGACCAAGTAGTTGTCCCACCAAGCTGCGGCAGGACCCTCCAACAAATGTGCGGTAAACCTCACCCTCTCTGCATCTGTGCATCCAACCATCTCCAGGTTCTTATTGACTCCACGGAGCCAATCATCAGCCACAAAAGGCACAGGGGAACTGGAGAACCTCTGAGGATTCAACCTCAGGAACCTGGTAAGCATATCCACGGGTGGCGGGTTGTTGTTGTTGTTGTTGTTGTTCTGGTTGTTCTGGTTCTGCACAAGCAACTGGATCAACTGCGTCTGCCCCTGAAGCAACTGCTGCATGTATGGCGGTATGTCATTGCCATTGTTCTCTCCTCATGCAGCATTGCGCCTATTCTCAAGCCTCGGCGGCATCTGGTGGGCAAGCATAGAAGAGTTATAGATATAATAGGGCCAAAGCTATAGATATAAATATATTCTACCCATATGCATATATGATCAAGGCAATAAAACACAACAACGAATAACACAAACAAACAAACAAACAAACAATCACAATAATATAGTAGTATATATATATGCATATATAGTCAAATAATTTTGACGAGATAAAATTTAACAAGCAAGCTACCAATCAAGCAAACAATCTAGTATCTGTTGGGGAACGTTGCATGGGAAACAAAAAATTTTCCTACGCTCACCAAGATCAATCTAGGAGATGCATCTACGAGGGGAGAGTCGGATCCACATACCCTTGTAGATCGCTAAGCGGAAGCGTTCAAGAACGCGGTTGATGGAGTCGTACTCGCCGCGATTCAAATCGCCGAAGATCCCAGCACCGAACGGACGGTGCCTCCGCGTTCAACACACGTGCAGCTCGGGGACGTCTCCTCCTTCTTGATCCAGCAAGGGGGAAGGAGAAGTTGACGGAGAAACCCAGCAGCACGACGGCGTGGTGGAGATGGTGGTGGAGGAATTCCAGCAGGGCTTCGCCAAGCACTGCAAACTAGATGAAGATATTCGTGGGAGAGGGAGGGCAGCGCCGAGGCACGGACTTGTGTTGCTGCCCTCCCTCTGCCTCTCTTTATATAGGGGGGAGAGAGGGGAGGGGGCGCCCTAGGGTTTCCCCTAGGGGCCGGCGGCCAAGGGGGGGCGGCGGCCAGGGCTAGGGTTTCCCCCCCAGGCGCCTTGCCCCCCAAGCCAAGGGGGTGCGGCTGCCCTAGGGGGGCCCAGCCCCTTAGGCGCAGGTGGAGGGGCCTAAGGGGGGCGCACATCCCCTGTGTGGGCTGTTGCGTCTCCCCACTTATGGCCCATGTGTTGGGGAACGTTGCATGGGAAACAAAAAATTTTCCTACGCTCACCAAGATCAATCTAGGAGATGCATCTACGAGGGGAGAGTTGGATCCACATACCCTTGTAGATCGCTAAGCGGAAGCGTTCAAGAACGCGGTTGATGGAGTCGTACTCGCCGCGATTCAGATCGCCGAAGATCCTAGCACCGAAGCAACGGTGCCTCCGCGTTCTTCACACGTACAGCTCGGGGACGTCTCCTCCTTCTTGATCCAGCAAGGGGGAAGGAGAGGTTGATGGAGACACCGGCAGCACGACGGCGTGGTGGAGATGGTGGTGGAGGATTCCAGCAGGGCTTCGCCAAGCACTGCGGGAATTGACGAAGATGGATGTGGGAGAGGGAGGGCAGCGCCGAGGCACGAACGTGTGTGGCTGCGCTCCCTCTACCTCTCTTTATATAGGGGGGAGAGAGGGGAGGGGGCGCCCTAGGGTTACCCCCTAGGGGCGGCGGCCAAGGGGAGATGGGAGGGGGCGGCGCCCCAGGGTTAGGGTTCCCCCTCCCCAAGTGCCTTGCCCCCCAAGCCTAGGGGGGTGCGGCAGCCCTAGGGGGGGCCAGCCCCCCTTGCGCATGAGGAGAGGGCCCAGGGGGGGCGCACAGCCCTATGAGGGCTGTTGCGTCTCCCCTTTGTGGCCCATTAGGCCCGAAACTCTTTCCGGGACCCCGAAAACCCCTTTCGGTCATCCGCCGACTTCCTGTTGCTCCCCGGAACACTTCCGGACTCCGATCACTCTCAACCTATATATCAATCTTCGTCCCCGGACCATTCCGGAGACCCTCGTCACGTCCGGGATCTCATCCGGGACTCCGAACAACCTTCGGTAACCATGTACTGTTCTCACTAACAACCCTAGCGTCACCGAACCTTAAGTGTGTAGACCCTGCGGGTTCGGAAACTATGCAGACATGACCGAGACACTCCCAGGTCAATAACCAATAGCGGGATCTGGATACCCATATTGGTTCCCACACGTTCCTCGATGATCTCATCGGATGAACCACGATGTCAAGGATTCAGGCAATCCCGTATACAGTTCCCTTTGTCTCGTCGGTATGTCACTTGCCCGAGATTCGATCGTCGGTATCTCTATACCCAGTTTAATCTCGTTACCGGCAAGTCTCTTTTCTCGTTCCGTAATACATAATCCCGTGACTAACTACTTAGTCACTTTGAGCTCATTGAGATGACGTATTACCGAGTGGGCCCGGAGATACCTCTCGGTCACACGGAGTGACAAATCCCAGTCTCGATCCATGTCAACTCAACAGACACCTTCGGAGATACCTGTAGAGTACCTTTATAGTCACCCAGTTACGTTGCGACGTTTGGCACATACAAAGCACTCCTACGGTGTCAGTGAGTTACATGATCTCATGGTCATAGGAACTTATACTTGACATGCAGAAAACTATAGCGATAACTGATACGATCAAAAGCTATGTTTAACGTTTGGGTCTCGTCCATCACATCATTCTCCTAATGATGTGATCCCGTTATCAAATGACAACTCATGTCTATGACCTGGAAACCGCGGTCATCTTTGATCAACGAGCTAGTCCTGAAGAGGCTTACTAGGGACACAAAGTTTGTCTATTTATCCACACATGTATTTGAGTTTCCAATCAATACAATTATAGCATGGACAATAAACGATTATCATGAACAAGGAAATATAATAATAACTCTTTTATTATTGCCTCTAGGGCATATTTCCAACAGTCTCCCACTTGCACTAGAGTCAATAATCTAGCATTACAAGGTAATGAATCTAACACCCATAGAGTCTTGGTGTTGATCATGCTTAGCCCGTGGAAGAGGCTTAGTCAACGGATCTGCAACATTCAAATCCGTGTGTACTTTGCAAATGCTTATGTCCTCCTCCTTGACTGAATCGCGGATGGAATTGATGCGTCGCTTTATGTGTCTGGTCCTCTTGTGAAACCTTGGTTCCTTGGCTAGAGCAATGGCACCAGTGTTGTCACAAAACAGAGTCATTGGGTTTAGTGCACTAGGCACAACTCCAAGATCTGTCATGAACTCCTTCATCCAGACACCTTCCTTTGCCGCCTCCGAGGCAGCTATGTACACCGCTTCGCATGTAGAATCGGCTACCACGCTTTGCTTGGAACTGCACCAGCTTACCGCTCCCCCGTTGAGAATATATACGTATCCGGTTTGAGACTTAGAGTCATCCGGATCAGTGTCAAAGCTTGCATCGACGTAACCCTTTACGACGAGCTCTTGATCACCTCCATAAACGAGAAACATTTCCTTAGTCCTTTTCAGGTACTTTAGGATATTCTTGACCGCTGTCCAGTGATCCATACCAGGATTACTTTGAAACCTTCCGGCCATACTTATGGCAAGGCTGACATCTGGTCTTGTGCACAGCATTGCATACATGATAGAGCCTATGGCTGAAGCATAGGGGACGACACTCATCTTTTCTCTATCTTCCGCAGTCACTGGGCATTGAGTCTTACTCAACTTTGTACCTTGCAATACCGGCAAGAACCCCTTCTTGGATTGATCCATTTTGAATTTCTTCAAAACTTTATCAAGGTATGTACTTTGTGAAAGTCCTATCAAGCGTCTCGATCTATCTCTATAGATCTTGATGCCCAATATGAAAGCAGCTTCACCGAGGTCCTTCATCGAAAAACTCTTGTTCAAATACCCCTTCACGCTATCCAAAAGTTCTATATTGTTTCCAATTAGCAATATGTCATCCACATATAATATTAGAAACGCTATAGAGCTCCCACTCACTTTCTTGTAAATACAAGCTTCTCCGTAAACTTGTACAAACCCAAACGCTTTGATCACCTCATCAAAGCGAAGATTCCAACTCCGAGATGCTTGCACCAGCCCATAAATGGAACGCTGGAGTTTGCAAACTTTGTCAGCATTCTCTGGATCGACAAAACCTTCCGGTTGTATCATATACAACTCTTCCTTAAGAAAACCGTTAAGGAACGCTGTTTTGACATCCATCTGCCAAATTTCATAATCAAAATATGCAGCTATTGCTAACATGATTCGGACGGATTTAAGCATCGCTACGGGTGAGAAAGTCTCATCGTAGTCAACTCCTTGAACTTGTGAAAAACCCTTTGCCACAAGTCGAGCTTTATACACGGTGACATTGCCGTCAGCGTCCGTCTTCCTCTTAAAAATCCATTTATTCTGAATGGCCTTCCGCCCTTCAGGTAATACTTCCAAAGTCCATACTTTGTTTTCATACATGGATCCCATCTCGGATTTCATGGCCTCCAACCATTTGTCGGAATCCGGGCCCACCATCGCTTCTCCATAGCTCGTAGGTTCACTGTTGTCCAACAACATGACCTCCAAGACAGGGTTACCATACCACTCAGGTGCAGTGCGTACCCTTGTCGACCTACGAGGTTCAGTAGTAACTTGATCAGAAGCTTCTTGATCATCATCATTGGCTTCCTCTTCAACCTCTGCAGGCTCCACAAAAACATCTTTCTGTGCTGCGCTACTCTCTGGTTGAAGTAGAGGTTCAATAACCTCATCAAGTTCTACCTTCCTCCCACTCAATTCTTTCGAGAGAAACTCTTTCTCGAGAAAGGACCCGTTCTTAGCGACAAACACTTTGCCCTCGGATCTGAGATAGAAGGTGTACCCAACAGTTTCTTTTGGGTATCCTATGAAGACACATTTGTCCGCTTTGGGTTCGAGCTTTTCTGGCTGAAGCCTTTTGACATAAGCATCGCAACCCCAAACTTTGAGAAAAAACAACTTAGGTTTCTTACCAAACCATAGTTCATACGGTGTTGTCTCAACGGACTTAGATGGAGCCCTATTTAAAGTGAATGCAGCTGTCTCTAACGCATATCCCCAGAACGATAGTGGCAAATCGGCAAGAGACATCATAAAACGCACCATATCTAATAGGGTTCGATTACGACGTTCGGACACACCATTACGCTGTGGTGTTCCAGGTGGCGTCAACTGTGAAACGATTCCACACTTTCTCAAGTGATTGCCAAACTCATAACTCAGATACTCTCCCCCTCGATCAGATCGTAGGAACTTGATCTTCTTGTTACGATGATTCTCAACTTCACTCTGAAATTGCTTGAACTTTTCAAACGTTTCAGACTTATG
Source organism: Secale cereale (assembly GCA_902687465.1). Lineage (NCBI taxonomy): Eukaryota > Viridiplantae > Streptophyta > Magnoliopsida > Poales > Poaceae > Secale > Secale cereale. The sequence continues at coordinate 65,202,488 of LR738709.1, read as the reverse complement.
CTTCATCAAGTAAATATACCCATATCTACTTAAGTCGTCAGTGAAGGTGAGAAAATAACGATATCCACCGCGCGCCGTGACACTCATCGGGCCACACACATCAGTATGTATGATTTCCAATAAGTCACTTGCCCGTTCCATTGTTCCTGAAAACGGGGTCCTTGTCATCTTGCCCATGAGGCACGGCTCGCATGTGTCAAGTGATTCAAAATCAAGAGACTCCAAAAGTCCATCAGTATGGAGCTTCCTCATGCGTTTCACGCCGATATGACCCAGACGGCAGTGCCACAAGAAAGTGGTACTATCATTATCAACTCTACATCTTTTGGCATCAATGTTATGAACATGTGTATCATCACTATCGAGATTCAATAAGAATAAACCCCTCACTTCGGGTGCATGACCATAAAAGATATTACCCATATAAATAGAACAACCTTTATTCTCTGATTTAAATGAGTAACCGTCTCGCATCAAACAAGATCCAGATATAATGTTCATGCTCAACGCAGGCACTAAATAACAATTATTCAGGTTCATAACTAATCCCGATGGTAATCGAAGAGCGAGCGTGCCGACGGCGATCACATCAACCTTGGAACCATTCCCCACGCGCATCGTCACTTCGTCCTTCGCCAGCCTCCGTTTATTCCGCAGTTCCTGTTTGGAGTTGCAAATGTAAGCAACCGAACCGGTATCAAATACCCAGGCACTACAACGAGAGTTGGTAAGGTACACATCAATAACATGTATATCACATATACCTTGCTTGTTGTTGTTGTTGGCCCCCTTCTTGTCTGCCAGATACTTGGGGCAGTTCCGCTTCCAGTGGCCGTTCCCCTTGCAATAGAAACACTCAGTCTCTGGCTTGGGCCCAGCCTTGGGTTTCTTCACTGGATGAGCAACTGCCTTGCCACCCTTCTTAGAGTTACCCTTCTTGCCCTTGCCATTCTTCTTGAAACTGGTAGTTTTATTGACCATCAACACTTGATACTCCTTCTGGATGTCTGCCTCAGCGACTTTCAGCATCGAAAACAGCTCGGCGATGGTTTTGTTCATCCCTTGCATGTTATACTGCTGCACGAAGCTCTTGTAGCTAGGCGGGAGTGACTGGAGAATTCTGTCAATGATAGCCTCCTCCGGGAACACAAGTCCCAGATCAGCTATGCGGGTATAGTACCCAGACATCTTCAGTAAGTGCTCACTGACAGACGAATTCTCCTCCATCTTGCAAGCAAAGAATTTATCGGTGGTCTCATACCTCTCGATCTTGGCATTCTTTTCAAAGATGAACTTCAACTCCTGGAACATCTCATATGCTCCATGACGTTCAAAACGCCTTTGAAGTCCTCCTTCCAAGCTATACAACATGGCACATTGCACCACTGAGTAGTCATCCGAACGCGACTGCCAGGCGTTCATAACGTCCACAGAGGCCTGAGGAGCGGGGGGTTCACCTAGCGGTGCATTTAGGACATAAACCTTTTGGGCAGCTGTGAGGATGATCCTCAGATTGCGGAGCCAGTCCACAAAGTTGCTCCCATCATCTTTCAGCTTAGTTTTCTCTAGGAACGCATTAAAATTCAGGGGAGCTACTGCGCGAGCCATCTACAACAAAAGATTTGCAAAGACATCTTAGACTATTGTTCATGATAAGTGAGTTTTAACTAATCAAATTACTTATAACTCCCACTCAAATTGACATCCCTCTGGTCATCCGAGCGTGACATGATCCAAATCCACCAACCCAAGTCCGATCATCACGTGAGATGAGGTGGTGTCAATGGTGAACATCTACATGTTGATCATATCTACTATATGACTCATGCTCGACCTTTCGGTCTTCCGTGTTCCGAGGCCATGTCTGTACATGCTAGGCTCGTCAAGTCTAACCCGAGTGTTCTGCATGTGCAAAACTGGCTTGCACCCGTTGTATGCGAACGTAGAGTCTATCACACCCGATCATCACGTGGTGCTTCGAAACGACGAACCTTCGCAACGGCGCACACTCGGGGGGAACACAATTTTATCTTGAAATTTTAGTGAGGGATCATCTTATAATGCTACCGTCGTCCTAAGCAAAATAAGATGCATAAAAGGATTAACATCACATGCAAATCATAAGTGACATGATATGGCCATCAACTCGTGCTTTTGATCTCCATCTCCAAAGCTCCGGCATGATCTCCATCGTCACCGGCGCCACACCATGATCCCCATCATCATGATCTCCATCATCGTGTCGCCATCGGGGTTGTCGCGCGCCCACCATGCTCTTACTACTATTGCTACCGTTTAGCGATAAAGTAAAGCATTACAAAGCGCTTAATGATTGACACGCAGGTCATACAAAAATTAAAGACAACCCTATGGCTCCTGCCGGTTGCCGTATACATCGACATGCAAGTCGATATTAACTATTACAACATGATCATCTCATACATCAAAATATATCTCATCATGTCATTGGCCATATCATATCACATACATACCCTGCAAAAACAAGTTAGACGTCCTCTAATTTGTTGTTGCATGTTTTACGTGGCTGCTATGGGTATCTAGCAAGAACGCTTCTTACCTACGCAAAGCCACAACGGTGATATTTAAGTTGCTATTTAACCTTCTACAAGGACCGCCTTTTTCTATTCCGATTCAACTAAGATAGGAGAGACAGACACCCGCCAGCCATCTTATGCAACAAAAGTCACATGTCTGTCGATGGAACCGGTCTCATGTACGTGGACATGTAAAGTTGGTCCGGGCCGCTTCATCCCATAATACCGCTGAATCAAGAAAGACTAAGGAGGGAAGCAATCTAAACATCAACGTCCACAAACCCTTTTGTGTTCTACTCGTGAAAGCATCTACGCAAGAACCTGGCTCTTATGCCACTGTTGGGGAACGTTGCATGGGAAACAAAAATTTTTCCTACGCTCACCAAGATCAATCTAGGAGATGCATCTACGAGGGGAGAGTTGGATCCACATACCCTTGTAGATCGCTAAGCGGAAGCGTTCAAGAACGCGGTTGATGGAGTCGTACTCGCCGCGATTCAGATCGCCGAAGATCCTAGCACCGAAGCAACGGTGCCTCCGCGTTCTTCACACGTACAGCTCGGGGACGTCTCCTCCTTCTTGATCCAGCAAGGGGGAAGGAGAGGTTGATGGAGACACCGGCAGCACGACGGCGTGGTGGAGATGGTGGTGGAGGATTCCAGCAGGGCTTCGCCAAGCACTGCGGGAATTGACGAAGATGGATGTGGGAGAGGGAGGGCAGCGCCGAGGCACGAACGTGTGTGGCTGCGCTCCCTCTACCTCTCTTTATATAGGGGGGAGAGAGGGGAGGGGGCGCCCTAGGGTTACCCCCTAGGGGCGGCGGCCAAGGGGAGATGGGAGGGGGCGGCGCCCCAGGGTTAGGGTTCCCCCTCCCCAAGTGCCTTGCCCCCCAAGCCTAGGGGGGTGCGGCAGCCCTAGGGGGGCCAGCCCCCCTTGCGCATGAGGAGAGGGCCCAGGGGGGGCGCACAGCCCTATGAGGGCTGTTGCGTCTCCCCTTTGTGGCCCATTAGGCCCGAAACTCTTTCCGGGACCCCGAAAACCCCTTTCGGTCATCCGCCGACTTCCTGTTGCTCCCCGGAACACTTCCGGACTCCGATCACTCTCAACCTATATATCAATCTTCGTCCCCGGACCATTCCGGAGACCCTCGTCACGTCCGGGATCTCATTCGGGACTCCGAACAACCTTCGGTAACCATGTACTGTTCTCACTAACAACCCTAGCGTCACCGAACCTTAAGTGTATAGACCCTGCGGGTTCGGAAACTATGCAGACATGACCGAGACACTCCCAGGTCAATAACCAATAGCGGGATCTGGATACCCATATTGGTTCCCACACGTTCCTCGATGATCTCATCGGATGAACCACGATGTCAAGGATTCAGGCAATCCCGTATACAGTTCCCTTTGTCTCGTCGGTATGTCACTTGCCCGAGATTCGATCGTCGGTATCTCTATACCCAGTTTAATCTCATTACCGGCAAGTCTCTTTTCTCGTTCCGTAATACATAATCCCGTGACTAACTACTTAGTCACTTTGAGCTCATTGAGATGACGTATTACCGAGTGGGCCCGGAGATACCTCTCCGTCACACGGAGTGACAAATCCCAGTCTCGATCCATGTCAACTCAACAGACACCTTCGGAGATACCTGTAGAGTACCTTTATAGTCACCCAGTTACGTTGCGACGTTTGGCACATACAAAGCACTCCTACGGTGTCAGTGAGTTACATGATCTCATGGTCATAGGAACTTATACTTGACATGCAGAAAACTATAGCGATAACTGATACGATCAAAAGCTATGTTTAATGTTTGGGTCTTGTCCATCACATCATTCTCCTAATGATGTGATCCCGTTATCAAATGACAACTCATGTCTATGACCTGGAAACCGCGGTCATCTTTGATCAACGAGCTAGTCCTGAAGAGGCTTACTAGGGACACAAAGTTTGTCTATTTATCCACACATGTATTTGAGTTTCCAATCAATACAATTATAGCATGGACAATAAACGATTATCATGAACAAGGAAATATAATAATAACTCTTTTATTATTGCCTCTAGGGCATATTTCCAACACCATGAGGCCCGCAACACTTGCCGGGACCCCCCGAAACTCCTTTCGGTCATCCGACGACTCCCCGGTGCTCCCCGGAACACTTCCGGACTCCGATTCCCATCATCCAATATATCAATCTTCATCCCCGGACCATTCCGGAGTTCCTCGTCACGTCCGGGATCTCATCCGGGACTCCGAACAAACTTCGGTTACCATGCACTGTTCTCACTAACAACCCTAGCGTCACCGAACCTTAAGTGTGTAGACCCTGCGGGTTCGGAAACTATGCAGACATGACCGAGACACTCCCAGGTCAATAACCAATAGCGGGATCTGGATACCCATATTGGTTCCCACACGTTCCTCGATGATCTCATCGGATGAACCATGATGTCAAGGATTCAGGCAATCCCGTATACAGTTCCCTTTGTCTCATCGGTATGTTACTTGCCCGAGATTCGATCATCGGTATCTCTATACCTAGTTCAATCTCGTTACCGGCAAGTCTCTTTACTCGTTCCGTAATACATAATCCCGTGACTAACTACTTAGTCACTTTGAGCTCATTGAGATGACGTATTACCGAGTGGGCCTGGAGATACCTCTCCGTCACACGGAGTGACAAATCCCAGTCTCGATCCATGTCAACTCAACAGACACCTTCGGAGATACCTGTAGAGTACCTTTATAGTCACCCAGTTACGTTGCGACGTTTGGCACACACAAGGCACTCCTACGGTGTCAGTGAGTTACATGATCTCATGGTCATAGGAACTTATACTTGACATGCAGAAAACTATAGCGATAACTGATACGATCAAAAGCTATGTTTAACGTTTGGGTCTTGTCCATCACATCATTCTCCTAATGATGTGATCCCGTTATCAAATGACAACTCATGTCTATGACCTGGAAACCGCGGTCATCTTTGATCAACGAGCTAGTCCTGTAGAGGCTCACTAGGGACACAAAGTTTGTCTATTCATCCACACATGTATTTGAGTTTCCAATCAATACAGTTATAGCATGGATAATAAACGATTATCATGAACAAGGAAATATAATAATAACTCTTTTATTATTGCCTCTAGGGCATATTTCCAACAGTCTCCCACTTGCACTAGAGTCAATAATCCAGCATTACAAGGTAATGAATCTAACACCCATAGAGTCTTGGTGTTGATCATGCTTAGCCCGTGGAAGAGGCTTAGTCAACGGATCTGCAACATTCAAATCCGTGTGTACTTTGCAAATGCTTATGTCCTCCTCCTTGACTGAATCGCGGATGGAATTGAAGCGTCGCTTTATGTGTCTGGTCCTCTTGTGAAACCTTGGTTCCTTGGCTAGAGCAATGGCACCAGTGTTGTCACAAAATAGAGTCATTGGGTTCAATGCACTAGGCACAACTCCAAGATCTGTCATGAACTCCTTCATCCAGACACCTTCCTTTGCCGCCTCCGAGGCAGCTATGTACTCCGCTTCGCATGTAGAATCGGCTACCACGCTTTGCTTGGAACTGCACCAGCTTACCGCTCCCCCGTTGAGAATATATACGTACCCGGTTTGAGACTTAGAGTCATCCGGATCAGTGTCAAAGCTTGCATCGACGTAACCCTTTACGACGAGCTCTTGATCACCTCCATAAACGAGAAACATCTCCTTAGTCCTTTTCAGGTACTTTAGGATATTCTTGACCGCTGTCCAGTGATCCATACCAGGATTACTTTGAAACCTTCCGGCCATACTTATGGCAAGGCTGACATCTGGTCTTGTGCACAGCATTGCATACATGATAGAGCCTATGGCTGAAGCATAGGGGATGACACTCATCTTTTCTCTATCTTCCGCAGTCACTGGGCATTGAGTCTTACTCAACTTTGTACCTTGCAATACCGGCAAGAACCCCTTCTTGGATTGATCCATTTTGAACTTCTTCAAAACTTTATCAAGGTATGTACTTTGTGAAAGTCCTATCAAGCGTCTCGATCTATCTCTATAGATCTTGATGCCTAATATGAAAGCAGCTTCACCGAGGTCCTTCATCGAAAAACTCTTGTTCAAATACCCCTTCACGCTATCCAAAAGTTCTATATTGTTTCCAATCAGCAATATGTCATCCACATATAATATTAGAAACGCTATAGAGCTCCCACTCACTTTCTTGTAAATACAAGCTTCTCCGTAAACTTGTACAAACCCAAATGCTTTGATCACCTCATCAAAGCGAAGATTCCAACTCCGAGATGCTTGCACCAGTCCATAAATGGAACGCTGGAGTTTGCAAACTTTGTCAGCATTCTCTGGATCGACAAAACCTTCCGGTTGTATCATATACAATTCTTCCTTAAGAAAACCGTTAAGGAACGCTGTTTTGACATCCATCTGCCAAATTTCATAATCGAAATATGCAGCTATTGCTAACATGATTCGGACGGATTTAAGCATCGCTACGGGTGAGAAAGTCTCATCGTAGTCAACTCCTTGAACTTGTGAAAAACCCTTTGCCACAAGTCGAGCTTTATACACGGTGACATTGCCGTCAGCGTCCGTCTTCCTCTTAAAAATCCATTTATTCTGAATGGCCTTCCGCCCTTCAGGTAATACTTCCAAAGTCCATACTTTGTTTTCATACATGGATCCCATCTCGGATTTCATGGCCTCTAACCATTTGTCGGAATCCGGGCCCACCATCGCTTCTCCATAGCTCGTAGGTTCACTGTTGTCTAACAACATGACCTCCAAGACAGGGTTACCATACCACTCAGGTGCAGTGCGTACCCTTGTCGACCTACGAGGTTCGGTAGTAACTTGATCAGAAGCTTCTTGATCATCATCATTGGCTTCCTCTTCAACCGTTGCAGGCTCCACAAAAACATCTTTCTGTGCTGCGCTCTGGTTGAAGCAGAGGTTCAATAACCTCATCAAGTTCTACCTTCCTCCCACTCAATTCTTTCGAGAGAAACTCTTTCTCGAGAAAGGACCCATTCTTAGCGACAAACACTTTGCCCTCGGATCTGAGATAGAAGGTGTACCCAACAGTTTCTTTTGGGTATCCTATGAAGACACATTTGTCCGCTTTGGGTTCGAGCTTTTCTGGCTGAAGCCTTTTGACATAAGCATCGCAACCCCAAATTTTGAGAAAAGACAACTTAGGTTTCTTACCAAACCATAGTTCATTCGGTGTTGTCTCAACGGACTTAGATGGAGCCCTATTTAAAGTGAATGCAGCTGTCTCTAACGCATATCCCCAAAATGATAGTGGCAAATCGGCAAGAGACATCATAGAACGCACCATATCTAATAGGGTTCGATTACGACGTTCGGACACACCATTACGCTGTGGTGTTCCAGGTGGCGTCAACTGTGAAACAATTCCACATTTTCTTAAGTGATTGCCAAACTCATAACTCAGATACTCTCCCCCTCGATCAGATCGTAGGAACTTGATCTTCTTGTTACGATGATTCTCAACTTCACTCTGAAATTGCTTGAACTTTTCAAACGTTTCAGACTTATGCTTCATCAAGTAAATATACCCATATCTACTTAAGTCGTCAGTGAAGGTGAGAAAATAACGATATCCACCGCGCGCCGTGACACTCATCGGGCCACACACATCAGTATGTATGATTTCCAATAAGTCACTTGCCCGTTCCATCGTTCCTGAAAACGGGGTCTTAGTCATCTTGCCCATGAGGCACGGCTCGCATGTGTCAAGTGATTCAAAATCAAGAGACTCCAAAAGTCCATCAGCATGGAGCTTCCTCATGCGTTTCACGCCGATATGACCCAGACGGCAGTGCCACAAGAAAGTGGTACTATTGTTATCAACTCTACATCTTTTGGCATCAATGTTATGAACATGTGTATCATCACTATCGAGATTCAATAAGAATAAACCCCCTACTTCGGGTGCATGACCATAAAAGATATTACCCATATAAATAGAACAACCTTTATTATCTGATTTAAATGAGTAACCGTCTCGCATTAAACAAGATCCAGATATAATGTTCATGCTCAACGCAGGCACTAAATAACAATTATTCAGGTTCATAACTAATCCCGATGGTAATCGAAGAGCGAGCGTGCCGACGGCGATCACATCAACCTTGGAACCATTCCCCACGCGCATCGTCACTTCGTCCTTCGCCAGCCTCCGTTTATTCCGTAGTTCCTGTTTAGAGTTGCAAATGTGAGCAACCGAACCGGTATCAAATACCCAGGCACTACAACGAGAGTTGGTAAGGTACACATCAATAACATGTATATCACATATACCTTGTTTGTTGTTGGCCCCCTTCTTGTCTGCCAGATACTTGGGGCAGTTCCGCTTCCAGTGGCCGTTCCCCTTGCAATAGAAACACTCAGTCTCTGGCTTGGGCCCAGCCTTGGGTTTCTTCACTGGATGAGCAACTGCCTTGCCACCCTTCTTAGAGTTACCCTTCTTGCCCTTGCCATTTTTCTTGAAACTGGTAGTTTTATTGACCATCAACACTTGATACTCCTTCTAGATGTCTGACTCAGCGACTTTCAGCATCGCAAACAGCTCGGCGATGGATTTGTTCATCCCTTGCATGTTATACTGCTGCACGAAGCTCTTGTAGCTAGGTGGGAGTGACTGGAGAATTCTGTCAATGATAGCCTCCTCCGGGAACACAAGTCCCAGATCAGCTATGCGGGTATAGTACCCAGACATCTTCAGTAAGTGCTCACTGACAGACGAATTCTCCTCCATCTTGCAAGCAAAGAATTTATCGGTGGTCTCATACCTCTCGATCTTGGCATTCTTCTCAAAGATGAACTTCAACTCCTGGAACATCTCATATGCTCCATGACGTTCAAAACGCCTTTGAAGTCCTCCTTCCAAGCTATACAACATGGCACACTGCACTACTGAGTAGTCATCCGCACGCGACTGCCAGGCGTTCATAACGTCCACAGAGGCCGGAGCGGGGGGTTCACCTAGCGGTGCATTTAGGACATAAACCTTTTGGGCAGCTGTGAGGATGATCCTCAGATTGCGGAGCCAGTCCACAAAGTTGCTCCCATCATCTTTCATCTTAGTTTTCTCTAGGAACGCATTAAAATTCAGGGGAGCTATTGCGGGAGCCATCTACAACCAAAGATTTGCAAAGACATCTTAGACTATTGTTCATGATAAGTGAGTTTTAACTAATCAAATTACTTATAACTCCCACTCAAATTGACATCCCTCTGGTCATTCGAGCGTGGCATGATCCAAATCCACCAACCCAAGTCCGATCATCACGTGAGATGAGGTGGTGTCAATGGTGAACATCTTCATGTTGATCATATCTACTATATGACTCATGCTCGACCTTTCGGTCTTCCGTGTTCCGAGGCCATGTCTGTACATGCTAGGCTCGTCAAGTTTAACCCGAGTGTTCTGCATGTGCAAAACTGGCTTGCACCCGTTGTATGCGAACGTAGAGTCTATCACACCCGATCATCACGTGGTGCTTCGAAACGACGAACCTTCGCAACGGCGCACACTCGGGGGGAACACAATTTTATCTTGAAATTTTAGTGAGGGATCATCTTATAATGCTACCGTCGTCCTAAGCAAAATAAGATGCATAAAAGGATTAACATCACATGCAAATCATAAGTGACATGATATGGCCATCAACTCGTGCTTTTGATCTCCATCTCCAAAGCACCGGCATGATCTCCATCGTCACCGGCGTAACACCATGATCCCCATCATCATGATCTCCATCATCGTGTCGCCATCGGGGTTGTCGCGCGCCCACCATGCTCTTACTACTATTGCTACCGTTTAGCGATAAAGTAAAGCATTACATAGCGCTTAATGATTGACACGCAGGTCATACAAAAATTAAAGACAACCCTATGGCTCCTGCCGGTTGCCGTATACATCGACATGCAAGTCGATATTAACTATTACAACATGATCATCTCATACATCAAATATATCTCATCATGTCTTTGGCCATATCACATCACATACATACCCTGCAAAAACAAGTTAGACGTCCTCTAATTTGTTGTTGCATGTTTTACGTGGCTGCTATGGGTATCTAGCAAGAACGCTTCTTACCTACGCAAAGCCACAACGGTGATATTTAAGTTGCTATTTAACCTTCTACAAGGACCGCCTTCGTCGAATCCGATTCAACTAAGATAGGAGAGACAGACACCCGCCAGCCATCTTATGCAACAAAAGTCGCATGTCTGTCGATGGAACCGGTCTCATGTACGTGGACATGTAAAGTTGGTCCGGGCCGCTTCATCCCATAATGCCGCTGAATCAAGAAAGACCAAAGAGGGAAGCAATCTAAACATCAACGCCCACAAACCCCTTTGTGTTCTACTCGTGAAAACATCTACGCAAGATCCTAGCTCATGATGCCACTGTTGGGGAACGTTGCATGGGAAACAAAAATTTTCCTACGCTCACCAAGATCAATCTAGGAGATGCATCTACGAGGGGAGAGTCGGATCCACATACCCTTGTAGATCGCTAAGCGGAAGCGTTCAAGAACGCGGTTGATGGAGTCGTACTCGCCGCGATTCAAATCGCCGAAGATCCCAGCACCGAACGGACGGTGCCTCCGCGTTCAACACACGTGCAGCTCGGGGACGTCTCCTCCTTCTTGATCCAGCAAGGGGGAAGGAGAAGTTGACGGAGAAACCCAGCAGCACGACGGCGTGGTGGAGATGGTGGTGGAGGAATTCCAGCAGGGCTTCGCCAAGCACTGCAAACTAGATGAAGATATTCGTGGGAGAGGGAGGGCAGCGCCGAGGCACGGACTTGTGTTGCTGCCCTCCCTCTGCCTCTCTTTATATAGGGGGGAGAGAGGGGAGGGGGCGCCCTAGGGTTTCCCCTAGGGGCCGGCGGCCAAGGGGGGGGCGGCGGCCAGGGCTAGGGTTTCCCCCCCAGGCGCCTTGCCCCCCAAGCCAAGGGGGTGCGGCTGCCCTAGGGGGGCCCAGCCCCTTAGGCGCAGGTGGAGGGGCCTAAGGGGGGCGCACAGCCCCTGTGTGGGCTGTTGCGTCTCCCCACTTATGGCCCATGAGGCCCGCAACACTTGCCGGGACCCCCCGAAACTCCTTTCGGTCATCCGACGACTCCCCGGTGCTCCCCGGAACACTTCCGGACTCCGATTCCCATCATCCAATATATCAATCTTCATCCCCGGACCATTCCGGAGTTCCTCGTCACGTCCGGGATCTCATCCGGGACTCCGAACAAACTTCGGTTACCATGCACTGTTCTCACTAACAACCCTAGCGTCACCGAACCTTAAGTGTGTAGACCCTGCGGGTTCGGAAACTATGCAGACATGACCGAGACACTCCCAGGTCAATAACCAATAGCGGGATCTGGATACCCATATTGGTTCCCACACGTTCCTCGATGATCTCATCGGATGAACCACGATGTCAAGGATTCAGGCAATCCCGTATACAGTTCCCTTTGTCTCGTCGGTATGTTACTTGCCCGAGATTCGATCGTCGGTATCTCTATACCTAGTTCAATCTTGTTACCGGCAAGTCTCTTTACTCGTTCCGTAATACATAATCCCGTGACTAACTACTTAGTCACTTTGAGCTCATTGAGATGACGTATTACCGAGTGGGCCCGGAGATACCTCTCCGTCACACGGAGTGACAAATCCCAGTCTCGATCCATGTCAAGTCAACAGACACCTTCGGAGATACCTGTAGAGTACCTTTATAGTCACCCAGTTACGTTGCGACGTTTGGCACACACAAGGCACTCCTACGGTGTCAGTGAGTTACATGATCTCATGGTCATAGGAACTTATACTTGACATGCAGAAAACTATAGCGATAACTGATACGATCAAAAGCTATGTTTAACGTTTGGGTCTTGTCCATCACATCATTCTCCTAATGATGTGATCCCGTTATCAAATGACAACTCATGTCTATGACCTGGAAACCGCGGTCATCTTTGATCAACGAGCTAGTCCTGAAGAGGCTTACTAGGGACACAAAGTTTGTCTATTTATCCACACATGTATTTAAGTTTCCAATCAATACAATTATAGCATGGATAATAAACGATTATCATGAACAAGGAAATATAATAATAACTCTTTTATTATTGCCTCTAGGGCATATTTCCAACAGTATCTTCATACCACAAAAGTGGACATAATCAGATACGCTAACACGATAACGTTGCAAAATAAAACAAGCATATATGGTGGTCTCAGCACTAGTTCCTACTTAACTGTTCAAGATACTTGAGGGGATGAACTAATAAACAGTAAGAAGTATAACTAGTTTATAAAATAATTTTCACTCCTATGGCTTTTCTAATCCATTTTCTAGGGTCACGTCCTACAGTCAACACACTGCTCTGATACCATCTGTCACGACCAAACCTCGAAGGATTTGAGTCTCTGTGCTTACCGTGCTAGTCCCTGGATCGAAATCGCTAGCACACACAGTATAGATGAATACCATAATACAAGTGCATCATTTATTACAACGTATGATCCAGAGTATATAAAATAAAACAATCTGCATAGCTCATGGCTAGCTATTATTCAATCACACAGCGGAAAGTAGCAGAAAAATAACGATGAGTCCCATCATAGCCCAACTGGCGATGCTGAGTGCAGACTCGCGACCCTAACGGTACCTTACTCGTCGTCTGAAAATCCTGCAACATGAGACGTTGCAGCCGTATAGGTCAATACATTGAATGTATTGGCAACTTACACAGGAGAAGTAATAAAGCAGACCTACATGTATATGCATAGAACAACAAAGGAAGGCTTGGGGGTTTATTTTGCAGAAAGCTGATTTTGTCCTCATAACTACCTAATAAATAGTCAATTTTTCATTTAATTATTTTAATACTACAATTGAATGCACAAGGTTGAGTTGGCAAAATCAACTCCAACCTACCCAATTATTAAGTTGCCCACAAATATTATTAAGTGTCACATCTGTCAAGATCATCCAACAACTGTAATGGCATAGTCGCTCAAAATTACCCATAACCGGGGGCATGGCTAATCATGATTAGTTTTACTAGTCGTCAACCCGTGCATTTGCACGGGCTAGTTTTTTTAATGATATACTTAAAAGGCATGCATACAATACCCAAAGGGCTATTATTCAAAAACATGAAAATTAGATTAGAAAAACACATTTGCATGCAAGTTAGTTGGTACCTACATAGAGAGGCCTTGTTGCATGCTTGCGGCACACTCCATGTACCACGATGAGAAGGAGAAGAGCAATGATGGAAGGACTAAGTTCCCGTGGTGAACTGTGGTGCACCAACCAAGTACACAATCCAGCCTATTGGTTGATAATTTTTTCTTTTTGACAAAAGCTAGATCGATATATAATTGTGAGTGATTTGCTGCGGATTCTTTGCATTCGTGGTTTATGTATGAGATTCGTGGGATGAATACTGTCTCAAGTAAACTTGCTTCTGCTATGTCAACAAACAAAATCAGCACTTCCAATTAGAGAGACTAACCAAACAATTCACTCCCGATTAAATTCGCCCATGTATATAGTAAAAAAAACTGCATACGAAAACAATATACGTGGCACATGAAAAAATGAACAAAATATGAATGTAGCTCATAGTCCAAACTCATTATATAGCACACAGTCAAATTCCAACAGACTGATAAAACTTTCAATCCATCGATTACAACAAAAATGTATTAGCACGTACCATTGATTTGCAAGGAAACACAATAAAAATACAACACGGTGCAGCTCTACGGTAACGGCAAAAACTACATGGCCAACGGCACCTACCAGTCCAGCCCTGGCGCCCATACCGGATATCGCCACAGTTCCCAACAACACCTTCTTCACCCTGCAGCTCTTCGCAAACTCCACTGCCGACCAATCCCTAGATGCAACACGCAACTCAAATTAGATTATCTTGTTCCAATAAGAGTAGCCTAAATTTTGGCATCTATAGGGTACACACGTCTGAGATTATAATCTAGATACATATGGAGCCATATGTCTATCGAACTAAGATGCTAGGTACACCAGCTATTAGCTGCATATTTAGAATTAGTTTACTTGTACGGTTACAGTATAAACTGCTCAATATGTATGTGATGGGATTCTGTACCATGGGTGGAGCCGTGGAGGTAGCCATCTAGACAACTCAATTAGTAAATAACAGTTGAGCAATGCATGAACCTGATTGGAAATTTATGAATGACGGAGACATTTGCCCCTGCCTACTGCAGCTGAGGTGCAAAACAACCCAAGCGTAAAGGCCACCGACAGGTACAGGCGGTTTCTCGACCTCGCAGACGTGATTCAAATCATACCATGCGGCCGTGACACAAATGACTTGAGGACAGAACTCCGAGGTTGTACTGCTGCTGATAGAATTTCCTCTCTATGAAAGATTGTCTTCCTTTAGTAAAGCTCCATGGCAGGTTGTCCGAGGAGGAGGTTATTGGATATTTTCTTTGCAGGGATTGGGCAGCAGGGTGTCTTCTAATGCCATAGATTAATGAGATGGAGAAATACATCACAAACTCTAAAATTAACTTCTGTAATAAAGATAAGTACAGGAAAGTAATATCCACAGTTGTGCTTCAACCCAAACTCCATGAGGTGTCCAAATAGTTGTACGTGAGAATATTTGGGATGCAATCTGGGGAGAGCACATAGACACGGTGGATGACAACCTGGTCATGGTGGTAGGGGTACTGGCTGGCCTGCAGTGTCGCCCATGAGCATCCGCCAAGCAGGCTGGCTCGAGCCTTGATTCCTTCCAAATCCAATCCAACACATAGCTATCACACAGCTCATCCGGCGACATGCACACATAGAAGTTGGCTTTTGATTATCATGAATATGCACGTGCACAACTACGTCCCGTTTAAACATGCACTTGTTCAATCTTTGTGGCCGAAAACTGTGGCGGTAGCAGCTCCCACCCACAACCAACTTTGATGAAAATCGACGGCCGCGTGATATGGAGACATGAAGGGGAGATGTGAGGGCGAGAACCAAATTCAAAGCAAAAGTAACAGTAGATGCAGATTCAAACCAGCAAGAAAAACAAACCTAGTCATAATAATCTCCTTCAACGCACTCAATTCACTCCTAACTTACTTTGTTCAGCTTGATAGAGGCTATGGATTTGTTTTCATTGCATAGAGAGAGAGAGAGAGAGAGAGAGAGAGAGAGAGAGAGATTACGGAGAAGAGGAAGCCTACGTGGATGGATTTGTTTTCCATGGAAGAGACCATGTAGTATAGGAGTAGATAGACACTATTTTTTCTTAGCAAGAGATAGAGATTGCTTTAAAAGAATTGAGGGAGAGATTACTTTAATTAGAGGAGGAAGAACGGTGGATTAGGATTGTGCCTCGTGGATTCTATTTTTATAACAGACAAACGATTGTGGGCCTTGAAGAATTACTTTTTTTCTTCAGAATTGAGCAAATTTTCAGCCCTGAATTATATCGGTGGATCTACACCGTAATAACTCATCGGTCCCACCAGATTAACGGCTCCTAATTACTGATTAATGTGGGAATTTCTAGGGAGTCTCTAATTAGTATAGGTATAGATTACTCTGCAGAGTTTTGCACACTTTACCCACTAGACTCAACCCGAAGATTGAGACGAACCCTTTCAGAAGTAGTCACCTCCACCCCCGGCAGCCGGTACACCTATCCATATCTACATCTGCTAGCATACCTGGGCGAGGATCCCACAACCTACTCAACTAAGCCAGAGCCCATATAGCTAGTGGTCGCGCATGGAAGCTACTAGTAATTAAGTCTGTCTGATCTTTTTGAGCCTGGGCGGCCGTCCACTTACATTCAGAGGGTATAAACCATGACGTTCTTAAGACCACCCATCAATACCACTTCCGCCCAGAGGTGAGTTAAGTCCTGAATTACTACTCAGTTTGTGAAATATTAATAATCCTCACATAAGCTCAATGTAAACAGGAACCAACCCCGTCTACAAGCATAGCAAAACTATACCTACCACGATTTGCAAAAGACGGGAGATAGTTCAACAATATAGCTCAAATTATAACGATCCTATAATGCATTAGTTTATAGTGTGGCAAAACCTACAATGCATAGAAAAACAATAGGTAAAGGATGATCAACATGTAACTTGCCTTGGTTCTGGTTCAAAAAGTCACACTCCTGACAATAGCTCGTGTCGCACTCCGGACAATCTACACGTTTCACACAATATAACAAATCAATCACCAAACTCAAATAAAACCAAAATAAAGCCAACAGCAAGAAAATTATTTTAAAACTCAAAAACAGCAGCAAAACAACATGTACAAATCATCTACATTGCACTACGGTCACAATGCGAAAAGAACCACTCGATTCCGCTAAACGGTTTAAAAGATATGGCCTCCGGAAGATTTAATTCAAATTCAAACGAATTCAAATTTGAACAGTGCAAACATGTGTAAAATTGGTACTGTGATGAAGAGATGATTTTTGTGAGTGCATAGGAAAAAGAATCACCTAATTTGGATAAACAGAATAAAAGATATAGCTATTTGAACTTTTGAAGAAAAACTGAAAAAGACAAAAAAGAACAGAAAACGCATGGGACTCCTGTGCTCGTCCTGTAGCTAACTGCCATGTGGCAGTTCCTGATTGGTTGGTGGCGTGAGCTCACCTCACGACAAACGAACGGCGGCGGCGGCTCGGGCGTCGACGGCGGCGGCTCTCCGGTGATGCTCCGGCGAAACAGAAGAGGCGGGCGGCTGCGGCGTGGAGTGGCGGAGGCTGTGGTGGTGTTGCACGGCGGCGAGGAGGCCTGTAGCGGCGGCGGCGACGAGGTGAACTGTGGCGGTCCTTCGGCGGCGGCGATGAGCTCATTCCCGTCGATTGTCTGTGCTTCCGGCGGCGAGAAGATGTCAGAGAGTTTCCCAGATGAGTGGTGAATCGAACCAAGTACTCGGAGGGGCTCGGATGGTCCTTACGGCGACGGAAAGAGGCGATGAACGGCGGCGAACAGCGGAGCTCGCGGCCAGATCCAACTCGCTCGGGCGTCGCGTGCGGCGGCAGAAAGAGGTCGGGGAGGAATTGAGGGGTGTGCCCTAGGGCCTGGGATCGCCCTAGACAACTTGGGCGTGCGCGGGGCGGCTCGGAGGCGCGATCCCGACTCGGGTCGCCTCGGCGTGCGCGCTCGGCGGCTGGTCCGGCTTGGTAAGGGAGACGGACAGGGGCGGGGCCCGCTAGCAGTGAGAGAGGGCGGTGGGTCGGGTTAGGTGCGGGTCGGGTCGGGTTAGCTGGCTCGGGCTGGTGCGGTGCGCTGCTGGGCCGCGGTGGTGTGGTGCGGCTGGGCTGGCTGCTGGGCCGCCCAGTGCGCTGCACGCTGCGCTGCGTTGCCTGGTGGGCTGGCCGCTGGCTAGCTGGCTGGCCGGCCGGCTCGCTTCTTTTTTTTTTACAACCAGCAGCAAAACAAAATAAATAAAATACAAAAACACAATATAAAATCTAGATAAAAATACCTAGGCACACAGTAAAAATAGCTCTACAACTATAAACTACAGGAACACTGGTTCCAAGCTAATGCAATTTTGTAAAATCATTTTGATGCATTTGGCCACTCAAACAGCAAATAAAACTCAAAAATAAATACTTTGAAGATTGCAAAAATTACCAGAACATACCAAATCAACTAGAAACATTATTCTGGACATTATGAACATTTTTAAAACAGGGGAGAAGTCATGTTATCTCCACTCCAATTAAATTGCCTTTAGTTGCATAATGAAAAGAATATTGCAGAAAGACAAATAATGCAATAAAAATATGATATGCAAGTGAATGATCTATTAACATCCAAATTAGGAAAATTGGGATGTTACAGTGGGGGGCGCGCCCCCTCCCCCTGGGCGCGCCCCCTGCCTCGTGGGCCCCCTGATGCTCCACCGACGTATCTCCGGATCCCACATATTCACTTTCGGGGAGAAAAAAATGAGAGAGGAAGAATTATCGCGTTTTACGATACGGAGCCGCCGCCAAGCCCTAATCTCTCTCGGGGGGGCTGATCTGGAGTCCGTTCGGGGCTTCGGAGAGTGGAGATCGTCGCCATCGTCATCATCAACCTTCCTCCATCACCAATTCCATGATGCTCATCGCCGTGCGTGAGTAATTCCATCGTAGGCTTGCTGGACGGTGATGGGTTGGATGGGATCTATCATGTAATTGAGTTAGTTTTGTTAGGATTTGATCCCTAGTATCCACTATGTTCTGAGATTGATGTTGCTATGACTTTGCTATGCTTAATGCTTGTCACTAGGGCCCGAGTGCCATGATTTCATATCTGAACCTATTATGTTTTCATGAATATATGTGTGTTCTTGATCCTATCTTGCAAGTCTATAGTCACCTACTATGTGTTATGATCCGGCAACCCCGAAGTGACAACAATCGGGACCACTCCCGGTGATGACCGTAGTTTGAGGAGTTCATGTATTCACTATGTGTTAATGCTTTGGTCCTGTACTCTATTAAAATGAGGCCTTAATATCCCTTAGTTTCCAATAGGAACCCGCTGCCACGGGAGGGTAGGACAAAAGATGTCATGCAAGTTCTTTTCCATAAGCACGTATGACCATATTCGGAATACATGCCTACATAATATTGATGAACTGGAGCTAGTTCTGTGTCACCCTAGGTTATAGCTTTTACATGATGAATTGCATCCGGTATAATTCCCCATCACCGATCCAATGCCTACGAGCTTTTCACATATTGCTTGTTGCCTATTTACTTTTTCGCTGCTACTATTACAAAAAAACTACAAAAACACTACCGTTACTTTTATTGTCGCTACCACTATCTCCATATTATTTTTCTACTAAACTACCTTGCTGCATATACTAAGTTTCCAGGTGTGGTTGAATTGACAACTCAACTGCTAATACTTAAGAGTATTTTTTGGCTCCCCTTGTGTCGAATCAACAAATTTGGGTTGAATACTTTACCCTCGAAAACTGTTGATATCCCCTACACTTGTGGGTTATCAATGTGTGTGCTGATGATGTTGCTATTTTTGGTTTTTTTTTATGTGGACTCAAGATCAATGTTTTCTTACAGAGTTATTACGAGTATTTGCTACTCTCCAGGCTGGAGTTAGATGCTAGCAAAGGAAAGATGTCAATTGCCAACGACAATATGAAATGCAGCTAGCGAAATACAAATGTGGCTACCATCCTATGTTAAACTTGGTTGTAACAGAATATTTCCTGAGGACCTGTTGTTTTGGCCAATATAACACTAGCTATTATCAATATTTTGAGGACCTGTTGTTTTGTAGGTGACGCCCTTAGTCAACAGTTTTGCTACTTTGCATATTCTGGGAGCAAGTACAAGTGAGGTTATATGTTATTTTTTGTTCACTTGATATTGTCAATATTCTGGGAGCAAGTACAAGTGATGTTTGCTGGAAGGAAGCTTGAGTGGAAATTCTCGTAATTCAATGGTTATTCTTCTAACAAAAAACTCGGTCTGTGCTTTTAAATATGATGTTGTTTTACTTGGAAAGATTGCATTTTTATACGTCTGCCCTATCTTATGTTAATATGTCAATCCCTATCTATCAAACAAGTTTTTCATATAGAGGGAACTGTGGCTGGAGGGGTTTGGGGGTTTCAAGGGGTTTTGAAGGGATTGGGTGGAAGGAAGGGATTCACCCAATCCTCTGATATCCCCCCTCCCCAAACCTCCCCAATCCCTCTGTGCCAAACGAGGCCTTATGGGACCAGATAAACGTGGCCCTAGAGGAGGTTGCGTATATGGGCACGCGAATGGAGCAACAGATTTGCCCCCCCCCCCACAACCCCGGAAGAATGGGCGACCAGGGCCGCCACTGCCCGCGCACATTCTAGGGCCATTAAGGCTCGCATTGCCGCATTCTAGCAGTGGCCGAATTTATTAGCTACTTCCTCTGTAAACTAATATAAGGTGGCACTCGGATGGATTTGGAAAGAAAATGCTCACAACATTGAAAAGAAGTTCATGAAATATTTGAAATGTTTGATATATTTTAATTCTTTTTAGAATTTTTATTGAAGAAATGAAAATGCAAACAAGAAAAAAAATCAAAAAAATAAATAAAAGTAAAGAGAATAAGAAACACGCAAGAGATCGAGAGGAAACCTGAGGAAAAATCGAGTGAGGAAACATAGAAAAGGAAAACAAAAAAATCCTCAATCATAACCATGTATAAGCACTGCAAAACTGATCGGAAGAAAGCTTGCAGAAGCTTTACAAAACCTGTGAAAAGAGCTCATGGGCCTTCTACGCACAAGACATTGTTTCGCCCATAATCATCCAGAAATAAGAGAAGAAGGCTCTACCGAGCCTCCTCAGAGCTCAGGCGAATCCGACCGTTCATCTCGTTTGCTTGATGGGTTTCGGGCCGTCGGATCGAGCCGCTGGACGACACAGCCCGTCGGATCAAAACGATCTACTGCTGGAATGAATAGTTCCACTCCCGGCTTGCCACCGCGCGTAATTCCAGCGACCCCCGGAGGGCATTTTCGTCATTTCGCGCACTGGGGGTATAAAAGGCGACGGCTCACGGGAGATGACCTAGCCGCCCCCTCCTTTCTCCCTCCCGCCCCCATGCCTCCTCTCCTCCCTCGTGGGTCGGCACCCTCCTCCTCCACACCGGACCGGGCAGGAGGATGAGCACCTTCCCTCAGGACCGGCTGAACGGAGAAGACCTGCCACCGTCGCTGCCGATGAGGACATCGTTGGTGAGCGCGGTCGCAGCCATGGACGAGCTCGAGCCCGGGCGTGTGGGCGCTTGGTGGCCGCTCATTCCCCCGCTGCCGTCGCTCGTTCCCCTACCGCCGCCGCCCCCATCTCCTCTCAACTTCCCATCGTGCCTAGCTCGAGCTGCTGAGGATATGAGGTCAGCCCACCCCCTTGCCTTCTCTTTCTTGTACGCTGCAGCCTATGAGTGCCAGGAAGATGATGAGGAGGCAGAGAGGGAGATGGTTCCGTTTGTTTACCCGCCTATTGTTAGTTTGGGATCTCATTTGGTTGCAGGTCCCCTCTGTCTGTTGACTGTTCGAGTTATGGGCTGACCACAGTAGTTATTTGTAATTCCGTTTGATGGCTAGGAGGTGGATATTTAGGTGAGGAAGCTCTACTTCATCAACAGGGCTGACCCATAAGCGTGATGTCGGTTAAAGGTGATCTTGCGGTACATCTGTTCTTCCTCTGTCCTAGGTTCGTCGTGCTTTCATTGGTTTTGATTTTGCCTTCGATTTTGATGCAGGGTAGTTGCTATCTCAGATCTCTCCTCCATCCTCTTGGTGCCCATGGCGTTCCTACGACTGCCATGTAGACGGATCTGGAGGTTGAACCTCTTTTCTCTCTATTCGTTTGGTATACCTTGATCATGTGCTGCTGGGTGAGCTTCTCCTCTAATATTGTGTGCTGCAGTCTACCTTGAGAAGAGGGATTAGCAATATTGTTTTCTTCTTGTGGAGGAGATTCTCAGATTTAGCTAGGTTCCAAAGAAGAGATTTTTCTTTGTCTTTCTTGATTTGTTTGTACCTTGCTGCCAAGGAAGGTCTTGGATCTAGCTAATTATTTACATATTACATGTTTGTTGCCTTGCTTGGCTTGTTGGCCATACTCTGTTCTATGTCCGTGTATGCGAGGAGGTGCTAGCTAAGATATATATGTATGCTTATATGTGTGTGTTTTCCTTGCTTCGGCTAAAGATGGACTGATTTTGCCCCAAAAGAAGCCATGAATATTGCAATTTGCTTGATTCCCACTTGTGTTGTTGTTAAGCATGGTTTATTTCTTTCAGGAGCCTATGTGATGTGTATATGTGTTGGTGCCTTTACAGAAGAACCATTATGCCTTCCTCTCGGTAAGCACGACAAGCTTTTACTTGTACCGTGAAACATGGTGTGGATCCTGTCAATGTTAGGTTTTCAGCTACATGAAAGTGATAGTACATTTTAGTTCTCCATGTTTATTATCATTCTTGACAATTTTATATTTACAGCTGCATGGAAGTGTTAGAACTTTTCAGTTCTCCATCCATGGTAACTATCAATATATAACTCCAGTTCATGTTCTTCTAATTCTACATGAGGGTATGAAAAATCCACGCTCTTATACATTACTACTACTTTACTTCATATATGTGTCTTGATAAATATGTGAAGGATGTGAGGTGTCGCTGATGAGACCTTTGTGCTGGCCAGTGATCGTGGGCAATGTTATATAGTTAGTTTGATATGTTATATGGTCCAGCTAGGTTCGAAGGAAGGGGATTTTTGGATCAGTCCCATATTCATGTTAGTTTTATCACAAATAGGTGAAATTTACTTCTGTGTATTGTTGCTTCAAGTTAAAGTTTGGTCACTTGTTTCAAGGTCTACCCTGCCATCATTTCTATAAAAAGAAACAAATTATTTATTTATAGTCGACTGCCATTTTTCCTTTTGGCTATGTGTTGGCCGCCCTTCATCCGCGGCTGCTAGCGGGCACTCTCGCAATGCCGCGGGTCCAACAGCGTGATGCAGCCACGCGGTGGTGGTGGCCATCTCTGCCTCTTGCGGTGACTTTGTATAATACAAGTCAAGTTTTAAGCTCCGCGACGGCCGAAAAACCAGAGCTCTTACACTAATTCAGTAATTTTATGAACCAGAGATCTGCATCTTCCGCATAATATTACTCAGACACTGCTTCTATTCTTTGTTGATATATACTGTTTACTAAAGGATTTTTTCTTCCCATTTTCTACTCTTGAATTAAAGATCTCTTACCAGTTAATGGCAAATATTTATAGACATCTCATGTAAATATACAATTTGATCAAAGAACGGGTGAGGAGTCTCCATCGTAGACAGTTTTTTGTATTTCGATTTGTGCCATGTATTGCGATCACACTAACTGAACCTCTGTTTATGTTGTATATCTTTATCTGAGCTTTGTAAAATAATGATATTTCCCCTAAAGTTTTGTAACCATTCGATTAGAAATTTAGAATGATATTTCCTGAAACTGTCATACAATTATGCATTTTGTTGCTGTTAGTTTTTTAATGGTAAGATTTGAAACATTAACAAATTGACTTTAGAACCACATTTCTAGAGTTATAGTTTATATTTTGGTTGTTGAATGATCGGTTTACTGCGTTGCACATTTTTGGCTGTAGGATTTGTTGTTCTGCACCATTTATCTTCATTTCTTACTGCTGCCACTGATTCTGAGCGTTCAGATGAAACACCATGTTATCTATATAGTAGCTTGATCGCTACAATGACCTGTTGACTGCCACTTGTAATTCAGAAGAGTTGACTCTTCTAAACTATTGGTTGATTTGGTTGAGCACATCTTCGTGTTGCGACTGTGACTCCTTATCATATACTTTTTGATGTGCTAATGCTATTCCTGTTGTAGGTGCCAGAGAAGCTCCCAGTGTCCCATGTGTTGGCAGGCAATCAACATGAAGGACCCTATGAGGTAGAAATTCTACTTTATGTAAATAATTAGTATGCATTGTGACGCCCCCGATTTGACCGTACATTAATCATGCACGCAAATGTGTACGACCAAGATCAGGGACTCACTGGAAGATATCATAACACAACTCTAGACACAAATTAAAATAATACAAGCTTTATATTACAAGCCAGGGGCCTTGAGGGCTCGAATACATAAGCTCGAAACACAAGAGTCAGCGGAAGCAATAATATCTGAGTACAGACATAAGTTAAACAAGTTTGCCTTAAGAAGGCTAGCACAAAACATCAACGATCGAAAAGGCAAGGCCTCCTGCCTGGGACCTCCTAACTACTCCTCGAAGCCGAACTCCACGTAGAAACATCTTCGGGATCCTCTGGCTCCTGGACTCCACCATCTGGTTGCGTCATCCGAGAAGAAGGGACAAAAGGGGGAAAAGGGGGAGCAAAGCAACCGTGAGTACTCATCCAAAGTACTCGCAAGCAAGGATCTATACTACATATGCAATGGTATCTGTGTAAAGGGGTAATATATGTGGACTAAACTGCAGAATGCCAGAATAAGAGGGGATAGCTAATCCAAACGAAGACTACGCTTCTGGCAACCTCCATCTTGCAGCAGTAGAAGAGAGTAGATGGAAAAGTAACAAGTGTCAAAGCTTTTGGCAGCCTCCGTCTTGAGTAGCTGAAGAGTTCACCATGTAACCTCGTATAGCATAATCCTACCCGGCGATCCTCCCGCACATCACCCTGTGAGAAAGCAACCACCGAGTTATCTCTGGAACTTGTCTGGGTGTGTTTTATTAAGTATCTAGTTCTAGTTGTCATAAGGTCAGAGTACAACTCCGGGTCGTCCTTTTACCGAGGGACACGGCTATTCGAATAGATTAACTTCCCTGCAGGGGTGCACCACATAACCCAGCACGCTTGATCCCATTTGGCCGGACACACTTTCCAGGGTCATGCCCGGCCTCGGAAGATCAACACGGCGCAGCCCTACCTAAGCACAACAGAGAGGTCAGCACACCGGTCTAAACCCTAAGTGCACGGGGGTCTGGGCCCATCGTCCAATGCACACCTGCACATTGCGAGGGCGTCCGGTAAGCAGACCTAGCCTCTCCTAATACCAGAGTAGGCGTTCCGGTCCAATCCGGCGCGCGCCGCTAAGTCGCTGACGTCAAGAAGGCTTCGGCTGATACCACGACGTCGAGTGCCCATAACTATTCCCACGTAGCTGGTTAGTGCGTATAGGCCAATGACCAGACTCGGATCAAATACCAAGATCCCGTTAAACGTGTTATTATGAAATAACCGCGGACAACGACCAGGGCCAGGCCCACCTGTCTCCTAGGTGGTCGCAACCTGCCCTGTCGCTCCGCCACAAAGTAACTATCAGGGGGCTGGCGGGAACCCAGGCCCACCACTACCTGTGTGGAACCACCTGCCCCTTCAGCCCCCATATCCGAATCATCATCATGTGTATGTAATAGTATAATATATACCCGTGATCACCACCCGAGTGATCACGGCCCGATAGTATAGCATGGCAGACGGACAAGAATGTAGGGCCACTAATGGAGTACTAGCATCCTATACTAAGCATTAGGATAGCAGGTAAAGGTATCGACAATGGTAGCAACAATGACAGGCTATGCAGCAGAATAGGATTATCGAAAGCTGTAACATGCTACACTACTCTAATGCAAGCAGTAGAGAGAAGAGTAGGCGATATCAGGTTGATCAAGGGGGGGGCTTGCCTGGAAGCTCTGCAGTCGAAAGGAATCTTCGGAAGCGTAGCCGTAGTCAAATACCGAAGCATCAATGGTCTCGAGGTCTATCACGGTTTCGGAGTCTACCGAAAAGAAGCAACGAAGGGGAAACAAATAAATAACAGAGCAAACAATAGCATCACAAAATATAACAAGGCAATACGCGGCGCCAGGGGTGAGTTAACGCAGGGATAGGTGATACCGGTGAAGGGGGAAAACATCCGGGAAAGTATTCCCGGTGTTTGACGTTTTCGGACAAACGAAACGGAGGGGAATGTTGCATGTTCGCTATGATAGAGATGTGTGGCGGGCGAACAGACCGCGTATTCGGATTCGTCTCGTCGTTCTGAGCAACTTTCATATATAAATTATTTTCATCCGAGTTACGGATGATTTTATACGATTTTTCAAAGATTTAGACAATATTTTGAAATTATAACTAATTCGAAAATAAAGATTAAACGCTACGGGTACCCAGCTCTGTGTACACAGAAGTGTACACAGAAGATGACAAGTGGGCCAGGGGGTTCTTGTTGACCAGTCAATGTTTGACTGGTCAATAGGGGTAGGGCCCCCTGTCATTGACTCACCAAACTAATTACAGATTAATTAGCCATTTAATTAGGGAAAAGATTGAAATCAGCCGGCTGAAAACCAGGCTCACGTCCACCACTTGCTCCTCTCCCCACGTGGACATGGCCCCACACGTGTCTCCACTTCTCCGCTCCTCCCAGCCTATCTTCTTTAGTCTTGTCTCTGCTACAACAAGCAACCCCATAACTCTCCCGCTGCTGGACCTGCTCTCTCCCCCTCGCGAGCCATGGCCGGCCTATTTCTCTCGCTGCTCCGGCAGCTCGACCACCACCCTCTTGCACCTCTGCCTCTATCTGCCCTCCAGGCTCCGCCTCCCTGTGCGCTGTCCCGCTCGACCCTGCGTCACTGTCTGCAACATCACCTCTGAGAGAAGTTTCGGAAACAACAGCGTTGTTGCGGAACGGTGGCAAGGGAAGACGACTGTGCTAGTGCGCGGCGCGGCCAGTGATCTTGTAATTTTTGCAACAAGAGTCTTGTTGCAGAAAATTAGAGAAGAAGAGCTGCAATAAGGATTTTTTTTGCAAAAAATTATAGAAGTGGATGTTCTGCAACAAGTCTTGTTGCGAAAAAATAGAGAAGAGGAGGCTCTGCAACAAGGGTGTTGTTGCAAAAATTACATAAAAGAAGATTCTGCAACAAGGGTCTTGTTGCAGAAATTGGAGAGAAGGAAATTATGAAACAAGAGCATTGTTGCAAGAAATTACAGAAGAAGAACTAATAGCTCAGCATACACAATTGGATGGCTCACGACCCGGCCGATCTTTTAAAAAGATCAGCCGGCGGACGCGTAGTACGCCCCATTTAATTATGTTTTAGCTTATTAATTAACTATATTTATTAATTAATAATGTCCTTTTAATCTCTTTTTTTAACAAAAGTGAGGGCCCATGGGGCCCGATGGCAGTGGCACAAGGCCATCCCAGCGGAGCGGGTTAACGGGCAGAGGGGCATGGGCGTGGGCGCCCGCCCAAACGACGCACGGGCGCGTGGGCACGCCGGGGCGCCGGCGCCGGCGCCGAGCGCGGGCTCGACGGCCGGAGACGAGGCCAGCGGCGGGCATGCGGGTCCGGTGAGGTCAGGTGGCGGCAGGCACGTGCCGGCTTGGTTGGGCGCGGAGGCCAGCCGTAGCAGCAGCGGCGGGGAGGCGCGGCAGGTGGAGGACTGCAGCGGGCGATGTGGCTGCAGTTGAAGTAGCTGAAGGAGCAGCAGACAGGAGCAGTTACCAGGGCAGAGCAGCATCGATAGCAGCAGCTAGGGGTAGTAGCAAGCAGCTTTGGTTTTTTGATCTTAGTACAAGTCCACTGGAGCATACCCGTACGCACAAGATAGCAAGCAAGCTAGCTAGCATGTTAATCGATTAACAGTAACCAAAATGTACAATACGCATCTCGCCGGAACTAGCTCTAGTTGATTTCGATCAACTCCACAGAGAAGAACAAGACATTGTGATTTATTCCAACAAGCATCAAAGTGCGGCTGCAGTAGAGGCAAAGCGGCGCGCGGGTGGCAGCGGTGATGAGCGAGCACTGGCGAGTGCACGGCCAGGAACTGCAGCAGCAGCACGCGAGCGTGCACACAGACGTGGAACTCGAGTGACCATGGCGGACCGGGCTTCGTCTACGGCGAGGAAAGTCCATTGGTTGAAAACTACTAAAATAGAAGAGGGGAAACACGGCGGTGCTCACTGGGATGCTTGTAGGGGCCTCGCGGAAGTCGGGGAAGGCCGTGGTTGATCGGATCGACGGCGAACCGTGGCGGATCCAGTCGGGGACGATGTACGAACGTGACGTCTCGACGATGATCCGCGGCAAATGGCTAGACGTCGACGATGTAGAAGACGCCTACGATCCTCCTGGATAAGTGGAGGCGGCGAGGGGCGGCCATCGGACACGGGAATGACGGCAGTGCATCGGGCGCGGCGGTGAGACCGATCCAGAGTGTGAGAGAGAGGAAGAGCGGCGCGAGGGGGAAAGCAGTGAGAGAGGTAGCTAGGGTTTGGTTCGAGCGCCTGGGGGTAGAAGTAGGCGGGGGTGACCGGTCGATGGCCGCCACGGCGATGGCCGCGGCCGTGGCGGGCATCGGTGGCAGCCACGGCTGCAATGAACAGGGGGAAGGGGGAAACAGGGGCGTGCTGGGCCGGCCTAGTGGCCAGTTGGGCCAAAGCCCAGGGGAGGGGTGAGGCCTTTTTTTATTTTTGTTGAACTTTTATTTTTCTTTTAACCTTTTCTGTCTATTAGTTTTATTCAAAACTTCGCGTCACCTTAGCTTAATAACAATATGAGACCAACACCTAATTTAGAGTTTTAGTTGAACCCTCTGCCACAAAAAGTTTTCTTCTCACAAACAAAATAGTTCAACATTTTAGAGATTATAAAAGGCATTTAAACGATTGTTTAATCCACTGTTTTAAATATTTTTGAGCACTTAAACATTTTATAAAAACTTGGTTTATTCACCAATAATACTTATGAATTATTTTCTATAATTGCACATTTAAGTTTTGACATTTGAAAACTTTTAATTTTGACTTTGTTTTAAAATTTGAATCTGAACCGGTTTCGAACCGAAGCGAGTTTAGTAATAGTAATCATGGTGACGTGGCATCATTACCGGAGGGTTACTGTAGCTTGATTACCCGGGCGTTACAAATCTCCTCCACTACAAGAAATCTCGTCTCGAGATTTAAGCGGTGGAGTAAGGGGGGGGGGGAAGTGTCGGTAGCGAAAACCTAACGAGTCTTCTCGGTCTTGGCTGCCTTGTCGAAGAGGTTGATACCTTTCGTTGATGTCTTCATTTCTCTGCTTCAAGTCATCGTGATCAAGTCGTCATCCTTTCTTCGGGATCTCCATCGTCCTACGAACGCAACCAGGGGGGAAACTCCGGAAGAACGCATCTCCACAAAGCTGGGCATCTGACGATGAACCCAATGGGAAGTACATGAGGTACCCCACGAGTTGTATTTCAGTGAATTCGTTGAGTGCAATATACGATGGTGCCAAAGTTTCAAATGGGTAGGCAGTCATTCGATGCCTAGACATAAGCTGGAATGGGGGCTTGAACAACGAGAATAACATGGTGTTTGATTCCAGGATGAATAATGGTATAGAATTTTAGCCCGTGAATCACATACGAAGCCAGGTGCAAAGGATATATTAGAATCCGGGTGGTAAAGATGAGTCAGGTTTCGATCCAGTGGACCTGTGGGTTATGGGCCCACCATGTGGGTTGAAAATAGGAAGGGTGGTGATGTCTTGCACGATCTCGTAAACAAGGTATGTCAGAGGATAGCATGCCAGTTATGTCGGTAACAACATCGGTACCAAGGGCAAGGGACGTAGAGAACCATTTTCTTGCTCGTTGAACGAGGCGAACCAATAGGCAAGGTTCTCGCCCATTGGTGGCTACCGAAATGTTATCAACAATAGTAACAGGGTCTTACTGACAGGGTTATACACCAAGGTGTTTACATAAGCAGAAAATTATTACTTCTTAGAGTATATGTAGAACGAAGAAAGGTTAAACAAACAAATGGAAAGGAAAATTGTGATTACACACAATCAATAGGAGTATATCTTTCCCATGGACAAGCAGAACATGGCATACAGGGTTGGAGAGCAAGTATCCAACCATTCAGATAAAGAGGCAAGGATTAATCAAGATGTTACCCATACAACTGTGTTTGGATAACTGACCAAGAAACATTTAGCATTGGGCTTCAAATGCTCTTGTTGAAAAACGGAGTACCACAGACATGCTTCGAGATAGCATTGGCATGGTCTTGAAGCAAAGGTCAGACTTGGATACACAAAGGATTCATCGGGAACAACTTATAGAATAAGTCTTACAATTTCCTCTTGGAAGAATGGTTATCCTTGCAAAAGAGATTATAAGGTTAGGTCCTCCAGCCAGGGGTTCTAGGCATGACATCATATTATTGAGTCATCAAAGGACCAATATTATTACTCCTGGAAAGTTGTCCCAGCCATCTTATCCGACCGAGATTCAGATCCGATTGGTGCCATGATACCTCAGACTCGGGATGTTTGAGAAGAAATGGTGCAACATTAATCGACGAAATGACTTGTAAGATTCTCGGAAAATGAACTATGGGAGCGGGTTCCCGAAACAATAGTTCATCATTAAACCAAGGAGAGGATGGGGAGGTGGCTGATGGGCTTAGCGACAATTCATCGAGAATTCCAAACGGAGGGATTTCCACAATGATGTGAACAAGAGGATGACACATATCAATTCAAATGATATAATGTTGTATGCTCGAGGAAAACATACACCATTAATCATTAGGTGAAAGGTGTGCCCGAAATATGACCTTAGGCAGCAAGATCAATGTTAGAGTGACGATTCAATAACCAACAGTCTAAGAACGAATTGTTGATCGTTAACTTCAAAGCAATAGGGTTGCTAGAAGTGCAGAACTCAAGCGGCATCTTTAGCATATTGGTATCCCGATTGAAAACAACACGGGGACCAAGGAAGAATGGTGATGGTGACAAGTATCATCATACCGAGAATTTCTAAGAGGTGAAGCAATCCCCACCACATTCTCGACATGAAAGACAGTAATACTTCAATGCAGAACACAACACTAGCTGGAGAGCAAGTGGTATTCATAATGTGGACAAGTTCACGATGAAAGGAAGTCAAGTGTGTTGTCGATGATAATAAAAATTCATCGAGGGCAAGGAGGGTATTTCTCATCATGAACGCAGTCGACATCTCGGAAGAAGTCAAAGTGTTGAAGGTGATCCGACACATTTGCCGGGAGGTTTCAAGAGGATGCAAGCAAACAACAACGGCAACAAGCAAGGGAATGACGGAGTGGTACGTTATAGGATCAATATATAAGATGAAAGCTCAGAACCAAAGTTGCCTTTCAAGACAAGCAACATGATGCTGAAAGCCCGACGTAAGTCGTGCTCACACACTGAAGGATTCGTGCACCAGAGAAGGACGAGGTAGCACAGTCAAAGATAGCAAGACCAGGATGCAGCCGATAGCGTGGGAATGACCAGATTGAGTGCAGAATTTCCCAGTAAAAATACTAGCGGTATTTGATTTGTAGTGCGGAATAATTTCACTAGTCGGTGTCCCCGGTTGACAACAACCCAGAACCCGCAGGGTGATTACGACAAGGAAAGACATTACTTCAACAAAGTTAGTTAGACGTGGTGCAATGGCAAGACATCTTCGAGATACCAGGGGGTAATACTCAAAGGCAGAACATGATAGAATTGAACCGGTTCATTGAAGTATGATAGTAGATACTTCAACCTTGTCAAATATTGACGAGGCACTGGAATGAATTCCCATTAGATATATCAGATCAGGACAGCATGGTCGGAACCATAACTGTAAGGAATCAATTGAAGAATACCGAAAGAATCATACAGCTGGATAATCATTTTGCAAGAAGCTTCCGAGAGGGTCTACATCATTTTCATGGGCATGAACACAAAGTTCAAGGTCGACTCCCACTTCTTTAATGCAAATCATTTCATTTACCTCTTGCTTTGATAAAACTGTAATGTTGGAATTTTATCCGGTAGAACACCGGAAGGGTATGTCTTGTGAAAACTTTCGGGTTCTCACGAATTAGGGGAAGGCATAGGTTCAACCCATCGGGCATCTTAGTAACATATACTACAAGTTTCAAAAGTCAAAACACAAGCTCGATAGCAGAGCATGGTTGGTCAAGCAAAGGATATAATTTACCACAGAAATTATGTATCAGGGGAAGAACTCACAAGGTGATTGAATATGAAGGATACTGTCGGATAACAATCCAACAATGGATCGGGCAATCCACAATGGAGCTGATGTGAGTATCGATACTCACTCAGAGGAAGAAAGAATGCAGAGGCCTCAGATTCAAGAATCACCTTATCAGTCTGATGCTTGAAATAGAAAGAAATTATGGTTTCCAAAAGGGAAGGATCAAAAGCAGACGCTCTGATCAAGGATGGATAAGGTTAAAACACTTAGTTCGACAATCAATAAAGGTTTGAATTGCCGAGAACCAACTCATGTCCGGAATGACGTCTGAGTTGGAAAGAAAATTTTTAGAAAGTATAACCGGATGACTGTGTGCATACGCACACATTGAATCAATAGGCTCAAAATGGATAAGGCAAGGGATGCTAACGAAGACTATTAGTCATATGGAATTAACCATAATGCAAGCAGGTAAGAATTTCAAGAGTAACAGGGTGCATAGGATTTTCGAAAAATTGAAAAGTATTCCATAGAATTTTGTGAGACGCATGAACAATCGAGAAGAACGGGTCCTCGATAAATGTGAGGAAATAACCGTACGGGTTTTCATGTGATATAAAACTGCAAGACAGAAGGATTCTCGGGACAACGGAGAATATTACGAGGCATCTTGTAACGACAAGAGCAACGAGTAACGATCGTGAGAATGACAAATGCACACAGATATTCGTAGGGATATATCGGTGGCAGTGAATTGCAAAGGGGATGAGCATAAGGGTCTCGGGAAAAATATCGAGGGATATCCTCAGAATCTTCTGACGAAGCAGGTGATCTTCCGGAACGAGGGCTCTCCGGGAGAAATAGTTGCGAGAACCTAGAGTCAGAGTTAGTAGAATCTTTTAACCCGAATAGAAGAGAGATTAGAGTCCTAGAGCATAGAAAAGGAATAAAGATCCTAATACCACCCAATGGCGACGTGGGCCCATAAGGCACACAGCCATGTTAGTAAAAGTTTAGCAATGTCTAGACTCGACTTCAGCCAAGGAGTTTGGAAGGGGGATTCCTACAGGCAGTCGGCTCTGATACCAACTTGTGACGCCCCCGATTTGACCGTACACTAATCATGCACGCAAATGTGTACGACCAAGATCAGGGACTCACTAGAAGATATCATAACACAACTCTATACACAAATTAAAATAATACAAGCTTTATATTACAAGCCAGGGGCCTCGAGGGCTCGAATACATAAGCTCGAAACACAAGAGTCAGCGGAAGCAATAATATCTGAGTACAGACATAAGTTAACCAAGTTTGCCTTAAGAAGGCTAGCACAAAACATCAACGATCGAAAAGGCAAGGCCTCCTGCCTGGGACCTCCTAACTACTCCTCGAAGCCGAACTCCACGTAGAAACATCTTCGGGATCCTCTGGCTCCTGGACTCCACCATCTGGTTGCGTCATCCGAGAAGAAGGGACAAAAGGGGGAAAAGGGGGAGCAAAGCAACCGTGAGTACTCATCCAAAGTACTCGCAAGCAAGGATCTATACTACATATGCAATGGTATCTGTGTAAAGGGGTAATATATGTGGACTAAACTGCAGAATGCCAGAATAAGAGGGGGATAGCTAATCCAAACGAAGACTACGCTTCTGGCAACCTCCATCTTGCAGCAGTAGAAGAGAGTAGATGGAAAAGTAACAAGTGTCAAAGCTTTTGGCAGCCTCCATCTTGAGTAGCTGAAGAGTTCACCATGTAACCTCGTATAGCATAATCCTACCCAGCGATCCTCCCGCACATCACCCTGTGAGAGAGCAACCATCGAGTTATCTCTGGAACTTGTCTGGGTATGTTTTATTAAGTATCCAGTTCTAGTTGCCATGAGGTCAGAGTACAACTCCGGGTCGTCCTTTTACCGAGGGACACGACTATTCGAATAGATTAACTTCCCTGCAGGGGTGCACCACATAACCCAGCACGCTTGATCCCATTTGGCCGAACACACTTTCCAGGGTCAAGCCCGGCCTCGGAAGATCAACACGTCGCAGCCCTACCTAAGCACAACAGAGAGGTCAGCACGCCGGTCTAAACCCTAAGCGCACGGGGGTCTGGGCCCATCGCCCAATGCACACCTGCACGTTGCGAGGGCGGCCGGTAAGCAGACCTAGCCTCTCCTAATACCAGAGTAGGCGTTCCGGTCCAATCCGGCGCGCGCCGCTAAGTCGCTGACGTCAAGAAGGCTTCGGCTGATACCACGACGTCGAGTGCCCATAACTATTCCCACGTAGCTGGTTAGTGCGTATAGGCCAATGGCCAGACTCGGATCAAATACCAAGATCCCGTTAAACGTGTTATTATGAAATAACCGCGAACAACGACCAGGGCCAGGCCCACCTGTCTCCTAGGTGGTCGCAACCTGCCCTGTCGCTCCGCCACAAAGTAACTATCAGGGGGCTGGCGGGAACCCAGGCCCACCACTACCTGTGTGGAACCACCTGCCCCTTCAGCCCCCATATCCGAATCATCATCATGTGTATGTAATAGTATAATATATACCCGTGATCACCACCCGAGTGATCACGGCCCGATAGTATAGCATGGCAGACGGACAAGAATGTAGGGCCACTGATGGAGTACTAGCATCCTATACTAAGCATTACGATAGCAGGTAAAGGTATCAACAATGGTAGCAACAATGACAGGCTATGCAGCAGAATAGGATTATCGAAAGCAGTAACATGCTACACTACTCTAATGCAAGCAGTAGAGAGAAGAGTAGGCGATATCAGGTTGATCAAGGGGAAGGGGCTTGCCTGGAAGCTCTGCAGTCGAAAGAAATCTTCGGAAGCGTAGCCGTAGTCAAATACCGAAGCATCAATGGTCTCGAGGTCTATCACGGTATCGGAGTCTACCGAAAAGAAGCAACGAAGGGGAAACAAATAAATAACAGAGCAAACAATAGCATCACAAAATATAACAAGGCAATACGCGGCGCCAGGGGTGAGTTAACGCAGGGATAGGTGATACCGGTGAAGGGGGAAAACATCCGGGAAAGTATTCCCGGTGTTTGACGTTTTCGGACAGACGAAACGGAGGGGAATGTTGCATGTTCGCTATGATAGAGATGTGTGGCGGGCGAACAGACTGCGTATTCGGATTCGTCTCGTCGTTCTGAGCAACTTTCATATATAAATTATTTTCATCCGAGTTATGGATGATTTTATACGATTTTTCAAAGATTTAGACAATATTTTGAAATTATAACTAATTCGAAAATAAAGATTAAACGCTACGGGTACCCAGCTCTGTGTACACAGAAGTGTACACAGAAGATGACAAGTGGGCCAGGGGGTCCTTGTTGACTAGTCAATGTTTGACTGGTCAACAGGGGTAGGGCCCCCTGTCATTGACTCACCAAACTAATTACAGATTAATTAGCCATTTAATTATGTTTTAGCTTATTAATTAACTATATTTATTAATTAATAATGTCCTTTTAATCTCTTTTTTTTAACAAAAGTGAGGGCCCGTGGGGCCCGATGGCAGTGGCACAAGGCCATCCCAGCGGAGCGGGTTAACGGGCAGAGGGGCATGGGCGTGGGCGCCCGCCCAAACGATGCACGGGCGCGTGGGCACGCCGGGGCGCCGGCGCCGAGCACGGGCTCGACGGCCGGAGATGAGGCCAGCGGCGGGCATGCGGATCCGGTGAGGTCAGGTGGCGGCGGGCACGTGCCGGCTTGGTTGGGCGCGGAGGCCAGCCGTAGCAGCAGCGGCGGGGAGGCGCGGCAGGTGGAGGACTGCAGCGGGCGATGCGGCTGCAGTTGAAGTAGCTGAAGGAGCAGCAGACAGGAGCAGTTACCAGGGCAGAGCAGCATCGACAGCAGCAGCTAGGGGTAGTAGCAAGCAGCTTTGGTTTTTTGATCTTAGTACAAGTCCACCGGAGCATACCCGTACGCACAAGATAGCAAGCAAGCTAGCTAGCATGTTAATCGATTAACAGTAACCATAACGTACAATACGCATCTCGCCGGAACTTGCTCTAGTTGATTTCGATCAACTCCACAGAGAAGAACAAGACATTGTGATTTATTCCAACAAGCATCAAAGTGCGGCTGCAGTCGAGGCAAAGCGGCGCGCGGGCGGCAGCGGTGATGAGCGAGCACTGGCGAGTGCACGGCCAGGAACTGCAGCAGCAGCACAGGAGCGTGCACACAGACCACTATAAGAAATATGTCAACTTATGACCTTTTGTTAGTGATCTTGGAAGAATTGGTCATAGATCTATGACCATTTCAGACCAATTGGTCAAAAGCTGTTCGGGGGGCTCCAAACCCTAAACTATAACGACCATTTTGGTCATAAAGGTCATAATTTCCTTACACGAAATGGTCACAAAACAGATAGCACTGGTTGTAGCTTGATTACCCGGGCGTTACATGCATTCACTCACAAGAAAGCAGTCTGGACTAGAAAGTCGCACACTGCCTTTGCGATTTTGTTGTTGAGTAACATTTCTTTGTTTATGTACGTACCTGCACACAAGAAATCGGTTTCCTTGATTTTTATCATAATTTTTTATGTGAATGGATCCTAAGCTACAAACTGGCCACTAAAGCTTTATATGTGGATTTACAGGTATAGCCTTTTCTTCTTTCTCTTGGTAGCGTGCATTCAATCATGGGTCATGTTGTTGTGCTCGTCTTTTTTATGGTGTTGTAGAGAAGCTCCTTATTGAAAAAATTTCAGTCTATATTATCTTCGAAAGTAGCATTATTTATGATCAACCGAATTTTCATGTTTTTGATGTTTTTCCTATCTGGGCTCTAATAGCTATTATTGAATCTACCTTCTCAATATTACTCTACCTCTTACAAATTTACCATTTGATTTCTTAATTCTAGATAGCTGCTATTGGTTGATTTAAGAAAAGTATACCTTGGAATCATAGTTCAGTTTAATTCTAGATAGTTGCTATTGGTTGATTTATTTACATCACTTTTTTTGTAGTGACACGTGAATCTCACATGAAACCTGGTCACGGAAATACTTGCGTCCATTTGTTCTTTCTTTCCATGGTAAACTAGGCCCCATGGAAGCACGATAATGTCTCATAAATTAGCATGGATCAAACTATACTTTATAAAAAGCATGGAGTAAAGTGGTGTTTTGTTGTATTGATTGCTTTTGTCAAGTCAGTTTTTGTCATCACTATATATTAGCTAATCTGGTCCATACTTGCATAATAAACCCATTTTTACATGCAACTGGATTTTCCGTTCTTTTAATAGAGTTTAGCTGACTTCCAGATTGTTTATTAGCTTAGGCACTCCTGTATTTTTCTCTCTGCTTGCTATACTTCTTTTTAATATATTTTTTGGAAGGATCAGTATTAAACAATAAATGAAAGTACACTTGCTCCTGCAGTGAAGCAAATACTGCTGCTCGATGATAATCCAGGTGTAGAAGTGATGTTTCTTTTCTAGCTTAAATA
Organism: Secale cereale; assembly: GCA_902687465.1. Lineage (NCBI taxonomy): Eukaryota > Viridiplantae > Streptophyta > Magnoliopsida > Poales > Poaceae > Secale > Secale cereale. The sequence goes on along the minus strand of LR738709.1, from coordinate 65,164,766 downwards.
TTTTTCTTACCATTGTTGCTATATTTTCTTTGCTCATCTTTCCAGTTCTATTATTTCTGGAGTTTTTTTATGTGTGCTTTGGGTGAACAATAAACACACATAGGAAAGTGACTTCTCTGTTGGAGACTGTAGCGCATACAAAGATATACTCACATGTGTCACTTGGTACCTTGGATCTACAAGCATAGCTGCTCTGCTCTACATGAAAAGGACCTGCAAAGTTATTTGAACCTAGAGATTGCGAACTGATGCTTGGATGTGTGCATTTGAGGGCTGTACATGTTCTCTGCAACGGAAATTGTTTGATGCAAGATAGGCTTGCATTATTTATTTGTCCGTTACAATGATAAGGTCTTTTTTTAAGTAGATAATGAAATAGTAGAATACGCTTCTTTCATTTGTAGATAGTTGCCAAAACTGGAAATAAATCTTTGTTTAATTGTATTTGCATGTTCTCCATTGTAGGACAGAAATATGACTCGAGGGGAGGCTGACGAGGTTTGCCATATATCTTCATTTATGTATGGACGGATGTGAGAGCATGCTTGGAGGGGATTGGTCTTGCCACGTTCTGGCCGTGACTGCCTATTATCATGGTGAGAGATAGTTCATGTGTCATTCAGGCCTTATCAAGCAATGAGCATTACATAGAATGGTTGCCATATTCAGAGGGATGCTGAAATATTAACTGATTGCAAGTTCATGTTAGCCAAAAGAGAAAAATAGAGCAACTCACGAGACAGCGGCCTTTCTCCACCAAACAAGAGTCATTGGTATTTGGGACCTGTTTTCCCGGACATAGTAGCCCATGAAATTGACACTGATTATTATCCTTAATTTCAAATCAATACTATGCAAGACTCTTGTCCTGCCTATGCTTCATCTTGTTTTCGCAGTGTTCTTGAATCTAGATCTATTGTTTACATATGTGTTTATTTAATGTCTTTAGTTGAAAGAATTACTAAGAAGGCTAGCTCAGGTTCTAAAACTGACGAAGCATACTATATAACCGCAATATAAAACAGAGACATGGACAATTTATCTCTGGTGCGTCATGAGAAGCACTATTAATAACTACAAGAATGTTTGATTTAAATTATATGTCAGATTTGCCATGCTTTCCAATATTCACTTCTGCTGCAAGTGCATCTATAATTGCAGCTTCAGGAAGTGTGTGGTTTGAAGATAGGAGAAGTAGTTCAATTACAGAAATGTTTGAATGGGAACTTATATGAATTGGCCTCAAGTACACAACCAGTTCTTTCTTTGGTGAGATGTATGTGTTCTGTCATGGTTATTCTCATTAGGTGGCTGCACTTTTTTTTCTCAATTTGTGTTTTGAATTTGAGGTTGCAGATGTGTGCCATGATTGTTTATATACATGTGTAAGTAAAAAAAAATCATTGGGCTCCCTTTTGCTTCATACCATCATTTAACGTCTGTGTATTCTATCTGATTAGCTTTCCTTAGTGCCGTTTGATGAGAGTTATTCTTGTTGCCCGGTACACATCTTGTGCTCCTATGATGGGGCAGATGATGTTAATTAATTAATTATTGGAATAAAATGATAATCCATTGGGCTCCCTTCCTTCCTCATGTCTTTTCTTTTTCATGTATAGTACTTCATTGCTTCCTGCATGTGATTCCATTTGATTTCACTTTGATTTTGTTTTCTGCAGATCATTTCTTGGTGGCTGCTAATGAATCATGTAAGGATGGCGCAGAACTTGTTGAAATCTGAGATGGGCCTATAGCCCATATGACAATTTCAGATTTGATCTCTAAGGGCCCATGTAGATGGCATGACAAAGTGGTGGGAAGTTTAGTCCCACCATGCTAGTGGAAGGAGAGTTGGAGTGGTTTATAAGGGATTCTCTCCCTCATGCTATTGGAGCTTGAGAAGAGATGAGGCCCTCGCGCACTCCTCCTCCTCCGCTCGCCACGCCACGCCTCGTCACGACGCGCCGCGCCGCGGGTTGCGGGATTGAGCCGAGCCGATCTTTGACAGGTAGGGCCACGATCTGAGACGTCGGATCGTGGGCTACCGACTTGGACGTGGGTTCGGCCCACGTTTCTCCACGCGCGGCCGCACATATATATGTGGGGCGCTGCCAACCCTAGCCGCCGCAACATAGAACGCATCTGCCTCCACGCCCGCCGTCGTCCCTTTGCTGCTGCTGCCGCCGGTGACTCCATCCCGTCCGCCGCGTACACGGTCGACGGGAGAGCAGGTCTCCGAAGCCTTGGTGTGGCTGATGTTATCTTGAACATCAAGCTACTGAGAGATAATGAGGGTGGGATTACACTTTTGCAATCCCATTATGTTGAGAAGGTGTTGAGTCGTTTTGGATACTCGGACTGCACACCATCTCAAACACCATATGATCCTAGCGTGTTGATTCGAAAATCCAAAGGCACGGCTATAGATCAATTGAGATACTCTCAAATCATTGGTTCACTGATGTACCTAGCTAGCGCTACGAGGCCTGACATCGCTTTTGCTGTGAGCAAACTGAGTCGGTTTGTATCAAAACCGGGTGATGTACATTGGCATGCTATTGAAAGAGTTATGCGTTATCTGAAGGGTACTATGAACTATGGACTTCACTATACCGGATACCCGTCGGTACTTGAAGGGTATAGTGATGCGAATTGGATCTCTGATGCTGATGAGATGAAGGCCACAACTGGGTATATGTTTACTCTTGGAGGTGGCGCTGTTTCCTGGAAGTCTTGCAAGCAAACGATCTTAACGAGATCGACAATGGAAGCAGAATTAACAGCATTAGACACATCTGGTGTCGAAGCGGGATGGCTTCGAGATCTCTTGTTGGACTTGCCATTGGTTGATAAACCGGTTCCGGCTATCCTTATGAACTGTGACAATCAGACCGTCATTACCAAGGTGAAGAGTTCAAAGGACAACATGAAGTCCAACAAACACATAAGAATGAGATTAAAAGCTGTCAGAAAATTGAGAAACTCCGGAGTGATAGCGTTGGAATATGTCCATACGGCTAAGAATCTGGCAGATCCCTTTACAAAAGGGCTATCACGTGTTGTGATAGATAATGCATCGAGGGAGATGGGCATGAGACCCACATGAGTTGCCATGGTGGTAACCCAACCTATGTGATCGGAGATCCCGTGAAGTAGGACCTGGGAAAACAAGCCAGTGGTGAACTGAGGAGAGTAACTATACTAACCCACTCCGCTGGAGATGCAATACTCTCAAAACTGTATGGGAGGATGACTACTGTCTTAATGTGTTCCAAGGCTTATATGTATAAGCAAGATGCTATCCTACAGAGCGATCTTTGGAGGAACACACCTATATGAGCCCGACTGCTGGTCACAGTCTATGAGATTGGGGTGATCTCTAGTAAACTCATGAATAGGTCAGGAGTGTGACTTATATGCTCCACCCGAGGGGTCGGCCTTCGGTAGCCTAGTACTAGTAAGACTTGTGGTGAAGCTTCTTTACGCCAAACTGACAATTCAAGGCATAGTCCATTGTTCAGTTGTAAAGGAGTGTAGCTACTTGTTCTAGGTGAAGCTCAACCTTAACAGGTCTTCACTGAAATGCTGGTATATTAAAACAGTGAATGGAACGAGGGAACACGATGTGCCCTTGAGATCTGGTGGGGGATTGCTGAATTTAGTAATGGGCTTTAGGCCCATAAGAGAATTTCAGAAAAATCTCCAAGGGCCCATGTAGGTGGTGGGATGACAAGGTGGGAAGTTTAGTCCCACCATGCTAGTGGAGAAGGAGTTGGACTCCTTTATAAGGGTCTCTCTTCTACATGCTATTGGAGAGTGAGAAGAGAAGGAGCCCTCGCGCACTCCTCCTCCGCCGCCCGCCTCGCCACGCCACGCCTCGCCACGACGCGCCGCGGGTTGCGGGAATGAGCCGAGCCGAGCTCATACCTACGCGCTTATTTTTGTCGGTCAGGAACGGAGAATACGTAACGGACACGACACGATCCGAGACGTCGGATCGTGGGACTGTTACCGACTCGGACGTGGGTTCGGCCCACGTCTCTCCGCCCAGCCGCCTATATAAGCAGCGTTAACGCAACCCTAGCCGCCACGAGAATCAGATCACATCTGCCTCACGCGCCTTTGTTCCTTTGCTGCTGCTGCCGCCGGCGACTCCATCACGGTCGACGGGAGAGCAGGCCTCCGAAACCCCGCCTCTCCGGTTCCTGTACGGGGAAGAGGGGCGATTAGGTTTTTGGGGAGCGATCACGCGACTGCTCGCCTCCGTCCGTCTGCTTCGTCTACGTCCGCGTCGTCCTCTTCATCGCCATGGCTTCACCAAGCGAAGCTGACCGTCTCGCCCGCGAGAAGGCCGAATCCGACAAGAAGGCGGCAGAGGATGCTCCCACTTCTATTTCAGAAGCGTATGCCTCTCCAGAATCTGACTACTGGAAGGAAGCGGTCCGTAGCGAGATGGATTCCATCATGGCTAACGGGACATGGGAGATTACTGAGCGTCCCTATGGTTGCAAACCATTGGGATGTAAGTGGGTGTTCAAGAAGAAGCTTAGGCCCGATGGTACGATTGAAAAGTACAAGGCTAGGCTTGTGGCCAAGGGCTATGACCAAAAGGAAGAGGAAGATTTCTTTGATACTTATTCACCTGTGGCCAGACTGACCACCATTCGAGTATTACTCTCGTTGGCGGCCTCGCATGGTCTTCTCGTCCACCAAATGGATGTTAAGACAGCTTTCCTAAATGGAGAGCTAAACGAGGAAATCTACATGCAACAGCCAGATGGCTTTGTGATAGACGGTCAGGAAGGAAAAGTGTGTAGGTTGATAAAATCTTTATATGGCCTGAAACAAGCACCTAAGCAATGGCATGATAAGTTTAATACAACACTGACATCTGTTGGCTTCGTTGTTAATGAAGCTGACAAATGTGTATACTATCGCCATGGTGGGGGCGAAGGAGTTATACTGTGCTTGTATGTTGATGACATACTGATATTCGGAACCAACCTCAAAGTAATTGAGGAGGTCAAGTCGTTTCTATCTCAGAACTTTGAGATGAAAGACCTTGGTGTGGCTGATGTTATCTTGAACATCAAGCTACTGAGAGATAATGAGGGTGGGATTACACTTTTGCAATCCCATTATGTTGAGAAGGTGTTGAGTCGTTTTGGATACTCGGACTGCACACCATCTCAAACACCATATGATCCTAGCGTGTTGATTCGAAAATCCAAAGGCACGGCTATAGATCAATTGAGATACTCTCAAATCATTGGTTCACTGATGTACCTAGCTAGCGCTACGAGGCCTGACATCGCTTTTGCTGTGAGCAAACTGAGTCGGTTTGTATCAAAACCGGGTGATGTACATTGGCATGCTATTGAAAGAGTTATGCGTTATCTGAAGGGTACTATGAACTATGGACTTCACTATACCGGATACCCGTCGGTACTTGAAGGGTATAGTGATGCGAATTGGATCTCTGATGCTGATGAGATGAAGGCCACAACTGGGTATATGTTTACTCTTGGAGGTGGCGCTGTTTCCTGGAAGTCTTGCAAGCAAACGATCTTAACGAGATCGACAATGGAAGCAGAATTAACAGCATTAGACACATCTGGTGTCGAAGCGGGATGGCTTCGAGATCTCTTGTTGGACTTGCCATTGGTTGATAAACCGATTCCGGCTATCCTTATGAACTGTGACAATCAGACCGTCATCACCAAGGTGAAGAGTTCAAAGGACAACATGAAGTCCAACAAACACATAAGAATGAGATTAAAAGCTGTCAGAAAATTGAGAAACTCCGGAGTGATAGCGTTGGAATATGTCCATACGGCTAAGAATCTGGCAGATCCCTTTACAAAAGGGCTCTCACGTGTTGTGATAGATAATGCATCGAGGGAGATGGGCATGAGACCCACATGAGTTGCCATGGTGGTAACCCAACCTATGTGATCGGAGATCCCGTGAAGTAGGACCTGGGAAAACAAGCCAGTGGTGAACTGAGGAGAGTAACTATACTAACCCACTCCGCTGGAGATGCAATACTCTCAATACTTTATGGGAGGATGACTACTGTCTTAATGTGTCCCAAGGCTTATATGTATAAGCAAGATGCTATCCTACAGAGCGATCTTTGGAGGAACACACCTATATGAGCCCGACTGCTGGTCACAGTCTATGAGATTGGGGTGATCTCTAGTAAGCTCATGAACAGGCCAGGAGTGTGACTTATATGCTCCACCCGAGGGGTCAGCCTTCGGCAGCCTAGTATCAGTAAGACATGTGGTGAAACTTCTTTACGCCAAACTGACAATTCAAGGCATAGTCCATTGTTCAGTTGTGAAGGAGTGTAACTACTTGCTTTAGGTGAAGCTCAACCTTAACAGGTCTTCGCTGAAACACTGGTATATCGAAACAGTAATTGGAACAGAGGACACAATGGGCCCTCGAGATCTGGTGGGGGATTGTTGAAATCTGAGATGGGCCTAGAGCCCATATGACAATTTCAGATTTGATCTCTAAGGGCCCATGTAGGTGGCATGACAAAGTGGTGGGAAGTTTAGTCCCACCATGCTAGTGGAAGGAGAGTTGGAGTGGTTTATAAGGGATTCTCTCCCTCATGCTATTGGAGCTTGAGAAGAGATGAGGCCCTCGCGCACTCCTCCTCCTCCTCCGCTCGCCTCGCCACGCCACGCCACGCCACGCCTCGTCACGACGCGCCGTGGGTTGCGGGATTGAGCCGAGCCGATCTCACTCCTATGCGCTTCTTTTTGCCGGTCAGGAACGGAGAGTCTTTGACAGGTAGGGCCACGATCTGAGACGTCGGATCGTGGGCTACCGACTTGGACGTGGGTTCGGCCCACGTTTCTCCACGCGCGGCCGCACATATATATGTGGGGCGCTGCCAACCCTAGCCGCCGCAACATAGAACGCATCTGCCTCCACGCCCGCCGTCGTCCCTTTGCTGCTGCTGCCGCCGGTGACTCCATCCCGTCCGCCGCGTACACGGTCGACGGGAGAGCAGGTCTCCAAAGCCTCGCCTCTCTGGATCCTGTACGGGAGAGGGGCGAATAGGTTTTTGGGAAGCGACTACGCGACTGCTCGCCGTTCATCTACTTCCTCTACGTCCGCGTCGCCCTCGTCATCACCATGGCCACTGACGCCGAACGTGCCGCCGCCCAGAAGATCGAAGCCGACAAGAAGGCAGCCGAGGACGCTGCTGTCGTCACCGCTGCCGCGGCCTCTGCATGGCCTACTGGAGGGTATAACTCGTTTATCCCGCTCCTTCTGTTTTCTATTTTAGGCATGCTAGCGTTATACGTAGATCTGTCTACAATTAGCGTAGTATGTGCTCACATGATTGAATATCAGTATGCTATTATTTGTGTCAATGCCATGCTAGTAATTAATTCGTGGATTAAATTAATCGGAAAATTGCCTATTTACTCAGCAGAACTCACCAGAGGAAAAAGACCGAACTGCGGAGTTTCCCCATTGTTAGAGCTCTTGCTACATTCTTCGAGGATATATTTCCTATGAGAGATAGGCAAAGCACTTCTAGACAGGAATCTGAGGAGACTCCTGAGCCTGCCATTCCTATGGAATACTATGAACGAACACATGATGAGAATCCTGAGGAGGATGACGAGGAAACCCTTGGTAGGGGAAAGAGACAAAGGACTGCAAAGACCTTTGGTGATGATTTCTTCGTGTACCTCGTGGATGATGCTCCCACTTCTATTTCAGAAGCGTATGCCTCTCCAGAATCTGACTACTGGAAGGAAGCGGTCCGTAGCGAGATGGATTCCATCATGGCTAACGGGACATGGGAGATTACTGAGCGTCCCTATGGTTGCAAACCATTGGGATGTAAGTGGGTGTTCAAAAAGAAGCTTAGGCCCGATGGTACGATTGAAAAGTACAAGGCTAGGCTTGTGGCCAAGGGCTATGACCAAAAGGAAGAGGAAGATTTCTTTGATACTTATTCACCTGTGGCCAGACTGACCACCATTCGAGTATTACTCTCGTTGGCGGCCTCGCATGGTCTTCTCGTCCACCAGATGGATGTTAAGACAGCTTTCCTGAATGGGGAGCTAAACGAGGAAATCTACATGCAACAGCCAGATGGCTTTGTGATAGATGGTCAAGAAGGAAAAGTGTGTAGGTTGATAAAATCTTTATATGGCCTGAAACAAGCACCTAAGCAAGGGCATGATAAGTTTAATACAACACTGACATCTGTTGGCTTCGTTGTTAATGAAGCTGACAAATGTGTATACTATCGCCATGGTGGGGGCGAAGGAGTTATACTGTGCTTGTATGTTGATGACATACTGATATTCGGAACCAACCTCAAAGTAATTGAGGAGGTCAAGTCGTTTCTATCTCAGAACTTTGAGATGAAAGACCTTGGTGTGGCTGATGTTATCTTGAACATCAAGCTACTGAGAGATAATGAGGGTGGGATTACACTTTTGCAATCCCATTATGTTGAGAAGGTGTTGAGTCGTTTTGGATACTCGGACTGCACACCATCTCAAACACCATATGATCCTAGCGTGTTGATTCGAAAATCCAAAGGCACGGCTATAGATCAATTGAGATACTCTCAAATCATTGGTTCACTGATGTACCTAGCTAGCGCTACGAGGCCTGACATCGCTTTTGCTGTGAGCAAACTGAGTCGGTTTGTATCAAAACCGGGTGATGTACATTGGCATGCTGTTGAATGAGTTATGCGTTATCTAAAGGGTACTATGAACTATGGACTTCACTATACCGGATACCCGTCGGTACTTGAAGGGTATAGTGATGCGAATTGGATCTCTGATGCTGATGAGATGAAGGCCACAACTGGGTATATGTTTACTCTTGGAGGTGGTGCTGTTTCCTGGAAGTCTTGCAAGCAAACGATCTTAACGAGATCGACAATGGAAGCAGAATTAACAGCATTAGACACATCTGGTGTCGAAGCGGGATGGCTTCGAGATCTCTTGATGGACTTGCCATTGGTTGATAAACCGGTTCCGGCTATCCTTATGAACTGTGACAATCAGACCGTCATCACCAAGGTGAAGAGTTCAAAGGACAACATGAAGTCCAACAAACACATAAGAATGAGATTAAAAGCTGTCAGAAAATTGAGAAACTCCGGAGTGATAGCGTTGGAATATGTCCATACGGCTAAGAATCTGGCAGATCCCTTTACAAAAGGGCTCTCACGTGTTGTGATAGATAATGCATCGAGGGAGATGGGCATGAGACCCACATGAGTTGCCATGGTGGTAACCCAACCTATGTGATCGGAGATCCCGTGAAGTAGGACCTGGGAAAACAAGCCAGTGGTGAACTGAGGAGAGTAACTATACTAACCCACTCCGCTGGAGATGCAATACTCTCAATACTGTATGGGAGGATGACTACTGTCTTAATGTGTCCCAAGGCTTATATGTATAAGCAAGATGCTATCCTACAGAGCGATCTTTGGAGGAACACACCTATATGAGCCCGACTGCTGGTCACAGTCTATGAGATTGGGGTGATCTCTAGTAAGCTCATGAACAGGCCAGGAGTGTGACTTATATGCTCCACCCGAGGGGTCAGCCTTCGGCAGCCTAGTATCAGTAAGACATGTGGTGAAACTTCTTTACGCCAAACTGACAATTCAAGGCATAGTCCATTGTTCAGTTGTGAAGGAGTGTAACTACTTGCTTTAGGTGAAGCTCAACCTTAACAGGTCTTCGCTGAAACACTGGTATATCGAAACAGTAATTGGAACAGAGGACACAATGGGCCCTCGAGATCTGGTGGGGGATTGTTGAAATCTGAGATGGGCCTAGAGCCCATATGACAATTTCAGATTTGATCTCTAAGGGCCCATGTAGGTGGCATGACAAAGTGGTGGGAAGTTTAGTCCCACCATGCTAGTGGAAGGAGAGTTGGAGTGGTTTATAAGGGATTCTCTCCCTCATGCTATTGGAGCTTGAGAAGAGATGAGGCCCTCGCGCACTCCTCCTCCTCCTCCGCTCGCCTCGCCACGCCACGCCTCGTCACGACGCGCCGCGGGTTGCGGGATTGAGCCGAGCCGATCTCACTCCTATGCGCTTCTTTTTGCCGGTCAGGAACGGAGAGTCTTTGACAGGTAGGGCCACGATCTGAGACGTCGGATCGTGGGCTACCGACTTGGACGTGGGTTCGGCCCACGTTTCTCCACGCGCGGCCGCACATATATATGTGGGGCGCTGCCAACCCTAGCCGCCGCAACATAGAACGCATCTGCCTCCACGCCCGCCGTCGTCCCTTTGCTGCTGCTGCCGCCGGTGACTCCATCCCGTCCGCCGCGTACACGGTCGACGGGAGAGCAGGTCTCCGAAGCCTCGCCTCTCTGGATCCTGTACGGGAGAGGGGCGAATAGGTTTTTGGGAAGCGACTACGCGACTGCTCGCCGTTCATCTACTTCCTCTACGTCCGCGTCGCCCTCGTCATCACCATGGCCACTGACGCCGAACGTGCCGCCGCCCAGAAGATCGAAGCCGACAAGAAGGCAGCCGAGGACGCTGCTGTCGTCACCGCTGCCGCGGCCTCTGCATGGCCTACTGGAGGGTATAACTCGTTTATCCCGCTCCTTCTGTTTTCTATTTTAGGCATGCTAGCGTTATACGTAGATCTGTCTACAATTAGCGTAGTATGTGCTCACATGATTGAATATCAGTATGCTATTATTTGTGTCAATGCCATGCTAGTAATTAATTCGTGGATTAAATTAATCGGAAAATTGCCTATTTACTCAGCAGAACTCACCAGAGGAAAAAGACCGAACTGCGGAGTTTCCCCATTGTTAGAGCTCTTGCTACATTCTTCGAGGATATATTTCCTATGAGAGATAGGCAAAGCACTTCTAGACAGGAATCTGAGGAGACTCCTGAGCCTGCCATTCCTATGGAATACTATGAACGAACACATGATGAGAATCCTGAGGAGGATGACGAGGAAACCCTTGGTAGGGGAAAGAGACAAAGGACTGCAAAGACCTTTGGTGATGATTTCTTCGTGTACCTCGTGGATGATGCTCCCACTTCTATTTCAGAAGCGTATGCCTCTCCAGAATCTGACTACTGGAAGGAAGCGGTCCGTAGCGAGATGGATTCCATCATGGCTAACGGGACATGGGAGATTACTGAGCGTCCCTATGGTTGCAAACCATTGGGATGTAAGTGGGTGTTCAAAAAGAAGCTTAGGCCCGATGGTACGATTGAAAAGTACAAGGCTAGGCTTGTGGCCAAGGGCTATGACCAAAAGGAAGAGGAAGATTTCTTTGATACTTATTCACCTGTGGCCAGACTGACCACCATTCGAGTATTGCTCTCGTTGGCGGCCTCGCATGGTCTTCTCATCCACCAGATGGATGTTAAGACAGCTTTCCTGAATGGAGAGCTAAACGAGGAAATCTACATGCAACAGCCAGATGGCTTTGTGATAGATGGTCAGGAAGGAAAAGTGTGTAGGTTGATAAAATCTTTATATGGCCTGAAACAAGCACCTAAGCAATGGCATGATAAGTTTAATACAACACTGACATCTGTTGGCTTCGTTGTTAATGAAGCTGACAAATGTGTATACTATCGCCATGGTGGGGGCGAAGGAGTTATACTGTGCTTGTATGTTGATGACATACTGATATTCGGAACCAACCTCAAAGTAATTGAGGAGGTCAAGTCGTTTCTATCTCAGAACTTTGAGATGAAAGACCTTGGTGTGGCCGATGTTATCTTGAACATCAAGCTACTGAGAGATAATGAGGGTGGGATTACACTTTTGCAATCCCATTATGTTGAGAAGGTGTTGAGTCGTTTTGGATACTCGGACTGCACACCATCTCAAACACCATATGATCCTAGCGTGTTGATTCGAAAATCCAAAGGCACGGCTATAGATCAATTGAGATACTCTCAAATCATTGGTTCACTGATGTACCTAGCTAGCGCTACGAGGCCTGACATCGCTTTTGCTGTGAGCAAACTGAGTCGGTTTGTATCAAAACCGGGTGATGTACATTGGCATGCTATTGAAAGAGTTATGCGTTATCTGAAGGGTACTATGAACTATGGACTTCACTATACCGGATACCCGTCGGTACTTGAAGGGTATAGTGATGCGAATTGGATCTCTGATGCTGATGAGATGAAGGCCACAACTGGGTATATGTTTACTCTTGGAGGTGGCACTGTTTCCTGGAAGTCTTGCAAGCAAACGATCTTAACGAGATCGACAATGGAAGCAGAATTAACAGCATTAGACACATCTGGTGTCGAAGCGGGATGGCTTCGAGATCTCTTGTTGGACTTGCCATTGGTTGATAAACCGATTCCGGCTATCCTTATGAACTGTGACAATCAGACCGTCATCACCAAGGTGAAGAGTTCAAAGGACAACATGAAGTCCAACAAACACATAAGAATGAGATTAAAAGCTGTCAGAAAATTGAGAAACTCCGGAGTGATAGCGTTGGAATATGTCCATACGGCTAAGAATCTGGCAGATCCCTTTACAAAAGGGCTCTCACGTGTTGTGATAGATAATGCATCGAGGGAGATGGGCATGAGACCCACATGAGTTGCCATGGTGGTAACCCAACCTATGTGATCGGAGATCCCGTGAAGTAGGACCTGGGAAAACAAGCCAGTGGTGAACTGAGGAGAGTAACTATACTAACCCACTCCGCTGGAGATGCAATACTCTCAATACTTTATGGGAGGATGACTACTGTCTTAATGTGTCCCAAGGCTTATATGTATAAGCAAGATGCTATCCTACAGAGCGATCTTTGGAGGAACACACCTATATGAGCCCGACTGCTGGTCACAGTCTATGAGATTGGGGTGATCTCTAGTAAGCTCATGAACAGGCCAGGAGTGTGACTTATATGCTCCACCCGAGGGGTCAGCCTTCGGCAGCCTAGTATCAGTAAGACATGTGGTGAAACTTCTTTACGCCAAACTGACAATTCAAGGCATAGTCCATTGTTCAGTTGTGAAGGAGTGTAACTACTTGCTTTAGGTGAAGCTCAACCTTAACAGGTCTTCGCTGAAACACTGGTATATCGAAACAGTAATTGGAACAGAGGACACAATGGGCCCTCGAGATCTGGTGGGGGATTGTTGAAATCTGAGATGGGCCTAGAGCCCATATGACAATTTCAGATTTGATCTCTAAGGGCCCATGTAGGTGGCATGACAAAGTGGTGGGAAGTTTAGTCCCACCATGCTAGTGGAAGGAGAGTTGGAGTGGTTTATAAGGGATTCTCTCCCTCATGCTATTGGAGCTTGAGAAGAGATGAGGCCCTCGCGCACTCCTCCTCCTCCGCTCGCCTCGCCACGCCACGCCTCGCCTCGTCACGACGCGCCGCGGGTTGCGGGATTGAGCCGAGCCGATCTCACTCCTATGCGCTTCTTTTTGCCGGTCAGGAACGGAGAGTCTTTGACAGGTAGGGCCACGATCTGAGACGTCGGATCGTGGGCTACCGACTTGGGCGTGGGTTCGGCCCACGTTTCTCCACGCGCGGCCGCACATATATATGTGGGGCGCTGCCAACCCTAGCCGCCGCAACATAGAACGCATCTGCCTCCACGCCCGCCGTCGTCCCTTTGCTGCTGCTGCCGCCGGTGACTCCATCCCGTCCGCCGCGTACACGGTCGACGGGAGAGCAGGTCTCCGAAGCCTCGCCTCTCTGGATCCTGTACGGGAGAGGGGCGAATAGGTTTTTGGGAAGCGACTACGCGACTGCTCGCCGTTCATCTACTTCCTCTACGTCCGCGTCGCCCTCGTCATCACCATGGCCACTGACGCCGAACGTGCCGCCGCCCAGAAGATCGAAGCCGACAAGAAGGCAGCCGAGGACGCTGCTGTCGTCACCGCTGCCGCGGCCTCTGCATGGCCTACTGGAGGGTATAACTCGTTTATCCCGCTCCTTCTGTTTTCTATTTTAGGCATGCTAGCGTTATACGTAGATCTATCTACAATTAGCGTAGTATGTGCTCACATGATTGAATATCAGTATGCTATTATTTGTGTCAATGCCATGCTAGTAATTAATTCGTGGATTAAATTAATCGGAAAATTGAATATTTACTCAGCAGAACTCACCAGAGGAAAAAGACCGAACTGCGGAGTTTCCCCATTGTTAGAGCTCTTGGTGCCCGAACAAGCCCTCTATCTCGATTCTCCCTTCGCAGCTCGGCTCCACCGACCAGGTCAGTCCTCATTAATGGACACATGGTTTGTTTTCCTTTTGAACTCTAACTGTGTGCCCGCCTCTGAGTAATTTCTTGGATCCACGTGTTCTGTTCAGATGGCGATGGCCGACGAAGAGCTCGATGCCCATGGCACGTCAGGTTCCGCTGGCTCCACTAACAGCCGTCTACGGGCGCTTGCACAGGTCAGATGAAACCCATCCTGTCCCATCTATGATTTTACTGGACGGTTGCAAATATATGATGAGTGTGTGACTCAGGAATTTTTATAATCAAAATAATTTCTCACAGATGTAAACATTGCTAACTCTGCAAAGAAACACGCATCTGATCTAGGGATTATTGATGCTCGCAGATAGTAGTAAAGAAATAGTGATATTTAGATCCAGGCAGTGTGATGATTTTAACTCTATTTCTTTGATGTGCTCTTCGTGTAGTTAATAGATCTGTAGGTATCTCCTCGATTGATTAGATGTTGTCTAGGCTTTCTATGTAGATGTATTTTGTTTAGAAAGCGCAAGCATTCTACGTGCTAATTAGATTTCTGTCTTTGAAGGTGATCATATTGATCTTACCTTATCAACTGCTCTTACTAAAACAAGTTATATTTTCAACTGATTAATAGCCCCGTTGTTCTTAAAAATGCTTTAATCGATAGACTTAACGTATCTTTTTTTATCACTATGACTGCTTTTATCCGTGACTGGTTTCTCTGATATCTCTCCCGTGCTGTGATGCAATTACTGTAAGCAGCTCCTCGTGGCCTTATGTTTATGTTCTCGGGCACTGCAGGATACCAAGCGAGTGTTTAGGATCCCACACAGGGCATTTCTTGACCTTGGGCCAATCACCGACTCAGTATGATCGTGTTGTACATGAGGACGACAAGATCTGTGTGACCATCGTTTTCAACACCTCTACATTGGATCTTGGAGGACCAATCAGTATGAATGCGTCATGTCGTCATTCCTCCTGGTCTACATTATGCCCAAGACATGCAAAGTTGTGGATCGTCTGTAAGCTACCATGTGCTTTCGTACGTCTTATGCCTGTGATATTTGCTACTAAACCTATTGTGCTACGTGCTTTGTATGTTCGTACATTGTTAGGTGGCTCCTTATTGTGTGCATACAAACAAACCTTACTTCTGAATGATTCTTCATTAGTTTTTTATTTTTATCACGGTTGACAGAATAATGAGTGAAAAAATTACTTTGCTTAAATCTGATTGCTCGGCTGACAAAGATATGCTTTCTATGCTTGTGATGCTTTCTATGCTATGGATTTTATGTATTGGATTAGGGCCAGTGCTTACTCAGGCCATTTTATTTTTTGATAAGCCTACTGTTAAAGTTGATACTATGGTTGATGGCTGAGTACAACTGTATATAGATTGTCCTTGGATTTTCCTTTACGATATGTACTGAGTGGATTGTAAATACTGTTACATTGGCCATTATTCTTTGTACATATATACAGTGTGAATGCATATTATAAACCTGGCGTTTGGACCGGCACCCTTGCGCCAAGGCGCTATCCCGATCTAGTTAGACATGACTTGCCCTTGCTTGCGCGGGGGTGAGCCAGGAATAGGATTTTCGGAGTCAAGAGGAAGTGGAATCCCTATGAGTGTATCCAATCTCGCGCTTAGGTCCCTAGATAGCGACCGAGCTCGCACCTCCCCGCCCCCCACCCCCACACCCCGTAGCCGCTACTTACACTCCGAGCCGGCCCATCAGCTCTTTCCGGATTTGGGAAGGTTCTAGACCCTTCCAAACCGGGGTTTTCCTATTTTTGTGTTTTTATTCTTTCGGTTCTTTTTTATTTTCGTTCTTTTATTTTAGCTTTCCTGTTCATTATTTTATTTTATTTTTAGTATCTTGAATAATTTTCAAATTCACGTATAATTTTATGAAACCAAGAACATTTTTATATCATGAATGTTTTTGGATTCACGGACATTTTTTATGACTGCAAACATTTTTAGGAAATTTGTAAACATTTCTTTAATTGGTAAACATTTTTTTGAAACAATGAACAATTACTGAAGTTGGGGAACCATTTTTAAAATTCACGAATATTTTTTAAGTATTGACAATTTTTTTTGAAATGCATGAACATTTCTGAATTGGTGATTAATTTTTGTAATGTACGAACATTTGAAAAAAACATCATGAATGTTTTTGAATTTGCAAATGTTTGTTTAAATTGATGACCATTTTTGGAATACACGATCATTTTTTCAAAATCATGAACATTTTTTATTTTCTGAAAATTTGTTTTATAAAGTTGTGAACGTTTTTTGAATATGAGAATATACTTTTTAGAATCATGAACATTTGTTCGACTGTGCGAACATTTTATGATTTGTTGAGCATTTTATAAATTTTTTTCGAAATCGCAATTTATTTAAAAAATAGAAAAACGGAAAAGAAAAAACTAGAAAAGGAAAAGGAAAAAGCAGGGTGCCCCGAACATGGGCCGGCTCGAAGGGGTTGCGCGCTGGTTCGTTCGCCAGCATCTAGGGCGCCAAATACTGTAGTGTCCAGTTTTCACTGTGGCAACTCTGTAACAAACATTTTAAAGTTTTGTGGCCAAATTTCGAAACAGGAAATATTTTTAAATTATGTTTTTAATAACATTTTCCAAAAAACACGAATATTTTTTATTTCTGAATAATTTCTAAAGTGGATTTTTTAAATGCAACATTTCACACGATAGAAATGTTTCCTACTTTCACAAAAAAAAAAGGTTTCCTACGAACATCTTTCCGACTATACAATTTCATTTTTTCCCTCAAAGATTGATACTCCTGATTGATCTATTGGATTTGTTGCAAGTAGAAGTTACATCAAGGTGCTTTGAATTCATCGTCTCGAGCTTCACCTTTAGAATAATCCATTGCGAAACAAGGTAACAATCATTTGTTTGACACTATACCGCGAGCGAAGAAACGGGGAGAAACAACAAGAAGAACAAAAAATAATTGGAGAACATCTGACCATGCCACACTAGACCACCGCCGTCATTGCCACTAGTCTCTATACAAAATAAAGGCCAGACCACAAATATCGTAATTCGAAGACGTCGATTCCAGGGACCAAAATACCGTAATTCTCGAGTACCGATTATATGGGATACAACTGCCATACTACTAGAACAAGAATACTACCGGGAACCTTTTATTCTGTGCAATGAGTCTGTTGCCACTGAGGAAAAAAAAAACTGCGGTACTTCAACGCTCATCAGGGATTCCCCGTCTTTCGGTGACACAAAAACATCCAAATACGAGAAAACCAGCAATAACATGGACGAAGAAACACTAACAAGCGAAACTCTCTCCGGCACCTAAGGTTTAGCTCTAGATCCTATCCGGCTATCCCTCTACTCATAGAAAGAACACAAGTTAACATCACGTCCCACTTTTATTGAATAGTATAATTGTGTTCCACACTATAGATTCCCTGAAATCGACACCTACACATACTTGGTGTTACAACAAGAATTGTAACATCTCATGTGTGTTGGCTAGACAAAGAAGTCATAAATATTGCATCAAATACATCACCTCTGATGAGAGTGTTGAATCCTTCAGGTAGCTCCTACTGAACTGCTGCACCTTGCACATACATAGTGGTTATTTGTAGGAAAGCAGGTGCCTCATCTTGCAGGGAGCTTGTGAGCTACTATATCACTTCTTAGTCTCGCTGTGTCGCGAGCAGAAGGACTTGAGCCTGTCAAGGCCGTCTTCGAGAGAAGACGGTCCGATTGCGAACGTGATCCGGACCCAATTCTTGTATCCCACAGCACATCCTGGACAAACCTTCTTGTTAATGCTAGAATAAAATGCCAACAGAAGGCAATTCTGATTGCCGAAGAAAGAAAGAAAAAAAAAATCCGTGTACCACAAATATAGGCTCAAGCTCAAATGATCTATACAGAAGAATTGTAGTATACCTGGCAAAACAACCACTGACTCCTCTTTTGCCAGCTTGCAGCAGAAGTCCATGTCATCATTGATGTCCTGAAGGCAGGACAAATCCAGTTTCACCTGCAGAAATGAAGTAAAAACTTTCACACACCATCAGCAAACCATTCGCATGATGTCTTGGCAACTTGGCCTGAAGCACTAACCATGACAAACATGGAGCCCTCCGGCTTGCTTGGGCAAGTGATGCCACTGATGCCCTTGAGCTTCTCCCAGCATATATCCGCGGTTTGCCCCAGAATGTCCACGGTCTTGTCGAAGAATTCTTGCTTTGTGTTCTCCAGGAGTTCTGGGATTGCTCCCTGGGGAACGAAATTGCATCAAGCCCAAAGGCCAAAAACGTCAGTTTACTTTATCATTCATTCACGTGTTCAATTCCTGCTAATTTTTCTGGTTTGGTGGCTTTTATTATGTCTCGATGTCTCGAGGTCCAGAATATGAAATGTTACCTGAACAAACGTTGCAGGATCACAGGAGATGTCAAGGTAACTCTTAATGCTTTCCACAAGCTGCAATTGATAAAAACACGAAGAAAATGACATGACCTCACTTTGTAAGGATCAGGTTTCACGCAACACAAAAAAGTTGAAGCAACGTGCTATGTTTGAGTTGTTGCATAAAAAAAGAAGATAAAAGTTGAACTGTGACTCGTGAAGTCATGAGTGAGCCGCCTTTTCAGAATATACGGTATATTTTTGACTGAACAAGACAAATATTGGACCCACAATTTGTCCTATCATATGTCACTATGTCAGTCATGTGACACTAATTTGATCCTTACCTTTTCATGTCTGTGGTTTTAAGAAATAACATCCTAATGGAATAAGTTGAAGCAAAGAAAGAACCTTGGTCCTGCGGAATACGCCATTAGGATCATTGGTGACGATCCATCCGAGCCGCCATCCAGGCACCACCCATCTCTTGGAGATGGATCCCAGGGTGAGCACCGGAGCCACGGAGCCAAACACACCCATCGGGACGAACCGCTTCTTCCCGAACGTCAGGTGCGCGTACACTTCGTCAGCGATGACGAAGATGCCAAGCTTCCTCGCCGTCTCGGCGACCTGCAACAGTTGGTCAAGCTGAAGATCCTCGGTCGAGGTCAAGGCAGGAATGATGGTGATTGGATGCCATGGGTGGCTTGCCTTGGCAAGATGTTCGTAGCTGTAGACGTTGCCGCAGGGGTTGCCGGGGTTGACGAGGACCATGGCGACGGTGTTCCCGTCGGCGAGGGCCTCCACGGCGTCGAGGTCCGCCTCCCAGTCGCTGTCCGGGAGGAGGTCGAAGTAGCGGACCTCCATGCCGTTGAACGCGGCGCGCGCCTCGTAGAACAGGTACCCGGGCCGCGGGAGCAGGATGTTGCTGGCGCCGGGACGGCCGGCGAGCACGGAGCAGACGATCTCGATCGCCTGGGAGCAGCCGCTCGTGAGGTAGACGTCGTCCGGGGAGAGCTCGTAGGGCAGGTCGAGGGACAGGTGGCGCGCGATGGAGCGGCGCGCCGGCTCCAGCCCGACGCCGGTGGGGTAGGAGTTGTGCTCCCCCGAGTGGAGCGCGGCGGAGACGGCTTCCACGGCCTCCGGCGCAGTGCGGAAGCACGGGAAGGCCGAAGGGTCGCCGTGCCCGAGCGGGATCACCGGGCGGTCGCTGCTCGGGTCCATCCCGGCCTTGATGCTGCCCAGCACGGAGCGCACCGACAGCGCCGACAGGCCGAGAAGGGCCTCGTCCGGCGCGAAGTTCCACGCATCGGGCGCCGGCGTCAGTTGGTTCATGGTGCCGTTGGACATTGTGGAGTGTTTGGTTCTGTGGTACGGGACTGGCAAATGCCAATGCTGCCGAGAGCAATAAGACAGGGTGTATTTTCTGGCAAGCATCAGAATCGCTCACGTATCTCGATGGCCGTCAAAGGCTGTGATAATAGCATCTATATCCAAATAGGCAAATCTGGCTCTCTATATGTCCGTGGACGCGCGCCCACGGATACCGACGGGATGGGCCTCAAATTTTCTATTTGGAATCAAAAATCCTATACTCAAAATAAGTATTTAATACTCCCTCTATTTCTAAATATATGTCTTTTTAGAGAATTCGCTAAAAGACTACATACTAAGAAAAATGAGTGAATTTACACTCTAAACTATGTCTATAGATCCGTATATAGTTTGTATTGAAATCTCTAAATAGACTTATATTTAGAAACGAAGTGAGTACATTCAAAGACATGCATGTCTGTGTTAGGCGGACGGGGTTGTTTAAACACCAAATAAATTGTTCGTATTTAAGTTTGTCAGTGTAGAAACATCCATTTGGGCCAGCGTAGTTGGGTTTTTAGTCCCACCTCGTCACCGGAGGAGCGACACGACGGGTTTCAATAGCTGCGTCGGGTAAAAGCATTAAGCTACTCTCTCTTGATAGGGGCTATCAATGCTTGCTTTGTAAATGAACTCATATCTTCACAAGGCAAGCATTGATGGCTGCTACTAATAGTGAGAAAGTTTTTAAGTATGAAAACTTTTTCCAATCATCTCATCAAGCTCCTACGGAAAAATCACGAAAAACCTAGTCGAACAATGTGTCAAACATATAAAGGGCAAGGCGCAGTCTGGCACAAATGAAATCGGGTAGGTCAGAGGAAGATTTGGTTCAATTTTTGTTGAGATCGGACTGTCAGGTCTGACATGACAAACACGCCCGGTTGCGCCCAAACCGCCCCATACTTAGGCTGAATATAAGGGATGCCGGTCAGCCCGAACGTTTGAGGCTAGTTTGAAGCGCCCGTCGGATCACTTTTTTTGACCAGTCAATGATCAAGCCATCCGCTAGGGCGTTTTGGGTGTGTGTGTGTGGGGGGGTGGGGGGGGGGAGGTTTGAGGCGAAGATGCTGTAGGCCTTGTTCGGTTACACCCCTCCACAAGAGGATTGGAGGGGATTTGGGGAGGTTTTGACTTGTAGGGGATTAAATCCACCTCAATCCCTGCCAAACCCCCTTCAAATCCTCCTCAACCGAACACAGCCGTAAGGGGTGTGGATAAGGCCGGGAGTAGCACACCTTTCTCGTGTAGGCTGTTTCATATCAACCATGAATTATTTTCAAAGATGGTCCAAAGCACCTTGGATTGCAGCATGAAGCCGAATCAGACTTTGTTTAATATAATACCATGGTCGAATACACACATTTTTTAAGATGAAGCTTCGTTTATATAGTACAAAAGCATGTGTGACTATCCCATTAAATAACCCCTGACCAAGTTTAAAAAAACTAACCAATAAGAGCAAGTGCATATCCCAGTGTTTTCTTCTCCTAGACTGGCTGCTAGGGTTTTATCCTCCATGGAGATCCCGCTGTTGAGTTCCCCGGGCCTCCGCCAAGGCTAGATAAAAGGGGCATTTTATTATTTAAAAGATTTAAGCATTACATCCGATTTTTGCATAACTAAAATGTATACAGCCAGATAAAGTCCTCTCGTAAATATAAAAAATAAAAAGGCAGATACAAAGAAACATGTAGAGTCCGTATAACGCTTAAAGTGAAGGTGGGCCAATCCTAAGATCATACAGGCACCCATGTTGGGTAAAAATATTCCTCGCCGTATCCTCCAATCATGTACACACCTTCATAAATAGGTCTCGATTCTCCACACGATGGAGAGAGGACCATAAACGAAGAGTTTCCGTACATCTGTAGATAACCTGCAATAGAGAAGTATTTTTATCGTTAAAAACTTTATCATTTCTACACAGCCAAAGCGAAAGCGCTCCCACCCCAAGAAGAGTTCTAAACCTGTCATCAATCCCATGTAACCAGTTGCCAAATATATTAGCAACACTACAAGGAGGATACAAGCTAGAAGATATCTGGATGACTGACCATATAGATCGAGCCGATTTGCATTGGAAGAATAAATATTTTATTGTCTCATCATGCTGACAAAGAACACATTGCGGACTTTCATGCCAATTTCTCTTGATAAGATTATCTTTAGTAAGAATGACTCCGCGACGAAGATACTATGCACATTTTTTATTCTTAAGAGGTATCTTCATCTTCTAGATTTTCTTGTTATTATCAACTGGCACATCAGACTGAATTAACGCTCTATACATAGACTCCATTGAGAATTGTCCATTCCCATGTAGGTTCCATTGAAATATATCAGACCCATGTAAAAATTGCACCGTGGACAACCGTTGGAGCAGGATGTACCACGATTGGAGTCTGGGTCCAATGAAATCTCTTCTGAGCGTCACATTTGGCAGAAATGATTCCATTACCGTAGACAAATGCTCTGGTCGTTTCTATGCGCTCGTTCCTCAGGTAACCTAGGTAGATGGCATCCACTTTGGGGATGAAATCGATGACGAGTAGCGGTGGGGCGTATAATGCCCAGGATGGGACTATACCTCCTACGTGTCGATGCACGACTTAAATGTATAAGCCCATTCTGGAATGATCTCAAGTCTGGTATCTTTGCACGACTCATATAAAAATAGGGATGAAATTACAAAAGGATAGTTGGCTTACACTCGCCACGTCACACAATACATTACATAAGCAAAACATCATTCAAAACACCACAACCCGACTACGGGCGAAGATCCAAAAGAAAGATACCAAAACATAAAGCCACAGGTCCGAATCGCCCCTAGTAGAAACCACTACTGATCGTCGAAACGTCACAAGCATACGGCCACGCTCTTCATCGAACTCCCGGTGGAGTTCTGATCCTTCTCCTGCATCATTCTCGACTGAACCTGCATCTGGTGTTGTAGTATCTGTGAGCCACGAGGACTCAGCAGTCCCATAACCATGGGTATCAAGACTAGCAAAGCTTTATGGGTAGGAGGAGGTAAAGTGGTGAGGTTGCAGCAGCGGCTAAGCATAATATGGTGGCTAACTTACGAGTACAAGAATAAGATAAGCATCTACGCAAACGGTCGCAAACTAGTAGTGATCGCTAAAAATCCTGAACTACCTACGAGTCAAACATAACCCCACCGTGTTCTCTTCTCAAAGTGAAAAGAGACAGTCACGGTTACTCACACAGTTGTGTGTTTTACTTCGGATCCTCTGTCAAGTTTTCTACAACCGGACATTAACAAATTCCAATCTGCCACATAACCACGGGCACGACTTTCGAAAGATCATAACCCTGCAGGGGTGTCCCAACTTAGCCCATCACAAGCTCTCACGATTAGCTGAAGTGATAAATATAATATCATCACCCCTTATCTTAGGGAAATCCGATCAGGCTCGGCATCCCGGTGCACAAGACATTTCGACAATGGTAAAACAAGTCCAGCAAGACCTCCCGGCGTGCCGACACCCTGATAGTAGCCGCGCGTATCTCGTCTCAGGCCACGTCCGGATGGGCGATTATACGAGTAAAACCAGCCCTCGGGTTTCCCCAAGGTGGCCCCGCATACTCCCCGTTTGGGACCAACACCATCAGCACTTCCCCCCTGCTATGTAGAAAAGAATCTCCAAGGAGCGTCCCCCTTATGCAATTTAATTAATTAAGTTATTATTATGAGGCAAATTAAAACCAATGTTGGGCCTTGCTGGAGGAGTTTTATTCAAAGTCGAAGTGTCAAGGGGTCCCCATATACCCATCGTGTAAGGAACGCAAAATCAAGGAACATAATGCCGGTTTATCGGCGCCTAAGGTGGCATGAGTGGAACAAAACACCGAGCAAAAGGCCAAGCCTTCCACCCATGCCCAGTATATAGGTGTGTTAATAATAATAATAGATATTGTGATATTCCAACAACAAGTTCCCTCCTGGAACGATCTTCATCTTCACCTACAACTAACAACGCTATAAGAGGGGCTGAGCAAGCGGGTAACATAGCCAAACAATGGTTTTGCTAGGAAGGTTTCAAAGGTTAGAGGTTTCATGGCAACAAGGAGAGGGTCTGACAATAAAGATGGGTAGCGCGACATATAACGATAGCATCGAGACAACTAAGCTTGGCAATGGTAGTAAAGGTATCCAGGGGTATGATCATCTTGCCTGAGATCCCGCAAGGAAGAAGAACAAGTCCATGAAGAGGACGAAGAAGAAGCCTTGAAGAAGAACCACAAGAAGTCGAACGAATCCTCACGAACGCAATGGAACAAGCACTAACGAGAAGAAGCAAGCAATACGGTAAACACACAACACGAGACACGACAATATGCTCAACCAAGTATGATGCAAGACAGTTCTATATAGGATGCACTACATGTCTATACAGGAAGCACAACATGGCAAGGTAGGAAGCACAGTAAAACAACACAATCTATATATGATGCAACACATGGCAAGGTATGATGCATGACAAGTCTATACAGGAAGCAATGCATGACAAGGTAGGAAGCACAGAAAAACAACAAAATAAACATGACAATATGTTCAAGCAAGTATGATGCAAGACAAGTCTATATGATGCAAGGGGTGGAGCAAAAGTAAACTAACTATTTAGACAAGTTTAAATGAGGCCGGAACAACAAACAACAATTCCAGGAAATCCCCATGTGCATATTATGAATTTGGTACTGTTCTGCCAAGAACCACATTTTATTATTGTTAAACAGGAAAATAAAGTGCACCATGTTATTCTACACATTTTTCTACCCCATTTACATATAAAGTTTATTAAAAACCGAGCTACGGTTATTTAGTTATGAAATAAACCATTTTAGCATGTTATTTAAGCAAACAAATGAAAACAGCAAGTTAAACATTTTTAACAGGGGTGAAAGTGGCATATTATGAATCTACACAAAATTTTAAGCATTTTATATATATAAAGTTTTTACATACGATGCACTGTTTGTGAGTTACTAAATGCATGAAGTAGAGGGACTTTACTGCAAAACAGTAAAACATTGGATAAAGACTAAAATCGCAACAGGGAAAAAAAACCCATCGGGCCGAAACTGGAGAGCGCTGGATCTGGGCTGCTCACCTAGCGGCCAGATCTGGCTGGGCCGGACGCGGAAGAAGCCTGTAGGCGGGGCAGAGGTGAACTGGGCCTGGCCCGCCTGGCACCGCACGCAGCTAGCCAGCACGGCTGGGCCGGGCGATCGGGCGCGGTCAACGCGGGTAGGACCCGGTCGATCGAGGCGCTCGTCCTCTGTTCGACAGGGAGCAACGGCGACAGCAGGGAGGTGGAGGCTGGCCTGCGCAGCGGGAGATGCAGGCCGGCGATGCGGATCCAAGGCGGCAGAGGAGGCCACGGCGAGAAGGAAGGAGGTCCGGCGGTGGCACGACAGCTCCTGGCGAGGCAGATGACGACTTGGCCGATGCAAATCCAGCGTCGGGCAGCGGTGGAACATGGCAGCAGGGCGGCGGCACTCCTCGTGGCGGCCGACGGGGTGCGGGACTTGGGCTCGCGGACCCGTCCACTCAGGCGGGTGCTCGGCGTGCAGGGAGGTGCGGTCGTGAAGCTCCAAGCTGCGGCTCCATAGTTCCCTGTGAGAGAAACACGACGAGGGAGGTTCAGGGAGAGCCTTCAACGAAGAAGAGGAAGGGAAAAGAGTAGGGACGACGAGGACGGCCTGCTGGTTCGGGCAAGGAACAGAGCAGCTCCAGCGGGAGAAGTGGCTCGGGGTCAAGGACGAGCTCCTGACTCGAGACATGGAAGGATGGGGTGAGATCGAGGGGAGTTTCTGGTTGGGGGATTGGGGAAAACGAGGTGGAAGAAGATTGCGGCGGCGGAGGCGATGTGATGGATGGGACAGACTACCTAAAATCTAGGGTTAGGCTGGATATAAAGTGAGTGGGTTAGGTTAGGCTATCTGGTCCCTCCGATCGTAATCGGACGTCCGAAATAAATAGGCTAGGTGAGTCCAACAAAGAACCGATGATATTTTAGGGATGTTTGGGGATGATCCGGACCCATCGGTCATGACTGCCCGGGGTCGGGTTCGGGGCAGTTTCGGACAAGCAGTCGAGGGGAGGAAAATGGGCTGTGTAGAAGGCATCAGACTGAGACGAGAGAAGAGAGAGAGATGGCAGCCCGGCAACAGGTTTCGGAGCACTGAAACGCCCGACGAATAAACCGGCTATAGTGCCGCTATATGTTTAACGGTTGGGCTATCAAACGAACTCCGAATGCGACGAAATTTGACAGGCGATCTACCTATGCTATAATAAGACCGCACGCCAAGTTTCAACCCATTCTGAGAACATTTTCCGGCCACTTATAAAATAAACATTCGGAGGCGTCGCGGGTGCGTGCAAGTGTGTCTGGGCTCAGAACGGACAACGGAGAGGACGGGCGAACTCGGACGGGTGCAAGTTTTGAAAACATGCTGATGAAATGCACATGATGACATGACAAAGTGCAACACGCAAGCAAATGACATGGCAACGACGACGAATAACTGGCTGACACCTGGCGCATCGGTCTCGGGGCGTCACAACTCTCCGACACTAACAGAGGATCTCGACCCGAGATCCTGGAGATGGCACCGGACAAAACGGAAAAGGAAGAGGTAAAACAAAGTTGCTTCTTTGACCAACGAGTGAAACCACGAACCTTGAGAGGTTGAACAACTTGAAAGAAGAATACAACAGAGATGAACGAAGATGAAAACACTCCGTTAGAAAAGAGGAACAAGGAGCATTATGAGAACCTTGTAAGGTTAAAAGACATGAACAAGAGCTTACGGATGACGAAAGAATTTCAACCACTCCTGTTAAAACAAGATGGAGCAGGAATAGAACGAAATAATTTGGACAACACTCCGACTGAAAATGGAAGGAGTTAACATGAGCTTGCCAAGTTGGGATGATACTTGATGAAAACAACAACACACAGCCTCCGGAACATTGAAAGAATGGCACAAGGGGTAAGGAAGGCTTCAGACAGCACTCCGGTTGAAAAGAGAGGCAAAACTTGATGAGATGAGAGAATTAGAATGGAGATACAACACTCTGGATAAATAGATAAACAAGGAAAAAACATGATCTCGATAAAAACGAGATGATGGTTTGGAGAGATCAACATCACAATGCCTCCGGAATGAAAGAATATATGCTAGGTCGTTGGAAAGAAAAGAACGGAGAAGAAAATGACAACTTCTCCCACGAATGAATTTTGAAAATCATCCTTACGAAGAAGGGTTGAACGGAGTTGTTGGAAAAATCAACAACAAAAGAATAAGTTTGTTGTGGGCTTATGGAAAACATCTCAAAATTAAGAGGTGACAACCAGCCACTGACGGAAACATTTAATTGAATTGAGATCAACAAGGAGACGATAAACTTATTTCACCGGAATGATAAATGAAGGACTTGGGTCATTTATAAGCACCATAATAGCAACAATTCTCAGGGAAAGCTTTAGGTGAAATACAACCCAAGATAACTCCAACGAAGAAAATGACGGGATTAAATATCTCATTCCTGACAACTTGTGAATCATGAGTCCTGAAGGATAATTGTCAAAAAAATGGCATACCACCCTCTCAAACAATAAGGTAGAAATAATTGCACTTGGAAACCATGATGAAGAATGCTTGAGCTCCAACAAGAATCTTGATGAAGACTTCGAGGATGAATTAAATCTTGGTGAACCACCATGAAGAACTCCGGTAATGAAAGCATGAGAAGTGAAAGATAAAAAGAATAAGATTCAAGGCCTGCGATGAATTAGATGGAGGTTTGAGATGATATAATTGAAATAACTTGAAGCTCCGGAAAACAATATGAACAACTTAGAACCGAGAATATGATATGATGAACAAGCTCCGGAAAAAGAGATTAATCACTTCGAGGAAATAAGAATAAGATTTACTGTATGCTTATCCTTGATCAAAATAAATTGATGACCAGCAACGGATTTGGCCTACTACTTATTCTCGTTGCAAAGAATTAAAGAGAGATCTAGTACAATCTTGGATAAATATTCAACAAAGCACCGGTAGGATATGAAAAGAACAAATGAATTGGTACGATAACAACGGAAGAGTAATCTTGAATGAACCACCGTAAGAATTGAAACCGGGTGATGAAAGAGAATAATCACGAGGAAGAATAAGCACTTGAGGAAATTTAGATACAAGAGAACGAAGAGATCGTGAACCGATTAAGAGTACTTGAACAAAGCACCGGTAGAATATGGAGACGAACGAAGAGGCATCAATGAAGGATGTTTGGAGGACAAAGTTGAAAACTGAGAACGAAGAAATATTCTGAAATGATGGCCTTCGGAGGAACACAAAGAAAAGAATTCGTGAAATGCTTCGGATGGGTATTAAAAGAATTCCTCACAATCGGAACAATAAAGAGGATGACATGAAGCTAGAACCATGAATCTTCAAGAGAACGGGCCAAGATTTAAGAGAAGCTCTTCTCCTATCTTGAAATATTGAGAATGACAAGGAGAAACACCTCCATGAATTGTTGAGGCACTCCGGAATGAAGAATTAAAAGGTTGAACCAATGATGAAAAGAATTTGAAAGCGGTCCTGGAGAAGGCATGTGACTGATGGGAATCATTCTTATGTCACGCTTTGGAAAGAATTTGAGAATAACTCCGGAAAAATTAGAAGAGTCAGGTAAGATCCTGGAAAAAGGAGCTGTGGGTTAGGGCCCACTAAAGAAATCACCGTTGGAAAAGATTGCTTAAGAGATATTGCACCGGTTGAATTAAATGGCTTGAGTAAGATAACAATCCTCAAAATAGTTTGAACGGATTAAGAATAGAATTATGAATCTTCTGAGTTGTCTTGTACACACCGGATATGAATTATATGGAGTTGAATAATCAAGAGAGACTTTGGATAATAATTCCCACATTGATAAACATGTGAAACAAGAGGCACATATATGATCAATACGGCAGCTTGGATTTAGTCCACCGGAGAAGAATATTAGAATTAAGAATGATGAACTTGAAACTCTTGAGCATCTTCACGATAAATCACCGGATAAGAACATTGAAGGAAAAGAATGAAGAAACATCACATGAATAAAATGGATATTTCATTTGAGAATTTCTGGCTCCATAAAGAAAAAGGGTGGGAGGGCGAGGAAAAACAAAGACAACTTGAGACGAACAAAATGGACACCGGTTGAAAAAGGATTAACATGAAAATCTCGATGGTCAAGAAGAATTAGCACTCCCATAGAAATATGAGAACACTGATTAGGAAAGGTATGGAATCAACACTTGAGATCGAAGCAACTCGAATACCAGAATCAAAACAAAAACAAAGGATAGATATGTTGCAACATAACTTCACAATATCATCCGAACAGAGAATTGAACGAATGAATTCCGCAGGTACATCAACTTGTTGAGAAGCCACTTGGGAGAACAAAAGGTAAATAAGACAACAAGGAGCAGATAGAACAAATACAAGATAGAAGTTTCGTTCCACATGTTCGTGCTGAAAGCTCATGGAACGTGTTACAAAAGGGTTTTGCAATCCCCGGATCAGCATAGCCAAGGACCCTTTAAGATGCAACTCCCGATCGGAACAACGTCCATAAAACTACTTCACTCAATGTAGAACCCCGAACTCCATATCATGCATTCGTTGGAAGAATGCCTACGAGCTACTAGATGAACCCACCTATTAATTTCCGAAAGTTTCCAGTTATGCAATCAGGTGTTGGGGATACAGGGGAAGCACCGCGCACTCAACTCTAATCCTACATCCAGCTGTATCCATCCTTCCACACATAACCAGTTATTTCCGGAAACCGTTTACCTCGGACCTTCGAAACGCATCCGCTATACAAGCTATGGCAATACTCCCGAACTACCTCCCCAGTACTGGGTGATGTCGGGGTTATCTTGCCACTAACCGCATAGGAGAGTTTTCGATGTCGGCCGTCTTAAGTATTCCAGAACTGCTGCGATATATTTGTGACGACAACACCTCGGAGCTCAACTCCCCGGGACACTGCCACAACCCCTAAATGACAGGAGGCATCGAGAACAATGTTCTCATCACAAAGACATCGGAACAATCCAAACAATACTCGCGTGATCCTAAATTTTTTTTGGTGAATTTTGAGAGTAGAAGAGATAAGAGTAATCGTCTGGAGTCCTCACCAGAGTGATAAAGGGATGTGGAGTAAAAAGAAATCCTACTCTCCGATATATATATAGGACTCAAAACATTTTCAAGTGTGTGCCTAGACTCAACCATCAACGATTCGATCAATCAGTGGGGGCTTCTAGGTCGGAGAAGGCTATGATTACCAACTTATAATGCCCAGGATGGGACTATACCTCCTACGTGTCGAGGCACGACTTAAAGGTATAAGCCCATTCTCGAATGATCTCAAGTCTGGTATCTTTGCATGACTCATGTAAAAATAGGGATGAAATTACAAAAGGATAGTTGGCTTACACTCGCCACGTCACACAATACATTACATAAGCAAAACATCATTCAAAACACCACAACCCGACTACGGGCGAAGATCCAAAAGAAAGATACCAAAACATAAAGCCACAGGTCCGAATCGCCCCTAGTAGAAACCACTACTGATCGTCGAAACGTCACAAGCATACGGCCACGCTCTTCATCGAACTCCCGGTGGAGTTCTGATCCTTCTCCTGCATCATTCTCGGCTGAACCTGCATCTGGTGTTGTAGTATCTGTGAGCCACGAGGACTCAGCAGTCCCATAACCATGGGTATCAAGACTAGCAAAGCTTTATGGGTAGGAGGAGGTAAAGTGGTGAGGTTGCAGCAGCGGCTAAGCATAATATGGTGGCTAACTTACGAGTACAAGAATAAGATGAGCATCTGATGGGCCTCTAACCCCTCGTTGGTTACCCCAAGTGGAAGGTGTGAGATGCAGTGTTGTGGAAGTTTTTCCCTTAGCAAAAGATGCCAAGGATCGAATCCCCAGAGACTCCTAGGTTCAACAAGTAGGTGTCAACTGCTAACGGCGCCAGATATTAGCAATCAACGTGGACCTGCACACAGATACAAATAACTTTGCTCCCAACGAGTACAGAGAGGTTGTCAATCCCTCCGGCCTTGTAGTTCACAAAGGATTAAACGCAAATGATAGTAGTGATAGATAGTGTTTGCAATAGTAAGTAAAAGCGAAAAGTAAATAGCTGATGTGATCAATGATGGTAATATGGACCGGAGTCTCATGATGTTCACTAGTGATGTCTCTCTCCCAAAAGACGATAAAACATCTATGTGAGGTAAACGAATTACAGCTGGGCAATTGACAGGACCACGAACGCAAACCAATGCTGACTACATTGCAAGAAAGGTTGAGGTTCAAAGCATGGGCGGTACGCCAAAGTAAGTAGACCGAAATCCATCAATATCTACTACTAATCATCCACCTTGAGATATCTATCCAGAACATCTCGCTGGTATTAAGTTGCGAGTCCCACCCATAGTGTAAACTCAATGCAACAGACAACTGCATTAAAATAACTTTGCGTAAAGTAAACAATCCTTGCACCCGCGGGCACAAGCACCGTTGTTTTCCACCTTGTGGCAACAACACATCCCCTAGACTCATGTTTCTGTCACTCAAACTAGTCATCGAGGGGCATGAACCCACAATTGAGCATAACGTTCCCTCTTGGAGTCACTACCTACTACTTGGCCAAAGCAATAAATAACAACGGAGAACATGCAAGAATTACTTATGAACATAAATATAAAAGAGGTAGATCAAATATATTACTCAATCACAATCTGAACATAATCTCATAATCCATCGGATCCCAGCAAACTCATCATAGCAACAGCATAAGGATTACATATGTGCCTCGATCATGTAGGGCAGCTCACGAGGACTAATTAGTGAAGCACAAGAACGGGAGGAGAACATCACATAGCTACTGGTCATGGACTCATGGTCCAAGGGAGACTACTCACAACTCATCCGGGAGGCGTCCATGGTGGTGGAGAGGCTCCCGATGGTGATCCTCCCCTCCGGCAGGGTGCCGGGAAGAGTTCTCCTGGTGCTCCCGATCTTGGAAGCGGCGGCGGCGGCGGAACAGAGATGAGATCGCGAAAAAGAGTTCCCGTCCCGAGGGTTTCGAAGGACGCTCTAAATATATGCCAAAGGGGGGCACCAGACGGGGCTCGGAGGGCCCAGGCGCCCCCCTGCGCGGCCCAGGGGGGGGCGCGCCGCCAGGGCGCCTGGGGCCCTGGTGGCCCCCCCCCGGCTGTACTTCGGGCGCAAGGTAGGTTCTGGAACGCTGATTTTTTATATAATTTTTCTGGATTTTTCCTGACGGTTCTCATAACGTGAAAACCTGAAATACAAAAACAGCCGAAAACAGAAACTGGCACTGGGGTGCACTGGATTAGTAGGTTAGTCCAAATATGATCAAAAGTGTATGGAAGTGTATAAATATCATAGCAATATCACCCAAAAGTGGCATGGAGCAAGCAGAAATTATAGATACGTTTTGGACGTATCAACATCCCCAAGCTTAATTCCTGCTCGTCCTCGAGTAGGTAAATGTTAACAAGAATAATTTCTGTGGTGACATGCTATTAACCATATAGGACTTTTTATAGTCATATGACAAAAGCTTACTGAGACAATGATTCTATAGTAACTAAGTTGCCTCATGAGAAAATCACAAAGGACTGAAAGTTTTACAATATGAAACTGAAACATCAAAAAGATTTGCAATGAACATGATGTGCAAATATGATAAAGTGATATCTAGCTTGCCCCCTTTAGTGAAGCAAAACATAAATGCAGGGGCACCTTCAAGGTTTAAGTGATGACTAGATACAATGATTTCAAAATAAACGATATCACAATCATGCAAAAGACAATGCTACTTTGGAACAATGCACATTACACTTAGAATGACAATCATGCTCTCAGTAGTTGGTGCTTGAAGAAAGAAGGTGGAGACTCAAAAAGTAAAAGAATGGTTATGTGCTAGAGCTTTTTATTTTGAAAACATAGAAGCAATTTTGTCAACGGTAGTAGTACTTCATATGTGTCATGCATAAGACATCCTATAAGTTGCAAGCCTCATGCATCGAATACCAATAGTGCTCGCACCTTGTCCTAATTAGCTCGGATTTCTATGGGTTATCATTGCATTACATATGTTTCAACCAAGTGTCACAAAGGGGTACCTCTATGCCACCTGTACAAAGGTCCAAGGAGATAAATCGCATTTGATTTCTCGTTTTTGATAGATCTCAACTTGAGGACATCCATACCGGGACAACATAGAAAATAGATGATGGACTCCTCTTTAATGCATAAGCATATTCTCATAAGAGATTGAGGATTATGTCCAAGCTAAAACTTCCACCATGATGCATGGCTTTGGTTGGCGGCCCAATGTTCTTCTCTAACAATATGCATACTCATTCAACCCACGGCAAATCACCCTTACTTCAGACAAGACGAACATGCATAGCAACTCACATGATATTCAACAAAAGTGTGACAGTTGATGGCGTCCCCAGAAACATGGTTACCGCTCAGCAAGCAACTTATAAGAAATAAGATACATAAGCAACATATTCTTTACCACAATAGTTTTTAAGCTACTTTCCCATGAGCTATGTATTGCAAGGTTAGTCTTAGTACAGGTGGGGGTTAGCAAAAGACTGGAAGCGACCAACTAAGAGAGCAATGACGGTCATAATCATGCAGAGCGACAAAGCAATATTGAATCAGGCATGGAAGTTATATCGCTACTCAGAAATAAAAGATCATCAAGGCTTGACAGACTTTCTTTACAGTCTTAAATATGCGTGAGCATACGCCAAGTCAATCAAAATAAATTCTCGAAGGAAGATATTACTAAACCATACCACATCATCGGCAAACAAATCAAGTTGGTACTCCAATAACACATTGGGAATCCCCCAGCTATTTGAGACTAACCATAAGAAACCTGAACTACTAAGCACCATTATGCACGTAGCATCTTTATCATAGACATATTAACCAATGCAACGGAAGCAAACTCTCTTAATAAGGTAAGCATGATAATTAAAGAGAGTTCAAGCAACCAACTAAACAAAAGCTCTTTGAAAAGATAAGCATGAATACTAAGAGCAGAGCATGATAGTAGCTATTTAAAAGACGAAGAACACACACAGCAAAGATAGACATGAAAATTCTATGTTATGTTCTAGGTAGAAGTGGAGCGTGTTTCTCTCCCACATAAAGAAAGCTGAGTTCCGACTCGTTATGAAAAACTAAAAAGAAAACTAAAAGCAAGACGCTCCAAGCATAGCACTTAACACATGAAGTGATAAAAATATAGTGGAACGAAAGACGAACTGATAATGTTGATGGAGAAGGGGATGCACGGGGGCATCCCCAAGCTTAGACGCTTGAGTCTCCTTGAATATTTCTTGGGGGTGCACGGGGGCATCCCCAAGCTTGAGCGCTTGACACTCCTGAATCTTTTTATCATCTTCCCTCGCACACTTGAAAACTCCCTTCATACATAACTCATCATAATCTGATTAGCGAGGTTAGTACCCTTAATAAAATAATTGTTCCTTGCTGGAAATAAAGATATTCTTGAAGTTCTACTGTTTCTCAAGATTGCCAAAAGGTTTTTGCAAAGAAAAAGCAAGCTCTTGATTTGCAAAATGAAGGAAAGGCAAAACAGGACAGAATCTGTGAAAAACAGAACAGCAGGTAGTAAATGATTTGTTCGGGGTACTTCTGCAACTCAAATAAAAAAACTCAGAACAGACGCACGAAAGACAATTATATAGAGAACGCTGTCGAAAAAATTCATACCAAAAAGATGATCTGGTGATTTTATACGAATTTTTCTATCCAAGGACAGAATCTGTTTCCTGGACAGCACTTCACAACTTTTGAACTTTCTAGCAATCAGAGGCTATACTTGGCACAAATATGAAAAGCAAAGATACAATGATGATGCTACTGTAGTAAACAACATCAAGACACAACAAAAGCAAAATAAAAATTTATTCATGTGGGCTGCCTCCCAAAAGCGCTTTCTTTTATGCCTTTAAGCTAGGCATAATGCATAGAGATCAAGTTTTATCAAGAGTAAAAGAATAGCTAGCCCGTACGACGGACTCAAAAGGTAACTTGATCTTCTTTCGAGGGAAGTGTTCCATCCCTTTCTTGAGAGGAAACTGAAATTTTATATTACCCTCTTTCATGTCAATGATAGCACCAACGATGCGTAAAAAGGGACGTCCCAAAATAATTGGACATGAAGGATCACATTCAATATCCATAATAGTGAAATCAACGGGAACATAATTATCATTAACAACGATAAGAACATCGTCGATCCTTCCCAAAGGTTTCTTTATGGAAGAATCAATGAGACGAACACCAAAAGAACAAGAATCATAAGGTTTCAATTTAAGCATATCATATATTCTTTTGGGCATAACAGAGGTACTAGCTCCAACATCACATAATGCATAGCAAGAGAAGTCATTCAATTTAATTTTTATCATAGGATCCCAACCATCTTCTAGCTTTCTAGGTATGGAGGCTTCTACTCTAAGTTTCTCCTCCCTAGCTTTGATGAGAGCATTAGTGATATGCTCTGTGAAGGCAAGATTAAGCGTGCTAGTGCGGGGGTCTCTAGACATCTTGTGAAGGAAATCAATAACTTCGGTAAGAGTGCAATTATCAAAATCAAGGTCATTAGCATCAAGTAAAGTGGTAGTGGTGTCCTTTAGGTTCACTTGTTTGGTAGTTTCTATAGTCATAGCATCACCATTAATAGGTCCATTGGGACCAGGAGTACATTGGGTGCTAAGAGTTTGGATATCCTCAACAACTTGGATAGTAGCAACAGTGTGGTGGGTAGGAAGGCTCTTAATTCTATCCTCTTCCTCCCTTAGGGATGCAACCACTTCGGGTTTAGCTGCCATTTGGTTTATCAAAGTGGCTTGTGTGTGGGACATATAGGAAACTTGGGTCTCAGTGATAGTGAGTCTAGTCTGGAGGTTAGAAATCTCAATATTTATGTTCTCTAATCGTCTACTAATGTCTTGCAAGATAGCAGTATGCTCATTTAATTGCCTCGAGAAGGTTTTGTTTTGTTCATATTGGGTGTGCATGTAATTCTTAGTGGCCTTCTCTATTTCTAGCAGTTTCTCATAGCCAGGCAAATCTCTATCTTTTTGGATGGAGTTCTTGGTGCTAGGATAAGCATTGCTGTTCCCATAGGAATTAGAGGGGGACGGTCTAGTTTTGTTACCAAAGTTACTCCTATAAGCATCAGCAATCACAGAATCTAAAGGATCATAACGAGGATCAACAGAAGATTGCTTCGAAAGTAGAGACATGATCAAGTCAACTTTTTCATTTAGGGAGGAAATCTCCTCGACAGAGTTTACCTTCCTACCTGTTGGAGCGCGTTCGGTGTGCCATTGGGAATAGTTGGTCATCATCTCATCGAGAAGCTTTGTGGCAGCACCAAGTGTAGTTGACATAAAAGTTCCTCCCGCGGCCGAATCTAACAAGTTCCGCGAGGTAAAGTTCAAGCCTGCATAAAAAGTTTGGATAACCATCCAAGTAGTCAAACCATGAGTAGGGCAGTTCTTGATAAGAGATTTCATACGTTCCCAAGCTTGGGCAACGTGTTCATTATCCAATTGTTTAAAATTCATTATGTTACTTCTAAGTTGGATAATTTTAGCAGGTGGATAGTATTTTCCGATAAAAGCATCTTTGCACTTGTCCCAAGAATCTATGCTATTTCTAGGCAAAGACTGAAACCAAATTTTAGCTCCTCCTCTCAAGGAGAAAGGAAAAATCTTAAGCTTAACAATATTACCATGTATTTCGTGGTACTTTTGCATATCACAAAGTTCAACAAAGTTGTTTAAGTGTAAAGCAGCATCATCTCCAGCACCGGAGAATTGATCTTTCATGACTAAGTTCAGTAAAGCAGGTTTAATTTCATATGAAGGTGCTGAAGTGGCAGGTGTAGTGATAGGTGTGCTGATAAAGTCATCGTTGTTGTGACTAGTGAAGTCACACAACTTGGTGTTCTCGGTGGAACCCATAGTAGCAAGCAAGCAAGATAACTATTTTTGTGATTTTCGATAAAAGATACTAAAGCAAAAACTGAAAGGTAAACTAACAAGACTAAAAAGCAAAGGTAAAAGATAGCATGCAACTCCCCTATCCTGAAGAGTGGAGTCCCCGGCAACGGTGCCAGAAAAACTCCTTGATGGGCCTCTAACCCCTCGTTGGTTACCCCAAGTGGAAGGTGTGAGATGCAGTGTTGTGGAAGTTTTTCCCTTAGCAAAAGATGCCAAGGATCGAATCCCCAGAGACTCCTAGGTTCAACAAGTAGGTGTCAACTGCTAACGGCGCCAGATATTAGCAATCAACGTGGACCTGCACACAGATACAAATAACTTTTCTCCCAACGAGTACAGAGAGGTTGTCAATCCCTCCGGCCTTGTAGTTCACAAAGGATTAAACACAAATGATAGTAGTGATAGATAGTGTTTGCAATAGTAAGTAAAAGCGAAAAGTAAATAGCTGATGTGATCAATGATGGTAATATGGACCGGAGTCTCATGATGTTCACTAGTGATGTCTCTCTCCCAAAAGACGATAAAACAGCTATGTGAGGTAAACGAATTACAGCTGGGCAATTGACAGGACCACGAACGCAAACCAATGCTGACTACATTGCAAGAAAGGTTGAGGTTCAAAGCATGGGCGGTACGCCAAAGTAAGTAGACCGAAATCCATCAATATCTACTACTAATCATCCACCTTGAGATATCTATCCAGAACATCTCGCTGGTATTAAGTTGCGAGTCCCACCCATAGTGTAAACTCAATGCAACAGACAACTGCATTAAAAGAACTTTGCGTAAAGTAAACAATCCTTGCACCCGCGGGCACAAGCACCGTTGTTTTCCCCCTTGTGGCAACAGCACATCCCCTAGACTCATGTTTCTGTCACTCAAACTAGTCATCGAGGGGCATGAACCCACAATTGAGCATAACGTTCTCTCTTGGAGTCACTACCTACTACTTGGCCAAAGCAATAAATAACAACGGAGAACATGCAAGAATTACTTATGAACATAAATATAAAAGAGGTAGATCAAATATATTACTCAATCACAATCTGAACATAATCTCATAATCCATCGGATCCCAGCAAACTCATCATAGCAACAGCATAAGGATTACATATGTGCCTCGATCATGTAGGGCAGCTCACGAGGACTAATTAGTGAAGCACAAGAACGGGAGGAGAACATCACATAGCTACTGGTCATGGACTCATGGTCCAAGGGAGACTACTCACAACTCATCCGGGAGGCGTCCATGGTGGTGGAGAGGCTCCCGATGGTGATCCTCCCCTCCGGCAGGGTGCCGGGAAGAGTTCTCCTGGTGCTCCCGATCTTGGAAGCGGCGGCGGCGGCGGAACAGAGATGAGATCGCGAAAAAGAGTTCCCGACCCGAGGGTTTCGAAGGACGCTCTAAATATATGCCAAAGGGGGGCACCAGACGGGGCTCGGAGGGCCCAGGCGCCCCCCCCGGCGCGGCCCAGGGTGGGCGGGGG
>LR738709.1:65068259-65125916 GCA_902687465.1 Secale cereale | reverse complement strand
CCTGGGGCCCTGGTGCCCCCCCCGGCTGTACTTCGGGCGCAAGGTAGGTTACAGGAACGCTGATTTTTTATATAATTTTTCTGGATTTTTCCTGACGGTTCTCGTAACGTGAAAACCTGAAATACAAAAACAGCCGAAAACAGAAACTGGCACTGGGGTGCACTGGATTAGTAGGTTAGTCCAAATATGATCAAAAGTGTATGGAAGTGTATAAATATCATAGCAATATCACCCAAAATTGGCATGGAGCAAGCAGAAATTATAGATACGTCTTGGACGTATCAGCATCTACGCAAACGGTCGCAAACTAGTAGTGATCGCTAAAGATCCTGAACTACCTACGAGTCAAACATAACCCCACCGTGTTCTCTTCTCAAAGTGAAAAGAGACAGTCACGGTTACTCACACAGTTGTGTGTTTTACTTCGGATCCTCTGTAAAGTTTTCTACAACCGGACATTAATAAATTCCAATCTGCCACATAACCGCGGTGACGGCTTTCAAAAGATCATAACCCTGCAGGGGTGTCCCAACTTAGCCCATCACAAGCTCTCACGATTAGCTGAAGTGATAAATATAATATCATCACCCCTTATCTTAGGGAAATCCGATCAGGCTCGGCATCCCGGTGCACAAGACATTTGGACAATGGTAAAACAAGTCCAGCAAGACCTCCCGGCGTGCCGACACCCTGATAGTAGCCGCGCGTATCTCGTCTCAGGCCACGTCTGGATGGGCGATTATACGAGTAAAACCAGCCCTCGGGTTTCCCCAAGGTGGCCCCGCATACTCCCCGTTTGGGACCAACACCATCAGCACTGGCCGCCCCTGCTATGTAGAAAAGAATCTCCAAGGAGCGTCCCCCTTATGCAATTTAATTAATTAAGTTATTATTATGAGGCAAATTAAAACCAATGTTGGGCCTTGCTGGAGGAGTTTTATTCAAAGTCGAAGTGTCAAGGGGTCCCCATATACCCATCGTGTAAGGAACGCAAAATCAAGGAACATAATGCCGGTTTATCGGCGCCTAAGGTGGCATGAGTGGAACAAAACACCGAGCAAAAGGCCAAGCCTTCCACCCATGCCCAGTATATAGGTGTGTTAATAATAATAATAGATATTGTGATATTCCAACAACAAGTTCCCTCCTGGAACGATCTTCATCTTCACCTGCAACTAACAACGCTATAAGAGGGGCTGAGCAAGCGGGTAACATAGCCAAACAATGGTTTTGCTAGGAAGGTTTCAAAGGTTAGAGGTTTCATGGCAACAAGGAGAGGGGCTGACAATAAAGATGGGTAGCGCGACATATAACGATAGCATCGAGACAACTAAGCTTGGCAATGGTAGTAAAGGTATCCAGGGGTATGATCATCTTGCCTGAGATCCCGCAAGGAAGAAGAACAAGTCCATGAAGAGGACGAAGAAGAAGCCTTGAAGAAGAACCACAAGAAGTTGAACGAATCCTCACG
The DNA here is from genome assembly GCA_902687465.1 of Secale cereale. NCBI lineage: Eukaryota > Viridiplantae > Streptophyta > Magnoliopsida > Poales > Poaceae > Secale > Secale cereale. Next base: position 65,124,445 of record LR738709.1, on the reverse strand, counting down.
AACGCAACGGAACAAGCACTAACGAGAAGAAGCAAGCAATACGGTAAACACACAACACGAGACACGACAATATGCTCAACCAAGTATGATGCAAGACAGTTCTATATAGGATGCACTACATGTCTATACAGGAAGCACAACATGGCAAGGTAGGAAGCACAGTAAAACAACACAATCTATATATGATGCAATACATGGCAAGGTATGATGCATGACAAGTCTATACAGGAAGCAATGCATGACAAGGTAGGAAGCACAGAAAAACAACAAAAGAAACATGACAATATGCTCAAGCAAGTATGATGCAAGACAAGTCTATATGATGCAAGGGGTGGAGCAAAAGTAAACTAACTATTTAGACAAGTTTAAATGAGGCCGGAACAACAAACAACAATTCCGGAAAATCCCCATGTGCATATTATGAATTTGGTACTGTTCTGCCTAGAACCACATTTTATTATTGTTAAACAGGAAAATAAAGTGCACCATGTTATTCTACACATTTTTCTACCCCATTTACATATAAAGTTTATTAAAAACCGAGCTACGGTTATTTAGTTATGAAATAAACCATTTTAGCATGTTATTTAAGCAAACAAAGGAAAACAACAAGTTAAACATTTTTAACAGGGGTGAAAGTGGCATATTATGAATCTACACAAAATTCTAAGCATTTTACATATATAAAGTTTTTACATACGATGCACTGTTTGTGAGTTACTAAATGCATGAAGTAGAGGGACTTTACTGCAAAACAGTAAAACATTGGATAAAGACTAAAATCGCAACAGGGAAAAAAACCCATCGGGCCGAAACTGGAGAGCGCTGGATCTGGGCTGCTCACCTAGCGGCCAGATCTGGCTGGGCCGGACGCGGAAGAAGCCCGTAGGCGGGGCAGAGGTGAACTGGGCCTGGCCCGCCTGGCACCGCACGCAGTTGGCCAGCGCGGCTGGGCCGGGCGATCGGGCGATCGGGCGCGGTCAACGCGGGTAGGACCCGGTCGATCGAGGCGCTCGTCCTCTGTTCGACAGGGAGCAACGGCGACAGCAGGGAGGTGCAGGCCGGCGACGCGGATCCAAGGCGGCGGAGGAGGCCACGGCGAGAAGGAAGGAGGTCCGGCGGTGGCACGACAGCTCCTGGCGAGGCGGATGACGACTTGGCCGATGCAAATCCAGCGTCGGGCTGCGGTGGAACATGGCAGCAGGGCGGCGGCGCTCCTCGTGGCGGCCGACGGGGTACGGGACTTGGGCTCGCGGACCCGTCCACTCAGGCGGGTGCTCGGCGTGCAGGGAGGTGCGGTCGTGAAGCTCCAAGCGGCGGCTCCATAGTTCCCTGTGAGAGAAACACGACGAGGGAGGTTCAGGGAGAGCCTTCAACGAAGAAGAGGAAGGGAAAAGAGTAGGGACGACAAGGACGGCCTGCTGGTTCGGGCAAGGAACAGAGCAGCTCCAGTGGGAGAAGTGGCTCGGGGTCAAGGACGAGCTCCTGGCTCGAGACATGGAAGGATGGGGTGAGATCGAGGGGAGTTTCTGGTTGGGGGATTGGGGAAAACGAGGTGGAAGAAGATTGCGGCGGCGGAGGCGATGTGATGGATGGGACATACTACCTAAAATCTAGGGTTAGGCTGGATATAAAGTGAGTGGGTTAGGTTAGGCTATCTGGTCCCTCCGATCGTAATCGGACGTCCGAAATAAATAGGCTAGGTGAGTCCAACAAAGAACCGATGATATTTTAGGGATGTTTGGGGATGATCCGGACCCATCGGTCATGACTGCCCGGGGTCGGGTTCGGGGCAGTTTCGGACAAGCAGTCGAGGGGAGGAAAATGGGCTGTGTAGAAGGCATCGCACTGAGACGAGAGAAGAGAGAGAGAGATGGCAGCCCGGCAACAGGTTTCGGAGCACTGAAACGTCCGACGAATAAACCGGCTATAGTGCCGCTATATGTTTAACGGTTGGGCTATCAAACGAACTCCGAATGCGACGAAATTTGACAGGTGATCCACCTATGCTATAATAAGACTGCACGCTAAGTTTCAACCCATTCCGAGAACATTTCCCGGCCACTTATAAAATAAACATTCGGAGGCGCCGTGGGTGCGTGCAAGTGTGTCTGGGCTCAGAACGGACAACGGAGAGGACGGGCGAACTCGGACGGGTGCAAGTTTTGAAAACATGCTGATGAAATGCACATGATGACATGACAAAGTGCAACACGCAAGCAAATGACATGGCAACGACGACGAATAACTGGCTGACACCTGGCGCATCGGTCTCGGGGCATCACAGGGCGGCAACCCTCAAGATCTAGGGGTATTTTTGATTAACTTGATCTGTAAGATGAGGAGTTCAATGATCTCGAAATTCATGAAGATGATCCGGTCATCAAGGAGAGTGTGTGTTGGCTTTCCCTTGCGAGGGTTCAAAAAGAGAAATCCCTGAGGCCTCGTTCGACAAGGGAGGTTTTGCAGCCCCAAATTGGATGGGGATTTGAGAGGATTTGGTTAATCCCTCTCAATTCCCCACCCATCTTACACCTCACATCCTGTTGGGGGATGTAACCCCACGATATAACCCGCCCGTTTGGGGCCAGGTTATCCGGAGGCGGCTGATACGTCCAAAACGTATCTATAATTTCTGCTTGCTCCATGCTTCTTTTGTGTGATATTGCTATGATATTTATGCACTCCCATACACTTTCGATCATATTTGGACTAACCTATTAACTCAGTGCACCACAGTGCCAGTTCCTGTTTTCTGCTGTTTTTCTATTTCAGGTTTCCCCCATATTAAAAGTGCTCCAAAAATTCCGGAAAAAATACAGGAAAAATCAGCGTACAGGAAGCTTCGCGAAGAACCAAAGCGGGGCCAGAGGGGAGCCAGGGGTGGCCCAGGCGGCCACCTGGCGCGGCCCCACCCCTGGCCGCGCCAGGGGGGCGCCTGGGGCCCCGGCTCCGCCTTTGATGACCCCCCTTCGCATATATATTCCTCGCGTCCCGAAACCCTTGAGGACGGAACCCTTTTTCGCGATCTCGCCTCTGTTCCGCCGCCGCAGCGCTTCCAAGATCGGGAGCATCAATAGAACTCTTCCCGGCACCCTGCCGGAGGGGAGAACCACCACCGGGAGCTTCTCCACCACCATGGATGCTTCCCGGATGAGTCGTGAGTAGTCCACCTTAGACCATGGGTCCATGATCAGTAGCTATGTGATGTTCTCCTCCCCTCTTTGCTCTTCATGGTTTAGACTTCGTGAGCTGCCCTACATGATCGAGGCACATATGTAATCTTTCTGCTGTTGCTCTGCTGAGTTTGCTGGGATCTGATGGATTATGAGATTATGTTTAGATTGTGTGTGAGTAATATATTTGATTCACCTCTTTTATATTTATGTTCTTGAGTAATTCTTGCATATTCTCCGTTGCTGTTTATTGCTTTGGCCAAGTAGTAGGTAGTAAGTCCAAGAGGGAGCGTTATGCTTGATTGTGGGTTCATGCCCCCTGATGACTAGCTTGAGTGACAGAAACATGAGTCTAGGGGATGTGCTGTTGCCACAAGGGGGAAAACAACGGTGCTTGTACTTGTGGGTGCAAGGATTGTTTACTTTACGCAAAGTTCTTTTAATGCAGTTGTCTGTTGCTTTGAGTTTACACTTTGGGTGGGATTCGCAACTTAATACCAGCGAGATGTTCTGGATAGATATATCAAGGTGGATGATTAGTAGTAGATGCAGATGGATTTCGGTCTACTTGCCTTGGCGTACCGCCCATGCTTTTGAGCCTCTACCTTTCTTTGCAGCATAGTGAGCATTGGTTTGCGCACATAATCCTGTCAATTGCCCAGCTGTAATTTGTTTACCTCGCTTTGCTGTTTTATCGTCTTTTGGGAGAGAGACATCACTAGTGAACATCATGGGACCCCGGTCCATATTACCACCACTGATCACACCTTCTATTTACTTCCTGTTCTTATTTCCTAGTTGCAGTCATACCTATCATTATTATCTCTTGTGTTTGATCCTTTGTAAACAACAAGGCCGGAGGGATTGACAACCTCTCTGTACTCGTTGGGAGCAAAGTTATTTGTATCTGTGTGCAGGTCCTGTCAACCGCTAAGTTTCTGGCGCTGTTGACACCTTCTTGTCGACCCTCGGAGTCTCACGGGATTCGATCCTTGGTATCTTTGCCAAGGGAAATTTGCTGCTACGCTACATCTCAAACCTTCCACTTGGGGTAACCAACGAGGGGCGAGAAGCCATCAAGCAAAGTTTCTGGCACCATTGCCGGGGACTCCACTCTTCAAGATAGGGGAGTTGCACGCTATCTTTTATCTTTGCTTTTTAGTCTTGTTAGTTTACCTTTCAGTTTTTGCTTTAGTGTCCCTTACCAAAAATCACAAAAATAGTTATCTTGTTTGCTGCTGCTATGGGTTCCACCAAAAACACTAAGTGGGAGGAGTACACCCCTTCTTCCATCACACCAATCACCATTGTCGGGATCTACAAAAGTAATAAACCTTGTGATTATGTTAGTTTTAATGGAGAGTTATGCCCATGGCATGGTCTCCCAGGAAAAAAGTATGAGCCTCTGTTTAAAGTTGCTCCCACACTTCCCCAAACTTGGGAAGACGTCCAAACTCTTATAATAGAGAGCGATTCAAACAAAGAAGATGACACTACGATTCTGCTCAATAATGATAAAATAGATTTTGATAATTGTAGTCTCTCAGAAGTTGTCACCTTTTTACAAAGAATGGCTAAAGACCCCCACACTAGCACACTTAATCTTGCCTTCACGGAGCATATCACTAATGCTCTTATCAAAGCTAGGGAGGAGAAGCTTAGGGTAGAAGCCTCCATACCTAGAAAGCTAGAAGATAGTTGGGATCCTATGATTAAAATTAAGTTGAATAACTTCTCTTGCTATGCTTTATGTGATGTTGGAGCTAGTACCTCCGTTATGCCCAAAAGAATGTATGATGTGTTTAAATTGAAACCTTTTGATCCTTGTTCTTTTGGTGTTCGTCTTGTTGATTCTTCCGTAAAGAAACCTTTGGGGAAGATCGACGATGTTCTTATCATTGTCAATGACAATTATGTTCCCGTTGATTTTACTATTATGGATATTGAATGTGAACCTTCATGTCCAATTATTTTGGGACGTCCTTTTCTTCGCACCGTTGGTGCTATCATTGACATGAAAGCGGGTAATATAAAATTCCAATTCCCTCTCAAGAAAGGGATGGAACACTTCCCTAGAAAGAAGATTAAGTTTCCTTTTGAGTCCGTTATATGGGCTAGCTATTCTCTTACTCTTGATAAAACTTGATCCTCTCTTTTTGCATCATGCCTAGCTTAAAGGCATAAAAGAAAGCGCTTTTGGGAGGCAGCCCACAACGAATTAGGTTTTATTTTGCTTTTGTTGTGTATTGATGTTTGTTACTACAGTAGCATCATCATTGTATCTTTTCTTTTCAGCTTTGTGCCAAGTTTAGCCTCCGATTGCAAGAAAGTTCAAAAGTTGTGACGTGCTGTCCAGAAAACAGATTCTGTCCTTGGACAGAAAAATTCGAATAAAATCACCAGATCATCTTTCTGATCTAATTTTTTTTGACAGCGTGCTCTATACAATTGGCTTTCGGGCGTCTGTTCTGAGTTTTTTGATTTGAGTTGCACAAGGGCCCCGAAAAAATTATTTACTACCTGCTGGTCTGTTTTTCACAGATTCTGTCCTGTTTTGCCTTTTCTTCGTTTTGCAAACCTTGAGCTTGCTTTTTCCTTGCAAAAACCTTTTGGAAATCTTGAGAAACAGTAGCTCTTCAAGATTATCTTTATTTCCAGCAGGGAAAAACTATTTTATTGTGGGTACTAACCTCGCTAATCAGATTATGATGAGTTATGTATGCAGGGATTTTTCAAGTGTGCGAGGGAAGATGATAAAAAAAGATTCAGGAGGGTCAAACGCTCAAGCTTGGGGATGCCCCCGTGCACCCCCAAGAAATATTCAAGAAGACTCAAGCGTCTAAGCTTGGGGATGCCCCCATGCATCCCCTTCTCCATCAACAATTATCAGTTCGTCTTTCGTTCCACTATAATTATCACTTCATGTGTTATGTGCTATGCTTGGAGCGTCTTGCTCTTAGTTTCCTTTTTAGTTTTCTTTAGCTTTGCTTGCTGTTCATAACAAGTTAGAACCCAGCTTTCTTTGTGTGGGAGAGAAACACGCTCCACTTCAACCTAGAACACAACATAGGATTTTCATGCTTATCTTTGCTGTGTGTGTTCTTTGTCTTTCCATAGCTGCTGTCATGTTTAGCTCTTAGTTTTCATGCTTTTCTTTTTAAAGAGCTTGTATTTAGTTGGTTGCTGAACTCTCTTGAGTTTTCATGTTTATCTTGTTAAGAGAGTTTGCCTGTTGCACTGAGTTGTGTGTCTTAACTTAAAGTAGGTAATTGAGGTTGCTATTTAATTTTAGTAGTAACTTGCAATAGTTTTGAGGTATTGCCATGAGTAATGTCTGAACTTTTGGTGTCAAGAGCTTTAGCCTATTAGTGATAGATGTCGTATTTTGGGCAATCCGTGTTTATTTTCGAAAACCTACAAAATAGTTGAGAACTTTAGCTACTAAATGGATCACTAATCTTTGGAGGGATCGAATATTAGAGTACACTCACGTACCATGAGCCGAGGATGCGCAAGGATAACCAAACCCCCATACACTCCTCCTCGGGGTACTTGTCTCTTTGTGAACCTCCTAATTAGATTGAGATTTACCGATAATAAGTGCATGAGTTCTTTGGACTAATTTGAGTATTCGAAGGTTGACACTTCCACCTAGCCATATTTTTCTAGCCTCTTAAATACCGTGCATTGCCCTTTCTCACCTCGAGAGTTGGCGCATACTTCGCCGATGCATCCAAATCCTTGGCACGATACGCTCTGTCATCATAAGCCTCATTATATCGTTCCTCAAAACAGCCACCATACCTACCTATCAAGGCATTTCCATAGCCTTTCCGAGATACATTGCCATGCAACATCCATCTTCTCATGACTTGATCTTCATGTCATACATGCTTTTTGCTTGATCGATGAGCCGCATGCTAGTTGGGCCTTGCCCTAATCATTGCTACATGACGCGCTAGTATCATTGCATATCCTGCTACACTGGCAGAGGCATACATTTGCATACATCATGATAGTTTCATTTTCTTTATGTTGAGTACTTTTGTAAAGTGTGAAAGATCTTCTATACTTCTTGTAATATATAGAGTGTTGCCCCTAAAGTGAGGAAAAGATCCCAAAGAGGACAAAATCGAAAGATCCAAAAGAGGACAAATGAGAGTTAAATAGAAAGAGCCATTGAGGCCACAAAAAATAAAAAAATAGAAGAAAGAGAAAAAGAAATAAAAAGAGAGAAGGGGGCACACTACTATTCCTTTTGAGAGATCCACACTCGTACTCCATCTTATACCTTGTAATCCATAGAGATTATCATTCATGCATATAGCTATGTGGGGACCTTCACACTATATAACTTGGCTTGTATATTCCAATGATGAGCCTCCTCAAAAGAGCTCTAGGTCTTCTTGAGCAAGCAAGTTGGATGCACCCCCACTAGTTCCATTGGAGAGCTTACCTTAGCTCATATGTGCATCTGTCGCATGGCAATCCCTACTCCTCACATCATATCTATCATTTGGCTTTCTCTCGCCTATGATTGTCCTCATTGATGTGAGCCTTTCACACCTTTTTTGTCTCCCCCCTTCATCATTTTTCTCTCTTTTCCATCCTAAGTGTCAACTTTCTTGCTTACGCTCATCCATTGCATGAGTGCTCAAAATATCGAAAGGGAGTGGATCATTTTGACTTGTACCTGGCCGGTGGTCTGGGGATGAGTCAAGATAAGATTCCAAAGAAGACCAAGTGTGAAACTTTAGTAGATTAAGTTCTCAACAATACAAAAACTATGTTTTACTCTCTCGTATATCCCTATCCCCTTTCTTGCACGCAAACACCATTTGGAGACATTCGAGTCACGGACAGCGAGAGCTCTTGCACCTTTATGTTCTTATGTTGCTTGTTACAATGCTAATATAGACTCTTGCTTGTTATGACTTGAATTGAATTACATGCCTTGATTGCTTTACTTAAAAAGTTCTTATATGGTTGATAGCATGTCACCACAGAAATTATGCTTGTTATCATTTACCTACTCGAGGACGAGCAGGAATTAAGCTTGGGGATGTTGATACGTCCAAAACGTATCTATAATTTCTGCTTGCTCCATGCTTCTTTTGTGTGATATTGCTATGATATTTATGCACTCCCATACACTTTTGATCATATTTGGACTAACCTATTAACTCAGTGCACCACAGTGCTAGTTCCTGTTTTCTGCTGTTTTTCTATTCCATGTTTCCCCCATATTAAAAGTGCTCCAAAAATTCCGGGAAAAATACAGGAAAAATTAGCGTACAGGAAGCTTCGCGAAGAACCAAAGCGGGGCCAGAGGGGAGCCAGGGGTGGCCCCTGGCGCGACCCCACCCCTGGCCGTGCCAGGGGGGCGCCTGGGGCCCCGGCTCCGCCTCTGGTGACTCCCTTTCGCATATATATTCCTCGCGTCCCGAAACCCTCGAGGACGGAACCCTTTTTCGCGATCTCGCCTCTGATCCGCCGCCGCAGCGCTTCCAAGATCGGGAGCATCAGGAGAACTCTTCCCGGCACCCTGCCGGAGGGAGAACCACCACCGGGAGTTTCTCCACCACCATGGACGCTTCCCGGATGAGTCGTGAGTAGTCCACCTTGGACCATGGGTCCATGATCAGTAGCTATGTGATGTTCTCCTCCCCTCTTTGCTCTTCATGGTTTAGACCTCGTGAGCTGCCCTACATGATCGAGGCACATATGTAATCTTTCTGCTGTTGCTCTGCTGAGTTTGCTGGGATCTGATGGATTATGAGATTATGTTCAGATTGTGTGTGAGTAATATATTTGATTCACCTCTTTTATATTTATGTTCTTGAGTAATTCTTGCATGTTCTCCGTTGCTGTTTATTGCTTTGGCCAAGTAGTAGGTAGTAACTCCAAGAGAGAGCGTTATGCTTGATTGTGGGTTCATGCCCCTGATGACTAGCTTGAGTGACAGAAACATGAGTCTAGGGGATGTGCTGTTGCCACAAGGGGGAAAACAACGGTGCTTGTACTTGCGGGTGCAAGGATTGTTTACTTTACGCAAAGTTCTTTTAATGCAGTTGTCTGTTGCTTTGAGTTTACACTTTGGGTGGGATTCACAACTTAATACCAGCGAGATGTTCTGGATAGATATCTCAAGGTGGATGATTAGTAGTAGATGCAGATGGATTTCGGTCTACTTGCCTTGGCGTACCGCCCATGCTTTTGAGCCTCTACCTTTCTTTACAGCATAGTTAGCATTGGTTTGCGCACATAATCCTGTCAATTGCCCAGCTGTAATTTGTTTACCTCGCTTTGCTGTTTTATCATCTTTTGGGAGAGAGACATCACAAGTGAACATCATGGGACCCCGGTCCATATTACCACCACTGATCACACCTTCTATTTACTTCCTGTTCTTATTTCCTAGTTGCAGTCATACCTATCATTATTATCTCTTGTGTTTGATCCTTTGTAAACAACAAGGCCGGAGGGATTGGCAACCTCTCTGTACTCGTTGGGAGCAAAGTTATTTGTATCTGTGTGCAGGTCCTGTCAACCGCTAAGTTTCTGGCGCCGTTGACACCTTCTTGTCGACCCTCGGAGTCTCACGGGATTCGATCCTTGGTATCTTTGCCAAGGGAAATTTGCTGCTATGCTACATCTCAAACCTTCCACTTGGGGTAACCAACGAGGGGCGAGAACCCATCAGCGGCCTGAAGGAAAAGGCTTGAAAGTTGGGATACGGAGGGTAAGATCCCAAGGCTCGTCGGGTGCGTCATCGTGTGGGCCGGCTCGTAATTGGCCCTTGAGGCGGCGGCTTATTAATAAAGACTGTAATAGAAGTTTCCTTAGTCAGAGAGTACGACGAGTAGGAAGCAGAATAGGGCATGGGTTGTACTATGACCCAGACTCTGTTGTAACCCCAGGGCCTCGACCTGTATATAAAGGCGAGCCCCTGAGGCAGAGAGGACTAAGTTACAATCAATTGATAGCGATGTAAAGCGAAATCGCTCCCTTATAATCAATACTCAAGCAATATAAATTAAGCAAGAGTAGGCTTTTACCTCCACCGTGAGGGGCTGAACCTGGGTAAACCTTGTCTTTCGATTCTGACCAACATCGTCCAAGCTACCGCCTAGTTTCGATGGCCTCACGACTAAGTCCTTTCACCAGGGCATCTGCCATGACAAAACCACGACAGTTGGCGCTCATCATGGGGCTATCGCATGGTGGTGTTCAGTTCTTGGCGGGTGATCTCCCAGGGATCAAGCGATACGTTGTTGGCGGGATGACGAAGAGTCGTCGCGGCAAGCTCTACATCAATGACGCCGGCAGGGGCCCCGAGGCGGACTCAACCGAGTACGGGTACCGAGTCCTCTTCGGCAAGTTACATGTCTTCATCAGCAAACTCGGCGAATCCGACCCCGAGCCAGACATCTGCCCCGACCTCGTCGAGTCGGCTCGGCTCAGAGCGCACAACCCGGCCAGATCCAAGCCGTCCGGAAGCTTGTCTTTGTTGGCTTCATGCAAGGAGTCGAGCTTGCGGAGAATTCTGCGTCTGGCGAGGAGATTCTCATCTATTCTGATGATGAGTCCTCGGTTTAAGACAATGAGTCAATTTACCCACTTTAGGATGGCGAGCTCGGGGGCTGTTTCGACGATGACATCATTCCGGACCCCTATAAGCCGCCGTGCCGAGCCACCATCTACATGGAAGGGACGGCGCCAACTCACAATTCCACCATGGCCAGAGCAAGACAACTGTTCCTTCGGCACCAGCTCTCGGCATGTCCGGCTCAGGTCTTAGTGGATCTGGTGGCTACTTTGACAACTCTGCTGGAGACAGAGGTAACAACAGAAAATCAGGCGGAACGCAACACGGAGGTGGCAAAGCTTCGAGAGCAGATGACCAAGGTCCAAGAGGACATAGACGGTGAAAACATCCGGATGGCCACATTACAAGCCCAAGTCAACACAGAGATGGAGCGTCTAAAGGCCGAGGCTTGGCATAGAAATCATGTTCAGTATGCTTCAGATGTGGTACATCGGAGAAGGCACTAGAGCCGGCTACTCTCGAGTTATGAGCCTTTGCGTTTGTTCAATACCCCAGGAGCGGGAGAAAACACCCCTGGAGCATCGGTCATACCTCAGTTGACTCGAGATGCACCTACGAACGGGATGGCGGCTCAGCCTCATCAGCCAGAGCCGGCTCAACAGAATGAGCCGGCACCTAGCCCCCCTCTGGTTCAGACGCTGTCTCAGCATTTCGTGACGCCGGTAGGTCACTTCTCCAACCCGGTGGATAACATGTTAGCGGAGGACACCCGGCTTACTACACTCCCAATTACTACAACACGCCCATCGAGATTGAGGCTCGAATGCCATTGAGTTGTTGAAAATGGCGGTTGCACAACAGACCAACTACTCTTATAGTCAGAACCGTGTTCATTCCACTCCACTTCCAAGTCAGTCTAAGCCGTCATGCGGAGTCGCCAGTGGTATCCATGAGTGAACGATGATGATGTGACCCGCCCCATGATAACCCGCCCCGCCATGTTCGGTTAGATGCTCAGGCGATCGTTGATGAGGCTCGAGCTCCACGCGAGGGGGAAGCAACGAACTTGGGGGCTCGGCAGTTGCCTTCGATAGCCCCTTCACCTTCAACGGGAGCCGGGTCAAATACCAGAACCAATGGGATACCGTGTCTAGTGTCGGCTCTACGCAATGAGGGCATGCCTAAGGACTTCAAGGGTCCTCGCAAAGTGCCCAACTATACATCCAATCTAGAGCCGACGGCTTGGATCAAGAGCTATGAGTTGTCCATGGATACGTTGGATGTCAGCGATGCGGTATGTGCGAAATATTTCACCATGATGCTGGACAGGCCGGCTCATACTTGGTTGAAAAACCTGCCCCCAATTCTATCAAGACCTGGGCAAAATTGATGGAGTGTTTCATCAAGAATTTCCAAGGAACTTGGAAGAACCCTATGATGATTATTTATTTACAGCACTGTACGCAGCGTGAGGATGAGTCGACCCTTCATTGGGCCTGCCTGGTTGCGGAGATTATTCACTCCTCAGATAGCATGGGGGCGGCTGAGGGAGTCCTAGATAGGGGGGTCCTCAGGTGGCCAGATAAACTCCTGGTGGGCCGGACTGGTGGGCCATGAAGATTATTACAGAAGATCATCTCTCGTATCCGGATAGGGCTCCTGGATTCTTGTAATGGCAAGTTTTAGGCTCGGGTGTAGATTTTCCTTCCTCTGCAAGATGATATGTACAAACCCTAGGCCCCTCCGGCGTGTATATAAACCAGAGGGTTTAGTCCGTAGAGGCTAGAATCAGAATCATACAATCCTCATAGGCTAAACTTAGGGTTTAGCCTTTAAGATCTCGAGGTAGATCAACTCTTGAAAACATATTCATCCATATTAATATAGCATGAAGTAGGGTTTTACCTCGATCGAGAGGGCCTGAACCTGGGTAAACATTGTGTCCCCTGTCTCATGTTAACATCAATCCTCAGACGCATAGTTCGGGACCCCCTACCCTAGATCCACCGGTTTTGACACCGACATTGGTGCTTTCATTAAGAGTTCCACCGTGTCATCGACGGAAGGATTGACGGATCACGTCATCAACAGCAACAACGATGTCGAGGGGATTTTCCCTCCCGACCAACTCTTCGTGTTCGGCGGCTTCGCGCTTTGTGCCAACACTGAAGGCCACCTTGAGCAGATCAAGAGCTACGCCCCTGCCCATCATGTCAGATTCGGTAGCTTAAACTATGTTGCTGATATCCGTGGAGACTTGATCTTCACCGGATTCGAGCCAGCGGCAACCCCTCTCTGCCACCACGATGATCACGACTTAACTCTGTCATCGGATCAGGAAATAGCACCTGTAACAGTTCTGGCCCTAGATCCAGAACAGACTGCGTCACCCGAAGATGGGAAGCTCAACCCCACCACGGAAGCCGCAGACTCTACGGTGTTAGAGCCGCACACAAACCCAACTGATAGGGTATGTCTTACCGGAACCCCAAACCTGGCTCCGGTCTCTAATTCCGAACTGCGCATAACTGCGCCCCTCAAATTCAATCAGGCGCCTATCGTCGAATTCTGTGCTGCGGATATTTGCCAACACTCACCACTTGGCGACATGTTAAGGTCGTTGAGATCTCTCTCCTTGGACGAGAACACACAGCCGCACTATATCCGGTTCGAACTGGAGGCTGATGAACAGTCGCGCTATACCCAGGGGGATGATGAATTTCGTTCCCCACCCACCACCCACTTGGTAGCCACGGTCGAAGATATAACCGATCTACTCGACTATGCTTCAGAAGACTTCGACGGGATGGACCTCAAAGCTGAAGCAGATACAGATCAGAGCAGGCCCATAACAGGGCGGTGGAAAGCTACGTCTTCATACGACGTGTATATGGTGGATACACCCAAAGAGGCGGAAGGCAACGGTGAAAACATTCCCGTAGAGGATAAAACCGCCGAAGAACCTCCCAAGCGTCGGCGTCCGAAACGCCAAACAAAATCCCGTAAAGGAAAGGACAGCAATACAGTGACTAATAACGATGATATTCCGGAACAAGCCGAAGACCCCGCAGACCCAGCGATAGAGCAGGAGGAGCGAGAGGACGGCGAACAGAGTCCGAAGCCGCAGTCCGATGACAGCGATGCCGAAGACGGTCACTGTGAACCGATCTCCGAAGAAGAGGCTAGCCTGGATGACGATGAATATACCATCCCAGAAAAACCCTCTGAACAAAAGCGCTTCCATCGGCGGCTTATAGCCACCGCACGGAGCTTAAAAAAATCAATAGAGACAGCTTCGAGCTGCACAAGACACGCTCAATGATAGATGGAATGAGGTGCTAGACGCCGAACAGAAACATGGCTTTAACGACCAAACCAAAGGCTATCCCAAGCGCAAGCTGCTGCCTGAATTCGACGACGAGGCCGTTGCACCCGTCCCGCCGAAAAATAACACCGCCTACAAGCCGGACCGACCACCTCGCGGACAGGATAGAGTCACTAGCAATGGCGTAAACAATCCCCCACCCCATAAAGGAAAGGAGGATGCAGCCCAAGTCCGAAAGCATGATCTGCGTGAGGACCTAAACAAAAAGCTAGCAAGACCAGGTCTATATTCGGACCCGGAGACCGAGCTCCCGCACGGGACGGCGGCTATCAAGCCAATCGCGCCGGTGACATACCCGTTCGGGGTCAATACCGAACATCAGAACCATCAGACATACACCACGATATAACAAGATACAAAGGAGCTTCACACCCTCTATGCTTCACCGATGAGGTGCTGGGTCATGATTTCCCAGAAGGGTTTAAACCCGTGAACAACGAAGCGTACGATGGAACGACGGATCCTGCCATCTGGATAGAAGATTTTGTTCTTCACATCCACATGGCTCGAGGAGATGATCTCCATGCCATCAAAAATTTATCCCTCAAGCTAAAAGGACCAGCTCGGCACAGGCTAAACGGTCTCCCAGAAAACTCCATCGGGAGTTGGGAAGAACTTGAGGACGCTTTTCGGGCCAAATTTCAAGGGACTTATGTCCCGCCCCCGGACGCTAACGATTTAAGTCACATCATCCAACAACCCGAGGAGTCAGCCCACAAGCTTTGGAACCGGTTTCTCACTAAGAAAAAGCAGATCGTTGACTGTCCGGACGCCGAAGCCTTAGCGGCATTCGAGCACAGTATCTGGGACGAATGGCTAGTGATACGTCTCAAACGTATCTACTTTTCCAAACACTTTTGATATTGTTTTGACCTCATTCTTGCATGATTTGGACTAAACTAACCCGGACTGACGCTGTTTTCAGCAGAGCTGCCTGTATGGTTTATTTGTGTGCAGGAAAACGGATTTTTAAGCATCTCAGAAAAATCCACGAAAAATCACGAAAAATCCACGCACCCGAAGAAACAACATACCAGAAGTGGGGCCAGAGGGGGGCTAGGGGGTGCCCAGGCGCCCTGTGGGCGCCCCCCCCTGGGCCGCGCCGGGGGGGCGCCTGGGTGGGGCCCACACCCCCTGGTGCCCTACTTTAGCCCGTATTTTTTCCTCCGAGGCAGAAACCCCAGATCGGAAGTCCTTTTCGCTGTTTCTCGTCGCGGAGCCGCCGCCACCTCTGTTCTTCTTTGGGAGGGCTAATCTGGAGGCTGATTTGGCCTCCGGAGAGGGGAGATCGTCGCCATCGTCATCATCATCACCACTTCATCATCTCTCCATGACTTCCCCCTTCATGTGTGAGTAATTCCCTTGCTGTAGGCGAAGGGGATGGTAGGGATTGGATGAGTTAGATCATGTAATAGTTCGTCAGATTGTTGGGGGCATGTTGCCTATCATCTAGTATGGTGTTTATCATCTTTGCTACAACTTGTTATTCTTAATGCTTGACACTTAGGGCCCGAGTGCCATGATTTCAGATCTGAACCATATGTGTTTGCATGAATATATTTGTGTTCTTGATCCTATCTATGAGTTGTATGCACCTGTTACGGTTCGGAACCGGCGATCCCAAAAGTGACAGCTTGGGACACCAAAGGGGATGGCCCGTAGTTTGAGGATTACATGTATCCATTGAGTTCATTGCTTTGTTTCGGTGCTCTTTGACAGGAGCACCTTAATATCCATTAGTTCCTTTTGGCCCCGTTCGTAGCGGGATGGTAGGACAAAAGATGTTGTGCAAGTTCTTATTGCAAGCACGTACAACTACCTACGGGATACATGCCTAATGTTTGATATTTGCCTAGATGATCATTACTTTTCCGTGTGCCGTGCCCCGAGTTAGAAACTATCTCATCCATGCAACGCCCAACCATCCATCTCCCTAGCCTACAGTATTTTAAACCTTGCTTGTCACTAGTTGCCACTTTTGCCATTTACTACTGCCATTTACTTTTGCTGTTTACTTTTACTATTACTATCATCACTATCATATCACTGTTACCACTTATCTTTTGTTGCAAGTTAGTATATTTCAGGTGCGGTTGAATTGACAACTCAACTGTTAAAGCTTATAAATACTCTTTGGCTCCCCGTGTGTCGAATCAATAAATTGAGTTATTCTTACCCACGAAGACTATCTCGATCCCTTACGGTTGAGGGTTATCAAGTACCGTTTTCTGGCGCCGTTGCCGGGGAGCATAGCAATATTTACAAGTCTACTTGAGATATCCTACCCGCTGCACTTTATTCACTATGGGTAAGAAAGGTGACCCCAAGGTTCCGATCTTACGATCCACTACAAGAAGAGGTACTGCTCTGAGCACTAGTGCTACGCTTGATTCACCTTCTGTTATGAGTAAGTTTGCCTCACCACCACCACATGATGCTCCTACTGAATCTGTTACTATGTCTGATACACTTGATGATGCTTCTACTACTTTTGATGATGATATTAGTTCACTTGGTTATGCTCTTGAGAAACAAATTACTGCTGCTGCTGAAAAATATGGAATTGAACTTCCTGTTACTCGCTACCCTATTGGTGAAACTTATGATTTTCCTGAATTGAGTAAACTCCAGGAGAGGCTCCTTGATGATGATTACTATATACTTGATGAAGATTTATGCAAGGAACTGACAGAGTTTGCCAGCTCTGAACCTGAAACTATTAAGAAAATATTTGAAAAACACTCTTTGAAAAACAAAACCGTTCCTAATCCTGAGTTTGCTACATCTCCTATATGCATTGATAATCCTGATTTTGATTTCTCTGTTGATCTTTCACTTATACCTATGGTTGAAGCTGACCCCTTTTATGGCAGAGAAAATGATGATGCTATTGCACACCTAACTAAACTTGGTGAACTAGGTAGCCTGTTTACCACAGATGAGAAGATGCGCTACTTTTATGTGACCAAACTTCTTCCTTTCTCGTTGAAGGAAGGTGCTAAAGCATGGTATTATTCACTCCCATGCGGTTCTATTAAGAGTCCTCAGGACTGAGCTCACTTTTTTGTTGATAAGTACTTTCCTGCTCATATGCAACATGCTGCTTTACAAAGAATTTATAATTTTAAACAGTTGCAGAATGAGTCCCTCCCTAAAGCTTGGGGGAGGTACTGCAGTTTGATTCAGGCTAGACCAGGACATGGAGTTCCTAAGAATGAATTAATTGATATATTCTATGCTGGTTTAACTGATGACTCTAGGTCCTATCTGGACAGTTGTGCTGGTTGTGTTTTCAGGAAAAGAACACCAGACGATGCGGAAGATCTAATGGGCAGAATTGCCAAGAACCATGAAGATTGGTCCGTCCCTGAACCACCTCCACCAACAAAGAAGAGGGGCATGTTTGTTCTAAGCCCCGAGGATATGCGAGAAGCAAAGAAGTCTATCAAAGAGAAAGGTATTAAAGCTGAAGACGTGAAGAATCTACCCCCTATTGAGAAGCTGTGTGAGCCTACCACTCACCCTCCTATGGTAGAGGTACACTCTCTTTTAGATTTCAACGAAAGTGACATCCCTCATGGTAAGCCTCCTGATCAATGTTTAGATGAGTTTGATAATTTTATTATGAAACAGAATCATTTTAATGAGAGGATAGAAAGTCAGTTGCATGATAATTCCCTTGCTATCAAAAAGTTGCTTGGTGTTTTAGATAGAACAGTTAATGATGTTCAGTGTCTTGTGAAGCATTTTCATATGGTTCAAACTCAGCTTGATCAAATTTCTAATGTGCAAAGAGATTTGCTTGCTAACAATGCCAAACAAGATAAATTGCAGGCTTTTGGGATTAAGACCCGAGGAGGAACTAGTACTCAAGATCCTCTTTATCCAGAGGGACATCCGAAGAGAATCGAGCAAGATTCTCAAATGCAGGAAGAAGAAATTGTTGTCTCTCCAAATAAGAAAAAGAAACATAAAGAGACTGACAAATCTAATGATCCTATTGCAGATGAAGAGCCAGCTATTGATCCCAACAGTGTATCTATCTCCGATGCTGAGACTGAAGACGGTGCTGAACCTGAAGGTAATAATAATGAGAAGAATGATCCACCTGAAGTTCGAGAAGAAGAAGCACCTGACAAACGTAAGAGGTACACTAGAGAAGACTTCATCGCAAGAAAACATGGGAAGGAGAAAGAACCATGGGTACAGAAACCCATGCCCTTTCCAGGTAAGTCCATCAAATCTAAAGAAGAAGAGCATTATAATAAGTTTTGTGAATGGATTAAACCTCTTTTTCTTCAAATCCCTTTGACTGATGCTATTAAGTTACTTCCGTATTCAAAATATATGAAAGATATTGTCACTAACAAAAGAAAAGTTCCTAATGATGCAATATCTACTATGCTTGCTAACTATTCTTTCAGTGGAAAGATTCCTGAGAAGCTCGGTGATCCAGGTATACCCACCATCCCTTGCTCCATAAAAAATAATTATGTCAAAACTGCTTTATGTGATCTTGGAGCGGGAGTGAGTGTTATGCCTCTCTCTCTTTACGAGAGGCTCTGTTTAGAGAAACTAATTCCTACAGATATCTCCCTTCAGATGGCTGACAAGTCAACCGCTGTTCCGATAGGTATTTGTGAGGATGTTCCAGTTGAAGTTGCTAATTGTTTAATTCTTACTGATTTTGTTGTGCTTGACATGCCCGAGGATGGGAGCATGTCCATTATTCTTGGTAGACCTTTCCTTAACACCGCAGGTGCTATTATTGATTGCAACAAAGGGAAGGTTACCTTTCATGTGAATGATAAAGAACACACGGTATATTTTCCGAAGAAGACCGACAGGAGGCATGCCCTCAACTCTATAGAGAATATCGAGACCGTGAAAATTGGAGAATGGGATTGTCCACTACATTTGCCTCACAAATACAAAACTATCATGGTAGGGACAATGTCCATCAAGGTAAAAGTTCAGTGATTACTTTGTGGGAGGTGATACTTTTTGCTCTATATATCGCTTGTTTGTTGGTAAGACTTGATCAACCTTACTAGTGAACGTGTTATATACGGATAAAAAGTTGAGCTTTCTATGTTTTCATTTGTTTTTAGTATTGTCCTACTTGCTGTACCAAGTATCTATGTTTTTGAAACCTCACAATACTACTAACTACTTCAAGTTTTCAGAGAGTTTCGCAGCTTTTTGAACTTCAAAAAAATTTCAACAGTGAAGTTTTCAGAAAAATTCCAGAAAAATTATATTAAAAATTTACACAACGGGAGAGACCCGAAAAGTCCTGGGGCCAGCCAAGGGGGGCTACCAGTGGCCCAGGCGGCCAGCTGGCGCGGCCCAGCCCCTGGCCGCGCCCACAGGGCGCCTGGGGCCCACAAGACCCCCCTCCAGGTACTTCTTCTTCCCCTCTCTTTCTCTTTTTCCAGAAACCTGAGTTCTGGTCGTGTTCTTCTTGTTCTTGCTGTTCTTGGGGGCGATTCTTCGATCTCTCTCTACAGCCCATCATTTGAGCTGAAATTTTGAGCAAATACTCCCTGGTATGTGACTCCTCCACTCCTCCAATTAGATTTTTGATTGGTGGCCTCATTTGTGAGTATTTAGTAGTTCTTGGTGCTGTAGAGATGAGCTTGCATGCATGTGTAGAAAGTTATTTTCCAAGTTTTGATGCAAGTTTATGCCTTGGGCAAGTGAGTTGAGTAGTTTGCCTTAGCTCACTTTGTTTTAATCCTCGTTTTTGTGAATTGTAAAAAATTTCAGAAATGAGTTTATTAGGAAGGGCAAAAGGATGGCTTGAGAAGAGGAGACCTGCACACTCCGATCGAGTCACTAGAGCCGCAGCTTCACCATCGACTGCCAGTGTGAGCTATAATGAAGATCATGTGCCCCTGGAGTTATTGGAAGATACAAGTCCAGAACGCGCGATGACATATCCATGTGACGTATTCATGGAAGCTGCGGGAATCAAGGATGAGTTTTATAATCTTTGTGCTAATGCAGGTTTGACACGACTCGTCACGAGCCGTGTTACTCAGTATCAGAAACTCACCTCCGGTTTCATTAACAGTTTTAGATATAATCCCGATTCAGGTGCTATTGAGTTTAAAATTTATAATGATCTTATCACCATGACTCTGGGAAATTTTTGTGAAGTAATAGGTGTGCCGAACATTGGGAGGACGGCAAGGATGGGCACGCAGCCCTCCGAGCTGAAAACCGTCATCAACTCTCTCTGCAGCATGGGTACGAGGGATATTCATCGGTCGAAGATCTCCAACATCTTGTTTCCTCACCTCAGGTATTTTGCATATTATATTGCTAGAGGGATGTTAGCTCGTGACAACACGAGCAACATTTCTGCTCCGGATATTGCTATCCTGGCAGCAGCCCTCTCAGGGAGGTCTGATTATAATATTGGTACCTTAATTGCTCGACGCCTTGCTATGAACGGTAACAAGGGGGACTTATATGGGGGGATTTATGCCACGCTTATCTTAGAGCATCTTGGAGGCACCCCACACCCTGATGATACTCCTTTTACTTATTTAAACTTTGATCTTGCTGCTATGAAAAGGCATAAGTTTGTTACCATGGGCTCCGAACTTGATAACCTTGTTTATATCTTGCGTTTCGGAACTACCGCGGAACGCGAGATCCGTCTACCTGCACCCCTTTTGTTTGATTATTCTCGCAGGAACGGATGGTCCTTTGATGCTGTCCAGTTCGATGAGTTCATGGTCCAGCATCAGTTCCATAACCCCATGGAGGGGGTTGTGTCCGACGAGGAGAGGCACGGTGAGATACCACATTTTCAGGATGAGACCGCCACCGAGTTTGGTGAAGGGTCTTCCTCTGTTTGGCGCTCGGAACCTTCCTCGTGGGAGACTCCGAGGAGTTCGGTGTACGCGCCATCATCCTTCTACGACCCTTGGTCTCACCACCATACCCCTGGAGCAGGAGGCTCCTGGGGGCAGTAGCTGCTACCAACTTAGGCCAAAAGCCTAAGCTTGGGGGAGTACGTGCCCTTCTCACTTTTCCATTGTATTATCCGTTTTATTCACTTTGATCTTTTCGAAGTTTTTACCCATTCTTCTTTATTCCTCTATTTGCAAAAACAACAAAAAGATTTTCTCTTTCTTTTGCTTTTTATTCGACCTTTGAAAAACCCAAAAAGATTTCCTTTCTCTCTTTAGTTTGCTTTGTTTTCAGAGATCAGCTCGAGTCCGTGATGGCATTTGATTATATTTCCTACGTTCGGTCGTGCAAGTGACAAGCAGTAATGATGAAGATCGACTGAAAGGAAGCAACAAGGAAGACCGGTATGAACTCTTATTGTTTTTACTTTTGTACATATGCCTGTACTTATGATCTAGAGACCAGCTTGTAGCGACATAGTGCTATGTTTACAATGTTCTTCCAGTGGTTCATGCTTTCCTTGTGGCTAGTCTCAAATAACTGGAGTATATAATGTGTTATTGAAATGATCTACATGCATTGCATTGTTCCTAGTCTGGCATACTATGGTGGTATTTCCCTTTAGAGAATATTTGGATTGACTTGGCACATGCTTACACATGTTTAAGACTAAAAAGTCTACTTTGCCTTGATGATCTTTGAGTTTTGGAATAGTTATATCACTTTCATGCCCGATTCAATGTTGCTTTGTCGCTCTGCATGATTATGACCGTTATTGCTCTCTAGTTGGTCGCTTCCCAGTCTTTTGCTAAACCTCCACCCGTACTAAGCGGAATGACTGCTTGTGCATCCAAAACCTTTAAACCTGTTATGCCATATGAGTCCACTATACCTTCCTATACATGGTATTTACCTGCCATCCCTAACGAAGACTTTCATGTACCATCTCGAAATTAATCAAAAGCATTTCTCTTTTGTGCCTATGTTTTAGCTCATGAGGAAGTAGTAGTTAATTCATGATCTCCTTAAGTTAGACAAGTTTCACCCCTAGATTGCATGCATAATGTGCGAACCCCTAATATGAAAAGGAACTGGCATTGAGTGCGCCCGGCTCGAAAAGATAATATAACAAACAAACCCTCCTTCACGCTTTGTTCATGAGAAATCAGAAAACTTTGGCAGTGATAAACAAAGGAGATTAAAAGGATGTGATCGTCCTCATGCGGGAGCCGTTCCTCGAGACTTGTCTAGCTTAAAAAGTGATTGAGTTATCTGCTAGCATTCGTTGACGAAATATGCACCTCTTAAAACATATTTACTTCTGTTTTCAAAACCAAGAGCTCTGGTACATGTTTAGTTTTTGTTTCCGATCACGGGTTTTCAACTTTGCCAATAAAAGCCACGGTTCGAGAGTCTCACCTTCTTTCTTCAAAGCACTAACTAGGAGAGCATAATTGTCATTCTGAGTGTAATGTGCATTGTCCCAAAGTATTACATTGTCTTCTGCATATTTGTGATATGACGTATTCTGAAATTCTTAGCTCTAGTCTCCTTTAAAACTCTGGAGGAGCCTCTGCATTTATGTTTTGCTTCACTCATGGAGGCTAGCGAGATACCACCTTAGTATGCTCAAGCTATGTGCAATGTGATCTTGTCTTGATTTTCAGTAATATATTGTTTACTCTTGATTATTTGTGACTGGTCACTTGAAAGAAGGATTGCTCCTTGCATTGTTCTCATAAGTACTGTTTCAATACTGGCTAGACACTTTTCGTAGTACATGCTTATATACATCTAATGAAGCAAAAGAGTTTGTCAAAGTTTTCTTTGTCGCGTCCAGTTCGTTGAACTGAATTGCTTGAGGACAAGCAATATGCTAAGCTTGGGGGAGTTGATACGTCTCAAACGTATCTACTTTTCCAAACACTTTTGATATTGTTTTGACCTCATTCATGCATGATTTGGACTAAACTAACCCGGACTGATGCTGTTTTTAGCAGAGCTGCCTGTATGGTTTATTTGTGTGCAGGAAAACGGAATTTTAAGCATCTCAGAAAAATCCACGCACCCGAAGAAACAACATACCAGAGTGGGGCCAGAGGGGAGCCAGGGGGTGCCCAGGCGCCCTGTGGGCGCGCCCCCCTGGACCGCGCCGGGGGGGGGGGCGCCTGGGTGGGGCCCACACCCCCTGGTGCCCTACTTTAGCCCGTATTTTTTCCTCCGAGGCAGAAACCCCAGATCGGAAGTCCTTTTCGCTGTTTCTCGTCGCGGAGCCGCCGCCACCTCTGTTCTTCTTCGGGAGGGCTAATCTGGAGGCTGATTTGGCCTCCGGAGAGGGGAGATCGTCGCCATCGTCATCATCATCACCACTTCATCATCTCTCCATGACTTCCCCCCTTCATGTGTGAGTAATTCCCTTGCTGTAGGCGAAGGGGATGGTAGGGATTGGATGAGTTAGATCATGTAATAGTTCGTCAGATTGTTGGGGGCATGTTGCCTATCATCTAGTATGGTGTTTATCATCTTTGCTACAACTTGTTATTCTTAATGCTTGACACTTAGGGCCCGAGTGCCATGATTTCAGATCTGAACCATATGTGTTTGCATGAATATATTTGTGTTCTTGATCCTATCTATGAGTTGTATGCACCTGTTACGGTTCGGAACCGGCGATCCCAAAAGTGACAGCTTGGGACACCAAAGGGGATGGTCCGTAGTTTGAGGATTACATGTATCCATTGAGTTCATTGCTTTGTTCCGGTGCTCTTTAACAGGAGCACCTTAATATCCATTAGTTCCTTTTGGCCCCGTTCGTAGCGGGATGGTAGGACAAAAGATGTTGTGCAAGTTCTTATTGCAAGCACGTACAACTACCTACGGGATACATGCCTAATGTTTGATATTTGCCTAGATGATCATTACTTTTCCGTGTGCCGTGCCCCGAGTTAGAAACTATCTCATCCATGCAACGCCCAACCATCCATCTCCCTAGCCTACAGTATTTTAAACCTTGCTTGTCACTAGTTGCCACTTTTGCCATTTACTACTGCCATTTACTTTTGCTGTTTACTTTTACTATTACTATCATCACTATCATATCACTGTTACCACTTATCTTTTGTTGCAAGTTAGTATATTTCAGGTGCGGTTGAATTGACAACTCAACTGTTAAAGCTTATAAATACTCTTTGGCTCCCCGTGTGTCGAATCAATAAATTGGGTTATTCTTACCCGCGAAGACTATCTCGATCCCTTACGGTTGAGGGTTATCAGCTAGCCAGACACCTTGGACAGGAAAACTCGAGGACAATGGCAGCCCTAACTACAGTCATGACTCGCTTTTGCGCGGGTGAGGATAGCTAGTTAGCTCGTAGCAGCACCAGCGACCCTGGAACATCTGAAGTCAGGGACGATAATGGAAAGCGACGGCGCAATAAAAACAAGCGTCGAAACAATCCTGGAAGCCCAGAGGATATAGCGGTAAACGTCGGATTCAGTGGCTCCAGACCCGGTCAACGGAAGAAGCCTTTTAAAGGCAACAAAGACGGTCCATCAAGTTTGGACATAATATTAGATAGGCCCTGCCAAATCCATGGCACCCCAGAAAAACCTGCCAATCACACTGATAACCCACAAGTGTAGGGGATCGCAACAGTTTTCGAGGGTAAAGTATTCAACCCAAATTTATTGATTCGACACAAGGGGAGCCAAAGAATACTCTTAAGTATTAGCAGCTGAGTTGTCAATTCAACCACACCTGGAAACTTAGTATCTGCAGCAAGATAGTTTAGTAGCAAAGTAATATGATAGTGGCGGTAGCAGCAATAAAAGTAATGATAGTGTTTTGTAGTTTTTGTGATAATAGCAACGGAAAAGTAAATGAGCAACAAGCAATATAGGAAAAGCTCGTAGGCATTGGATTGGTGATGGGAAATTATGTTGGATGCAATTCATCATGTAGAAGTTATAACCTAGGGTGACACAGAACTAGCTCCAGTTCATCAATGCAATGTAGGCATGTATTCCGAATATAGTCATACGTGCTTCTGGAAAAGAACTTGCATGGCATCTTTTGTCCTACCCTCCCGTGGCAGCGGGGTCCTATTGGAAACTAAGGGATATTAAGGCCTCCTTTTAATAGAGTACCGGACCAAAGCATTAACACATAGTGAATACATGAACTCCTCAAACTATGGTCATCACCGGGAGTGGTCCCGATTATTTTCACTTCGGGGTTCTCGGATCATAACACATAGTAGGTGACTATAGACTTGCAAGATAGGATCAAGAACACACATATATTCATGAAAACATAATAGGTTCAGATTTGAAATCATGGCACTCGGGCCCTAATGACAAGCATTAAGCATAGCAAAGTCATAGCAACATCAATCTCAGAACATAGTGGATACTAGGGATCAAACCCTAACAAAACTAACTCGATTACATGATAGATCCCATCCAACCCATCACCATCCAACAAGCCTACGATGGAATTACTCACGCACGGCGGTGAGCATCATGGAATTGGTGATGGAGGAAGGTTGATGATGACGATGGCGACGATCTCCACTCTCCGGAGCCCCGAACAGACTCCAGATCAGCCCTCCCGAGAGAGATTAGGGCTTGGCGGCGGCTCCGTCTCGTGAAACGCGATAATTCTTTCTCCTTGATTTTTTTCTCCCTGAAAGTGAACGTATAGGATCTGGGGGTACGTCGGTGGAGCACCAGGGGGCCCACGAGGTAGGGGGCGCGCCTTGGGTAGGGGGGCGCGCCCCCACCCTCGTGGAGGGGGTGTGGGCCCCCTGGTGAGGATCTTCTTGCAGATATTTTTTATATTTTCCAAAATAAATCTCCGTGGAGTTTCAGGTCATTCCGAGAACTTTTTATTTTTGCACAAAAACAACACCATGGCAATTCTGCTGAAAACAGCGTCAGTTCGGGTTAGTTCCATTCGAATCATGCAAGTTAGAGTCCAAAACAAGGGCAAAAGGGTTTGGAAAAGTAGATACGTTGGAGACGTATCACACGCCAACCGTAACTGTTGGGTTTTCAAGCAGGCCGACAAGCTAAACGCCGAACACAAGGGGAAGCAGCCTCAGAGCGAAGACGAGGATGAACCTCACCAGCCGAATATAGGGGGACAGAAGAAATTTCCACCGGAGGTCAAAACAGTGAACATGATATATGCCACTCATATCCCAAAGAGGGAGCGCAAGCGCGCACTCCAAGACGTCTGTGCCGTTGAGCCCGTCGCCCCAAAATTCAACCCATGGTCAGCCTGTCTGATCACTTTCGATCGCAGGGATCACCCGACTAGTATTCGGCATGGGGGTTCGGCTGCCTTAGTGCTCGACCCAATAATAGATGGATACCATCTAACCCGAGTCCTCATGGACGGCGGCAGTAGTCTCAATCTGATATATCAGAACACTGTCCGCAAGATGGGGATCGACTCATCAAGAATCAAGCCAAGTAGCACGACCTTTAAAGGAGTGATACCGGGCGTTGAAGCTCGCTGCACAGGCTCTTTAACATTGGAGGTTGTATTCGGTTCTCCCGACAACTTTCGAAGCGAAGAACTACTCTTCGACATAGCTCCATTCCGAAGTGGCTATCACGCCCTACTCGGAAGAACGGCCTTCGCCCGCTTTAATGCAGTCCTGCATTATGCCTATTTAAAGCTCAAGATGCCTGGACCACGTGGCGTTAACACGGTCAATGGAAATATGGAGCACTCTCTCCGTATAGAGGAAGATACTGCGGCCTTAGGAGCCGAAGTATGGTGCGGCCTATTCAAGCCAGATAATGTATCAATAGCGGACACAGCTAAACATGTCCGGCACACGCCTGAGTGCGACAACTCAGATGAACCTGAGAAATATTGACAGCCATGCCCCCGTTGACCGCCCCATAAGGTGATAGCATATGTGCCTCGAGTACATAATTATGCCCTAAAAATTCCTTGGGCAGTGACCGGGGGCACCTATATACAGTCCGTAGTTCGGCTAGACCCTATTCGGACTTTAAACTTATCTTCTTTTGGTTCATTAAAATGAACCAGACTTACTTTGGCCACACCGGATTGACTACTTCGTTTCCAGGTTTTATTTCTTTTTTTCTACAGATGGCCATCATACTCGTACCTTCAAGGACACATTACATAGGAGAAAACGGCGCAGACGTGCAGCAGGGACCCGCACCAAGGTTTCTTTTTTAGATTAAGACCCTCTGTAAACCTTTTTTCTCTTTCTTATTATATACCTTTTTGGCATGTAAAATGTCCAAAAAAGGTCATCGGCATTATCTGTAAAGTTTGCGGCTCACCGCACTATAGCGGGATATTAATAGAACAATTTTATTTATATTATACCCAGAGTTTTATCCACTCACCATGGAATGTTCTTTTCTCGCATCAGATTGCCATATGTGCCTTGTCAATAAAGGTTTATTACCAGGGGCTGCATTCAGCCCTGGTATATGTTGAAAAGACCGAACACCTATAGGGAGTGTTCGGCGTCCTGGATATTTGCATTATATGCATCAGTTCCGAATCATGTCTTCGGTCAATAGTTGGGTTGCCCGGCTCCTGTGCTTACCCCTACGTTCCCGATTGTTCGGCTAGTCTGTAAAGGGAGAACTACTGCAATAGTACTTCTGGCTAGTCCGATCAAGTACCTCAGTAGAGAAATCCGAAAACTGACTGTCACGATATGCGAGAACTTGGTCTGCAATCCGATGACTTAGTTTTATACTATGATTGATAGAGATCTACCTCGTGTTATACGAAGGGTTGGTTTTTTTGCCCAGCGAAGTGCAATTGGATACTTCATCGGCACCAGAGGCTAGTACCTAGCCCCATTTGTCAAACTCCTACGACTAAGTGAAAGGAATAACGCCGCATAGTCTGATTGCCTGGTTCGGTCCGCATACACCTCCTATACGGACCAAGACGTTGGATGAAGAGTGTATTTGCATATGACCGAACACCCCAGTACTATGTACCTGGGGGCTGAAGCCGACGACTGGAAAC
Organism: Secale cereale; assembly: GCA_902687465.1. Classification (NCBI taxonomy): domain Eukaryota; kingdom Viridiplantae; phylum Streptophyta; class Magnoliopsida; order Poales; family Poaceae; genus Secale; species Secale cereale. Next base: position 65,096,378 of record LR738709.1, on the reverse strand, counting down.
TTTCGGATTTAAGATAAACAGTCACACAGGAGGAAAAAAAAGACGCTGATATTATAAATAGCACAAAAGTTATATACATCGGATTCATAAGCCTAGTCTTTACATCCGGATACAATCATTCAAAGGCAACATCCTTCGAACACTGGCCTTCTACAAGGCGGGCGCCCTCGATGACGTCCTCGAAGTACTTCTCCGGCTTGCGGTGCTCCTTGCCTGCGGGCGGGCCAGCAGTGGCTATATGCACTGCGTTCATTTTTGCCGAGTGCACTTTGACGCGAGCGAAGGCCATCCGAGCACCTTCTATGCAAGCCGACCGCGTTAATGCGTCGACCCGCGGAGTCGCCTCGACAAGCCGCTTCACCAATCTGAAGTAACTACTTGGGATTGGCTCAGCGGGCCATAGCCAGGCTATTATGTCCTTCATGGCCGAACTCGCCATGTTGTGCAGCTCGACCAGCTGCTTCATGTGGTCGCTAAGGGGTATCAGATGTTTTGGCGCCTCGAACTGCGACCAAAACAGCTTCTCCGTGTTGTTCCCCTCCAGGGCACGGAAATATTGGGCGGCGTGTGCGCTGCTCCCTGGAAGATCATCAAACACACCTGGAGAACTCCACAATCGTGTCAGCCCAATATACTTCCGCTCTCCGAAGATGCTCTGTAGGAGAAATATCTTACCAGATGCTATCTGTCGTGCCTGCTCGATCTCTTTACGAGTGATACGCGCTCGCCTCGCGCGTCCTAGGCAGACTTTACTGCCGCAGACAGCTCGGTCGCCTCTTTCGAAGCCGTCTTCTCTGATGCCTCACACTTACGGATGGCATCTTGAAGCTCGACCTCGACTTCGGACACCCGAGATTTGTGCTTCTCGCACTCCGCCTTTTTGGCCTCCTTATCAGCAGCCGCTTAATCAGCGACCGCCTTGTTCGCCTTGGCCACCTCCTTGGCCTTGGCAACCTCGCCCTTGAGGGCCTCGAGCTCATCGGTGCCAACTGTGTAATACAAAATACAATGTTAGAGTTTGTAGTCATACTCAATCAATTAAATCTTATTGACATTTAAATAAAAATCTGCATACCTTGCGTTTCATCAAAACGCCGGTTGATGCGGTCGAGGTCCGCATTGGCCACCTCGAGCTTCCGATTTAGTTCGGCGACCTCTGCGTCTCGCGTAGTCGTCGTAACTAAAGAAGCCTGCACGACAGTTCAGCTCTGTAAATATGCTACTCTATGGATACTTCGTCCGATTCTTTTCAGAATCACACAAAGCATTAGGGGCTACTGGTTATATATGTGCATTTAAAACAAATAAAATTTCTTAATAGCATTACATGGCTTACCTCACAGCCTGTTAAAAGGCTGTTGAAAGCTTCATTCAGTCCGCCCTTGACGGACTGAATCTTCTTCATCACCGCACCCATCACGGTGCGGTGTTCTTCAATGACGAGAGCACTTTGCAGTGCTCCCTCCATAGAATCCGGCGCCTCCAGATTAACTCCGGGCACCGCCGTATCCTCCTCCGCTTGAGGAGCTGGATCTTCAAACCTCGATGCCGCGCTAGGCTCCGGGACGGTGTTCGGTGGAACCCCGGACTATTCAGGCCCCACATCTTTGGTCTCCACGGGGGCCGTCACCCCATGGTCAGCGGCCGCCGAGGTATTACCCTCGGCCGCCCTGTCTCCTGCCCCTCCCTCGTCTCCTTGGGCGGAGAGAACCTGCTCGGACGACACTTCGGTGTCTCCGCCGACTACGGGCGATGAAGCCCGGACTGGCGGGTCACTCTTGGTCTCCCCAGGCGCTAGAGAGTTCCCCTCCGATGATGTAACATCGGGGTTTACACCGGGAGGGCTATAGGTCAGCAGGAGAAGAATACTAAGTAGGTATCATAAATACTGAATAAACAAATGTGAAATAGCCAATCCGGACAAACTTACGATTCGGGCAGGGGTTTCACCCTGGGCTTCACCACGAAGCTATGTTCGGACGAATCCGAACTATCTCCGAGCTTCAGTCTCCTCCGGGGCACGGCCGTGCCCGCGTCAGTGAAGGCCCCCTCTTCCTCGCCTTGCCTTGCGCAGGAGGCATTTCTTCTTCCTCCTCTTCCTCCTGGTCATCTTCCGCCGCCTCGTCGGAGGAGAGAATGTGGAGGTCCTCGGGCTTCTTGCCCGCAGGATGGGGGCTGTCTCCGGCCCCCTTGCCCTTTGTCTTCTTGGGCTTCTTGGTCGACACCTTGTACGGCGCCGGAACCAGCATCACCGTTAGTAGAGGCATTGTTGGCTCTTCGGGCAAATGCGTCGGACACTTAATCCGGGACGCCTTCTTCGTCCAGCCATGTATATCACGTAAAAATTCCAATTCCTATTATCATTAAATAAGGGAAAGGGTGTGTGTTCGGAAAGGATCATTATTACCTCTGTGGCGGAAACTTCAATGCTGAAACCCGCATCCTCATCTTCTTTGGGCCATTCCTTTTGGCTCTTGAAGAGGTGCTTCTAGATCTCTTTATGCGTAGAGCTGAAGAGATGCTTCATCGGCTTGTCTCCTGCCGGATCAAACTCCCATAGGGAGGAATCTCGACTTTGGCAAGGGAGAACAAGTCAGGTCAGCATCACCTGGACCACGGAGGAGAGCAGGTGCCCATTGGAGATCATGCAGGACACGCGGCTCACAAGAGTCGTCACCTCAGTGTGCGACCCCCAGTCTAGACCCTTTTTGGTCCAGGAGGTTAGCCTCTCTGGGGTCCGGATCTGAAAGCAGGCTCTGGCGCCTAGTTGGTGTCGCGGGGTTCAGTGATGTAGAACCACTCCTGCTGCGAGACCTTGTTCGTCTCCACGAACGAACCCTTGGGCCAAGTTGCGTTCGGGAGCTTACTAATCATAGCTCCCCCGCACTCTGCGTGTTCCCCGTCCACCACCTTTGGCTTCACGTTGAAGGTCTTAAGCCACAGGCCGAAGTGTGGGGGGATGCGAAGAAAGTCTTCACACATCACTATGAAAGCGGATATGTGAAGGATTGAGTTCGTGGCTAGATCGTGGAAATCTAGCCCGTAGAAGAACAAAAGACCCCGAACAAATGGGTGGAGTGGAAATCCTAGCCCCCTAACAAAGTGAGAGGTGAAAACTACCCTCTCGCCCGCCTTACGAATGAGAGTCACCTGGCCCTTAGGGGGGACTCGGTGTGCAATGTCGCCGGCAAGATACCCCATGCTCCGTAGATCCTCCACGGTATTTTCGGTGACCGTGGAAGCCTCACACTTGCCTCTGGCACCGGATCCAGCCATTGCTGGGAAGGGGAGTAGTGGTTGAGGAACGAGGAGTTGTGGGCGCATGATATGAGAGTACGGGGGCAAGGTAGATTGGAGAGCTCGAGCTTGAGGGAGGCGTGGGGCTAATGAAAGGGATTGGAGTCCTTTTATAATGTTGCGAATACAGAACGTCCCCCACCTTAGCCATAAAACTCGCCGGTTCCCAAAGCGGTCGTGCGTAATGCGCGGCGTAGGTTCTCACGTCACAATGATGAGAATCCCACAATAAGCGGGCACGATCTCTATTCTGACGGGACATGTCAATGAGGATATGCCTCGAAACGCGAAACTAGGACCAAATAAAACGTTTCGATATGTTAGTGGCTTGGACGCGATGCTTCACCCAAAAGTTGTCAGTAGAGACACATTAATCATTTTCTTTAAAAGCCTTGCCTTCGAGGCTAAGGGTTGTACTAATCTTGCAGAGCCGAACACAATCCATCTATTTGCAGAAGATATATTTGGGAAGAGGAACCCGCCTTGCAATGCCGAAGACAATACAGAAGCCGAACTCATCACCATCGAAGACAGGTTCAGGGGCTACTGAGGGAGTCCTGGATAGGGGGGGGGGTCCTCAGGTGGCCGAATAAACTCCTGGTGGGCCGGACTGGTGGGCCATGAAGATTATTATAGAAGATCATCTCTCGTATCCGGATAGGACTCCTGGATTCTTGTAATGGCAAGTTTTAGGCTCGGGTGTAGATTTTCCTTCCTCTGCAACATAATATGTACAAACCCTAGGCCCCTCCGTTGTGTATATAAACCGGAGGGTTTAGTCCGTAGAGGCTAGAGTCAGAATCATACAATCCTCATAGGCTAAACTTAGGGTTTAGCCTTTACGATCTCGAGGTAGATCAACTCTTGTACACATATTCATGAAGGAAATATGCCCTAGAGGCAATAATAAAGATGTTATTTGTATTTCCTTATATCATGATAAATGTCTTTTATTCATGCTAGAATTGTATTAACCGGAAACTTAGTACATGTGTGAATACATAGACAAAACAGTATGTCACTAGTATGCCTCTACTAGACTAGCTTATGATCAAAGATGGTTATGTTTCCTAGCCATAGACATGAGTTGTCATTTGATCAACGAGATCACATCATTAGGAGAATGATGTGATGGACAAGACCCATCCATTAGCTTAGCACTATGATCGTTTAGTTTCACTGCTATTGCTTTCTTCATGACTTATACATGTTCCTATGACTATGAGATTATGCAACTACCGTACACCGGAGGAACACCTTGTGTGCTATCAAACGTCACAACGTAACTGGGTGATTATAAAGATGCTCTACAGGTGTCTCCGAAGGTGTTCGTGGAGTTGGCATAGATCAAGAATATGATTTGTCACTCCGAGTGTCGGAGAGGTATCTCTGGGCCCTCCCGGTAATACACATCATAATAAGCCTTGAAAGCAAATGACTAATGAGTTAGTCATGGGATGATGTATTACGGAATGAGTAAAGAGACTTGCCTGTAACGAGATTGAACTAGGTATTGAGATACCGACAATCGAATCTCGGGCAAGTAACATACCGATGACGAAAGGAACAATGTACGTTGTTATACGGTTTGACCGATAAAGATCGTCGTAGAATATGTAGGAGCCAATATGAGCATCTAGGGTCCGCTATTGGTTATTGACCAGAGATGAGTCTCGGTCATGTCTACATAGTTCTCGAAACCGTAGGGTCGGCATGCTTAACGTTTGATGATGATCGGTATTACGAGTTTATGATTTTTGATGTACCGAAGGTAGTTCGGAGTCCCGGATGAGATCACAGACATGACGAGGAGTCTCGGAATGTTCGAGACGTAAAGATCGATAAATTCAACGACTATGTTTGGACACCAGAAAGGTTCCGGAAGGTATCGGACATATACCGGAGTACCGGGGGGTTACCGGAACCCCCCGGGGAGCTAAATGGGCCTCATGGGCCCTAGTGGGAGAAGAGGAGGGGGGCCAGGGCAGCCGCGCGCCCCCTCCCCCTCTAGTCCGAATTGGACAAGGAGGGGGGTGGCGCCCCCATTTCCTTCTCTTCCTCTCTCCCTTTCCTTCTCCCCTCCTACTCCAACTAGGAAAAGAAGGAGTCCTACTCCCAGGGGAGTAGGACTCCTCCCTTGGCGCGCCCTCCTCCTAGGCTGGCCGCCTCCCCCTAGCTCCTTTATATACAGGGGCAGGGGGGCACCTCTAGACACACAAGTTGATCAAGTTGATCTCTCCAGCCATGTGCGGTTCCCCCCTCCAGAGATAAACACCTCAGTCATATTGTTACAGTGCTTAGGCGAAGCCCTGCATCGGTAGTTTCATCATCTCCGTCACCACGCCGTAGTGCTGACAAAACTCTCCCGTGAGGTTCTACTGGATCAAGAGCTCGCAGGACGTCATCAAGTTGAACGTGTGCTGAACGCAGATGCTTCGTACGTTCGGTGCTTGATCGGTTGGATCGCGAAGAAAGTTCGACTACATCAACCGCATCACTAGACGCTTCCGCTCCCGGTCTACGAGGGAACGTGGACAAACTCTCCCCTCTCGTTTCTATGCATCTAGTAGATAGATCTTGCGTGATAGTATGAATTTTTTTGAAATACTACGTTCCCCAACAGTGGCATCATGAGCCAGGTCTATGCGTAGATGATATGCACGAGTAGAACACAATGAGTTGTGGGCGATAATAGTCATACTGCTTACCAGCATGTCATACTTTGATTCGGCGGTATTGTGAGATGAAGCGGCCCGGACCGACATTACGCGTACGCTTACGCGAGACTGGTTTCACCGTTATGAGCACTCGTTGCTTAAAGGTGACTAGCGGGTGTCTGTCTCTCTCACTTTAGTTGAATCGAGTGTGGCTACGCCCGGTCCTCGTGAAGGTTAAAACAACACATACTTGACGAAAAATCGTTGTGGTTTTGTATGCGTAAGTAAGAACGGTTCTTGCTAAGCCCATAGCAGCCACGTAAAACTTGCAACAACAAAGTAGAGGACGTCTAACTTGTTTTTGCAGGGCATGTTGTGATGTGATATGGTCAAGACATGATGAGTTATACGTTGTTGTATGAGATGATCATGTTTTGTAAAGTTATCGGCAACTGGCAAGAGCCATATGGTTGTCGCTTTATTGTATGAAATACAGTCGCCATGTAATTTCTTTACTTTATCGCTAAGCGGTAGCGATAGTCGTGGAAGCAATAGTTGGCGAGACAACAACGATGCTACGATGAAGATCAAGGTATCGCGCTGGTGACGAAGGTGATCATGACGGTGCTTTGGAGATGGAGATCAAAAGCACAAGATGATGATGGCCATATCATGTCACATATTTTGATTGCATGAGATGTTTATCTTATTATGCTTCTTATTTTGCTTAGTACGGCGGTAGCATTATAAGATGATCCCTTACAAAATTTCAAGGTATAAGTATTCTCCCTGAGTATGCACCGTTGTGAAAGTTCGTCGTGCCGAGACACCATGTGATGATCGGGTGTGATAAGCTCTACGTTTACATACAACGAGTGTAAGCCAGTTTTGCACACGCAGAATCCTCGGGTTAAACTTGACGAGCCTAGCATATGCAGATATGGCCTCGGAACACTGGAGACCGAAAGGTCGAGCGTGAATCATATAGTAGATATGATCAACATAAGATGTTCACCATTGAAAACTACTCCATCTCACGTGATGATCGGACATGGTTTAGTTGATTTGGATCACGTGATCATTTAGATGACCAGAGGGATGTCTATCTAAGTGGGAGTTCTTTAAGTAATATGATTAATTGAACTTAATTTATCATGAACTTAGTCCTGATAGTTTTTTGCATATCTATGTTGTTGTAGATCAATGGCCCGTGCTACCGTTCCTTTGAATTTTTAATGTATTCCTAGAGAAAGCTAAGTTGAAAGATGATGGTAGCAATTACATGGACTGGGTCCGTAACTTGAGGATTATCCTCATTGCTGCACAGAAGAATTATGTCCTTGAAGCACCGCTAGGTGACAAGCCCCCTACCGCTAATGTAGACGCTTTGAACGTCTCGCAGACGCGGTCTGATGACTACACGATAGTTCAGTGTGCCATGCTTTACGACTTAGAACCGGGACTTCACCGTCGTTTTGAACGTCATGAAGCATATGAGATGTTCCAGGAATTGCAGTTAATATTTCAAGCAAATGCCCGAATTGAGAAATATGAGATTTCCAATAAGTTCTATAGCTGCAAGATGGGGGAGAATAGTTCTATCAGTGAACACTTGCTCAGAATGTCTGGGTACTACAATCATATGACTCAACTTGGTTGCAAAGTTGATGAAGATAGTGTTATTGATAGAGTTCTTCAATCGCTGCCACCAAGCTATAAAGGCTTCGTGATGAACTATACTATGCAAGGGATGCAAAAGACAATTCCCGAGCTCTTCGCTATCCTCAAAGCTGCGGAGGTAGAAATCAAAAAGGAGCATCAAGTGTTGATGGTTAACAAGACCACTAGTTTCAAGAAAAAGGGCAAGGTCAAGAAGGGGAACTTCAAGAAGAATAGCAAGACAGTTGCTAATCCCGCGAAGAAACCCAAGTCTGGAGCCAAGCCTGAAACTGAGTGCTTCTACTGCAAAGGGACTGGACACTGGAAGCGGAACTGCCCCAAGTATTTGGCGGATAAGAAGGATGGCAAGGTGAACAAAGCTATATGTGATATACATGTTATTGATGTGTACCTTACTAATGCTCGTAGTAGTACCTGGGTATTTGATACCGGTTCAGCTGCTAATATTTGTAACTCGAAACAGGGACTACGGATTGAACGAAGATTGGCTAAGGACAAGGTGACGATGGGCGTGGGAAATGGTTCCAAAGTCAATGTGATCGCAATCGGCACGCTACCTCTACATCTACCTTCGGGATTAGTTTTAGACCTGAATAATTGTTATTTGGTGCCAGCGTTAAGCATGAACATTATATCTGGATCTTGTTTGTTGCGAGACGGTTATTCATTTAAATCAGAGAATAATGGTTGTTCTAGTTTTACGAATAATATCTTTTATGGTCATGCACCCTTGAAAAGTGGTATATTCTTGTTGGATCTCGATTGTAGTGATACACATATTCATAATATTGAAGCCAAAAGATGCAAGGTTAATAATGATAGTGCAACTTATTTGTGGCACTGCCGTTTAGGTCATATTGGTGTAAAGCGCATGAAGAAACTCCATAGTTATGGACTTTTGAAATCACTTGATTATGAATCACTTGGTGCTTGCGAACCATGCCTCATGGGCAAAATGACTAAAACTCCGTTCTCCGGAACAATGGAGCGAGCAACGGATTTGTTGGAAATCATACATACTGATGTATGTGAACCGATGAGTGTTGAAGCTCGCGGCGGGTATCGTTATTTTCTGACCTTCACTGATGATTTGAGCACATATGGGTATATCTACTTGATGAAACACAAGTCTGAAACATTTGAAAAGTTCAGAGAATTTCAGAGTGAAGTAGAGAATCATCGTAACAAGAGAATAAAGTTTCTACGATCTGATCGTGGAGGTGAATATTTGAGTTACGAGTTTGGTCTTCATTTGGAACAATGTGGAATAGTTTCACAACTCACGCCACCCAGAACACCACAGTGTAATGGTGTGTCCGAACATCGTAACTTTACTTTATTAGATATGGTGTGGTCTATGATGTCTCTTACCGATTTACCACTATCGTTTTGGGGTTATGCTTTAGAGACAGCTGCATTCACGTTAAATAGGGCACCATCTAAATCCGTTGAGATGACGCCTTATGAACTATGGTTTGGGAAGAAACCAAAGTTGTCGTTTCTTAAAGTTTGGGGCTGCGATGCTTATGTGAAAAAGCTTCAACCTGATAAGCTCGAACCCAAGTCGGAGAAATATGTCTTCATAGGATACCCAAAAGAGACTGTTGGGTACACCTTCTATCACAGATTCGAAGGCAAGACATTCGTTGCTAAGAATGGATCCTTTCTAGAGAAGAGGTTCTCTCGAAAGAAGTGAGTGGGAGGAAAGTGGAACTTGATGAGGTAACTGCACCTTCTCCCGAATTGGAAAGTATTACATCACAGAAAGTAGTTCCAGTGATTCCTACACCAATTAGTGAGGAAGCTAATGATGATAATCATGAAACTTCAGATCAAGTTTCTGCTGAACTTCGTAGATCAACCAGAGTATGTTCCGCACCAGAGTGGTACGGCAACCCAGTTCTGGAAGTCATGTTACTAGACCATGATGAACCTACGAACTATGAGGAAGCGATGATGAACCCAGATTCCGCAAAATGGCTTGAGGCCATGAAATCTGAGATGGGATCCATGTATGAGAACAAATTGTGGACTTTGGTTGACTTGCCCGATGATCGGCAAGCCATCGAAAATACATGGATCATCAAGAGGAAGACCGACGCAGACAGTAATGTTACTGTTTACAAAGCTCGACTTGTTGCGAAAGGGTTTTGACAAGTTCAAGGAGTTGACTACGACGAGACTTTCTCACCCGTAGCGATGCTTAAGTCTGTCCGAATCATGTTAGCAATTGCCGCATTTTATAATTATGAAATATGGCAAATGGATGTCAAAACTGCATTCCTGAATGGATATCTCAAAGAAGAGTTGTATATGATGCAACCAGAAGGTTTTGTCGATCCTAAAGGTGCTGACAAAGTGTGCAAGCTCCAGTGATCCATCTATGGACTAGTGCAAGCATCTCGGAGTTGGAATATACGCTTTGATGAGGTGATCAAAGCATATGGTTTTATACAGACTTTTGGAGAAGCATGTATTTACAATAAAGTGAGTGGGAGCTTTGTAGCATTTCTGATATTATATGTGGATGACATATTGTTGATTGGAAATGATATAGAATTTCTGGATAGCATAAAAGGATACTTGAATAAGAATTTTTCAATGAAAGACCTCGGTGAAGCTGCTTACATATTAGGCATCAAGATCTATAGAGATAGATCAAGACGCTTAATTGGACTTTCACAAAACACGTACCTTGATAAAGTTTTGAAGAAGTTCAAAATGGACCAGTCAAAGAAAGGGTTCTTGCCTGTGTTACAAGGTGTGAAGTTGAGTAAGACTCAATGCCCGACCACTTCAAAAGATAGAGAGAAAATGAAAGTCATTCCCTATGCCTCAGCCATAGGATCTATCATGTATGCAATGTTGTGTACCAGACCTGATGTGTGCCTTGCTATTAGTCTAGCAGGGAGGTACCAAAGTAATCCAGAAGTGAATCACTGGACAGTGGTCAAGAACATCCTGAAGTACCTGAAAAGGACAAAGGATATGTTTCTCGTGTATGGAGGTGACAAAGAGCTCGTCGTAAACGGTTACGTCGATTCAAGCTTTGACACTGATCCGAATGACTCTAAGTCACAAAACAGTATGTCCCTAGTATGCCTCTACTAGACTAGCTTATTGATCAAAGATGGTTACGTTTCCTAGCCATAGACATGAGTTGTCATTTGATCAACGAGATCACATCATTAGGAGAATGATGTGATGGACAAGACCCATCCGTTAGCTTAGCACTATGATCGTTTAGTTTTACTGCTATTGCTTTCTTCATGACTTATACATGTTCCTATGACTATGAGATTATGCAACTCTCGTACACCGGAGGAACACCTTGTGTGCTATCAAACGTCACAACGTAACTGGGTGATTATAAAGATGCTCTACAGGTGTCTCCGAAGGTGTTCGTCGTGTTGGCATAGATCAATAATATGATTTGTCACTCCGAGTGTCGGAGAGGTATCTATGGGCCCTCTCGGTAATACACATCATAATAAGCCTTGCAAGCAAATGACTAATGAGTTAGTCACGGGATGATGTATTACAGAACGAGTAAAGAGACTTGCCGGTAACGAGATTGAACTGGGTATTGAGATACCGACGATCGAATCTCGGGCAAGTAACATACCGATGAGAAAAGGAACAACGTATGTTGTTATATGGTTTGACCGATAAAGATCTTCGTAGAATATGTAGGATCCAATATGAGCATCCAGGTTCCGCTATTGGTTATTGACCGGAGATGAGTCTCGGTCATGTCTACATAGTTCTCGAACCCGTAGGGTCCGCACGCTTAACGTTTGATGACGATCGGTATTATGAGTTTATGAGTTTTGATGTACCGAAGGTAGTTTGGAGTCCCGGATGAGATCACGGACATGACGAGGAGTCTCGGAATGTCCAAGACGTAAAGATCGATATATTGGACGACTATGTTTGAACATCGGAAAGTACCCTGAAGGTATCGGACATATACCGGAGTACCGGGGGGGGGTTACCGAAACCCCCTGGGGAGCTAAATGGGCCTCATGGGCCCTAGCAGGAGAAGAGGAGGGGCGGCCAGGGCAGCCGCGCGCCCCCTCCCCCTCTAGTCCGAATTGGACAAGGAGGGGGGGTGGCGCCCCCTTTCCTTCTCTTCCTCTCTCCCTTTCCTTCTCTTCCTCTCTCCCTTTCCTTCTCCCCTCCTAATCCCACTAGGAAAAGAAGGAGTCCTCCCTTGGCGCGCCCTCCTCCTAGGCCGGCCGCCTCCCCCTAGCTCCTTTATATACAGGGGCAGGGGGGCACTTCTAGACACACAAAGTTGATCAAGTTGATCTCTCCAGCCGTGTGCAGTGCCCCCCTCCACAGAAACACACCTCGGTCATATCGTTACAGTGCTTAGGCGAAGCCCTGCATCAGTAGTTTCATCATCTCCGTCACCATGCCGTAGTGTTGACCAAATTCTCCCATGAGGTTCTACTGGATCAAGAGCTCGCGGGACGTCATCAAGCTGAACGTGTGTTGAACGCGGAGGCTCCGTGCGTTCGGTGCTTGATCGGTTGGATCGCGAAGAAAGTTTGACTACACCAACCGCGTCACTAGACGCTTCCACTCCCGGTCTACGAGGGTACGTGGACACACTCTCCCCTCTCGTTGATATGCATCTAGTAGATAGATCTTGCGTGATCGTAGGAATTTTTTTGAAATACTACGTTCCCCAACAATTCATCCATATTAATATAGCAGGAAGTAGGGTATTACCTCGATCGAGAGGGCCTGAACCTGGGTAAACATCGTGTCCCCTGTCTCCTGGTAACATCAATCCTCAAATGCATAGTTCGGGAACCCCTACCCGAGATCCGCCGGTTTTGACACCGACAACAGCTCAAGCTGTTTTAATCTTGGAGAAAAATTGTCACTTTCATACTCTGGTGTAGAAGCTTGGGCGGCTGAAGTGAAAGGTCAAGGATACGGGCGAGCTCATGGATGTTCTTACTAGCTATGCTACCTGTGACATCATGAAAGATCCTAGTTTCGATGATGACAACTTGTGCAAATGCAAGAAAAATAGTGGTGGCAAGGGCCAGCAACCAAACTCTTCGGCGCACAATGGTAATCATAATAATCATGGCAATGGTGGTAAGTGCAAGCACCCAAATGGCGGGTTAGATTTTTTGGCTAACACCAACACAAGGTTCAAAATCTAGCGTCGCAATGGCAAGAAGCCTTATAATGGGGGCAAACCCAAAAATTACGAGGAAGCTCTTAACAGACCATATCCAAAGCACAGTTATCCAGATAAGCCATCCAATCATGCCTAGAAGAACTGTTTCATTATGCAGGAATACAGGAACCAGTCGGTGCAATAGCACCATGGCAATGGTGGTGGCGGGTCAAGATCCGGCTCTGGTGTATTCCAGGGGGCTGGCTTTGGCAGAGGCATGTCAGGAACCAGCTACCAAGGTGCAGGCAACAATGGTGGTTACTGAAAGAACATGTGGTGCCCCCATGTTTGGTTTTGGTAATTGATGACAATCTCTATGGACTAATGGTTGCCTTGAGTTATATTTGAAGGGTTTGTCCATAGGCTTTTCTTGGAGTCCATTTGTTGGTTTCAAGGAGAGTTGTGATGACCAAGGTGCAATTAAGGAATTATCCAAAGATTGGTCTTACTACATCCAAATGAATAGAGTTGGAAAGATTCAAGGTTGATCAAGACTAAGTACAGAGAGTGTTTCAAGATGATCAACACACAAAGTGTAGAAGATGTATCGAGAGGGATCAAGCGATCCCATGGTATGGTAAGCATTGTCAATTATGCTTTGTGTACTAACCCATGGTCTTTGTGAGAGTTCTATGTGGGGTTAGGTTATTTTCCATGGGCTTGCGTCAAGAGGAAGATCACATACAACCCATGGAGGATGACATCAAATCAAGGTTGTGGTGTGCAAGTTCAAGTGATGCATCATGAAGAGATCAAGTACTTGAAGCTTGCCATCCATTGTGGTGACAATGGACTTGTGAAGATGTGCCGAAGAGTGGCTCACCCATAGTGGAGTATTGGGGAGCAATCTACTAGTATTCACCGAGCCAACGAAATCAAGAAAGGTGGTCCAACTTGAGGAAGTCAAGATCGTCTACATCTAGCTCAAGTGGACTTTGTGCAAGGAAAAGATTTTCCCTTGAAATGTTCTCTATTTTACCGGTCTCATTGTGGTAGTTTGGGGACCGGGTTATAGGATCAATTGTCGTACTATCAAGGGGGGCTCTCAAGTGAGTAGCTTGATCATATCGTTCGTAGAGAGCTCAAACCATTACATGCTTGCATCATATTTCTTAGTTCTTGTTTGTTTTTCTTCTTGTGATATTTGGAGCTTATGTCATCTTCTTGACAAGCTTGAGTTCATCGAAAACGGAGTTCACATGCTTCTTCTATTGCGTTTTCGGTGTTGGAGGTTTTACCGGTCTCTCTCGAGGAAGGGTTCTCACCATTTCTTATGGGCCTTTTCTCATTTGCTTCTTATTGCTATTTCTATCAAGTCTGTGTTAGTCCATGTCATTAGCTTTCCAACAAACTTGGTTTCATTGAATTCAGAGTCCGTTTGCAAAAGTTGTGTCAGTTTTGGTTTCCTCAAAAGGGACGCAGCGGTACTACCATAAATGGGAGTGGTACTACCGCTTGGAGGGGATGTAATTTTTTACTTCCGTGGCTACTTCCGCTCCGGACCAAAAACTTGTCATAAGTCCAGCGGTGGAAGGCACGGATGTAATTTTTTAGTGCCACTCCAAGTAGTAGTACCGCTACCCTTAGCAGTAGTACTGCTACCCCTAGCGGTTGTACCATGAGGACGAGCGGTAGTACTGTGAGGACGAGTGGTAGTACTGCTCCTTGGAGCGGTAGTACTGGTCGGTGTGGGCTGTGAGCATAACGGTTGGATTTTCCCCACCTATAAAAGGGGGTCTTCTTCCCCAATGAACCTTATCATTTGAGCTCGTGTTCTTCCCCCATTGTTGAACTTCTTCGAGCTTGCTATCTCTCAATCCCTCCATGAATTCTTGCTAGTTTTTGGGGAAAAAGAGAGAGGAGATCTAGATCCACATTTCCACCAATCACTTTCTCCTCTTTGTGAGGGGAGCCCTTTGGATCTAGTTCATGGAGTTCTTCATGTTCTCTTCTCTGTTCTTCCTCTAATTTCCCTCCCTAGCATTAGTTGCCTTGGTGTGATTTGGGAGAGAAAGACTTGGGCACTCAGTGTGCCCTTGCCATTGCATTTGGTTCATCGGTTAGAGTTCTCCAGGTGATACGTGGAGGTTACAAGTTGAGAAGCTTATTACTCTTGGGTGCTTGGTACCATTGAGCTTGTTCCTCTTGGGTGCTTGGGCGCCCTAGACGGCTGAGGTCACCTCGGAGCCTTGTGGTGAAGCTTCATGGTGTCGTTGGGGAGATAGCCCCAACCTTTGTGGTGTTCAGAGCTCAATCATTGTGGTGTAAAGCTCCGGGCAAGTGTCGAGGTCTCCAATTAGGTTGTGGAGATCGCCACAAGCAATTTTATGGGTTCCGGTGACCGCCCCAAGGGTTGCCAAAGTGTACGGGTTCGGTGACCACCCCCAAGGGTCGCCATTTGTATAGGTTCGATGACCACCCTCAAGGGTCCCTTAGTGGAATCGCGACATCTTGCATTGTGCGAGGGCGTGAAGAGATTACGGTGGCCCTAGTGGCTTCTTGGGGAGCATTGTGCCTCCACACCGCTCCAAACGGAGATTAGCATCCACAAGTTTGTGAACATCGGGATACATCGTCGTCTCCGCGTGCCTCGGTTATCTCTTACCCGAGCCCTTTACTTATGCACTTTACTTTGTGATAGCCATATTGTTTCTTGTCATATATCTTGCTATCACCTACTCCCTCGTCCGGAAAAAGTTGTCCAACGCACGGTGTACTGGTCTTTTTGCAAAAAAGCCCTTTGAGTTTTAAACTATCTCAAATAGATCCCCGTCTCCGTCTTCTTCCTCCGTCCTCCCCGCACATCGCCTGGGCATGCGCCGCCTAGCTGATTTCGACATCGCCCACCAGCACGAGCCCACCCGCGCCTCTGATTAGGCCGCTGCCCGCCACCTGCACCTTTGATTTCATCGCCGACACCCACCTGTGTGATTCCACGCGTCGCCACCGCTGCCGTCGTAGGATTCTTCACCTGTGCTGCCTAGGACGTGCGCTGTCCAGGAATTACTTCACCGCCGCTGAGGACCAGCGTGGGCGCACTCCCCTCCCGCCACTACCACCTTAGCGCGTTCCCCTCCAGCCACAATCCAGTCCACGCGTTCCCCTCCTGCCAAGATCCCCTCCGCGCGTCGCCGGAGCCTCCCACTGTGATCCGGTTGAGGTCCTCCTCCTCAAGCTCCATGTACTCTTGGGTGTCGATCACCTGGACCAGGAGTGCATGCTGCTGCTCGCGTCCGCGGCCGCCGCTCCTCTCTCTGGCGGCTTCGGCAGGCAGGGCCACGTGGGTCTGCCCGTCGGCGAGATAACCGGGCACCTGATCAAGGCCCTCGCCACCACTGCCTTTTGCCGCTCCATTCCTCACCGATGCTACTGCTCGCCTATGCCACAAGATTCTGCACAGTTGCAAGCAATGCTGCTGTAAAGTTCAATGCCGCTACCTGTAAAAATTCAGTGTACAAATTTAAATTCAGTGATGCTGCCGAAGTCTGGTGCTCACACAGATTTTGGAAAAAACTGCAGGCACTAACTTGGAAACATGCTCACATGGTGACAAGCAACTTTGCAAGCACTGATCTTCAATTGACAATGACAAATGTTGCAAGCGCTAACTTGGAAAAAGTGCAAAAACTAGCCGTGACAGTGACATTGACAACCAACTGATTGTAAATTGATTGAAAGCAATGTAATTCAACCAAAAATCTACTCTGAACACCAATGCTTGCAAATTCAGATCAGTAGATAGAGCACAATTCAAGTTCAAAGCAAAAAAAGTACATTGGCCTTTCACATCAGTAGATAGGACAACTATATAGAGTACAAAGAAAATAAAATAAAAGAAAAATGCTTGCAATTTGCAAGCACTAGCTTGGAAAAATGAAAACGTACACTCATGTTTCAGTTGATAGTGGCAAATTTTGCAAGCACTAACTTGGAAAAATCCTACTGCAGTTTACTGTTGATCAAGAAAATTCAGACTAATGCTGACCTTGATCTTGACTAAATCGTCCATGGAGGGCTTGACCTTAAGTTGTTGCTCCATGGTTGTCCATGAGTACTGATGTCAGTTAGAGCAAAACAAAAATAGTTAGAGAAAATATTATGAACGAAATTGGAAATTCAGTTAGCAATTATGGAGATGTTCTCAACTGTACTACTCCAGTACCTTACCAAAATTCATTTAAGCACTCATTTGTTGTTGACTAGTATTGTATGAGAGACAAGTTAGGTGACCTGTTTTTGCTCTTCGTCGGCACCGTCATTCTTCAGTTATGATTCATAGGAGATCTGCAACATTGTCATAAAAAATTCTGATTTTTTAATAATTCAATCATTTTTTACTCCAGATTCTGCACAGTTGCAAGCAATGAGCACATTCTCCTGCTTTTTTGCAATATCTAATAAACATATAGAGAATGATTAGTTGTTGATCTGTTGTTGCTCTTGATTACTTCCAGTTTATCTTTTGTCACTCCATTACAAAGAGCATTTACTCCAAATTTCTGAACTTTAATGATATCTCTACTGCTTGCTTTACTTCAACGTTTTTCATTGTTTATTGGTTTAAAAGGCAAGGCATATTGGTTTTCTTCAACTAAAGCAAGGCATGCTAGCTGGACATACTCCATGCTAGATATTGTTGCTTATATGTTCAGGGGTACTAAAAATGCACAATGCTCATATGTTCAGAGATATAGACAGATCTAACCAAATGTTCAGAAGATCCTTACTATAACCAAATCAAATGCTGGCTACTGTCTATTGCTTTGCCTATGTTCCTATATTTTTTAGAATGAGCTAGCCTCTGAAGAAATAAAATGGATATTGTATTGGTCAACAATAAATGGCTCACTTGTTCCTGGCAGAAAATCAGAACTAGCTGTTGTCATCGCCTCCTCTGTTGGTTTGAAGCAGCAGCGCCACAAATTGAAGCAGCAGCAGCAACACATCAATAGCAGCAGCAGGCAATTCTGGAGACAAGAGGAACAACATATCAGTTGAAATAGCAGCAGCAGATTAGCAGAAATAGCAGCAGCTTGCCGGTGCCCTGGGAGTCATAAGCAAACCCATCAAAATCAGCCTTCTTACCAATGATGAACTTCTTGACGGCCTAAAACAGGATGATTTACAAGGCAGCAGCGCCGAACTCCTCGCCCTTCTGCTTGCACGCGCGCTCCAGCACCTGCAGGTTGTACGCTAGGGTGTCGAACGTAATGCAGAGCAGGAGCTCCAGCTGCTGCTGCGGCGGCGGCTTCCTTTTCCTTGCGTCGAGCAGCGGATGCGGCGGGGATGGTTGTTGGCGAGGGAAAGTGGAGAGCTTCTACCGTCGGACGAGGTTGGCAGTGAGGTGGACCGTTGACGAGGTTGCCGGCGAGGTGAAGGATCTGGCCGCGACCGGCTTCGTGGACGAGGTTGAAGGCGAGGTGGATGAGGTTGACGACGGGCAGGGCTAGCTCCGACTCGCCACCATCGGGGAAGGACATCTCTGGCGGAGGGCAAATCGGAAAAAAATTGACCCTTGTCTTTGCCCGGGGAAGCAACGCGAAGGAGGAGGGGAACAAGGAGGGGGAACTCCGGCGACTCCCGAGGAATCTCCGACGACGCCCGGGGAAGTTGCGTGGGGAGCCGAGCAGGAAAGCTCTAGCGTGGGGATCCGAGTAGGGGAGCTCTGACGGGAGACGAGTGGGGCAGACAAGAGGGGGTAGTGCGTTGTTTGTCGGGAATTCACTGAGGTTTTTTTCGCAAAATGACCACGGGGACAACTTTTTCCGGATGGAGGGAGTAGTTGTTTATCTTGCTTAGCATAAGTTGTTGGTGCACATACGTGAGCCTAGTTGTAGGTTTTGTGCTTGTCAAATTAACCACTAGGTTTATTCTGCATTTGTTCAAGCCTAAACCGTAATTATTTTAAAGCGCCTATTCACCCCCTCTAGGCAACATCCACGATCTTTCAATTGTTATCAGAGCCTCATCTCTCTTTATAGGGCTTAACCGCCTAGAGTGTAAGGATGTCGACTAGGGGTTTAGGATTATCTGACACTCTTATTTTCTATGGCACAAATTTTGATGTTTGGGTAATTCGCATGCTTAATCTCTTTAGGGTCATGGACCCAAATTTAAAGCGAATTGTAGATATGGGTTTTTCTCCTCCAAAGGATCCACAAAGATTATCTTTAGAGGATGAGAAAAACTCCTATCTCAATGCTCAAGGTTCTAATGTGCTTTTTTATGCTTTGAGCAATGTAGTTATATTTCAACTCATGACGTTCCGGGATGCTCATGAGTTGTGGACAAAGCTTCAAGACAAATATAGCGTGTCCAAGATTTGTGGAGATGATTGTTCTCCTTCCACCTCCAGTCGTATAGTATTCTCAACTTCTTCTACTTCACCTACATGTGGTTTGCCACAAGGTAATGATATGGTGAGTAGTGGTGTTCATTGCAATGATTATAGTGAGCTTAATCACTTTAGGGTCATGGACCCAAAATGGGGGAGATTGAAAGAACATGCGGTGCCCCCATGTTTGGTTTTGGTAATTGATGACAATCTCTATGGACTAATGGTTGCCTTGAGTTATATTGAAGGGTTTGTCCATAGTCTTTTCTTGGAGTCCATTTGTTGGTTTCAAGGAGAGTTGTGATTACCAAGGTGCTATTAAGGAATTATCCAAAGATTGGTCTTACTACATCCAAATGAATAGAGTTGGAAAGATTCAAGGTTGATCAAGACTAAGTACAGAGAGTGTTTCAAGTTGATCAACACACAAAGCATAGAAGATGTACCGAGAGGGATCAAGCGATCCCATGGTATGGTAAGCATTGTCAATTACGCTTTGTGTACTAACCCATGGTCTTTGTGAGAGTTCTATGTGGGGTTAGGTTATCTCTCCATGGGCTTGCGTCAAGAGGAAGATCACAGACAACCCATGTAGGATGACATCAAATCAAGGTTGTGGTGTGCAAGTTCAAGTGATGCATCATGAAGAGATCAAGTGCTTGAAGCTTGCCCTCCATTGTGGTGACAATGGACTTGTGAAGATGTGCCAAAGAGTGGCTCACCCATAGTGTAGTATGGGGGAGCAATCTACTAGTATTCACCGAGCCAACGAAATCAAGAAAGGTGGTCCAACTTGAGGAAGTCAAGATCGTCTACATCTAGCTAAAGTGAACTTCATGCAAGGCAAAGGTTTGCCCTTGATAGGTTCTCTATTTTACCGGTATCATGGTGGTAGTTTGGAGACTGGGTTATAGGATCGATTGCCGTACTATCAAGGGGGGCTCTCAAGTGAGTAGCTTGATCATATCATTCGTAGAGAGCTCAAACCATTGCATGCTTGCATCATATTTCTTGGTTCTTGTTTGGTTTTCTTCTTGTGAGATTTGTAGCTTATGGTCATCTTCTTGACAAGCTTGAGTTCATCGAAAACGGAGTTCACATGCTTCTTCTATTGCGTTTTCGGTGTTGGAGGTTTTACTGGTCTCTTTTGAGGAAGGGTTCTGACCATTTTCATATGTGCATTCTCTCATTCGCTTCTTATTGTTATTTCTATCCAGTTTGTGTTAGTCCATGTCATTAGCTTTCCAACAAACTTGGTTTCGCTGAATTCTGAGTCCGTTTGCAAAAGTTGTGTTAGTTTTGGTGTCCTCAAAACGGATGCAGCGGTACTACTACAAATGGGAGCGGTACTACCGCTTGGAGGGGATGTATTTTTTTACTTCCGTGGCTACTTCCGCTCTGGACCAAAAACTCGTCATAAGTCCAGCGGTGGTAGGCACGGATGTAATTTTTTAGTGCCGCTCGCAAGCAGTAGTACCGCTACCCTTAGCAGTAGTTCCGCTACCCCTAGCGGTAGTATCGTGTGGACGAGCGGTAGTACCATGAGGACGAGCGGTAGTACTATTCCTTGGAGCGGTAGTACCGCTTGGTGCGGGCTGTGAGCATAACGGTTGGATTTTCCCCACCAATAAAAGGGGGTCTTCTTCCCCAATGAACCTTATCCTTTGAGCTCGTGTTCTCCCCCATTGTTGACCTTCTTCGAGCTTGCTATCTGTCAAACCCTCCATGAATTCTTGCTAGTTTTTTGGGGGAAAGAGAGAGGAGATCTAGATCCACATTTCCACCAATCACTTTCTCCTCTTTGTGAGGGGAGCCCTTTGGATCTAGTTCTTGGAGTTCTTCGTGTTCTCTTCTCCGTTCTTCCTCTCATTTTCCTCCCTAGCATTAGTTGCTTTGGTGGGATTTGGGAGAGAAGGACTTGGGCACTCAGTGTGCCCTTGCCATTGCATTTGGTGCATCGGTTTGAGTTCTCCACGATGATACGTGGAGGTTACAAGTTGAGAAGCTTATTACTCTTGGGTGCTTGGTACCCTTGAGCTTGTTCCTCTTGGGTGCTTGGGCACCCTAGATGGTTGAGGTCACCTCAGAGCCATATTCCATTGTGGTGAAGCTTCGTGGTATCGTTGGGGGAGATAGCCCCAACCTTTGTGGTGTTCGGGGCTCAATCATTGTGGTGTAAAGCTCCGGCCAAGCGTCAGGGTCTCCAATTAGGTCGTGGAGATCGCCCCAAGCAATTTGACGGGTTCCGATGACCGCCCCCAAGGGTTGCCAAAGTGTACGATTTCGGTGACCGCCCCAAGGGTCGCCATGTGTATGAGTTCGGTGACCGCCCTCAAGGGTCCCTTAGTGGAATCGCGGCATCTTGCATTGTGCGAGGGCGTGAGGAGATTACGGTGGCCCTAGTGGCTTCTTGGGGAGCATTGTGTCTCCACATCGCTCCCAACGGAGATTAGCATCCGTAAGGGTGTGAACTTCGGGATACATCGTCGTCTTCGCGTGCCTTGGTTATCTCTTACCCGAGCCCTTTACTTATGCACTTTAGTTTGTGATAGCCATATTGTTTCTTGTCATATATCTTGCTATCACCTAGTTGTTTATCTTGCTTAGCATACATTGTTGGTGCACATAGGTGAGCCTAGTTGTTGTAGGTTTTGTGCTTGTCAAATTAACCACTAGGTTTAATCTGCATTTGTTCAAGCCTAAACCATAATTATTTTAAAGCGCCTATTCACCCTCCTCTAGGTGACATCCATGATCTTTCAGTTACAATCTACACTCTGGACAGGGTAATCAATAGCAAAATAATCACTTAGGGTTCCAGAGTAACCCCAAGCAGCCGAACAGTGGTCAATACCACGTTTTTACTACAAGTACCTGCAAGCGGGACCAGATGGTCCAGAAAAGGACGGTTAACATGGTTGAGCTGGCAGTACCTCAGGACCTAAATTGGCCAGAACACACTATTACTTGGAGCCGGGCGAATCACCCTCCCCACGTTGATAATTCGGGTCATCTGGCTTTGGTGGTGGCCCCCCAAGTGGGTGGATATAAGTTCACTAAGGTTCTCATGGACGAAGGGAGCAGTATCAACATTTTATATTACGACACCTTCCAGAGGATGAACCTGACAGAGAAAGACGGCAAGCCCTCTTCTACGATGTTTCACGGAGTTATCCTAGCGAGTCGGCTTATCCTGTGGGGAGGATTTTTCTCGAAGTTGCTTTTGGTGATGTGTATAATTACCGGACAGAGACGCTGTTGTTGAGGTGGTCAAAATCAAAAGCCCATATCATACAATGTTTGGACGGTCGGCTTATGCCTAGTTCATGGATCGCCCTTGTTACATATATCTACAACTCAAAATGTCGGGACCACAGGGGATGATCACAGTTCATGGGAGTCGCAAGGTGGACTTGGAGTGTGAAGAGGGAGATGCGGCTTATGCAGAGACGACTTGTGCAACTGAGGATATAAAGCTTTACAAGGATAATATTGATCCAACGTATCAGACGCCTCTGAAGAAACCCACCAATGAGTCAGACCCCCTCCTTAAGTCCAAGTCGGCAGATGATACGAAGTAATTTGACTTTGTCCCCGGTGATTCTTCCCAACAGTTCACCATTGGGACTGGTATGGACCCTAAATAGTAAAGCGAGCTCATCGAATTCATCCATGAGAATCGGGGCATCTTTGCATGGAAACCCTCTGACATGCCTGGTGTACCGAGAGAATGCACTGAGCACTACCTTAATGTGGATCCTAAGAAGAAACCTATCCGACAGTTCCTCCATCGTTAATTTCAACGAGGAGAGGCGCAAGGCTATTGGAGAAGAGGTGGCCCGACTTCTAGCTGCCGAGTTCATTATTGAAGTTTTTCATCCGCAATGGTTGGCTAATCCTGTGCTTGTGATCAAGAAGAACGGGACTTGGCGCATGTGTGTTGATTACACAGATCTCACCAAGGCTTGTCCACCTGATCCATTTGCTCTTCCCCGCATCGATAAGAGTTTGCTCCATAACAGTGGAGGCGACCCAACACTAGTAGAAAACAGGGCATTGGTCCAGCCATTAGCCCCGGTTCAATCTAGAACCGGGTCCAATGGGGGTACTGGACCCGGTTCGTGAGCCCAGGGGGTCGGCCGGGCCACGTGGGCCATTGGTCCCGGTTCGTCTGGACCTATTGGTCCCGGTTGGAGCTAAAAACCGGGACCAATGGCTCTTGCTCCTGGTCCACCACTATTGGTCCCAGTTGGTGTTATGAACCGGGACCCAAGGCACCCCTTTAGTCCCGGTTTGTAGCACCAACCGGGACCAGTGAGTTGCCTATATAAACCCCCTCACTCAAGAGCAGAGCTCACTGCTCTATTTTTTTTTCTGGCCGAGGGGGAGAGGGGTTAGTGGTGCTCTAGCTCACCTCCTATGCACACAACGTGTTCGGTGGAATGCCCGAGCCACACTAGTTAAGCTTTTCTCCTCTCGAAGCTCTATTTTCTCCGAGATTTGTCTAGGTTTAGCGGTCCGTCACGTCCCGTCCCCGTCTTCGCCGCCGTCGATCGGCCCCGCCGATCTCGTCACCGGCACCACCGTGGTGAGCCTCTTGTTATGTCCATGCTTTTCTTACTTTTATTATTGCTTTAGATATATATTTGTCTAATTTTCTTACGTTTATTATTGCTTGTTATTATATAGTGCGATGGTTTTGATATCCGCCCACGTGGGCCCTCGTCCGGTCTACGATTCGGATGTGGTATATTATCTTTAATTTATAACTATTTGTTTTAGTGCTTATGAGAGTTATGCCGACCAACCTGACATGCATAGATGTTTTATTATGTCTAGGAGGTAGTTGAACCGGAAATTCCAACCGACCCTCTTGTGGATAGGTTAAATTTAGTTGAAGAGGAAAACATTTCGTTAAAGAAAAAATTGGAAAAAATGGAGGAGGAGAAGATGGAATTGGAGTTGCATGTTGCGGAAGTTATCGATGATCACAAGATCAAGATGGACCCTATTGTCGAGAGGTTAAATTTAGTTGAAGAAGAAAACAAATTCTTGAAGGAAAAAATAAAAAAAAATTGTGGACGAGAAGATGATATTGGAGTTGCATGTTGCGGATGTCGTCGATGATCACAAGATCAAGATGGATGCAATGCGGTTGAAGATTAAAAAGATTAGAAAATATGCCATTCATACCGAGGCTTGGTATCATTATGCCGTTGGATCAATTGTTACCTTGGTTGCGATTATGATCGCATTTGTTTTCGCATTGAAAAGTTTTACATAGTTTCGATGTGTATGGAGAGCTATATGTTGTTAGATGAGAATTATATATGTATGTACTTTGGTTTTAATGTGATGATGAACTTTTATCCATTTGGTCACTTAATTATCTATTTATGATGTTCTGTAATGGTTTTTGACACACTTAATTATATATAATGCACGCAGATGAACCGGCAATGGATGTACGGTGACAGACACACCTCCGAGTACATTAAGGGCGTGCATGAGTTTCTAAATGCGGCTGAGGCAAACAAGCAGAATGGTTTTATGTGTTGTCCATGCACTAAATGTGTGAATACGATGTCTTACTCTAACCGGAAAATCCTTCACTCCCACCTGCTTTACAAGGGTTTCATGCCACACTATAATGTTTGGACGAGGCACGGAGAAATAGGGGTTATGATGGAAGACGGCGAAGAAGAAGAGTACGATGACAACTATGTGCCCGCTGAATACGGTGATGCTGCAATGGGGGGAGCTGGTGAAGATCAAGAGGAACCAGACGATGTGCCCAATGATGCTGCATCGGGTGAAGCTGCTGAAGATCAAGAGGAACCAAATGATGATCTCCGCCGGGTCATTGTCGATGCAAGGACACAATGCAAAAGTCAAAAGGAGAAGCTGAAGTTCGATCGCATGTTAGAGGATCACAAAAAAGGGTTGTACCCCAATTGCGAAGATGGCAACACAAAGCTCGGTACCATACTGGAATTGCTGCAGTGGAAGGCAGAGAATGCTGTGGCTGACAAAGGATTTGAGAAGCTACTGAAAATATTGAAGAAGAAGCTTCCGAAGGATAACGAATTGCCCGACAGTACATACGCAGCAAAGAAGGTCGTATGCCCTCTAGGATTGGAGGTGCAGAAGATACATGCATGCCCTAATGACTGCATCCTCTACCGCGGTGCATACAAGGATCTGAACGCATGCCCGGTATGCGGTGCATTGCGGTATAAGATCAGACGAGATGACCCTGGTGATGTTGATGGCGAGCCCGCCAGGAAGAGGGTTCCTGCGAAGGTGATGTGGTATGCTCCTATAATACCACGGTTGAAACGTTTATTTAGAAACAGAGAGCATGCCAAGTTGATGCGATGGCACAGTGAGGACCGTAAGAAAGACGGGAAGTTGAGAGCACCCGCTGACGGGTCGCAGTGGAGAAAAATCGAGAGAAAGTACTGGGAGGAGTTTGCAAAGGACCCAAGGAACGTATGGTTTGCTTTAAGCGCGGATGGCATTAATCCTTTCGGGGAGCAGAGCAGCAATTACAGCACCTGGCCCGTGACTCTATGTATGTATAACCTTCCTCCTTGGATGTGCATGAAGCGGAAGTTCATTATGATGCCAGTTCTCATCCAAGGCCCTAAGCAACCCGGCAACGACATTGATGTGTACCTAAGGCCATTAGTTGAAGAACTTTTACAGCTGTGGAATGGAAACGGTGTACGTGCGTGGGATGAGCACAAACAGGAGGAATTTGACCTAAAGGCGTTGCTGTTCGTGACCATCAACGATTGGCCCGCTCTCAGTAACCTTTCAGGACAGACAAACAAAGGATACCACGCATGCACGCACTGTTTAGATGACACTGAAAGTATATACCTGGACAAGTGCAGGAAGAATGTGTACCTGGGCCATCGTCGATTTCTTCCGACCAACCATCAATGTCGAAAGAAAGGCAAGCATTTCAAAGGCGAGGCAGATCACCGGAAGAAGCCCGCCATGCGTACCGGTGATCACGTACTTGCTATGGTCAATGATTTACACGTAATCTTTGGAAAGGGCCCCGGCGCACAAGCTGTTCCGAATGACGATAAGGGACACACACCCATGTGGAAGAAGAAATCTATATTTTGGGACCTACCCTACTGGAAAGACCTAGAGGTCCGCTCTTCAATCGACGTGATGCACGTGATGAAGAACCTTTGCGTGAACCAGCTAGGCTTCTTGGGCGTGTATGGAAAGACAAAAGGTACAGCTGAGGCACGGGAGGACCTGCAACGTTTGCACGAAAAAGACGGCATCCCTCCGAAGCAGTATGAAGGTCCTGCCAGCTATGCTCTTCCGAAAGAAGAGAAAGAAATCTTCTTTGAATGCCTTCTCAGTATGAAGGTCCCGACTGGCTTCTCGTCGAATATAAAGGGAATAATAAATATGGCAGAGAAAAAGTTCCAGAACCTAAAGTCTCATGACTGCCATGTGATTATGACGCAACTGCTTCCGGTTGCATTGAGGGGGCTTCTACTGGAAAACGTCCGATTAGCCATTGTGAAGCTATGTGCATTCCTCAATGCAATCTCTCAGAAGGTGATCGATCCAGAAATCGTACCAAGGCTAAGGAGTGATGTGGCGCAATGTCTTGTCAGTTTCGAGCTTGTGTTCCCACCATCCTTCTTCAATATCATGACACACGTCCTAGTTCATCTAGTCGACGAGATTGTCATTCTGGGGCCCGTATTTCTACACAATATGTTCCCCTTTGAGAGGTTCATGGGAGTCCTAAAGAAATATGTCCGTAACCGCGCAAGGCCAGAAGGAAGCATCTCCATGGGCCATCAAACAGAGGATGTCATCGGGTTTTGTGTTGACTTCATTCCTGGCCTTAATAAGACAGGTCTCCCTAAATCGCGGTACGAGGGGAGACTGACTGGAAAAGGCATGCTTGGAAGGGACTCAATAATATGCAGGGACGGATATTCTTGGTCTCAAGCACACTACACAGTTCTACAAAACTCTACATTGGTGACCCCGTATGTCGATGAACACAAGAACAGTCTGCGCTCCAAACACCCGGAGCAGTGCGACGACTGGATTACACGTGAACACATCAGGACTTTCAGCAGTTGGTTGGAAACACGTCTCAGAGGTGACAACACTGTTTGTGATGAGTTGTACTTGCTGTCCAGGGGACCATCTTCGACTGTATTGATTTACAAAGGATACGAGATAAATGGGAATACATTTTACACGATTGTCCAAGATCAAAAGAGCACCAACCAAAACAGCGGTGTCCGCTTTGATGCAACAACCGAGAGGGGAAAGGACACATATTATGGTTACATAGTGGACATATGGGAACTTGACTACGGACATGATTTTAAGGTCCCTTTGTTTAAGTGCAAATGGGTCAATCTGTCAGGAGGCGGGGTACAGGTAGACCCATAGTACGGAATGACAACAGTGGATCTGAAAAATCTTGGATACACTGACGAACCGTTTGTCCTAGCCAATGATGTGGCACAGGTTATCTATGTGAAGGACATGTCTACCAGACCGATAAAAAGAAAAGATAAGGAAGTGAATACATCATACGATGAGCCAAAGCGCCACATAGTTCTTTCAGGAAAAAGGGACATCCTGGGAGTGGAGGGCAAGACAGACATGTCTGAAGATTATGAAAAGTTTCATGAAATTCCTCCCTTCAAAGTCAAGGCTGACCCAAGCATCCTGATAAACGATGAAGATTATCCATGGTTACGGCGCAATAAGCAAATGACACAAGCGAAGAAAAAATGAAGACTTTTTTCTGCAACTATTATGATGATACCATGCCAACTTTGTAACAAACGAGTATGATACCATTGTCCGTTTGTACTATTCAAATTTGCACTAACAGAAAGTTTGTAATTGGTTTTACCAGAAAGAATTAAAAAATAAAACAAAAAAAA
>LR738709.1:65023742-65056192 GCA_902687465.1 Secale cereale | reverse complement strand
AAGCACGGACATAAGAGAGGACACTTCTCTCTATTAATTAGCTAGCTAACACAATATATGAAACACCTAAATTAACCCCCCAAAACCTAAAACCCCCCCTCCCCTTTAAAAAAAAACAAAAACCACAGCCACAGAAA
The DNA here is from genome assembly GCA_902687465.1 of Secale cereale. NCBI lineage: Eukaryota > Viridiplantae > Streptophyta > Magnoliopsida > Poales > Poaceae > Secale > Secale cereale. Next base: position 65,056,055 of record LR738709.1, on the reverse strand, counting down.
TGCTGACGCGTGGATGCCTTTTGGTCCCGGTTGGTACCACCAACCGGGACTAAAGCCCCTCCTGCCTGGGCTCGGTGCACAGGCCACGTGGACACCCTTCTGCCCCGGTTCTGGATTGAACCGAGACTAAAGGGTCAGAGCATTAGTACCGACCCTCTTGTCCCGGTTCTGGAACCGGGGCTAAAAGGCCCAAATGAACCGGGTCTGATGACCCTTTATCTACTAGTGCAACCACATGAGGTGTGATGTCGCTTAAAGCTACGTCGGTTTTTCCCCAAAGAGGAAGGGATGATGCAGCACATCGGAGGTAGGTATTTCCCTCAGATGTGAAACCAAGGTTATCGAACATGTAGGAGAACCAAGAAACACAACGTAAACGACACCTGCACACAAATAACAACACCTCGCAACCCAGCATGTTTAAGGGGTTGTCAATCCCTTTCAGGTAACGAACGTGAGAGAGATATAAATATTGGTAGATTGGTTGATAAATAAGATAAATTGCAGAAAGGTATTTTTGGGTTTTTGGTTTAGTAGATCTGAAAATAAAAGCAAAGGCAAATAGATTGCAAAGGCAAATTATGAGGTAGAAGACCCGGGGGCCGTAGGTTTCACTAGTGGCTTCTCTCGAGAAAAATAGCAACGGTGGGTGAACAAATTACCATTGGGCAATTGATAGAACTTCAAATAATCATGATGATATCCAGGCAATGATCATTACATAGGCATCACATCCAGGATTAGTAGACCGGCTCCTGCCTGCATCTACTACTATTACTCCACACATCGACCGCTATCCATCATGGATCTAGTGTATTAAGTTCATGGAAAAATGGAGTAATGCATTAAGAACGATGACATGATGTAGACAAGATCCATTTATCTATGGCGTTAGATATGGATCTCGTCGTTTTATCCTTAGTGGCAACGATACATACATGTCGGTTCCCCTTCTGTCACTGGGATCAAGCACCTTAAGATCGAACCCACTACCGGGCACCTCTTCCCATTGCAAGATAAATAGATCAAGTTATCCAAACAAAACCCAATATCTGAGAAGAAATACGAGGCTATAAGCAATCATGCATATAAGAGATCAAAGAAACTCAAATAACTTTCGTGGATATAAAAAGATAGATCTGATCATAAACTCAAAGTTCATCGGATCCCAACAAACACACCGCAAAAAGAGTTACATCATATGGATCTCCAAGAGACCATTGTATTGAGAATCAAAAGAGAGAGAGGAAGCCATCTAGCTACTAACTACGGACTCGTAGGTCTACAAAGAACTACTCACGCATCATCGCAGAGGCACCAATGGAAGTGGTGAACCCCTCCATGATGGTGTCTACATTGGATCTGGTGTTTCTAGACTCTGTGGCGGCTGGATGAATATTTCGTCGACTCCCCTAGGGTTTCTGGAATATTGGGTTATTTATAGAGCAAAGAGGTGGTCCGGGGGGCACCCGAGGTGGGCACAACCCACCAGGGCGCGCCTGGGCCTCCTGGTGCGCCCTGGTGGGTTGTCCCCTCCTCGGGACTCCCCCTAGGTGCCACCAGGGCCCATAATGTTCCTTTTGGCCCCACAAAAATCTCCAAAAAGTTTCACGGTGTTTGGGCTCCGTCTGATATTGATTTCCTGCAATGTAAAAAAACATGCAGAAAATAGCAACTGGCACTTGGCACTATGCCAATAGGTTAGTACCAAAAATGATATAAAATGACTATAAAATGATTATAAAACATCCAAGAATGATAATATAACAGCATGGAACAATAAAAAATTATAGATACGTCGGAGACGTATCAAGGTGACGATCTTAGTCATTTCTCTTTGTTACAAGGCCTGATAGTAAAATGATGGCGAGTTAATGTTCGCAAATGATGAGCAGATCAATGATTAAGGATAAACCTTGTTGTGCATGAAGGGATAAGTTGCAATGAAATGAATAATAAGTTTAATTGAACTGGCAAGGTGCTGACGGGTTATGCGGTTATGATTGAAGAATGGACAGACAATAGCATCTTACAAATTCATGAGTAAACTGGCTGGTGTTTGGCGCGTTACAAAATATTGTTTAAGCCGCCTAGTACAATGATGATTGAATAGGTATCTACAAATCTGGATTTAAGTGAAATTTCACTAAGTGCAAGGCAAACAAGTTTCAGCAGATTCTGCTTGCAGCTTCGGATCTACGCCCATTCGAAAAAATAGGCGGATATTAGTGAACCTAAACACTGAGGAGGAGCCACTATGTTGGGGGTGAATCTCAATAGAAGGGAATAGATCTATGGGTGGCAGCAGTTATTAAGGCAGTCAAAGCATGACTTTTTATTGCATCCAGGCATCACTAAACATGCATCATAGTTGAATTACAGGCAAAAAACGATGAACCTGCATGAACACCAAAGAACAGCAGGAACCCTAATGCAGATTAGACATGAAAGGAGGTGAGTACCTAGAGATGCTGATGAACAGCGGATGAGTGCCGCCATTTTTTCTGGTCAAAATTTAGGTCGCTGCAGTGGCCAGGTTGATGTAGTGGACTGGGGCGGCGGAGCTCCGGAGGCGTTGGTCGTCGTGAGGAAGAAGAAGAGGCAGATGTAGGGGTAAAAGTGAAATAGAGGGCCCCTGTCCCTATTTTTAAGGAGCCGGTAAGGACGGCATGCATGAAGATCGAGGAGGTAAAATGATTATATTAACCGTGAGAGCACCTCGATTCTCGAGAAGTCCACTAAGTTAAAGATCCATTGAGATATACGGCATTTTATGCACGGAATTAATGCGGATGATGTCATGGCGAGTTACGTTGGTTTTGTTTATATGACGTCATGGCGGGTTATGGTGGTCTGCATGAATTTCGATACTGATACAGATTCTGTAAGATAACACAGTGAAGGTTGACATGAACGAGTTCAAATCAACCTGGGGCCTAATGTTGGGGATATAACTCCGAGGTGTGACCCGCCCAGGTGGGCCCGAGTTACACCGTTGGCACTTTTTATATGAAGAAGGTCCAAGGAGGCCCAAGAGAATATTGAAGATGGCGGCTCATAGAAGTAGAGACCCGGGCTTATGAACCGCCATGTAATGACTTGCCTTGTAAGATAGGATTAAATAGAAACCGAGCCGGTCACATTGTGCAAGCCGGTTGGAGCAATGTAAGCCTCTGGGTCTCAGCCTGTGTGTATAAAGGTGAGACCCGGCGGCGAGTTAACACAAGAAACAACCGATCGAGAGCTAGGTCAAGCGTATTCGCTCCCTTGTAATCGAAACTCAAGCGATACAACTAGAAGCAAGACGTAGGCTTTTACCTCATTGAGAGGGGACGGACCTGGGTAAACTCCTTCTGTCCTTTGTCCCGTTCAACCGCTTCAAGCTAACCTAGTTGCGATGGCTCCACACCTAAGTCCTTTCACTAGGGCATCTGTCGTGCTAAGTCCACGACATGCTCCTTTATCTCACGAAGAGCGGCTTCTCTGAATTGTTTTGTGTTGAGTGTCATCTCGCTTCACGCTGCTACTTCTCGAGCTTGCTTTTTATTCCCTCGAAGAGGAAAGGGAGATGCAGCACAGTAGCGTAAGTATTTCCCTCGGTTTTTGAGAACCAAGGTATCAATCCAGTAGGAGACCACGCACCAGTCCCTCGCACCTACACAAACAAATAAGAACTTCGCAGCCATCGCGATAAGGGGTTGTCAATCCCTTTACAGTCACTTATGAAAGTGAGATCTGATAGAGATGATAGTTTATATTTTTGGTATTTTTGGTTTATAAGAACAACAAATAAAAGCGATAAAAGTAAAGTATATGTAGCTTGATATGTTGAGAATAGACCCCGGGGCCATAGTTTTCTCTAGTGGCTTCTCTCATGATAGCGATATTCTACGGCGGGTAAACAAATTGCTGTCGAGCAATTGATAGAAAAGCGAATAATTATGAGACTATCTAGGCATGATCATTGTATATAGGCATCATGTCCGAGACAAGTAGACCGACTCCTGCCTGCATTTACTACTATTACTCCACACGTCGACCGCTATCCAGCATGCATCTAGTGTATTGAGTTCATAAGAACAGAGTAACGCCTTAAGCAAGATGACATGATGTAGAGGGATAAACTCAAGCAATATGATATAAACCCCATCCTTTTATCCTCGATAGCAACAATACAATACGCGCCTTGCTACCCCTACTGTCACTGGGAAAGGACACCACAAGATTGAACCCAAAGCCAAGCACTTCTCCCATTGCAAGAACTATAGATCTAGTAGGCCAAACCAAACCAATAATTTGAAGAGACTTGCAAGGATATTATGAGCACACATAAAAAGTTCAGAGAAGAACCAAATATCTTTCATAGATAACCTTGATCATAAACTGACAATTCATCGGATCTCGACAAACACATCGCAAAAAGATATTACATCGAATAGATCTCCTCGAAGACCGAGGAGAACTTTGTATTGAGATCCAGAGAGAGAGAAGAAGCCATCTAGATACTAGCTATGGACCTGAAGGTCTGTGGTAAACTACTCACAACTCATGGTGAGGGCGATGATTATGATGAAGAACTCCGTGATGGACCCCCCTCCGGTGGAGCTCCTGAACAGGCTCCAAGATGGGATCTTCACGGGAACAGAAGGTACGGTGGTGGAATCAGGGTTTTCTATCTGTTCACGGAGGTTTTGGGGTACGTAGACTTATATAGGAAGAAGGAGGGCACCGGGGGACGCTCGAGCGGGCCACGAGGCAGGGGGCGCGCCCCCACCCTCGTGGGCCAGCCCTCGATCCCCTGACGTGGTTCTCAAGCTCCGCGTGTGTGATTTTCTCCAAAAGTATCTCTCGCGAAGGTTTCATTCCGTTTGGACTCCGTTTTATATCCTTTTTCTGCAAAACCCTGAAACAGGCAAAAAACAACAATCTGGACTCGGCCTTTGGGTTAGTAGGTTATTCCCAAAAATGATATAAAAGTGAATGATAAAGCCCATTAAACATCCAAGACTTCATAAATAATAGCATGGAACAATAAAAAATTATAGATACGTTGGAGACGTATCAAGCATCCCCAAGCTTAATTTCTGCTCGTCCTCGAGTAGGTAAATGATAAAGAAAGAATTTTTGATCTGGAATGCTAACCAATATAGTTTTTCAATGTAATTCTATTAATTGTGGCATGAATGTTCAGATCTGAAAGATTCAAGATAAAAGTCTATATTGACATAAGAAATAACAATACTTCAAGCATACTAACAAACAAATCATGTCTTCTCAAAATACTATGGCTAAAGAAAGTTATCCCTACAAAATCATATAGTCTGGCTATGCTCCCTCTTCATCACACAAAATATTCATATCATGCACAACCCCGATTTCAGCCAAGCACTTGTTTTCATACTCTATCTTTTCAAACCTTTCAATTTTCACGCAATACATGAGCATGAGACATGGACATAGCACTATGGGTGGAATAGAGGTGGTTGTGGAGAAGACAAAAAGGAGGGAGATAGTCTAACATCGACTAGGCGTATCAACGGGCTATGGAGATGCCCATCAATAGATATCAATGTGAGTGAGTAGGGATTGCCATGCAACGGATGCACTAGAGCTAAATATGAATGAAAGCTCAACAAAAGAAACTAGTGGGTGTGCATCCAACTTGCTTGCTCACGAAGACCTAGGGCATTTGAGGAAGCCCATCATTGGAATATACAAGCCAAGTTCTATAATGAAAATTCCCACTAGTATATGAAAGTGACTAAGCATGAGACTCTCTACAATGAAGAACATGGTGCTACTTTGAAGCACAAGTGTGGAAAAAATATAGTAGCAATTGTCCCTTCTCTCTTTTCTCTCATTTTTTTGGAGGGGCTTTCTCCTTTTTTTATTAGCCCCTCTCTATATTTTTTTGGTCCATCTCCTTTTTTTATTGGCCTTTCCTCACATGGGACAATGCTCTAATAATGATGATCATCACACTTTTTATTACAACTCGAAATTACAACTCGATACTACAAAAAGTATGACTCTACATGAATGCCTCCGGCGGTGTACCGGGATTTGTAATGAATCAAGGGTGACATATATGAAAAATTATGCATGGTGGCTTTGCCACAACTACGATGTCAATTACATGATCATGCATGGCAATATGACAATATGATGCGTGTCATATAAACGGAATGGCGGAAAGTTGCATGGCAATATATCTCGGAATGGCTATGGAAATGCCATGATAGGTAGGTATGGTGGCTGTTTTGAGTAACAATATGGTGGCTGTTTTGAGGAAGGATATATAGTGGGTTTATGGCACCGGCGAAAGTTGCACGGTACAAGAGAGGCTAGCAATGGTGGAAGGGTGAGAGTGTGTATAATCCATGGACTCAACATTAGTAATAAGAACTCATATACTTATTGCAAAAATCTACAAGTCATCAAAACAAAGCAATCAACGCATGCTCCTAGGGGGGAGGTTGGTAGGAGTTAACCATCGCGCGCCCCCGACCTCCACACAAAGGTTGGCACTCTACAAATACCTCATGCTCTAACTTCGTCACATAGCGGTTCACCATATATGCATGCTACGGGAACCACTAAACTTAACACAAGTATTTCTCAATTTCATAATAACTCCACTAGCATGACTCTAATATCACTATCCTCATGTCTCAAAACAATTATCAAGCATCCAACATCCCATTCTATTCAATGCACTTAGTGTGATTTTTTTACTACATTGACATTGGATGTTTATCATGTGAAGACTAGTATGTTTTAGCCTAAAAACATTACCATGATGTTTTAATAGACTCTCAAAAGGATATAAGTGAAGCATGAGAGTTCAAAAATTTCTACAAAATATTACCACCATCGTGCTCTAAAAGATATAAGTGAAGCACTAGAGCAAAACTATTCAACTCAAAAGATATAAGTGAAGCACATATAGTGTTCTAATATAGGCCATATTTAATTCTCTAAAATAGGTGTGTCCAGCAAGGATGATTGTGGCAAACTAACAAGCAAAGACTCAAATTATACAAGACGCTCCAAGCAAAACAGATATCATGTTACGAATAAAAATATAGCTCCAAGTATAGTTACCGATGGATGAAGACGAAAGAGGGGATGCCTTCCCGGGGCATCCCCAAGCTTAGGCTTTTGATTATCTTTGAATTTACTTGGGGTGCCATGGGCATCCCCAAGCTTAGGCCTTTGCTACTCCTTGTTCCATAGTCCATCAAAGCAATACTCAAAACTTGAAAACTTCACAACACAAAACTTAGACAAAAATTCTCGTGAGCTCCGTTAGTATAAGAAAGAAAACCACTACTCAAAAGTGCAGCAATGAATTCATTATTTGTTTATATTTGTGTTAAACCTACTGTATTCCAACTTCTCTATGGTTCATATCCTCCAATACTACTCATAGATGCATCGGAATAAGCAAACAACACACGAAAAACAGAATCTGTCAAAACCAGAACAGTCTGTAGTAATCTGCATGTTTCGCCTACTTCTGGAACTCCAAAAAATTCAAACTAAATTGGTAAATTTTCGGAATTTGTCTACCAATCATCTTAAAAAAGAATCAACTAAAAATCACGCTCCAGTAAAATCTGAAGACTACTTTAGCGAGCGCTAACGATTCTGTTTTTCACAGCAAGATCACATAAACTTCACACAAGTCTTCCCAAAGGTTCTACTTGGCACAAACACTAAACAAAACATGAAACCACATATAATAAGAGGCTATATGCAATATTTATTCCTTAACAGCAACAAAAACAAAAAACATAAAATTGGGTTGCCTCCCAACAAGCGCTATCGTTTTACGCCCCTAGCTAGGGACGATACAAGATAAATCTAGATATTGCCATCTTTGGAAGGCAATCCATAAGTGGCTCTGATGATAGATTCATATGGTAATTTGATTTTCTTTCTCTGAAATTGTTCCATGCCTTTCCTTAACGGAAATTGGAATCTAATATTTCCTTCCTTCATATCAATAATTCCACCAATCATTCTAAGGAAAGATCTACCAAGAATAATAGGACATGAAGGATTGCAATCTATATCAAGAACAATGAAATCTATGGGCACATAATTCCTATTGGCAACAATAAGAACATCATTAATTCTTCCCATAGGTTTCTTAATAGTGGAATCCGCAAGATGCAAATTTAAAGAACAATCATCAAGCTCATGGAACCCTAGCAAATCACACAATGTTTTTGGGATAGTGGAGACACTTGCACCCAAATCACACAAAGCATAGCATTCATGATCTTTTATTTTTATTTTAATGGTAGGTTCCCACTCATCATAAAGCTTTCTAGGGATAGAAACTTCCAACTCAAGTTTTTCTTCATAAGATTGCATCAAAGCATCAACTATGTGTTTGGTGAAAGCTTTATTTTGACTATAAGCATGCGGAGAATTTAGTACGGATTGCAACAAGGAAAAACAATCAATCAAAGAGAAATTATCATAATTGAATCCCTTGAAATCCAAAATAGTGGGTTCATCACTATGCAAAGTTTTAATCTATTCACTCCCACTTTTAACAATTTTAGCATCAAGATCGAAAAACTCCGAATCATTGGGACACCTTAAAGCAGAATCATCTCCAATCCTATTTTCATCAAGATTTATACTAGAAAACAAGTACCTAATAGGAGAGACATCAATAACTTTCAGATCTTCATCTTTATTTTCATGCTCTTCCGGTTTGGCAGTCATCTTATTGATCAAGGTGGACTGTTTGTCGGAAATTTGGGCAATTAAGTTTTCAAGATGAGCAAACTGAGATTTCAAACCATAAAATTCCTTAGACATATCATCAATGTCTTTATTCATATACTCCATAAAAAATTTCTGTTCTTTAAGCTCACTTCTGAAAAAGTCATTATGCTCAAATTTTATAGTCATAAAATGTCTAACATTGTTTTCAATCTCCTCCAGCCTCTTGAGGTGAGGGTGATGCGGGGTCAACCCGTTCTAGGCCGATCTTTCATGAAATGGAGGGGCTCCCACGAAGAACACGAGGGGGAAACACGATGGGAAACACGAGACAAACACTCAAACCAACAAGAACAAGTCACACATATGCTAGATCCTCGAAACACAAAGAGATACAAGATCCATAATCAACAAGGGACGATACAAAGGGTAACCGGTTCTTCTCCGTGAGGAGGTCTTGGGGAATCCCGCGGGATCTTCTCCGTGAAGGAGGTCTTGAATCCGTGTGGATCTTCTCCGTGGAGGCGCCGCAGTCACTCCCAAGGAGATGAACCACTAGTGGATGTCTCAAATGAGCTAAACCTAAGATAACCCTCAAATGGAGGAGGATGAGTCATATATATAGGCTAGGGGGACGAAGGGGTACATGGGCCTCGGCCCAACTCGCACACGCAGGTGGGGGTCCGGATGATCCGGAAGGTGGCCCGGATGATCCAGGTGTCTGGGGTCCGGATGATCCGGGTGATCGTCCGGAGGTGTCGACGCGCAGCAGATGGCCCGGATGATCCGGGGCCTGGTCCGGATGTCCGGCTCCGTCCGGATGATCCGGGGCTTGGTACGGATCGACCGGCTTCGTGGGCAAGCTTCGGGTGCCTCAGGGCATATTACCCGGATCGTCCGGGTGTCGGTCTGGATCATCCGGGCTTGGTCCGGATCATTCGGCTGGGGGTCCGGATGATCCGGGCAAGTCCAGTCTTGCTCCGATTCTTCTCCGTCTTCGCGTATGCTTCTCTCCTTCAATCGTACTTGCTCCTTAGCTGATCCATGGTCTTCCTCTTGGTTCCTGGTCATGCATAGCACATATGTTTGAGGTAGTAGCAATGTCTCACAAGTGGAAAGTGAAGGTTCAGAGAGGAGCGAGTCAACCTTGTGTCCAATGGTGGGTACTTGAGGTTCTGTCGAAGTGAACATGGGGATGATCGTGGGATGCTCCGCATCATCCCCACCCCCCTTGGGAAAGATCCGAACTCGGATCAAAAAGCTCATCACCATGGCAACGGTTGTTGTGAACGGACTTGTAGTTGGACGAAGTTGAGGGCATGGCGCAATCCAAGTACTCCAAGGTGTCTCCGTTATGTGGTACATGTAAAATGAGCGAACACAAAGTACACTTGGAAATACAATGGTTAGCGCACACAAAGTATCCATCATGTAAGAATGAATGCGTGTGACAAGTTTTGGCATGGCAAGGCATAATATGCTTATCTAAAAGATGTACAATGACATGTAAAGCATTCATTTGAGCAAATGCATTTGTGGTGCAGACAAAGGTGGTATGAATGTGATAAATGCTACCATTATGCAAAATGATGTCATAGTGTGATGGTTTATCAAGAGCATGAACATGGCAATGGATGCTCAATATGACTATGTTGTCATGCACTTGATATTTGGCAATGTTGTCAAGATGTATGAAGAGTCCATCAAGAAAGATCACAACAAATTTGCTAAGAAAGTGCACAAGCTCATATATCATGGATGACATGGAAATACAAGATGCAACAAGGCAATCATAATGTGAGTCAATCCATGCGCAAGATGCAAATTTTCTATGGGAATCATATGTCCATGGAGCATGGCATGTGAGCACACAATCAACAAATATGAAGGTTTTGGTGCAATATGTCAAAGAGGTGTCGATATACCAATGCTCAATGTCGTGGAATAAGTGGAGTTCCGAAGGTACATTGATAGAGGCGACGGGTCCCGATCTTTCGATGAGATGATAACTATCGATTTGGTGGAGACGACTTTGACGATCCGACTACAAACGTGCACGACGTTCCGCCTTAGCAATCGCTAAACCAATCTTCAGCGGTTACTGACAATGCCAAGAAGCACGATCAGCCTGACCACGAAGGTCTATTCCTGCATGCAATCGAAGAACAAGCAAGAATATGATAAAGCAATCTGAATATTGCAAATATAAATGATGTATTGATAAAGGTGGGGATCCGTAAGCGGTCGTGGTCTGGTCGTTGGACACAAACGAAGTACACGAAGTTGCAATGGCTAACTTTTGACTAAACAAATCCCTAAGAAAAAACTACTAGATGGATCTACTTATATAGGAGCAAGGGGTGGCGGCCAAGGAGGTGGAAGGACGTCCCAAGGCAGCCTAAAACTAACCCTAGGTCGTACAAGGCTCATGGGCCCAAGTGGAGGTGATGTAACACCTTTGGACTTGTAGTTTGACTCGGATTCTGCTGCAGCGTCAGATTGTTTCGTCGGTATCTCAACACTCCGGACGAATTTGAAAGTGAATCCAATTGGGTTGGAAAGTGTATGAAATCTAGTTTCCAACAAAAAAAGAATCACCCAATTCGGAGTCCGTATGAAGGAGTTCTTGCCGTTTTGAGTCAGGTATGTCTGTGCAGTCCAAATCTGGATGCAGAACGTGAGAGACTTGGACTCTATCTTCTCTTGGCCCAAAAGTGACGTGAGAGAACTTTTTAAACAGCACCTAAACTTCTCTTTTTCCCTTATCTTCATATGTGGATTGTACAAATGTCCCATACACCTGGAATTAGACATGGCACAAAAGTCTAAGAATATGATAAAGCAATCTGAATATTGCAAATATAAATGATGTATTGATAAAGGTGGGGATCCGTAAGCGGTCTTGGTCTGGTCGTTGGACACAAACGAAGTACACGAAGTTGCAATGGCTAACTTTTGACTAAACAAATCCCTAAGAAAAAACTACTAGATGGATCTACTTATATAGGAGCAAGGGGTGGCGGCCAAGGAGGTGGAAGGACGTCCCAAGGCAGACTAAAACTAACCCTAGGTCGTACAAGGCTCATGGGCCCAACTGGAGGTGATGTAACACCTTTGGACTTGTAGTTTGACTCGGATTCTGCTGCAGCGTCAGATTGTTTCGTCGGTATCTCAACGCTCCGGACGAATTTGAAAGTGAATCCAATTGGGTTGGAAAGTGTATGAAATCTAGTTTCCAACAAAAAAAGAATCACCCAATTCGGAGTCGGTATGAAGGAGTTCTTGCCGTTTTGAGTCAGATATGTCTGTGCAGTCCGAATCTAGATGCAGAACGTGAGAGACTTGGACTCTATCTTCTCTTGGCCCAAAAGTGACGTGAGAGAACTTTTTAAATAGCACCTAAACTTCTCTTTTTTCCCTTATCTTCATATGTGGATTGTACAAATGTCCCATACACCTGGAATTAGACATGGCACAAAAGTCTGTGAAGTATTTTTGTTCTGGATGACATAAATAAATTGTTGCATAGTTTGCATTAGAAATCACCTCACAAATATACATGTATGCAATATTTTTGGTCGTATCCAAGGTAGTCATGTCCTCATCATCCTCCCTTTTTTGAAAATAAAGCCGTCCTCGGCGTTGCTTAATCTGAAATGTGGGTAAGAAAATAGACAAGGTGTACATGTTGTATATGTATATGTCATCCATTTTTACTTCCCTTAATTTTTGCACATATGACACATGTATAGATGAGTAACTTTCGTAGTTCATAAAATATAATGCCAAAATATTATCACAAGAAGTAGAAGGCATGAAAATATTGCAACTCAATTTGCACATATAAGTGAAGCTCTTAATCGTTACAAAAGATTGGCAATGCTCATCATTAAACCATCCCAACCTTGATGAACCATCACCAAGATTAGAGGTCATATCAAAATGATTAAACATTGGCACAACTATTTTCACATGTATTTGATCCAAATCTGATTTATTCCCTGATTCAAATGGTTCTTTCGCATCAATAGTTAATTCAATTGGTTCACTCACAATTGTTTGATCGCATGGCAAAGTCAAATCACGAACATATTCCTCTAAAATAGTTAGTGTGATCAAAGTAGTGGATAGCTCATCGCATGGTTCATTTAAATTGACAAGGCATTCACCATACTCATGTGGAGGTGGAAGATCGGTACCTTTGTCATTACCTCTTATGATCAACTCAGATGATGTAGGCACTGTCGGAGGTGATGTGTCACATGGTGGAGGTGATGTAGTCCTCACAATAACGGATGTGTCTGTCATAGTACGCCTAGTAGTGGAAGGAACAACCGTATCATTTCTTGGAATGTGCACCTGGCGCTTATTCTCCTTACGGACAATACGTCGTTTTATTTCCTGTTCAGCACTACAAGCAAGACGAAACAAATGGTCCATAGGATAACACTCTTCATGAATTAGTAACTCCTGAATATCACGATTTAATCCTGCCCAAAATCTATCCATAAAATCGTCTTCACTTTCTTGTAAAGAGGAATGCAACAAGGTAGTTTGTAAATCATCATAATATTTCGTTACGGTGTCACTACCTTGTTTTAAATGTTGCAACTTTGTAAGCATGTCACGAGTATAATAAGCAGGGACGAATGTACGTCGCATGGCAACTTTCAAATCAATCCAAGTAGTAGGTATATAATTAGGGTGTAACCGACAATATTCACTCCACCAAACTAAAGCATAACCAGTGAAAGAACCAACCGCAACCTTAACTTTTTTACGTTCATCAAAACTATGGGAAGCAAATAGATTATTTATGTCAAACTCCCATTCAATATATAAACCAGGTCTAAAACGGCCATTAAACGGTGGTATAGAAACATTAACCTGATCATGTGCATTTGGATGTTTGTGCACCTCTCGTGATGGTTGTGGTATGTCCTTAGGTGATGGCACATCTCCCGCGATCGACAAAGCCCATGAGTTGACTCTGGATCCTGTCATGATTAGTAGAAAAAAAAAATTCGAGAATAATGTTCCTATGAACTACTAGGATGTGGTGGTAAAGCGCTCACAGTAAAGCAAATATCAATATCTTACAAGTTCTTACCATGCAGCAACTGGTGATAGGCAACCAGCGGTGTCAAATAACTCCAAAGATTGAGTAAAGCGATTGCCAGGTGAACGTACGTAACACGGTGTAGAAATATGTGGAGCTGGGTTGGCTTTATATGGTAGCAAAAGATTAGCAATAATCAATTCAGAGATGCAATGTTGAATAAACGCTCAACGACGGTACTGTGCTGGTCCTAGGCTAGACCGGACTAGAGACGCGAGCCTAGAACACTAATGATGTCACGGTGTAGCACAACTAGCATCAATAAAGGATACGAAGTAGCTCTGAACAGCAAGATATAAGTGAAGATCACAACGGCAGTAAAGATAATGATGAAAACAACTGCCAAGCAGAATATACAACAACACTCTCTCCAACTTTCTTTTCCTTCTTTTTCTTTTTTCTTTTTTTTCACACTCTTTTTTCTTTTTCTTTCTCTCCTCTTTTTTTTTACTTTTTTTTTTCTGTCTTTTTTTTCTTTCTCCCTCTTTCCAAGACAAACTAGATAAGATGCAGATTGGATCAAGCAAAGATGCAAACGACTTCAACTATGATTGTGACAATGAACGATGGGTTGCACGAGGTGGAAATTGATGGATGAGGTGGTGGACAGCGGAAGGGATAACGATGCAGCGGCGACGTGACTAATGTGAACAGAACTCGAAACTCTAACGAACTAGACACTAAGACCAGCAACTCGACACGACGATGCAACCGATAATTCAATAATGCAAACAATGAAAAGAAAATTGCAAAGGCTCAGACTGGCTTGGACAAAGGATGAATAGATCTAACTTTTTTTTGGACTTTTTCTTGGACAATAGGTAAGAAAAATAAATCTTATCTAGGAATAACTGGAAATTCTCACCGAGCAACCTGAAAACTGATACCACTTGATAGAGGCGAGGGGCCCGATCTTTCGATGAGAAGATAACTAACGATTTGGTGGAGTCGACTTTGATGATCCGACTACGAACGTGCACGACGTTGCGCCTTAGCAATCGCTAAACCAATCTCCAGGGGTTACTGACGATGCCAGAAGCACGATCAGCCTGACCACGAAGGTCTATTCCTGCATGCAATCGAAGAACAAGCAAGAATATGATAAAGCAATCTGAATATTACAAATATAGATGAAGAATTGATAAAGGTGGGGATCCGTAAGCGGTCTTGGTCTGGTCGTTCGACACAAACGAAGTACACGAAGTTGCAATGGCTAACTTTTGACTAAACAAATCCCTCAGAAAAAGCTACTAGATGGATCTACTTATATAGGAGCAAAGGGTGGCGGCCAAGGAGGTGGAAGGACGTCCCAAGGCAGCCTAAAACTAACCCTAGGTCGTACAAGGCTCATGGGCCCAAGTGGAGGTGATGTAACACCTTTGGACTTGTAGTTTGACTCGGATTCTGCTGCAGCGTCAGATTGTTTCGTCGAGATCTCAATGCTCCGGACGAATTTGAAGGTGATTCCAATTGGGTTGGAAAGTATATGAAATCTAGTTTCCAACAAAAAAAGAATCACCCAATTCGGAGTCCGTATGAAGGAGTTCTTGCCGTTTTGAGTCAGGTATGTCTGTGCAGTCCGAATCTGGATGCAGAACGTGAGAGACTTGGACTCTATCTTCTCTTGGCCCAAAAGTGACGTGAGAGAACTTTTTGAACAGCCCCTAAACTTCTCTTTTTCCCTTATCTTCATATGTGAATTGTACAAATGTCCCATGCACCTGGAATTAGACATGGCACAAAAGTCTGTGAAGTATTTTTGTTCTGGATAACATAAATAAATTGTTGCATAGTTTGCATTAGAAATCACCTCACAAATATACATGTATGCAATATTTTTGGTCGTATCCAAGGTAGTCATGTCCTCATCATCATTTCTTGGAATGTGCACCTGGCGCTTATTCTCCTTACGGACAATACGTCGTTTTATTTCCTGTTCAGCACTACAAGCAGGACGAAACAAATGGTCCATAGGATAACACTCTTCATGAATTAGTAACTCCTGAATATCACGATTTAATCCTGCCCAAAATCTATCCATAAAATCGTCTTCACTTTCTTGTAAAGAGGAATGCAACAAGGTAGTTTGTAAATCATCATAATATTTCGTTACGGTGTCACTACCTTGTTTTAAATGTTGCAACTTTGTAAGCATGTCACGAGTATAATAAGCAGGGACGAATGTATGTCGCATGGCAACTTTCAAATCAATCCAAGTAGTAGGTATATAATTAGGGTGTAACCGACAATATTCACTCCACCAAACTAAAGCATAACCAGTGAAAGAACCAACCGCAACCTTAATTTTTTTACGTTCATCAAAACTATGGGAAGCAAATATATTATTGATGTTGAACTCCCATTCAATATATAAATCAGGTTTAAAACGACCATGAAAAGGTGGCATGGAAATAAGAACCTGTTTGTGCGCATTCTGATGTCTTTGTACCTCTTGTGATGGTGGTTGTATTTTCTGAGGTGATGACACGTCTCCCACGATCGATGAAGCCCAACTGACTCTTGAACATGCCATGATTAGTAGAAACAAGAAACAAAATCCAAAAATAATGTTCCTATGAACTACTAGGATGTGGTGGTAAAGCGCTCACAGTAAAGCAAATATCAATATCTTACAAGTTCTTACCATGCAGCAGGTGGTGATAGGCAACCAACGGTGTCAAATAACTCCAAAGATTGAGTAAAGCGATTGCCAGGTGAACGTACGTAAACACGGTGTAGAAATATGTGGAGCTGGGTTGGCTTTATATATGGTAGCAAAAGATTAGCAATAATCAATTCAGAGATGCAATGTTGAATAAACGCTCAACGACGGTACTGTGCTGGTCCTAGGCTAGACCGGACTAGAGACGCGAGCCTAGAACACTAATGATGTCACGGTGTAGCACAACTAGCATCAATAAAGGATACGAAGTAGCTCTGAACAGCAAGATATAAGTGAAGATCACAACGGCAGTAAAGATAATGATGAAAACAACTGCCAAGCAGAATATACAACAACACTCTCTCCAACTTTCTTTTCCTTCTTTTTCTTTTTTCTTTTTTTTCTCACACTCTTTTTTCTTTTTCTTTCTCTCCTCTTTTTTTACTTTTTTTTTCTCTGTCTTTTTTTTTCTTTCTCCTCTTTCCAAGACAAATTAGATAAGATGCAGATTGGATCAAGCAAAGATGCAAACGACTTCAACTATGATTGTGACAATGAACGATGGGTTGCACGAGGTGGAAATTGATGGATGAGGTGGTGGACAGCGGAAGGGATAACGATGCAGCGGCGACGTGACTAATGTGAACAGAACTCGAAACTCTAACGAACTAGACACTAAGACCAGCAACTTGACACGACGATGCAACCGCAAATTCAACAAAGCAAATACAGAAAAGATTATGCAAAGGCTCATATTGGTTCGGATGGGATGAACTAACCCTAATTTTTTTTGGCTTTTTCGTGGACTGTAGGTATGAAGAACAGACTCGATCTAATCTACGAAAAACTGTAAAATCTCACCGAGCAACCTGGAAATCTAATACCACTTGATAGAGGCAAAGGTGTCCCGTCTTTCGATGAGATGGTGGTTATCGTTTTGGAGGAAGTCGACTTTGACGATCCGACTACAAACGTGCACGACGTTGCGCCTTAGCAATCGCTAAACCAATCTTCAGCGGTTACTGACAATGCCAAGAAGCACGATAAGCCTGACCACGAAGGTCTATTCCTGCATGCAATCGAAGAACAAGCAAGAATATGATAAAGCAATCTGAATATTGCAAATATAAATGATGTATTTATAAAGGTGGGGATCCGTAAGCGGTCTTGGTCTGGTCGTTGGACACAAACGAAGTACACGAAGTTGCAATGGCTAACTTTTGACTAAACAAATCCCTAAGAAAAAGCTACTAGATGGATCTACTTATATAGGAGCAAGGGGTGGCGGCCAAGGAGGTGGAAGGATGTCCCAAGGCAGCCTAAAACTAACCCTAGGTCGTACAAGGCTCATGGGCCCAAGTGGAGGTGATGTAACACCTTTGGACTTGTAGTTTGACTCGGATTCTGGTGCAGCGTCAGATTGTTTCGTCGGTATCTCAACGCTCCGGACGAATTTGAAAGTGAATCCAATTGGGTTGGAAAGTGTATGAAATCTAGTTTCCAACAAAAAAAGAATCACCCAATTCGGAGTCCGTATGAAGGAGTTCTTGCCGTTTTGAGTCAGGTATGTCTGTGCAGTCCGAATCTGGATGCAGAACGTGAGAGACTTGGACTCTATCTTCTCTTGGCCCAAAAGTGACGTGAGAGAACTTTTTAAACAGCACCTAAACTTCTCTTTTTCCCTTATCTTCATATGTGGATTGTACAAATGTCCCATACACCTGGAATTAGACATGGCACAAATGTCCCATGCTTGGCGTGAACTAGAGCATCTTCGGACTTGTATGTTTGAGCGTGTCGAGCACCTTCATCTTGATGGTTCGTTGTAGTGCTTGAGCTCTTGGTAGATGTCGTTCGTCGTCGTCGTGCACTTGATGCTTAGAGGTGACTTGTCCTTCATGACGATGTCGATGGTCGCCATGGTGGTGTGGACGTGGAAGACTTGCACTTGCATCATGTTGGCACTCCGAAGACTTCTGACTTGAACGTCGCCGTCGAGAGGATGACAAAGAGGAAGAAGACTTGTAATTGACCACCAAGTGTCGGAACTCCGCCATGTGTTTGTTGAAGGAGTCGCACATGTCGTCGAAGGAAGCCATTCTCCTTGTCTCGGAGTGTCGTAGTTCGATGCTGATGTTGCCCAAGCGCTCTTGCATTGCTCGTTGTAGTCCGATGGTTTTCGCGTGGATGTCATTGTTTGCGCCGTCGATGTCGAAAACCGGGGATGAAATGCTTTGCCTATCCATCACAAGACTCAAGTAGTGGTGAGTGGGAGAAAGAGAAGAACTAGACCAAATGTACCTTGACCGATGTTGAAGATGATCAATGATCACTCAAATGTGGAACAAGGAAATAGCACAATTGGTACCAATTCTTGTCGGTTTCTCACACCTACACAAGTAAAGCTTATGGTGGAGCTCGGTGAGGATAGTGGCACAAAAATTTGATGCAAAATGTTAGCAAGTGTCAATAAAGTTGAAAGAGATTCACAAATTCGCAAGTGAAACAAGTAGACCAATCGCAAGGGGTGGTACATGGAAACACACGCACGGATAGATAAATGTGGTTGTGCAACCAAGGATTGAGCTGAAAATGTGGAAACCACGGAAAATGCTCTTGTCGCACAACACTAGAGAGACGCTAGCCGATTGCTCAATAGGCGGATACGAACTTGTGCACTACCTATATGAGACAAAATATAGCGACTTCCTATCACAATTATGCTATGTGTGTGATGTTCTGGTGATTTTAGCACAAGATGATCCAAGATG
Organism: Secale cereale; assembly: GCA_902687465.1. NCBI lineage: Eukaryota > Viridiplantae > Streptophyta > Magnoliopsida > Poales > Poaceae > Secale > Secale cereale. The sequence goes on along the minus strand of LR738709.1, from coordinate 65,036,761 downwards.
ATCAAGTATGATATGATATTTTGTGATGCTATGGCTCTTGCTTACAAGCTTCTTTGTGGCTCTTTTGCTTAAAAGCTTTTTTTTCTATGGCCACAATGTGAAATGCACAAACCAAGATAGCAATTGTGTATATGCAGGAACAATCTTGTGACACAAGGGATGATATGATGATACCAAGATATGGTATGTATACAATGGAAGGGCGGATCACTAATGTGCACAAGTAAAGTTGCCGGCAATACTCAAAGGCTAGTCTCGATAGGCAAGTGACGAAAAATGGGCTAGGGGTTAGCAATGCAATTGCAAGGGGAATATACAATGATGTCGTCGAGGTTACCATCCGATGATGATGATGAGATGCGGTGCTCTTGATGTAGACCCGTTCCTAATTAGCCGAAACACCGTACGAAACGGAAAAACCACAACTCAAAATCTCAAGGACAAATGTCAAAAGGTGGTAGCGGGAAAGCGGTGGTGGTTATGCACTCGGCAAAGCGGAAGTGGAATGATGGGTTATGCGTGTCGGAGTTATCGTGACCATCCCTAAGTAGCCGAAACACCTTAGGAGACACAAGCCACAACTCAAACAAGCTCAAACAAAATTGGGTTAGGTTTGGGTGGCGGAAATATGTAGTGGGCAATGTGTATGCGGAAGTGGTGATGGTGGTTGATGAAGAAGCAATTGTCCTAAGTAGCCTAAACACCTTAGGAGACTCAAATCACTACTCAAGCAACCACAAATGCTATGGTGGACAAAATGGGTTAGGTTGCGGAAGGCTATGGTGGCTTATGCGGATGATATGGTGGAAGGCCAAGGCAAACTTGCCAAATTTAACAAATTTTGTTGGAGTCAAATGATGATGGTAGTATTTTTGTGGTATGGGGTATGTCAAGAGCTTCAAAACGAGCTAAAGAACGTCAAAAACGGACTCCGGATGAATTAGTTATGGCCAAAACAAAATTTCAGCCGCGTCAGTTTCAGGGTTACCCGGACATCCGGGAGAAAGTCCAGCTCATCCGGGCTTTGTCCGGATGATCCGGGAGAACATCCGGATGATCCGGGTTCGTCAGCTCCGGTATGGGTATTCAGGTGCGCGGATTACACGGACGTCCGGGAGAATGTCCAGCTCATCCGGGAGGTGTACGGATGATCCGGGACTTCGTCCGGATGATTCGGGCGGGTCAACTCCGCTTGGGATTTCCTCTCGGGGACGAATTTGGGGGCTGAATGGATGATTTTGGGCTCAAAATTGTGAGGATTTCGTGGATGGAATGTGGGGAAACTTGTGGAGATGCTAGATCCACTTGAAACCAAGTGAATCCATGGATCAAAATCTCATCAAACCAAAAGATCACAAAAAAATTTGGGGCTATTTTTGGTGGGGAATTTTCGAATTTGGGGAAGAACACAACAAAACAAGGCTAGAAAATGATGGGGAGGCTCCAAATTCGTGAGAAACCGTGGCTCATGATACCATATGATGCGGGGTCAACCCGTTCTAGGCCGATCTTTCACGAAATGGAGGGGCTCCCACAAAGAACACGAGGGGGAAACACGATGGGAAACACGAGAGAAACACTCAAACCAACAAGAACAAGTCACACATATGCTAGATCCTCGGAATACAAAGAGATACAAGATCCATGATCAACAAGGGACGATACATAGGGTAACCGGTTCTTCTCCATGAGGAGGTCTTGGGAATCCCGCGGGATCTTCTCCGTGAAGGAGGTCTTGAATCCGTGTGGATCTTCTCCGTGGAGGTGCCGCGGTCACTCCCGAGGAGATGAACCACTAGTGGATGTCTCAAATGAGCTAAACCTAAGCTAACCCTCAAATGGAGGAGGAGGAGTCATATATATATAGGCTAGGGGGGACGAAGGGGTACATGGGCCTCGGCCCAACTCGCACACGCAGGTGGGGGTCCGGATGATCCGGAAGGTGGCCCGGATGATCCGAGTGTGTGGGGTCCGGATGATCCGGGTGACCGTCCGGATCGTCCGGAGGTGTCGACGCGCAGCAGATGGCCCGGATGATCCGGGGCCTGGTTCGGATGTCCGGCTCCGTCCGGATGATCCGGGGCCTGGTCTGGATCGACCGGCTTCGTGGGCAAGCTTCGGGTGCCTCGGGGAATATTACCCGGATCGTCCGGGTGTCGGTCCGGATCATCAGGGCTTGGTCCGGATCGTCCGGCTGGGGGTCCGGATGATCCGGGCAAGTCCAGTCTTGCTCCGATTCATCTCCGTCTTCGCGTATGCTTCTCTCCTTCGATCGTACTTGCTCCTTAGCTGCTCCATGGTCTTCCTCTTGGTTCCTGGTCATGCATAGCACATATGTTTGAGGTAGTAGCCATGTCTCACAAGTGGAAAGTGAAGGTTCGGAGAGGAGCGAGTCAACCTTGTGTCCAATGGTGGGTACTTGAGGTCGTGTCAAAGTGAACATGGGGATGATCGTGGGATGCTCCGCATCAGAGCGTCAACACTAACAGGGAGAGCCATAGTGGCAAGCAAGCAAGCAGCACACAAGCAAACAAGAAGCAAGCGAACGATAAACACACGGCGGAAGAAGGGCAAATAAAACAACAAGGGTGAAGAGGGGGAGAGGAAAACGAGAGGCAAATAAATGTAATGCGAAGGATAAGGGTTTGTGATAGGTACTTGGTATATGACTTTTGCGTAAGCCTCCCCAGCAACGGCGCCAGAAATTCTTCTTGCTACTTCTTGAGCTTGCGTTGTATTCCCTCGAAGAGGAAAGGGAGATGCAGCACAATAGTGTAAGTATTTCCCTCAGTTTTTGAGGACCAAGGTATCAATCTATTAGGAGACCACGCGCCAGACCCTCGCACCTGCACAAACAAATAAGAGCTTCGCAGCCAACGCGATGAGGGGTGTCAATCCCTTTACGGTCACTTACGAAAGTGAGAACTGGTAGAGATAATAGTTTATATTTTTGGTATTTTTGGTTTATAAGAACATCAAATAAAAGCGATAAAAGTAAATTAGATGTAGATTGATATGTTGAGAATAGACCCGGGGGCCATAGTTTTCTCTAGTGGCTTCTCTCATGATAGCGATATTCTACGGCGGGTAAACAAATTACTGTCGAGCAATTGATAGAAAAGCAAATAATTATGAGACTATCTAGGCATGATCATTGTATATAGGCATCACGTCCGAGACAAGTAGACCGACTCCTGCCTGCATCTACTACTATTACTCCACACGTCGACCGCTATCCAGCATGCATCTAGTGTATTGAGTTCATAAGAACAAAGTAACGGCTTAAACAAGATGACATGATGTAGAGGGATAAACTCAAGCAATATGATATAAACCCCATCTTTTTATCCTCGATGGCAACAATACAATACGTGCCTTGCTGCCCCTACTGTCACTGGGAAAGGACACCGCAAGATTGAACCCTAAGCCAAGCACTTCTCCCATTGCAAGAACTATAGATCTAGTAGGCCAAACCAAACCAATAATTCGAAGAGACTTGCAAGGATATTATGAGCACACATAAAAAGTTCAGAGAAGAACCAAATATCTTTCATAGATAACCTTGATCATAAACTCACAATTCATCGGATCTCGACAAACACACCGCAAAAAGAGATTACATCGAATAGATCTCCTCGAAGACCGAGGAGAACTTTGTATTGAGATCCAGAGAGAGAGAAGAAGCCATCTAGATACTAGCTATGGACGCGAAGGTGTATGGTAAACTACTCACAACTCATGGCGAGGGAGATGATGATGATGATGAAGAACTCCGTGATGGACCCCCCCCCCCTCCGGTGGAGCTCCGGAACAGGCTCCAAGATGGGATCTTCACGGGAACAGAAGGTACGGCGGTGGAATTAGGGTTTTCTATCTGTTCACGGAGGTTTTGGGGTACGTAGACTTATATAGGAAGAAGGAGGGCACCGGGGGACGCTCGAGGGGGCCACGAGGCAGGGGGGCGCGCCCTGGGAAGGGGGAGCGCCCCCCACCCTCATGGGCCAGCCCTCGATCCCCTCACGTGGTTCTCAAGCTCCACGTGCGTGATTTTCACCAAAAATATCTCTCCCGAAGGTTTCATTCCGTTTGGACTCCTTTGATATTCTTTTTCTGCAAAACCCTGAAACAGGCAAAATACAGCAATCAGGACTGGGCCTTTGGGTTAGTAGGTTAGTCCCAAAAATGATATAAAAGTGAATGATAAAGCCCATTAAACATCCAAGACTTCATAAATAATAGCATGAAACAATAAAAAATTATAGATACATTGGAGATGTATCACACGCCTTACGACGACCGGCGGGGCCTGGCTGCCCCGGTGGCCGCGCTTGTCTGTGCACAAGCCAGGGGGAAGCAAACCCCCCAGTTTGTGTACACTGACAACGGAACACCTGAGAACCCCAGGTCGTTCAGATCACATACCTGTAGTATATCTCTGAAAGCAATCATCTGGTTAGCCCTACGAGAATTTGCCGACAAATGTTCATGTTGCCACATAGCTTTATTAAAGTCTCCAAACACGAGCCACAGATATTCAGAGATCACCCACAAACTCGCTAGATGCTCCCAGATGATTTATCTATTCTCCATCCATGGCTCCCCACATACATATGCAGTTTTCCAACTGGGATCATTACCTGGATCAACCACATGAAAATCAATATGTCTGTCACATTTATCTAAAACATTAACTTGCAACGATTCATCCGAAAATAAAGCAAGCCCACCACTGAGCCCTTGATTGTCCACTCCACAAAATCCTCTCATACCAAGTCGACCTTTCAACCTTTCCACCGAACTAAAACTTACCTAGTTTCACATAAGAAGTCAAGCCTGGGGATGTTGGCTTGACTGAGCGCCAACAACTCTCAAACTGTTCGGCGGTTCCCCACCCCCGGTAGTTCCACACTAAGTGATTCATTGGGCCTGCCGGTACTCCGCGTCGTAGCCTGCCAAATTTGCAAAGTCCATTGTTATTGCTTCATTTGTCTTGTGTCTTTTAATATCCAGTGAGATGGTGTCATCTCCATCTGCATCTTTCTTCTCATTGAAATTTGCAGTATCCGCTAGGTTCGCATCCTTTCCATCAGTCAACATCAGAAGACCCCATGTCGCATGAATGCCATCCTGACTATCCAACCCAAGCGCCATTTGGTAGCGAGCGATGAAGGAGCAGCTCTGCTTGGGGTTTTTGCAGGGCTGAAAGTGAAGGAAATATGCCCTAGAGGCAATAATAAAGTTTTTATTTTATATTTCCTTATATCATGATACATTTTTATTATTCATGCTAGAATTGTATTAACCGGAAACTTAATACATGTGTGGATACATAGACAAAACACCGTATCCCTAGTAAGCCTCTACTAGACCAGCTCGTTAATCAAAGATGGTTAAGTTTCCTAACCATGGACATATGATGTCATTTGACGAACGGGATCACATCATTAGGAGAATGATGTGATGGACAAGACCAATTCGTTAGCTTAGCATATTGATTGTTCAGTTTTATTGCTATTGCTTTCTTCATGTCAAATACATATTCCTTCGACTATGAGATTATGAAACTCCCGGATACCGAAGGAATGCCTTGTGTGCTATCAAACGTCACAACATAACTGGGTGATTATAAAGATTCTCTACAGGTATCTCTGAAGGTGTTTGTTGAGTTGGCATAGATCGAGATTAGGATTTGTCACTCCGAGTATCACATATGTATCTCTGGGCCCTCTCGGTAATACACATCATGAGAAGCCTTGCAAGCAAAGTGACTAATGAGTTAGTTGCAAGATGATGTATTATGGAACGAGTAAAGAGACTTTCTGGTAACGAGATTGAACTAGGTATGAAGATACCGACGATCGAATCTCGGGCAAGTAACATACCGATAACAAAGGGAATAACGTATGTTGTCATTATGGTTTGACCGATAAAGATCTTCGTAGAATATGTGGAACCAATATGAGCATCCAGGTTCCGCTATTGGTTATTGACCAGAGAAGTGTCTCGGTCATATCTACATAGTTCTTGAACCCATAGGGTCCGCACGCTTAACGTTCGATGACGATTTGTATTAAGAGTTATGTGTTTTTGGTGACCGAAGATTGTTTGGAGACCCGAATGAGATCACAGACATGACGAGGAGTCTCGAAATGGTCGAGAGGTAAAGATCGATATATTGGATGATGGTATTCAGATACCGGAATGGTTTCGGGACGTTTCGGATATTTATCGAAGTACCGAGGGGCTACCGGAACCCCCTGGGGAAGTATTGGGCCTACATGGGCCATAGGGGAGAGAGAGGGCAGCCCACAAGGGGGTGGCACCCCCCAAGGGGAGTCCGAATTGGACTAGGGGAGGGGCGAATCCTACTAGGACTCCCCCCATGGCGTGCCCCTAGGTCGTCCGCCTCCTCCCCTCCTCCTTTATATACAGGGGCAGGGGGCATCGCAAGACACATGAGTTATTCTCTTAGTCGTGTGTGGTGCCCCCCTACACAGTTTACACCTCAGGTCATATTGTCGTAGTTCTTAGGCGAAGCCCTGCACGATCTACTTCACCATCACCGTCAAAACGCTGTCGTGCTGCCGGAACTCTCCATGGACCCTCTGCTGGATCAAGAGTTCGAGGGACGTCATCGATCTGAACGTGTGCAGAACTCGGAGGTGTCGTACGTTCGGTGCTTGATCGGTTGGATCGTGAAGACGTTCGACTACATCAACCATATTAATCCAACGCTTCCGCTTTCGTTCTATGAGGGTACACAGACACACTCTTCCCGTCTCATTGCTATGCATATCCTAGATAAATCTTGCATGAGCGTAGGATTTTTTTTTGAAATTGCATGCTACGTTCCCAATAGTGGCATCATGAGCCAGGTCTATGCGTAGATGATATGCACGAGTAGAACACAAAGAGTTGTGGGCGGTGATAGTCATACTGCTTACCACCAACGTCTTATTTTGATTTGATGGTATTGTTGGATGAAGCGGCCCGGACCAACCTTACATGACCACATTCATGAGACTGGTTCCATCGACAGACATGCAACTAGTTTTGCATAAAGGTGGTTGGCGGGTGTTTGTTTCTCCTACTTTAGTTGAATCGAAATTGACTGCGGCCGGTCCTTGTTGAAGGTAAAAACAGCAAACTTGATGAAACACCATTGTGGTTTTGATGCGTAGGTAAGAATGGTTCTTGCTAGAAGCCCGTAGCAGCCACTTAAAACTTGCAACAACAAAGTAGAGGACGTCTAACTTGTTTTTGTAGGGCATGTTGTGATGTGATATGGTCAAGACGTGATGAGTTATACGTTATTGTATGAGATGATCATGTTTTGTAAGATATCTGACAACTAGCAGGAGCCTTATGATTATATCTTTATTGTATGAAATGCATATGCCATGTAAATGCTTTACTTTATCACTATGAGTTAGCGATAGTCGCAGAAGCAATAGTTGGCGAGACGACCATGACGCTACGATGGAGATCAAGGTGTCAAGCCGGTGACGATGGAGATCATGACGGTGCTTTGGAGATGGAGATCAAAGGCACAAGAAGATGATGGCCATATCATGTCACACATATTGATTGCATGTGATGTTTATCTTTTTATGCACCTTATTTTGCTTAGTACAGCGGTAGCATTATAATATGATCCCTTACTAAAATTTCAAGGTATAAGTGTTCTCCCTGAGTATGCACCGTTGCGAAAGTTCTTCGTGCTGAGACACCACGTGATGATCGGGTGTGATAGGCTCTACGTTCACATACAACGGCTGCAAGAAAGTTTTGCACATGCGGAATGCTCGGGTTAAACTTGTCGAGCCTGGCATGTACATACATGGCCTCGGAACACTGGAGACCGAAAGGTCGAACGTGAAATATATAGTAGATATGATCAACATAGAGATGTTCACCATTGAAGACTACTCCATCTCGAGTGATGATCGGACATGGTTTAGTTCATTTGGATCATGTGATCATTTAGATGACTTGAGGGATGTCTATCTAAGTGGGATTTCTTAAGTAATTTGATTAATTGAACTTTAATTTATCATGAACTTAGTCCTGATAGTATTTGCATATCTATGTTGTAGATCAATAGCTCGCGATATAGCTCCTATATTTTTTTTGATATGTTCCTAGAGAAAATTTGAAAGATGATAGTAGCAATGATGCGGACTAGGTCTGTGATCTGAGGATTATCCTCATTGATGTAGAGAAGAATTATGTTCTTGATGCACCGCTAGGTGACAGACCTATTGCGGGAGCAGATGCACACGTTATGAACGTTTGACAAGCTTGGTATGATGACTACTTGATAGTTTAGTGTGCCATGCTTTACGGCTTAGAACCGGGACTTCAAAAACGTTTTGAACGCCACGGAGCATATGAGATGTTCCAAGGGTTGAAATTAGTATTTCAGACTCATGCCCGTGTCAAGAGGTATGAGACCTCTGTCAAGTACCTTGCCAACAAGATGGAGGAGAATAGCTCGACCAGTGAGCATGTGCTCAGAATGTATGAGTACTACAATCGCTTGAATCAAGTGGGAGTTAATCTTCCAGATAAGATAGTGATTGACAAAGTTCTCTAGTCACTATCACAAAGTTACTAGAACTTCGTGATGAACTATAATATGTAAGGGATGACGAAAATGATTCCCAAGCTCTTAGTGATGCTGAAATCAACGAAGGTAGAAATCAAGAAAGAGCATCAATTGTTGATGGTTAACAAGACCACTAGTTTCAAGAAAAGGGCAAAGGAAAAGAAAGAGAACTTCAAGAAGAATGGCAAGCAAGTTGTCACTCCCGGGAAGAAGCCCAAAGCTAGACCCAAGCCTGAAACTAAGTGCTTCTACTGCAAAGGAAATGGTCACTGGAAGCGGAACTACCCCAAATACTTGGCGGATAAGAATGATGGCAAAGTGACAAAGGTATATTTGATATACATGTTATTGATGTGTACCTTACTGGCGCTCGTAGTAGCCCCTGGGTATTTGATACTAGTTCAGTTGCTAAGATTAGTAACTCGAAACAGGAGTTGCAGAATAAATAAAAACTAGTTGAGGTGAGGTGACGATGTGTGTTGGAAGTGGTTCCAAAATTGATATGATCATCATCGCACACTCCCTATACTTTTGGGATTAGTGTTAAACCTAAATAAATGTTATTTGGTGTTTGCGTTGAGCATGAACAAGATTGGATCGTGTTTACTGCAATACGGTTATTCATTTAAGTGAGAGAATAATTGTTATTCTGTTTACATGAATAAAACATTCTATGGTCATACACCCAAGGTGAATGGTTTATTGAATCTCGATTGTAGTAATACACATATTCATAATATTGAAGCCAAAAGATGCAGAATTGATAATGATAGTGCGACATACTTGTGGCACTGCCATTTAGGTCATATTGGTGTAAAGCGCATGAAGAAACTCCATGCAGATGGGCTTTTGGAATCACTTGATTATGAATCATTTGATACTTGCGAACCATGCCTGATGGGCAAAATGACTATGACTCCATTCTCCGGAACAATGGAGCGAGCAACTGACTTATTGGAAATAATAAATACCGATGTATGCGGTCCGATGAGTGTTGAGGCTTGCGGCGGATATCGTTATTTTCTGACCTTCACAAATGATTTGAGCAGATATTGGTATATCTTCTTAATGAAACACAAGTCTGAAACATTTGAAAAGTTCAAAGAATTTCATAGTGAAGTAGAGAATCATCGTAACAAGAAAATAAAGTTTCTACGATCTGATCGCGGAGGCGAATATTTGAGTTACGAATTTGTTCTTCATTTGAAACAATGTGGAATAATTTCACAGCTCACGCCACCTGGAACACGACAGCGTAATGGTGTGTCCGAATGTCGTAACCGTACTTTACTAGATATGGTGCGATATATGATGTGTCTTACCGATTTACCACTTTCATTTTGGGGTTATGCATTAGAGACAGCTGCATTCACGTTAAATAGGTCACCATCTAAATCCGTTGAGACGACACCGTATGAACTATGGTTTGGCAAGAAACCTAAGCTATCGTTTCTTAAAGTTTGGGGTTGTTATGCTTATGTGAAAAAGCTTAAGCCTGATAAGCTCGAACCCAAATCGGAGAAGTGCGTCTTCATAGGATACCCAAAAGAAACTGTTGGGTACACCTTCTACCACAGATCCGAAGGCAAGATTTTTGTTACTAAGAATGGATCCTTTCTAGAGAAGGAGTTTCTCTTGAAAGAAGTGAGTGGGAGGAAAGTGGACCTTGATAAGGTAATTGTACCTTCTCTCGAATTGGAAAATAGCTCATCACAGAAAACTGTTCCCGTGATGCCTAAACCAACTAGAGAGGAAGACTAATGACAATGATCATGAAACTTTGGATCAAGTTACTACAGAACCTCGTAAGTCAACCAGAGCACGTTCCGCACCCGAGTGGTACGGTAATCCTATTTTGGAAGTCATGTTACAAGACCATGACGAACCTATGAACTATGAAGAAGCTATGATGAGCCCAAATTCCGATAAATGGCTTGAGGCCATGAAATCTGAGGTAGGATCCATATAAAGAACAAAGTGTGGACTTTGGTGGACTTGTTCGATGATGGACAAGCCATTGAGAATAAATGGATCTTCAAGAGGAAGACGGACGCCGATGGTAGTGTTACTATCTACAAAGCTCGAATTGTCGCAAAAGGTTTTTGACAAGTTCAAGGTGTTGACTACGATGAGATTTTCTCACTCGTATCAATGCTTTAGTATGTCTGAATCATGTTAGCAATTGCCGCATTTTAGGAAATCTGGCAAATGGATAACAAAAGTGCATTCCTTAATGGATTTATTAAAGAAGAGTTGTATATGATGCAACCAGAAGGTTTTGTCAATCCTAAAGGTGTTAACAAAATGTGCAAGCTCCAGTGATCCATCTATGGACTGGTGCAAGCATCTCAGAGTTGGAATATACGCTTTGATGAGTTGATCAAACCATATAGTTTTATGCAGACTTGTGGTGAAGCCTGTATTTACAATAAAGTGAGTGGAAGAACTACATCCTTTCTGATAAGTATATGTGAATGACATATTGTTGATCGGAGATGATGTAGAATTTTTTGGAAAGAATAAAGGAGTGTTTGAATCAAAGAAATACCTCGATGAAGTTGCTTACATATTGGGCTTCAAGATCTATAGAGATAGATCAAGACGCTTGATAAGACTTTCGATGAGTACTCACCTTGATAAGATTTTGAAGGTGTTCAAAAATGGATCAGTCAAAAAAGGAGTTCTTGCCTTGTAAGGTATGGAGTTGGGTAAGACTCAAAACCCGACCACGGCAGAAGATTGAGAGAGAATGAAAGTCATTCCATATGCCTCAGGTTCTATAAAGTATTCCATGCTGTGTACCAAAGCTATTGTGTACCTTGCCATGAGTTTGGCAAGGGGGTACACTAGTGGTCCAGGAATGGATCACTTGATAGCGGTCAAAATTATCCTTAGTTACCTAAGAGGACTAAGGAAATGTTTCTCAGTTATGGAGGTGATAAAGAGTTCGTCGTAAAGGGTTACGTTGATGCAAGCTTTAACACTGATCCAAATGACTCAGAGTCTCAATCTGGATACATATTGAAAGTGAGAGCAATTAGCTAGAGTAGCTCCATGCAGAGCATTGTGAACATAGAAATTTTCAAAATACATACGGATTTGAATGTGACAACGTTGACTAAACTTCTCTCACAAGCAAAACATGATCACACCTTAGTACTCTTTGGGTGTTAATCACATGGCAATGTGAACTAGATTATTGACTCTAGTAAACCCTTTGGGTGTTAATCACATGGCGATTTGAACTATTGGTGTTAATCACATGACGATGTGAACTAGATTATTGACTCTAGTGCAAGTGGGAGACTGAAGGAAATATGCCCTAAAGGCAATAATAAAGTTGTTATTTTATATTTCCTTATATCATGGTAAATGTTTATTATTCATGCTAGAATTGTATTAATCGGAAACTTAATACATGTGTGGATACATAGACAAAACAGTGTATCCCTAGTAAGCCTCTACTAGACTAGCTCGTTAAGCAGAGATGGTTAAGTTTCCTAACCATAGACATGTGTTGTCATTTGATGAACTGTATCACATCATTAGGGGAATGATGTGATGGACAAGACCCATTCGTTAGCTTAGCATATTGATCATTCGGTTTTATTGCTATTGCTTTCTTCATGTCAAACAACGTAACTGGATGATTATAAAGATGCTCTACAGGTATCTCCGAAGGTGTTTGTTGAGTTGGCATAGATTGAGATTAGGATTTGTCACTCCGAGTATCGAAGAGGTACCTCTGGGCCCTCTCGGTAATACACATCATGAGAAGCCTTGCAAGAAAAGTGACTAATGAGTTAGTTGCAAGATGATGTATTACGGTACGACTAAAGATACTTGCCGGTAAAGAGATTGAACTAGGTATGAAGATACCGACGATCGAATCTCGGGCAAGTAACATACCGATAACAAAGGGAATAACGTATGTTGTCATTAGGGTTTGACCGATAAAGATCTTCGTAGAATATGTGGGAACCCATATGAGCATCCAGGTTCCGCTATTGGTTATTGACCGGAGAAGTGTCTCGGTCATGTCTACATAGTTCTCGAACCCGTAGGGTCCGCACGCTTAACGTTTGATGACGATTTGTATTAATAGTTATGTGTTTTGGTGACTGAAGATTGTTCGGAGTCTCGGATGAGATCACGGGCATGATGAGGAGTCTCGAAATGGTCAAGAGGTAAAGATCGATATATTGGATGATGGTATTCGGACACCGAAATGGTTTCGGGACGTTTCAGATATTTCTCGGAGTACCGAGGGGCTACCGGAACCCCCCGGGGAAGTATTGGCCCTACATGGGCCATAGGGGAGAGCGAGGGCATCCCACAAGGGGGTGGCGCCCCCCCCCCCCACCCAAGGGGAGTCCAAATTGGACTAGGGGAGGGGGCGCGGCCCCCTTTC
>LR738709.1:64924017-65023728 GCA_902687465.1 Secale cereale | reverse complement strand
CCTTCCCTCCTTCCACCTCCAAAAAAGGAAAGGGGGGGGGGGGAATCCTACTAGGAGTTGAGTCCTAGTAGGACTCCCCCCATGGCGCGCCCCCTAGGTCGGCCGCCTCCTCCCTTCCTCCTTGATATACAGGGCAGGGGGCACCCCAAGACACATCATTTATTCTCTTAGCCGTGTGCGGTGCCCCCTCCATAGTTTACACCTCAGGTCATATTGTCGTAGTGCTTAGGCGAAGCCCTGCGCAATCTACTTCACCATCACCGTCAACACGTCGTCGTGCTGTCGAAACTCTCCATTGACCCTCTGCTTGATCAAGAGTTCGAGGGACGTCATTGAGCTGAACGTGTGCAGAAGTCGTAGGTGTCGTACGTTCGGTGCTTGATCGGTTGAATCGCGAAGACGTTCGACTACATCAACTGCGTTAATCCAACGCTTCCGCTTTCGGTCTACGAGGGTACGTAGACACACTCTTTCCGTCTCATTGCTATGCATCCTCTAGATAGATCTTGCGTGAGCGTAGGAATTTTTTTTGAAATTGCATGCTATGTTCCCAACAAAAAGTTGTACTCTTAAGATCTTCATCATTCATATTGAATTCTCTTGGCATGTAGGTACCACGACCAGCGTCCGGAGCCCTGCCACAGTTCGTTCAGCCTCCTCTATTCCCACCACCCCTCTGAACAGAGTAGTCCTCCATACAGTGTTCAGAGGCGATCAAAGTGGGAGGGTAGATAATGTCACTTGCGGCTTGCACTGCATTGCCATGTTCCTTAACCACATGGCTAACCAAGCCGCAAACACCACAAAACATGGGCATTTGTTCATATTCAAATTGAAATAGACCTTCTTCTTCCTCAGGTTTAGCCTAGCGCATCTCGTCAGAGGTTTGCGAACATCCAAGGTGACGCGCACTCAGATCGCCCCTCCCTGTCCTTCCACCGATCGCTCATCAACAAACTCCATAACTCCTGCTTTCTTAGCCAGCTGCAATGTGATGCTAGTTGTGGGCATCTTTTCCTTCAAGCCCATGATTCTCACACATGCCTGATTTGTGAATAACTCTGTATCGTCAAGTTCCGACCAACCATCGTAGCTAGCCAGCAACATAGGGCAGTTGGGGAATAACCACATGTCGTCACGCATCACACTTTCCCAATCTGCCAAGCAGTATAGTTGCACTGTTGTCTTTGATTGCTCTAAATTCCACTTCTTAGCAAGATTCCACGCCGACCTCATGGCACCAAAGAAGGCTCCATGGCTGAAAGTGCGTGAGGTATGAATCCTGGCCAGTGCCATGAATTGGGCATCCTTTTGTAGTCCCTCAAGGTCTTCCTCTAAGACGACATCCCTGTTCATCTTCACGTAGGTTAAGATATTTGAACTTGTCTCCCAGGTCCTCGGTGTTAGATGTAGAGCCACCGCCCCCAAGGACTCAGGGTGTATTTGGTTAGCGTCCACGCCAATGCACGCCTGGCCTGGTCAGCGCGTGGACTATGCCTGGTACTTGTTTGTTTGCTGTCCTGGCTGAGAAAATGCATGCCTGGCCTAGTCAATCCACCAGTGTGGTTAGCCTGGCTTAACTAGAAAAAATAAAATAAAGCAAAACGCTTAATCCAGGCAAGGCGCTTAGCCTGGCCCAGGCTCTCATCCCTTGCGCCTGGGGTGCTACAGTAGTTGTCTGGCAGTAATTAAATCTATAATACCTAAATAGTTCATCCCCACTAACATATTTCTCTTGACATGCAGCCTATCCACATCAGCAGCATTGCCACATCAACATTGAGTCAGAAGCTTACAAGCGGGACCCACTACAGTAGAAAATGCACACGTTGGCTTCGGTTACTACTGCGTTGGCTTCAGTTATTACTGATGTTAGCCTGTTTTACGACCCACGAGGCCACGACACAGCCTGCCCGCGGAGGATGGGTTGGGGCCACAAAGTCAAAGCTACATACGCAGCATTACAGCCCGATCGTCTCCTCAATTACTTCCCCATCGATTGATTTCATCTCCCTCTTTATCTTCTGCCCCTGATCCTCTTCCTCGACAAACAACTAATGCAAGAGTTAAAGGGATGGATCTGTTCTCCCCTTCAAACATCAGGTTCGTTCTTTTCCCGTAGCCTCCTCCTCGGTTCCCCGACCGCTGCCCGGCATGGCTGCCGCCGGCGCCGGTTCCTCCGTCGCCTCCCTCCCGGATCCACTCTCCCTCAACGACAAGGTGGGTACTCTTTGGATCTTCTCGATTGTATTTGCTCCTTCGTTGGGTATATGGCGATCTAATCTGGTTTGGCTTCTCTATTCCTGTCAGGCAGTGCCCATGGGCGGTGGGGTTGGCGGCAACCGGGAGGCCGGGGACTGCGGGGGTGTGCGCAATCTGCCTCGACAAGATCGCGCTCCAGGAGACGGTGCTCGAGCCCTCCACCATAAATACTAAGCCCGAAGGCATGCGAGCGGACGAATTGCTTTGCTTTGTGATCGGTTGATCGGCAGGCATAACCGGCGTCCTCCCTTCTACATTCCTCGCACCACATCATGATTGCAGGTTAGTACTACCTTCACCTTCCTCACAAATGGAATATTGATTCACCTTGCATAGCATACAATCACCTCGCCATGGATCCACCAGGTGGTCTTCTCGCCACTGTCGCATGCCCGGCGACATTGCTGGAGAGGTTAGTATTTGGGGGATTCCGTGAGTTCGAATGTTGATTTCCTCCCTCCCTCCCCCCACTCTCGCCCCCATTTATTTGGATTTGCAAGATTGACTGCACTGCAGTTCTCCTGTTGCTTTATTTGTTTTGTATGCAGAGGACGACGAACTGGAATGTGCATCGAACAAAATTTCTAACCCAGAATCTTCCCCTCAGGTGGACACTGCTCATGTCCTGTGATATCAAGTATCAACACGTATGTATTTTAGTTAAATCTTTCGGCCACCAGCTTCCTGGCGCCAGGTTGAGAAAACAAAGGAAATTATGTTTAAATACAATATTCAAATATTTACTCTCGCCTGGACAGATATGATGGTGTAAGAGTCAGACCTCAATTTCCGTCGCACTTGCCAACTACAAATAAATCTGCATGAATGGGCCTTGATGACAAGGTGTGTAGATACTGTTCTCAGTCACCTGTTTTCCCATGTTTATTTCGACAGGTATTTTTGAGCTGTGTGTACCCTGTGCCTGCAGGGAATTATAGCTTTGTCTGGGGCACATACACTTGGAAGGTCTGTGGTCAATGTCTGAACGGAGTGGCTGGGGTAAACCTGAAACAAAATATACTGTATTTTTTCCTAACATTTCTGTGTGTGTATATATGCTACTTTCATACTTTAGACGCTTTGATTCCCAATTCCACGAGTACACTACAAACTAATGTCATATAAATGGATGCACAGTTTTGTTATTATTTTCCCGCAAGTTTCTGTCGACAGATTTGAAGTAATATTTTATTGCGGAGTCGCTTGGTTCCCATGGGGACCAAGACTAAATTCTACATGAAGGACGAAGAAGAAAATATTTTTGGCCATAACTTGGTAGAAATTGTATTTTCCATACTATGAACTGCAAAGTTTGGATATTTCATATTAATATCTACCTTGAGACTGTCACATTAGCTTGCACATCTAATTTCTTACCATAGTTTAGTTAAATTCTATACTTGACAACGGCAAAATAGAATAATCGTTTTTGTTCATATTCGTCTATCCTACTTTTTGTTCACCTTCATTTCTCTTATGACAGAGGCCTAATGTTATGGACTCATCCGAATGTTTCATATGCAGCTCATATATACAAGATGCAGTTTTCTCTGTTTGCCTATGAGCCTCACATGCTACATCATCAACCATGCATGCAACTTCTTACAAACTACACTATGGCTTTTACCTACAATTTAGTAATTATATTGCCTAAATTTAGACTTAGTTTATCAACGGAGTGATCACCTTCATTTGTAATCAAGAAAAACTGTCATTAGTACTACTTGGTCAGTTTCTACATGCAACTATGTGATATCGAATTCTTAACATATTGTTCCTATTTATAGGGTAATCACTTTGATCCATAAGTTTATAATTCGTTACATTGTTTGAGACTATGAATTAACTTTACAAAATCCCCGCAGCGCGCGGGGAATCATCTAGTGTTTTAAGCACTCTGACACACAACAGAAAATTCTCATGTACAGCAGGCACGAAGCAAACACACAAGCGCCAGGCTAGCCTGGCCAGGCAAACTTTTACACCATCCCAGGCTGTATTGAGGCAGCCCATTTTTTCAGGCACGGTGGCCAGGCATTCAACCAAACAGGCCCTCAGTTTCTGCGACTTTCTTTTCTTCCACGTCAACACCGTGCTGCCAACTCTCGAAGCAATAATCCTACACCTACGTAAGCCCCTACGTAATGTTACTTAACCTTCCTAATAATCTAATTCTCTCCCCCCCTGATTTTCATGGGGTGGGGCCTGTGCAATTTTCTCTTCCAATCAATGCATGCCAAACCAGCTCTTAAGTAGCTTTACGTAGAATCCCTACGTAGATGTAGCAAAGCCCCTCTCGAAGTAGCAGAATTCTTTTTTTTTTTTTTTTGCGGGGTGAAGTAGCAGAATTCTCGCTCGCCTTTTTCCCAGAAGCCAACGGATACGCGATCCAGGTTTGTGCATGTGTCCTAATAAGGTGATGATCTCTCTTAGATGGAACTCTAGGTCAGATCTGGGGAGGAGTTGCCGGGGATCATAGCCGCCAAGCTCGCCTGGGAGAGGAAACCCCAAAACGGGTATGAGACGTTATGCGTAGATGTGTCTATTGTATGGAAAAGAGTCGTGCTATACACACAACAATGAAGAGACGATTTGCAGACGACGCAACAGATCTAGCCATCCCATGCACTGCAGCAGTACTGCTCCACCGTTTGATATACAGTCGGCTGCATATCGTGAGTGTATTTTCGTGTGCATAGCAGTTTCGTATGGAAAAGAGTCGTGCTATACACACGACACTGAAGAGACGATTTGCAGACGACGCAACAGATCTAGCCATCCCATGCACTGCAGCAGTACTGCTCCACCATTTGATATACAGTCGGCTGCATGTCGTGAGTGTATTTTCGTGTGCATAGCAGTTTCGTACGGAAAAGAGTCGTGCTATACACACGACACTGATCAAACATGCTTAGTGCTGTTTACGGCATGCTCATGATTTATTCCTGCATTAAATTAATCAACCAATTGCTTATTTACTCAACAGCAACAAAAAGCATCAACTAACAAAACATGTATCTATTATATTGTACACGTGGACGCACATGTAAACGCCACAGGGGAACGAAGAGCTAGCAGAAGAGCGACTCGACGAACATGTCGTCCCGGGGCTCGTCCTTGGTGCTCTGGAAGGCGCCGCCGGCCGCGTAGCCTCGGTGGCCGGCGGCAGGGTTGGTGAGCATCTCGAGCGTGTACGGTGCCTGCACGGCGGCAGGCCAGATGACGACCGAGCTGTCCGAGGAAGATGACGTCGGCAGCGCGCGGCTGGCACCGGCACCCCGGCCGACCG
The DNA here is from genome assembly GCA_902687465.1 of Secale cereale. Classification (NCBI taxonomy): domain Eukaryota; kingdom Viridiplantae; phylum Streptophyta; class Magnoliopsida; order Poales; family Poaceae; genus Secale; species Secale cereale. Next base: position 65,018,177 of record LR738709.1, on the reverse strand, counting down.
GCATGTCGTGGTTGTGCTTACCCTCGTAGGTGGTGATCACCGCGCGGTTGTCGTGCGCGGCCCGCTCCACATGCTTGCGCACCGGACAACCCACCGTCGTGCACTTGTAGTAGCTCCTGCAACGTCGTCACGATACAAGTAAGAACAACACAGGGTCGAACAGATGAAATTGAGTTCCTGATGGAAGGTGGAGTAATTCTCACCTGGGGTTGGGATTGCACTTGACAACCTTCTGCCCGTACTTCCTCCACCGGAAGCCGTCGTCGAGTATGTCTATATCGCTCAGCGTCTGCACCACAAGCCTGGGCTCGCGCACGGCCTTCCCGCAGCCGCCGCCGGTGCCACCTGAACTGCCCTCGTTGTTGTCACCATGCTCCTTCCTGACAACCAATCAAACTTCAAATTAATCTAAGAATCTATGTTTATAATTTGACATAAAATCTACCGTGGAAATTAGCACAAATTACGTACTCTGCCCCTAATAAGAGTATTAGTTTATAGAGGTAGTATTTGGCAAGCAATGATCAATTGCTTACCGGCGCTTGGTCTCCGGCTCAGCGCCATCACTGAGCTGCAACCCGTTGTCGGCCTCATCGTCTCCGAAAGTGACAGATGAATTCGCGGGCGTCGGGCCAGAGTGCTCCGAGCCGTTGGCATGATCCTCCGCAACGACCGCCGCCGCACAGACGGAGGAGGAGTTGCGGCGCGTGGACAGGGGCTTCGGGTGGTCATGCGCGCCCTTGTAGACGATCTCCGTGATGCGGCCGTCGGCAAGAGAGCGCTCCACTTTCTTCTTCATGGAGCAATTGTTGTAGGTGCACTTGTAGTAGCTCCGCGGGTTCTCGCTCCCCTTGACTTGCTTCTGTCCGTACTTCCTCCAGTTGTATCCGTCCTCAACCTGCTTGTTGTTGTTGCCGCTGCTGCTGCTCTTGTTGCTCACTTCTACTGCCACTTGTGGCGTTGGACTTTTGGCGTTGGACTTGACTGCGTGGAAGGAGAAGCCAAAGAGGCCCCTGTCTCCTGGGCAGAGCTCATCCTGCTGCTGAAAGGTGTTGAGATCGGCGCTCGCCTGCCAGTCGTATCTCTGTCTCTGCGCAGGGATCGCACCTGTAGTCGGAGACGCCAAGATCTGACAGAAACACAGGCGGTAGCTAAAATCAGCACCACGGAACGGATCATATGCACACAAAAAAATAGCAACACGAGATGGAGTGGAGGAGGCGTACATGAGAGTAGTTGAGGAGAACGGGAGAGTCGAGCAGCTCGGCAGGGCTGAGACCTGCAGGGATGGAGAAGCAGGAGAAGGGCGGCGAGATGGGCAGGCTGGGCGGCTGCGCCGACTTGAACTTGGGCGCCCCGGCCCGACCCCCTCGGTTGAACCGCTCCATGTCGCCGGCGCCACACCCTGACAGAAGCTCGGTGAAGGACGTGATGAACGGCGGCGGCGTGAACGCGAACCCTCCGTGGTCCAAGCTCCCTGTGGAGGAGGACGACATGGCGATTGACGGAAGGAGCAGAGAAGATTAGATATTGAAATTGTGATTGGTAAACAGAGAGAGGACGGGAGTGGTTGCTCGGTGGCGCCTTAAGTAGGTTGGACCTGTGGCTGTACTGATTCCTTCCTTCCCGGCAACGAGCCCGAGGAGGGGTACTGGTCGCTGACCGCGTGGGGTAAGAGTGTCAGTTGACGTAAGCACAAATGTGAACGTGCTGGTTTGGAGTGCTTCCGCGAAGCGAGTTTAGGTCAAACCTCGTGCGGCTTTGACTGGTCAGCCAGGGCGGCGTGGTTCGAGGTAGTGAGGGCGGTAGGGGTTTCCCGGAAGAAGAGATCGCGTGGGTGCTTCGCCAGCGACAGCATGAGCATGCCGTGTTCCCACGGCTCTCTTCGCGCTTGAGCCTCCGGAAGGGCCGTGGGAACACCGCATGCTCATGCAAAGCCGTGTGTTTTTCTCGGCTTACACCACACGATCTCAAATGAATAATTGTTTATCGGTTTTTTATCTGATTGAGAAGGAAAACGAACACATACGTCCGCTTACGACCGTGTGACCATCGATGTGTCTAACTGGCACTCCTCGTTTCAAACCACTCGGGTGTGTAGACATCGATTTTTTGCAACAAGAAAAACTTGTAAATAATACGAAGAACATAAATATAAACATGAACCACACATACATAGTACCCAAGTTCAACACATGTATTAATTAAAGTAAAACATACTACCTCATTTACGGTTTATAAGGCTTGCGCGTATATCTAGGTTGATAAATAAACCAACATAATACACGTTATCTGTCACACAATATATATCATTAGAAACTTTAGATCCTCTACTTTATGGTGGTGTAATTTTTAGACTACACAACTCATTTTATGTTGGTCAAATTATAGACCTAGGAATACGCGCAAGCCTTATAAACTGGAAAGGAGGTAGTAAAAAACTAGAAATAGTCCCGTCGCCGGTGGCGTCGTCGTCTTCCGGAGCCACCGTCCTACTCATCATCGTCGCTGATGAGGTCGACGTGAGGAGGTGGCTGCCAAAGGTGGGTTGGCGACCCCTGCCAGACCGGAGGCGCCGGCAGCGCCTGCACTTCCTCCTCCCATGGCTCCTGCTCTCATGACCGCGGCGGCGTGGCTGACCATAGCCGACACCCACCGAGTCGGCCATCTCTGGCGCCGTGCACGACCAGCTCCACCGCTGGCCTACCAGACGAGGGTTCCACAGGGCGATAGGCGGCTCCTCCACGAGCTCCTCCAGCACCTCCTCCTTGACGGCGAGGTCCAGCTCCGGGATGGCCACGTCGCCGGCCGCAGAGAGGGCCATCGCGGTTTGCAGGCCATCCCATTGCCGCTCGTCATGGGTGGCCATGGAGTTCTCCATGGCCCGCCTAATGAGGCGGGCCTCCTTCTCCTCGGTCATGGGCGGCGACGATGGCGAGGACGGGGACAGAGAAGGTGTCGGCGTGATACCGCGCACACGCCTACGACCCCACATTTGGGGAGGGCCGTCAGCACAAGGAGTACGCGGGCGGCGCGTGCTCGAACGACGACCGGCAAAAAAAGATTGCCACCATAGGTCGTGCTTGTCGCGGAGCCACGTACCCCGCAACGATGAATCCATGGCGTACCCGTGGTCGTCCAGCAGATCCGGTGGTAGGCGGGCGCGGCGTCGGTTGATCTCCACGCAGCGGGCGTGGCAGCTCGCGGGGACTGGAGGGATGGGCATACGGTTGGCGGAGAGATGCCAGTTGTTCGACAGGTGGACATCTCCCCACATCAATGGCGTCGTGGGGTCCCAGTAGCGCCGGCAGACGTTGACGTGGATGTATGACCTGTACAGATGCTCGGTCGCGGCAGCGCGATCTCAAAAGCTGGCGGGACAGGTGGTGTGGGCGGCGCGGACCTGCTAGAGCGGCGTCGGCCAGAGGAGGAGCCGGCCTCGTGGTCATACGTCCCCATGCCGATCCAATGCCAGCCCATGGTGTCGGCGGGGCGGTGGGCGAGCGGGGTGCGATGGCGGTGGCTAGGGTTTGCTCGTGTTGGGGCACGAGGAGGCAGGCCGTCCAGGAAGTGGAAGTTGTGGACTGGCCAGTCCACGGCTTCCACATTAAGAAGGACGGCGACCTTCCGCCCATGTGAATGACAGTCGAGGCTAGCCACGCGTGCGCGTTTACTTTGGGCGGTGGAGGTAGGTGGATGGCCGGCACGCGTCCTCGAGATAGGTGGATCTCCTAATAACGTTGGGCGGCACTAGGCATAGGACGACTTGTTGTGGTTTTGTCACGATAGTTGTCCTTAAAAAAGGACTTAGTCGTGAGGCCATCGAAACTAGGCGGCAGCTTGAACGGGGTTGATCGGAATCGAGAGACGAGAGTTTACCCAGGTTCGGTGATAACCCACAGGTGTAGGGGATCAATTGTAGCTTTTCTCAATAAGTAAGAGTGTCGAACCCAATGAGGATCTAAAGGTAGAATTTATATTCCCTTCAAGTTCTATCAACCACCGATATAACCCTACGCGCCCTTAACGTTCACTTTACCTAGAACAAGTATGAAACTCTTTTGTAGGTGTGATAGGGTAGGTTTTCAAGAAAAAAACTATTAGTACTTAGCAAGAATTAAACTGAGAGTAATTTGCATGGTAATAAAAGTTAGTTGTTTAGTAGAGAGCTTTTTGTAACACAAGAAAGTTATTTTCTCCTAGACAACCGATAACTTGACCGGTAATCATTATTGCAATTTTGTATAAGGGAGAGACATGAGCTAACATACTTTATCTACTTGGATCATATGCACTTATGATTGAAACTCTAACAAGCATCCGCAACTACTAAAGACCATCAAGGTAAAAACCGACCATGGCATTAAGTATCAAGTCCTCTTTACTCCCATACACAACAACCCACTTACTCAGGTATGTGTTTTCGTCACTCACGCCACCCACTATAAGCGAATCATGAACATATTGCAACACCCTACAACGGGAATCCCTCACGCTTGCGCGACACGGAGGGCACCATAGGACAACACCAAATAAAACATACAACTCAAACCAATCACGGTTATCAATCAACACATACGACAAAGCGAACCTACTCAAACAACGTAAGATAGCCGCATATCATTGGATAATAACATATAGCGTTGAGCACCATGTTTAAGTAAAGATTACAACGGGGAGAATAGGTGTTACACTGTCACGCCCAAGATGCGATTATATCACGATCACGTGTTGAACTCGTGATTGGGGCACAACCGCATTTCAGGCGCTTAGCAAGATGGATATCATTACATCGTACCATTACATAAATAGATGGGGATACATACAAGTCATACAATGCCACATGAATACAACACTTCATACACAAGACATCCGACTACGGATGCAAACACATGAAAAACACAACGACATCCATCCTGCTATCCCAGGCTGCCGACCAGGAACCTACCCCAAGACTGATGAAGAAGAAGGAAGAACTCCAACACAAGTAAACATCGCTCTCACGTCAAGTCATCGGAAACCTGCACCTGCAACTTTTGTTGTAGTATCTATGAGCCACGAGGACTCAGCAATCCCATAACCATGGGTATCAAGACTAGCAAAGCTTAATGGTTATGGAGAGGTTAAGTGGTGAGGTTGCAGATGCGGCTAAGCATTGTATGGTGGCTAACTTATGATTACAAGAATAAGATGAGCATCTACGCAAACGGTCGCAACTAGTAATGATCACTAAGTGATCATGGACTACTTACGAGTCAAACATAACCACATCGTGTTCTCTTCTCAAAATGAAAAGAGACGGTCACGGTTACTCACGCGGTTAGTGTATTTTATTTCGGATCCCCTCTCAAGTTAACTATAACCGGACATTAACAAATTCCCATCTGCCACATAACCATGGGCACGGCTTTTGAAAGATCATAACCCTGCAGGGGTGTCCCAACTTAGCCCATCACAAGCTCTCACGATCAGCAGAGGTAAAACCTCTTATCTTAGGGACAACCCGATCAGACTCGGAATCCCGGTGCACGAGACATTTCGACAATGGTAAAACAAGTCCAGCAAGACCTCCTGGCATGCCGACCCCCTGATAGTAGCCACACGTATCTCGTCTCAAACCACGTCCGGATAGGTCAGCCTATAGGTATGCCAGATACCTCGGGTTTCCCCGAGGGGGCCCCGCAGTCCGCCCGTTTGGGACCAACACCATCGGTACTGGGCCCCCTGTATGTGGAAAATAATCCTCGGGGACATGACCCCCTATGCAAGTTAATTAATTAATTAATAGTTTTATTATGTTGCAAATTAAAACCAAAGTTGGGCCTTGCTGGAGGAGTTTTATTTAATGCGAGCTGTCAAGGGAGTACCATAACCCCCAACCGTGTTAGGAACGCAAACTCAAGGAACATAACACCGGTTTATCGGTTCTTAAGGTGGCATGAGTGGAACAAAACACTGAGCAAAAGGCCAAGCCTTCCACCCATTGCCAAGTATATAGGTGCATTAATTATAGTAACAGATATTGTGATATTCCAACAACCAAGTTCCAACATGGAGCAATCTTCATCTTCACCTGCAACTAACAATGCTATAAGAGGGGCTGAGCAAGCGGTAACATAGCCATTCAACGGTTTGCTAGGATGGTGTCAAATGTTAGAGGTTTCATGGCAACAAAGAGAGGCTGACAAACAAATGGTGGGTAGAATGACATATAGCGATAGCATCGAGACAACTAGCATAGCAATGATAGTAATGGTATCCAAGGTGACGGTCATCTTGCCTGAGATCCCGCTAGGAAGAAGAACGAGCCGATAAAGAAGAAGAAGAAGCCACGTAGACGAACTAAGCGTAGTCGAACGAATCCCCACGATCGCAACAAAAAAGGAGCTAACGAGAAGAAGCAAACAACATGGTAAACACACAACACATAAACAAGACATGATGCACAACCAAGAATTATGCATGGCAATCTACATGATGCTACTCATGGCAAGAGATGATGCAAGCAAGAAAACACACAACAAGGCAAGTTTTAATGAGGCCGGAAACTACATATAACAATTCCGGTAAGTCCTCATATGCAAATTTCGAAATTGGTCAAGATCTGAAAAAAACTTATGTTAGAGTTGTTAAACAGCAAGTTAACATGCACCATGATTATCTACACAAAATTCTAGTCAAGTTACATATAAGGTTCATTTAATTCGGAGCTATGGCCTAGAAGATATGAGCACAACAAGTTGAACATGGCATTGATGCAAAATGCATTCAAACATCATGCAAACACTCTCAAAACATGGATGTAACATGACATGATGCATCTACATGCAAAATCAAGCAAGTTTCATCTAGAGCATGCCCCAAACGGAGCCACGGTTCAACATATACACAAGCAACAAGATTAAAGGACAAGCTGTCCACAACAACAACTAGGCATCTTACAAGCATCAAAACAACATGCTACAAGTACAAGATAGGCACAAGCATGGCATGAATTCAAAGTACAGTTTACATGCTTCAAGGATCAACAAGGATCAGTTTCATAGGCATCAAGAATAATCCAACATGATCAAGGCAACAAGCAAACTTTATATCACAGATTATTACTGAGTGGAAAACAGAGCATATACATGAGCAGAGTTAATATGTTGACATGTTGGAGGCAAGAAATAATTAAGCTATATCACAAGAACATGGCAAGCAAAAGCATGGCATGCTAGTCCGTAACACGGAGCTCAAGAAATACAACATGGCATATACATGGGAGCAACAACTCATGGCATTCATCAAAACAAGAAGCAAACATAATATAACAGATTCTCTGACTTGGTGAAAATCTGGGAATGGAAACGACTGCATTATGATGCTGACTTTGGAGGCACATAACAGCAAGCATATCAATTCCAATAAGCATGCAAAGGTCAAGAACATGTAGTAGGCATGGCATACTTCAAATAACTCCATTGTCACAACTCCATAGGAGGCACAGATTAATAACAATGAGCTTTGCCAAATTAAACATGATGTTGACAGGCTGACAGATATATTATCAAGCAACTTGAGAGCAAGAAAGAGACATGCTACAACAACTTATAAATGCAAACAAGGGCATGGATGGATAGAGCATAACATGGACTTCAAGACATGATCAAAGGACATCACGAAATGTGCATGGATATGACTGTAGCATCAAGCAAACATGGCATCACAATATAATAGTTTCAGACTTAGCAGTTTTCAGTAAGTCTCAGAAATCAGCAAACAGTGAGTAGGTCACTTTGCAAGCTTGTTCCACTCACCACAAGGCATATCATGAAAAACTAATTACACCATTGCAAATATGACATTATTGTGCTACTAAAACATGTTGACATGATGCTCCGGAACCGTTTGTGATATCACATTATCGCACACGAGAGCTTGAAGTAAACCGTGCCCAATGTAAAATACAATCCCAGTTGTAAATTTTGCAGGAAACATGTGGGATCCCAAATGAAAAGCACACATCACTCTTAATACAACCCTCGGTGATACACAACAAATCACAAACGGTCTGTAGCACTTGTATGTGTGCGAAGGGGCTCCTGAACTGTTTGTGCTAAAACATTACCGCACACGATAATTGTTTGAAAACGTGTGCGATGGAGTCTTGCATGGCAGACGAGTTCCGCAGTAAACTTGTGTCTGATGGGGTACATATCGCACATAGTTCATATGTTGGTGTGTGTGCCTTACATACTGTTTCCCCGTGGTTCGTTACAACACACCATTTGGTTTCACCGCGTCATTAGAAACGTTTAATCACCGATACCACATGTGCGAAAGAATTTAGTGTGTGCTGCATCGCATCCGATTACATTTGGCAAGGCCTTTGCATCATGGTTCCCTATCCCCGACGGTTTCTAGGTCGTGTGGGAAGGACCCCCCCCCCTATCGCACACACTCACTTGGCAACGGTTCAAAATGTCTTCGCGGAAAGGGGTTAAAAAACATTTGTATAGCACCACGCTGTACTAGTGTGCCAATCAATGAACATCCCGAAATATCCATCTTGAGTAGATATTAGTTCAATGAGATATATGTTGTTATGAATTACCAAAACCACCTGGGGATTAGTTACACTTTTCACACTTTCATGAAAAGTTTTGATGGCATCCCAGATTTGCTTGGTTGTATCAAGGTTTCGGAACTGAATGAAAATATCTCTATAGATGATGACCCACATGATATCTTTCGCTTGAACATTCAGCCTAATGTTCGCTTCATCTTCGGGAGTGGGAGTCTCTGGCTGCTGGATAGTGTATCCATTCTCCACAATTTGCCACAACTCTCACTGATAGCTTGAATTCTAATTCTCATTCTTCCTTGCTAGTAGACACATTCAATTCCATCCAAGATAGGAAATCTTTCAGAGTGCGTGGATCTACCTGCATACGACATTCTCAAAACTCCAAGGTTGTTAGAACTTTAATAAATAGATACGGGGAGTACCTACTTTGATACCAATTGTTAGGACCGAGAGTATATCCACCAGAGGGGGTGAATGGGAGATTAAAAAATTCTTGCAAAAGTTGAATCAAACCCAATCAAAGAAGCGGAATAAGTTCGATAGAACGAAAGGTAAACAAGTAAATCAAAGTGGAGCAAATCTTTCGAGGAAAGATGCTACAATTGTTCATGCATAGAAGATCACATGTTTAGCTATCTTGAGGGTAATGATGTAAGCTAACAAATGAAGTAACATGAAATCATACGAACTACAACTATGGAACGGATAAAGGAGCAAGCAAAGCAACCAAGTACTAAAATGAACAAGAACTAAATGAAACGAAGCAAACAGATAATGAAATAAATACACGCACTAATAACTGGTAGATTTGATAATTCTATCAGTACCGAGCATGAAACTAAACTGCCAAATGAAAAGCAGTAAAGTAGAGTGGACCACTGGTGCTCGGTGGCGACAAAGAGATTTGGACCGGTTCACCCTTCTACCAAAGGACTAGTTTGGTTGGAGGGACTTGTGACTGAACACTCGAGCAAACCTATCTTCGTCCTATTCTCCTTCAACTGAGAGCTGATTAGACTCTAATTGATTTCACTCATGGTACTTGTCAGCAATCTCCAAACCTTTGACAAACTTCTTCGCGAACCACAACTACACTTGGTTGCTGAAGACTTTGCTTGGTGATGACACTTACTCTTTGTCACTCATGCTGACACTTATCCATCTAGAGAGTGTGCATCTCTCAAGAGTAATAGGTACAAGAACCCTGACTTGGGTCAACTATGATGCTCAACCAATGTCTAAGTTTCAGCTCTTGGTTTTCTCTCGGTGGATTTTAAACTCAAATATCTCAGAGAGGGGATGCTCAATCATTATTCTCATAAATCTTAACAGGAGCAGCCAACGGGCAACGTTGGAGCGGGGTGACTATTTATAGCCGCATCCTTCCCTGATGGGAAATGACCAATTTGGACATGTATATCAGCCAATGGTCGAACGACATGTTTCCAACGGTCGGCTTTTGAGCACAACTGTAACATTCCTTGCGGAGCAAGAAATGCTATCTTCTCGGTCCGAAAGATATCTCCTGCAACACCGAAGAACAATGTCTTCTGATGATAGGTAATCATTAGAAGCATAAAGAGATTTCTCTCAGTCTTTCATAGGTTCCGCCTAAGTGTCACAGTGGATCTAAGATTCGAGAACCTATACCCTTCTTAATAGTATGGAGGTCCTATGACTCAAAAGAGAAAGACAAAACAATAGTGAAATAAATGCTATGTCTTCACTTCACCTTCAATCTCCTCGATAGCAGTCATTTCTCATCGAACACTCCGAACAGATAATGCTTCATGTCAGCAATAATTTATAAGGGGTCAACTCCTTCGGTAGAATCTTCTCGCATACATGTCTACACGAGATGTAGCTCATCCTTCTTTGCAGCGCAAATATTCTTTGGTGAAGTTCCTCGAACTTAACACCGAATACATCATTCTCTTCGGGCTTGCATGGGCTATTTCTCTTTGTGTGCACTAGCAAACAAATCAGTCCATGCCTATTTCTGGCAACAATCTCCAAAACACAAGGGGGCGAAACATTGCACTAACAAGATCCCTCTCCCCGGATCCACGAACGTACTTCAGATCAAGGCTCCCGATGAAGAACATGAGGCAGCGGTGGCTCCGTATCATAAAAAGCGATCACACTTTTTCTCTGTTTTTTCTCAGGCAAATGGAATATATAACACTGGAATTAGATCAGACGGAAGCCTAGTGGCCCCACAAGCACGGATGGCATGGCCTGGAGGTGGCCATGCCCATGGGCTTGTGGGCCTTGGGTGGCCACCCTCTGGTAACACTTTCCTCTAGTATTGTTTATTTATTCCAAAATAATTTTCCGTAAAGTTTCTTTCAATTTCGAGAACTTTTTATTCCTGCACAAAAAACAACACCAATGTAGTTCTACTGAAAATTGTGTTAGTACATATTAGTTTCACTCAAATCATGCAAATTAGGAGGCAAAACAAGAGCAAAAGTGTTTGAAAAAGTAGATATGATAGAGATGTATCAGTGACTGAAACACCGCTCATAAATACCCTCGTCCACTTTTTGTTGGGATGATTACTATTGGGATACTTACATGAAGGTGCTACAATACCATGTGTGTCTTGCGCATGTTATGTGCCTAATGGGAAGATGTGCTAATTGAAACTAAAAGAGCAAAATAAGAAATTACATATCTAATGGATGGCTACTTAAAAAAGATAAGTGTCACGCTAGTACACTTGTCTTTTGGGGGCTTAGCACGACGACTTTCCAACTGTCTACTATAGCAAGGTATGGCCGACCCCTTTGACGAAGAGGCAATGACAATGGCACGTCTTTGGCTCGCTCTAGTGCTTGTAGTCGTCGCTAGGTGATTCATGGATCATGTTGTAATTTTTATTACCTCCAGTGTTCTCTCTACTGCCATAATTGACGAATAGATTGAAAATTTCTCTCACAAAAAAATAAGTGCACGTTCCATGAAATATCATTGTTGGAAAAATGCATAAGCTCTAGAAAAGGCCGCAATAAAATACAAAGACGAAAACTTGACAAGCATAAAGGATGGTAAGAGAGAGAAAAAGGCTATATACGAATGGACAACGGATATCAGCTCACAATTAGCAGTTAAGAAAGAAAAGTTAGCATTATTCTATGAAGCTACACACAGTCAAACTATTGATAGCTTTGTTAAATTAAGTCATAGTCCACGGTCCACAATTGTAGGCGGATAGAGAAATAAAGTTTCGAAACCAATCAAAGAAATATATCAAGCGACGATAAAAGCAAAAAATTGTTATCTAGAAATTGCTACTAATTACCGATATCACCTGGCACAACTTGTTACAATTAAGATTGAGGAATACAGAGTTAGATTATTTTAGTAGATAACAAGATAATTCTGGACTAGTAATCTCTTTCGGCCAGTAAAAAACATATTAGTAATTGAAGGAACTATGCCCTAGAGGCAATAATAAAGATGTTATTTGTTTTTCCTTATATCATGATAAATGTCTTTTATTCATGCTAGAATTGTATTAACCGCAAACTTAGTACATGTGTGAATACATAGACAAAGCAATATGTCCCTAGTATACCTCTACTAGACTAGCTTATTGATCAAAGATGGTTATGTTTCCTAGACATAGACATGATTTGTTATTTGATAAATGAGATCACATCATTAGGAGAATGATGTGATGGACAAGACCTATCCGTTAGCTTAGCACTATGATCGTTTAGTTTTTACTGCTATTGCTTTCTTCATGACTTATACATGTTCCTATGACTATGATTATGCAACTCCCGTATACCGGAGGAACACCTTGTGTGCTATCAAACGTCATAACGTAACTGGGTGAATATAAAGATGCTCTACAGGTGTCTCCGAAGGTGTTCGTGGTGTTGGCATAGATCGAGAATAGGATTTGTCACTCCGAGTGTCGGAGAGGTATCTCTGGGCCCTCTCGGTAATACACATCATAATAAGCCTTGCAAGCAAATGACTAATGAGTTAGTCACGGGATGATGTATTACAGAATGAGTAAAGAGACTTGCCGGTAATGAGATTGAACTAGGTATTGAGATATCGACGATCGAATATCGGGCAAGTAACATACCGATGACAAAAGGAACAACGTATGTTGTTATGCGGTTTGACCGATAAAGATCTTCGTAGAATATGTAGGAGCCAATATGAGCATCCAGGTTCCGCTATTGGTTATTGACCGCAGATGAGTCTCGGTCATGTCTACATAGTTCTCGAACCCGTAGGGTCCGCGTGCTTAACGTTTGATGACGATCGGTATTACGAGTTTATGAGTTTTGATGTACCGAAGGTAGTTCGGAGTCCTGGATGAGATCATGGACACGACGAGGAGTCTCGGAATGTCCGAGACGTAAAGATCGATATATTGGACGACTATGTTTGGACACCGGAAAGGTTCCGGAAGGTATCGGACATATACCGGAGTACCGGTGGGTTACCGGAACCCCCCGGGGAGCTAAATGGGCCTCATGGGCCCTAGTGGGAGAAGAGGAGGGGCGGCCAGGGCAGCCGCGCGCCCCCTCCCCCTCTAGTCCGAATGTGACAAGGAGGGGGGGTGGCGCCCCCCTTTCCTTCTCTTCCTCTCTCCCTTTGCTTCTCCCCTCCTACTCCAACTAGGAAAAGATGGAGTCCTACTCCCAGGGGGAGTAGGACTCCTCCCTTGGCGCGCCCTCCTCCTAGGCCGGCCGCCTCCCCCGTAGCTCCTTTATATACAGGGGCAATGGGGCACCTCTAGACACACAAGTTGATCAAGTTGATCTCTCCAACCGTGTGCGGTGCCCCCCTCCACAGAAACACACCTCGGTCATATCGTCACAGTGCTTAGGCGAAGCCCTGCATCGGTAGTTTCATCATCTCCGTCACCACGCCATTGTGCTGACGAAACTCTCCCGTGAGGTTCTACTGGATCAAGAGCTCGCGGGACGTCATCAAGCTGAACATGTGCTGAACGCGCAGGCTCCGTACGTTCTGTGCTTGATCGGTTGGATCACGAAGAAAGTTCGACTACATCAACCGCGTCACTAGACGGTTCCGCTCCCAGTCTACGAGGGTACGTGGACACACTCTCCTCTCTCGTTGCTATGCATCTAGTAGATAGATCTTGCGTGATCGTACGAAAATTTTGAAATACTACGTTCCCCAACAGTGGCATCATGAGCCAGGTCTAGGCGTAGATGATATGCACGAGTAGAAAACAATGAGTTGTGGGCGATAATAGTCATACTGCTTACCAGCATGTCATACTTTGGTTCAGCGGTATTGTGAGATGAAGCGGCCCGGACCGACATTACGCGTACGCTTACGCGAGATTGGTTTCACCGTTATGAGCACTCGTTGCTTAAAGGTGACTGGCGGGTGTGTCTCTCTCACTTTAGCTGAATCAAGTTTGGCTACGCCCGATCCTTGTGAAGGTTAAAACAGCACATACTTGACGTAAAATTTGTGGTTTTTGTATGCGTATGTAAGAACGGTTCTTGCTAAGCCCGTAGCAGCCACGTAAAACTTGCAACAACAAAGTAGAGGACGTCTAACTTGTTTTTGCAGGGCATGTTGTGATGTGATATGGTCAAGACATGATGAGTTATACGTTGTTATATGAGATGATCATGTTTTGTAAAGTTATCGGCAACTAGCAGGAGCCATATGGTTGTCGCATTATTGTATGAAATACAGTCGCCATGTAATTGCTTTACTTTATCACTAAGCGGTAGCGATAGTCATGAAAGCAATAGTTGGCGAGACGACAACGATGCTACGATGGAGATCAAGGTCTCGCGCCGGTGACGAAGGTGATCATGACGGTGCTTTGGAGATGGAGATCAAAAGCACAAGATAATGCAGGCCATATCATGTCACATATTTTGATTGCATGTGATGTTTATCTTATTATGCTTCTTATTTTGCTTAGTACGGCGGTAGCATTATAAGATGATCCCTTACAAAAATATCAAGGTATAAGTGTTCTCCCTGAGTATGCACCGTTGTGAAAGTTCGTCGTGCTGAGACACCACGTGATGATCGGGTGTGATAAGCTCTACATTCATGCTACTTATCGAGCTTGTGTTGTATTCCCTCGATGAGGAAAGGGAGATGCAGCACAGTAGCGTAAGTATTTCCCTTAGTTTTTGAGAATCAAGGTATCAATCCAGTAGGAGACAAGCGTGAGTCCCTCGCACCTGCACAAACAAATAAGAACTTCGCAGCCAACGCGATAAGGGGTTGTCAATCCCTTTACGGTCACTTATGAAAGTGAGATCTAATAGAGATGATAGCTTATATTTTTGGTATTTTTGTTTATAAGAACAAAAAGTAAAAGCAGACAAAGTAAGGTAAATGTAGATTGATATGTTGAGAATAGACCTGGGGGCCATAGTGTTCTCTAGTGGCTTCTCTCATGATAGCGATATTCTACGGCGGGTAAACAAATTACTGTCGAGCAATTGATAGAAAAGCGAATAATTATGAGACTATCTAGGCATGATCATTGTATATAGGCATCACGTCCGAGACAAGTAGACCAACTCCTGCCTGCATCTACTACTATTACTCCACACATTGACCGCTATCGAGCATGCATCTAGTGTATTGAGTTCATAAGAACAGAGTAACGCCTTAAGCAAGATGACATGATGTAGAAGGATAAACTCAAGCAATATGATATAAACCCCATCCTTTTATCCTCGATGGCAACAATACAATACGTGCCTTGCTGCCCCTACTGTCACTGGGAAAGGACACCGCAAGATTGAACCCAAAACCAAGCACTTCTCCCATTGCAAGAACTATAGATCTAGTAGGCCAAACCAAACCAATAATTCTAAGAGACTTGCAAGGATATTATGAGCACACATAAAGAGTTCAGAAAAGAACCAAATATTTCTCATAGATAATCTTGATCATAAACCCACAATTCATCAGATCTCGACAAACACACCGCAAAAAGAGATTACATCGAATAGATCTCCTCGAGGACCGAGGAGAACTTTGTATTGAGATCCAGAGACAGAGAAAAAACCATCTAGATACTAGCTATGGACCCGAAGGTCTGAGGTAAACTATTCACAACTCATGGTGAGGGCGATGATGATAATGTAGAAGCACTCCGTGATGGATCCCCCTCCGGCGGAGCTCCGGAACAGGCTCCAAGATGGGATCTCACGGGAACATAAGGTTACGGCGGTGCAATTATGGTTTTCTCTTTGTTGCTGATGGTTTCGGGGTACGTTGGCTTATATAGGAGGAAAGAGGACACCGGGGGACTCACGAGGGGCCCACGAGGCAGGGGGCGCGCCCTGGGAAGGGGGCGCGCCCCCCACCCTCGTGGGCACCCCGTGGCCCCTACTCCGTGGTTCTCAAGTCTCCCGTGTGTGATTTTCTCCAAAAATATCTCTCGCGAAGGTTTCATTCCGTTTGGACTCCGTTTGATATTCCTTTTCTGCAAAACCCTGAAACAGGCAAAAAATAGCAATATGGACTGGGCCTTTGGGTTAGTAGGTTAGTCCCAAAAATTTCTATAAAAGTGTATGACAAAGCCCATTAAACATCCAAGACATCTTAAATAATAGCATGGAACAATAAAAAATTATAGATACATTGGAGACGTATCAAGCATCCCCAAGCTTAATTCATGCTCGTCCTCGAGTAGGTAAATGATAAAAACAGAATTTTTGATGTGGAATGCTAACCAACATAGTTTTTCAATGTAATTCTCTTAATTGTGGCATGAATGTTCATATCTGAAAGATTCAATACAAAAGTCTATATTGACATAAGAAATAATAATACTTCAAGCATACTAACAAAGCAATCATGTCTTCTCAAAATACTATGGCTAAAGAAAGTTATCCCTACAAAGTCATATAGTCTGGCTATGCTCCCTCTTCATCACACAAAATATTCATATCATGCACAACCCCGGTTTCAGCCAAGCACTTGTTTTCATACTCTATTCTTTCACACCTTTCAACTTTCACGCAATACATGACCGTGAGCCATGGACATAGCACTATGGGTGGAATAGAGAGGTGGTTGTGGAGAAGACAAAAAGGAGGGAGATAGTTTCACATCGACTAGGCGTATCAACGGGCTATGGAGATGCCCATCAAAAGATATCAATGTGAATGAGTAGGGATTGCCATGCAACGGATGCACTAGAGCTAAATATGTATGAAAGCTCAACAAAAGAAACTAGTGGGTGTGCATCCAACTTGCTTGCTCACGAAGACCTAGGGCCAAGGTTGTCAGAATCGCGATTTTGAATCGGATCGGAGCCCTGATGGTAGGATCGCAAATCGTGGAATCTTCACTACCAGGATCGTAGAAACGTAGATTCTATTAACTAAAGTCGTAGAATCAGAGGGGTTAGTTTGGATCGTAAAGCCATAGAATCATACAACAGAATCGCGTTTCTGACAACCTTGCCTAGGGCATTTGAGGAAGCCCATCGTTGGAATATACAAGCCAAGTTCTATAATAAAAATTCCCACTAGTATATGGAAGTGACTAAACATGAGACTCTCTATCATGAAGAGCATGGTGCTACTTTGAAGCACAAGTGTGGAAAAAGATAGTAGCAATTGACCCTTCTCTCTTTTCTCTCATCATTTTTTTGGAGGGGCTTTCTTTCTTCTTTTTTATTAGCCCCTCTCTATTTTTTTGGTCCATCTATTTTTTTATTGGCCTTTCCTCACATGGGACAATGCTCTAATAATGATGATCATCACACTTTTATTGATTTACAACTCGATACTAGAACAAGTATGACTCTACATGAATGCCTCCGGCGGTGTACCGGGATGTGCAATGAATCAAGAGTGACATGTATGAAAGATTATGCATGGTGGCTTTGCCACAAATACGATGTCAACTACACGATCATGCATGGCAATATGACAATATGATGTTGTCGGTGTACAAAAAGAGGGGTACACTTTTTGTACCCCTATGACTGTGCACGGGCAGTCTGAGCCACGGGCAGTCTGAGCCACGGGCACCACCACACCAAGCATGGCAAGGGAGGTGAGCCAGGGTAAGACCGAAGCTCGATGGAACTGGAGCAACACCAAGAACAAGGCCACAAAGAGCGGAGGGGACGAAGCGGAATCCCCCGGCAAGATCCTTGCCGGGAGATGGTTCTAGCAGCCCCGCCAAGATCCTTGTCGGGGCCAGCCTTAGCAGCCCCGACAAGACCATTGCCGCGGCAATTCGCCCCATGCCTACGGAGCGGATCACCCTTGAGTCCACTGCCCCCATGGGGCAAGGATTTGGGAGGCATCCCCGTAGTGGCATGCAGATCTTTGTGAAGACATTCAAGATCAGATACAAGCTAAGAAGATGACGACCCTTGGCGGGATCCCAGCCAAGGAAAACCACAAGACCTCCGGCAAGGACCTTGCCGGGGATGACAGCAGGCGCCGCGGCAAGATCCTTGCCGGGGCCCTGGCAAGGCCCTTGCCAAGGACACCCGTGGGGCCACCATCAGGCCCGCACCAACTACACATCCACCGCCCCATGCAGCTGCCGCCCCAACCAGCTGGGCAGGCACCTGCGTGGCAACATGCAGATCTTCGTGAAGACCCACCATTGCGCCACCTCAGCTGCCTGCCTGCCTACATGGCATCTCAGGCACCGCTGGCCAGGGCGCGTGTCAACACCAGGAGGAGCGGCGACGGACAAGACGGACGTCTCCCCTCGTCCCCGATAAAGCAAGGACACCTAAGCTAAGCGCATTAAATGCGCCTTGTCATGTAATGCGGCAGATAACCTCGCATCACTGTACAGTTTCCACCTCCTGTGTGCCACTATGGCAACCCCTTTTTCCTATAAAAGGAGGCCCGAGGCTACCAGGAGAAGGATTCGGCTTTTCAGAACTCCTCGCGAGTCGGCTTTCGGAGCTCCTCACTAGCTGAAGAACACAAACATATAATCCACCAAAGCAGGAGTAGGGTTTTACCCATCCTTGCGGCCCGAACCTGGGTAAACAAACCGTGTGCTAACTATTAGATCCGCTCTTCTCTCAACCCCGCGCCCCGCAACCGTAGTAGGGATTCTTGTGATCCCATAGGTGTCGATCCAAATACACCGACATCTTTGGCGCGCCAGGTAGGGGGCTAGCAGTTGTGAGAATCGGCTCCAGCACTTAGCCCAGCACTCCTTCGTCTTCGTGGCTCTTTGAGAAGGAAGGAGGCCGGAAGATCAGCACTCGAGAGGCTACAAATAGAAGCTAAGTTACATCGAACCATGGCTATTTCTATCCTATTATTTAAAGTTGTTATCCTCGGAGCGGTCGTTCTTTGTGCAAAAAGAAACCTGCACGCAAATGGGGCCCTTCCCGATCGGCAACGCCTTTGCTCTGTTTCGAGTCCGCTCAACAGTTCAAACGGCTGCGTTGGAAACGGTAGGGTAGCCTTCCGCAATTGGCAAGGCTCTCGACTCTGACTCAAGTCAAACTCGACAGTTCGAGCGGCTACATTAAGGGTGGCAAGGTGGCTCACCCGGCAGCACGCTCGCCTGGCGGGCCAATGGGTACCCGTCCCCAAGACGCCGCCTTGGGTTTTTCGCGCCGGCAAGCCTACCCAGCTAGCGTAGGGTGGACACACAATGAGGCAGCAAACAGGAAAATAACGTGCATAATTCCAAAGATATTTCAAAGTTATATTACATCATGTCATCGCTGCGGTTCTAACTAAAGATAAAATTTGTCTTGGTCATGAACCCGCAGCGGCGAAGAAGAACGTGATGCCTAATCTTGGCGTTGGCCCTCCACCCTCTTGATTTCGTCGATGCAGCTGATGACGGGCTTCATGCGCTCCTTGAGCACCATGAGGTCAGCATCCTTCGGCAAGCTGTCCATCGCGGCTTCGAAGTCGAGGGCGGGGTTACAGAATGCCACCTTGGTGAGGACCTTGGTCATGACCCCCCGGCAAAGTCGCCGGGCCTCCCCGGCGAGCGTGGCCGTTCTGTTGGAGTGAAGATCAGCCAAGGCACTGAGGACGCCCACGAAGAACAGGGTCAGCTTGGCGTTGACGGACCCGCTCCACTCAGGGGCATACCTCACGTTTGGCATCCCCACGAGGGCCAACTGCGAGGTAACCCTGCCGGTGATGTCCTCCAGCCGGCTGATCCACCTGTTCTTGCCCACCACGTATTCTTGGTGGGAGGCGGCCTCGTCCGCCCACAGCTGCTTCTCCTCCTCCAGGCTCTTGGTCAAGGCCTCCTCCCGAGCCGAGCTCTCCGACAACATCTTCTCGAGATTCTCCAGCCTCAGCTTGAGATATCTGATGGAGTTTTGTGCCTCGGAGAGCTCCCCAGCCCTGCTGATGACCGCTCCGTGCGCCTCTGTCAAGGCGCAATTGAGCCTGTTCTTTTCGTCGGACAGCTTGAGGGCCTGCTCCTTCAGCTCGTCCCGCTCTGCTTCCAGCTCTTGTACCTTGCCGGCATGGGCCAGAGCCTGGGCATCGAGTGCCTCTTCGTGCCTCTGCCCCAGCTCACGAGCCCGCCGCTCGACAAGGACCTCGAGCTCCTCATCCTTGCCGCGGAGCGTTGCGGCAAGCTTCACCTCACGCGCGGAGAGGTCTTCCTCCTGGGAATTGAGGGCGGCTTGATGCTGGTTTCAGGCGGCCTCGGCCGCGGCAGCCAAGTTCGCCGCCTCTTCCCGGGCCTTCTCGACATCAGACATCTTCATGATGAGCTCTGCGTCGCGCTTGGCCAATTCTTCATGGAAGGCCCTCTGCTCCTCGTGGGACTGGTGAAACCAGGTTTGCGCCTCAGCAACACGCGCCTGGAAGTCCACCTCCGCCTCGTCCACCATTGCCATCCTGGACTTAACCTTCTCCAGGCGGGCATGGTAGAGCGCTTGGAGCTTCCCGAAATTGGCCCCCAAGGCACGGAAGAGCTGCCCTTCTGGGGAGCCATCGCCGCCGATGCCCGGTTCATCAACAACCTCGAGCCCGGTGGCGGCGAGCACCTCGCCATCGAAGACTTCCCCTCCGGCGGGCGCTCGGGAGCTTGATGCCCCGGCGAGATGGACGAAGAGGTCGTCGCCCATCTTCAGATACCTGCCGGGGCCCGAGGTTGTGGAGGAAGAAGACTGATCATAAATCGCCTCTTCCTCGGCTGTGGCCTTGCCGGCCTCCCCGGCAGGCCCACCGCCGGCACCCTCGGCGGCGCCCTTGGCGGCATCCTCAGTGGCCTTATCCGCGGCGGCCCCGGCAGCGTCCCTGGCGGCCTCCTCGACGGCAATCTTGTCGGCCTCAGTCGTGGCCTCCTCAGCAACCTCCCCGATGACAGCGTCCACGTCCTCCATATCTGTTGAAGGAGGGCCTGGGCGGTTATTGGGATGATGAAGCCAAGAAGAAAGATAAGGGAAAAGCAAAGACTGAAGACAGGCGACTCACCAGTGCCGGGCTATGAGGCAGAAGTCCCCTCCCCGCCGGCGCCTGGCGCCGTGGCGGAGCCACCAGCGCCTAAGTTCCCCTCTTCCTCCATGCGTGTGGGCTCCATGCTTGGTGCCCTTGCCGGGGACGCCCCTCGCGGTGGCATAGTCGATGGGGGTGGTGTGTTGGGGATAGCCCCCTGCGGCTCCTCCTGCTATTGCTCCCGTCCTACAAAACCGGCAAGGTCAGCACCATAGCATCAAACACCTACTGCATGTCGAGTGAGAAGAGGATGATGAACTTATGCTAGGGACTGTGCCGGGGGCTGGCGTCTGGGCTACTCAACACAACCAGTGGTGTCCCTGAGGCCCCAGCCGGGGGCTGGCTGCTCACCGAAGCCTTGGCCCTCTTTATCCTCTGGGCCAATGTCTCTGCGTCCCTGAAGAGGCAAGAACAGATCAAGATGAGTGGCATGGTTCAGGAGGATGGAAATGACAGTAAGGAATGGAGTACTTACTCGTCGTCCATCTCCTCCTCCTCCGCCGCTTTCCTCTTCCTCTTCGGGCTGAGAGGCCCGAGATCGAAGGGGAACTCTGCGTCGACATACGAGTCAACGTCTGCCGGGGGAGGCGAAGAAGGGGGCGGAGTTTGTGCGCGCCTAGACGGAGAAAGGGCTGCCACCTTCTTCTTTTCGTCGGCCTTCGTCGACCTCCTCGCCGCCGTGGCCCTCGTGTGGCGCCCAGACGCCTCCAAGGCCAATTCAGGTTGCGCAGTCTTGCCGGGCTGTGACGCTCGAAGACCGACGTCCCAGAAGATTCCATAGATTCCAGATGTTTCGGGTTCTCCCGTGTGTTTCATTTGTGCTTGTGTTATTTATTTTGCATTTGCATCATGTCGTCATGCCATCATGTCATTAATCTTTTCTTCTCACTTAAATAAATCGTGTGGATCTTCGATCCATTTAAATCGAGGGAAGTGTGACTTCTCTTTATAACATAGCCTCTCAATATTATTAGGGAGCTATATTAAATATTCCATTTGTTTGGAATTAACCCAACACACTTGCATAATTTTCCCCATGCCTTCTCTTTCTCTTTCCTTGCCTCAAACCTTGCCAAGTTTTCCTTTTCCTTTTATCGAGGTTTCTCCAAAAATTCTCATCTTTTATGGGCACTTCGAAATTCGGGGCTTTGTTCAAACTTTTTGAATTAAATTCAAAGGATTTTGAATTTAATTCTTCTATCATGATCACCTTATTTTTCTTGGGCCGCCCTCATTTTTGCGAGTCCAAGAGAATTGCCGTCATGCCCAAACTCTACTCCTAACCCCCTCTTTCTTTTCCTTTATTTTTTTCTCTATTTTCTTTTTCTTCTTCTCTTCTCTCTTTTTATTAGGAGAGGACCCAGTCCATCAGGCCTTCTGGCCCAAGCCGCACCTGCCCATCCCAGCTGCAGGCCCATCAGCCTCCTTTGGCCCATCAACTCCTCCAGCGCAGCCTAACCCTAGCCCCGCAGCTCTCTCCATCCCGCCTTCTCCCCATCGCTCCCTCCCGATCCTGTGCGCCGCCAACTCTTCTTCCCCTCGATCCCATCGCCCAGTGCCGCTCGAATCCCCTTGTTCGAACCCCCTCGCTCTCCCCTCGCTCTCTCCTTGTCGCCCGAACCTCTCCCTCGTCTCCATCTCTCTCCCTCGCGCCCCACACCTCCCACCGTCGGGCGCCCGTCCTCGCCACCACGGTGGCCGGAGCTCGCGGGCTTCCCCCGCGTGGAGCCGCGCCGTCCCTCCCCTCGACCAGCGCCTTCTCCTCCTCGTGTTGCCTCGAAGCGTTGCCGAGCCAGCCGCAAGCCTCCCTCCGACTTCCTCGAGCGCCGCCCGCGCCCCGCGCATCACCAGAGCCGCCGTGCTCCATGGCGCCGCCCGAGCGGCCTGGCAGAGGAAGGAGCAGGCCTGCGCCCGACCTCCTCCTCACTGCCCCGCAGCCTCAGCACCACCGCACCCCGGTCGTCCTCCTCGACGGATCCGGCGACCAGCCAGCGCCCCGCGCCCGCCACCTCAAGCAGCGCCGCGCCTCCTCCTTCCCGCTGCGGGCGACCAAGACCACCGGAGCAGCCACCTCGACGGGCCTCTGCGTCGCCCAACTTGCCGTGGCCGTGACCGAGACCTTGCCATGTTTTGTTGCTGTTGTTGATTCTCCCAGGACCTCGGAGGCGTCAAGTCCCTCACCATGTACGTGGCAGCCCGAACGCCAAGTTCGACTACCGTCGCAAGAACGAGAACCCCCAAGTACCTCGACGCCGAAGACCAAGACCTCAAGTTCCACGACACGTTGAACATGAACATCTATGAAACGAGAACGACTACATGATGTGACGCGACAAGTACCCCGCCGGCAAGACCGCTACGACTGAACGACTACCCGATACGTCAAGTTCAGCTACGACCCTCGAGTACGACTACACACGGGAACCGCAAGTACCACTACCGTCGCAAGAACCGAGACCGGCAAGTGCGAAGACCCTCAAGTACCTCTACCGACGACCCGAACATCTACGAACCGTGTTCAACTACCGTCGCGTGAACGGCTACGAAACGTGAACGACTACCGTCGCCGAAGACCCGTGTACAACTACTTCCCACTACCTCAACGTGAACGACTACCGTCGCCGAAGACCCGTGTAATGCAAGCGTCAAGTTCGACTACCGTCGCCGTGTACCACTACTTCCTTTTGGCAACGTGTATGACAACTTCGACAACGACCGCCTCGAGAACGTCTACTTCTACTACTTCCACTACGTCCCTCGACGATTCGAACCGCTTCGAGAACGAACGCTTCGAAAGTATAACCCCGAGACGATGACCCGTGGACGAATGCTTGTGTTGTATGAGATGTTTTCCCTTGTGTGCACCGTGCCCGTTTCGTCTTTTGTCATGCTCCTCGGTTGCCTCGTCGCCGACTCGTGGGAACCCGGTGACGGGATCACCCCACCTTTTCATCTTGTTCGACTCGCTCACGCCACCTTTTCTTTTGCACCGGTCTCTCAACGAGTTACCGGAACCGATATGTTGCGTGGCATCATTTTCGGTTTGTTGCCGTGGCACCCTTTCTTCCACCACGGTGACAATACTTCATATCTTCTTCATGTCAACTTTTAATAAACTTGCATAAAACTTGATCATGTCATCCGCATCATGTTAACAACATTTAAAATGTGTGAATTGTTGTTGCTTAAAATTGCTAAACATGCATATGGGGTTTTTCCCGGAATTGTTGTTGTTATTTCCGGCCTCATTTAAAATGTCTAAATAGGTAGTTTGTTTTTGCTTCACCTCTTGCCATGTTAACAAACATTTAACCTTGTCTTGTCAATAAACGAGAGTCAATTAAATAATTAAAATGTGGTGTTTCGTCAATATGCAACTCGTTGCATATTGAACTCCACTTAACTTGTAGTACTTGTTTGTGCACTTTGCCATGACATGCATATTTAAACCGGACATGCATCATACTTGTTTGTGCATCATGCCATGGTTATGATATGTGTGTTTACCGTGTTGCTTGTTTCTTTCCGGTTTGCTTCCCTCGTTAGCTTCGGGTTCGTTCCGGAGTGGTGAGGTTCTGTTCGACTACTTCATGGATCCGTTCTTCTCCCTTGTGGAATCCCAGGCAAGATGATCATACCCTTGGATACCTTTACTACCATTGCCATGCTTAGTTGTCTCGATGCTATCGTTACATGTCGCGCTACCCATCTTTTATGTCAGCCTCTCCTTGTTGCCATGAAACCTCTAACCTTTGAAACCTTCCTAGCAAAACCACTGTTTGGCTATGTTACCCGCTTGCTCAGCCCCTCTTATAGCGTTGTTAGATGTAGGTGAAGATGAAGATTCGTTCCAGGAGGGAACTTGTTATTGTTGGAATATCACAATATCTATTATTATTATTATTATTATTTAACACACCTATATAATGTGCATGGGTGGAAGGCTTGGCATTTTGCTCGGTGTTTTGTTCCACTCATGCCACCTTAGGCGCCGATAAACTGGCATTATGTTCCTTGATTTTGCGTTCCTTACACGATGGGTGGATGGGGACCCCTGGACACTTCGCCTTTGAATAAAACTCCTCCAGCAAGGCCCAACATTGGTTTTAATTTGCTCATAATAACAACTTAATTAATTAATTAATTGCATAGGGGGTCATGTCCCCGGGTTCTTAATTCTACATAACAGGGGGGGCCAGTGCTGATGGTGTTGGTCCCAAACGGGCGGACTGCGGGAACCACCACGAGGAAACTCGAGGATTGGCTCCTGTAGGATGTCCCATCCGGTCGTGGCCTGAGACGAGATACACGCGGCTACTATCAGGGTGTCAGCACGCCGGGAGGTCTTGCTGGACTTGTTTTACCATTGTCGAAATGTCTTGTGCACCGGGATGCCGAGCCTCATCGGATTTCCCTAAGATAAGGGGTGATGATATTATATTTATCACTTCAGCTAATCGTGAGAGCTTGTGATGGGCTAAGTTGGGACACCCCTGCAGGGTTATGATCTTTCGAAAGCCGTGCCCGCGGTTATGTGGCAGATTGGAATTTGTTAATGTCCGGTTGTAGAAAACTTGACAGAGGATCCGAAGTAAAACACACAACTGTGTGAGTAACCGTGACTGTCTCTTTTC
Source organism: Secale cereale (assembly GCA_902687465.1). NCBI lineage: Eukaryota > Viridiplantae > Streptophyta > Magnoliopsida > Poales > Poaceae > Secale > Secale cereale. The sequence goes on along the minus strand of LR738709.1, from coordinate 64,992,528 downwards.
ACTTTGAGAAGAGAACACGGTGGGGTTATGTTTGATTCGTATGTAGTTCATGATCTTTAGCGATCACTACTAGTTTGCGACCGTTTGCGTAGATGCTCATCTTATTCTTGTACTCGTAAGTTAGCCACCATATTATGCTCAGTCGCTGCTGCAACCTCACCACCTTACCTCTTCCTACCCATAAAGCTTTGCTAGTCTTGATACCCATGGTTATGGGATTGCTGAGTCCTCGTGGCTCATAGATACTACAACACCAGATGCAGGTTCAGCCGAGAATGATGCAGGAGCTGGTTCAAGTACTTCACTGGGAGCTCGATGAAGAGAGTGGCCGTATGCTTGTGACGTTTTCGGCGATCAGTAGTGGTTTCTACTAGGGGCGATTCAGACCTGTGGCTTTATGTTGTTTTGGTATCTTTTCTTTTGGATCTTCTCCCGTAGTCGGGTGGTGATGTTTTGAATGATGTTTTGCTTATGTAATGTATTGTGTGAAGTGGCGTGTGTAAGCAAACTATCTCCTTTTGCATTTTCATCCCTATTTTTACATGAGTCGTGCAAAGATACCAAACTTGAGATCATTCCAGAATGGGCTTATACATTTAAGTCGTGCCTCGACACGTAGGAGGTATAGTCCCATCCTGGGCATTACAAGTTGGTATCAGAGCCTTCTCCGACCTAGAAGCCCCCACTGATTGATCGAATCGTTGACGGTTGAGTCTAGGCACACACTTGAAAATGTTTTGAGTCCTATATATATATCGGAGAGTAGGATTTCTTTTTACTCCTCATGTCTTTTCACTCTGGTGAGGACTCCTGATGATTACTCTTGCCTCTTCTACTCTCAAAAAATTCACCAATTTTTTTTTTTAGGATCACGCGAGTATTGTTTGGATTGTTCCGATGTCTTTGTGATGAGAACATTGTTCTCGATGCCTCCTGTCATTTAGGGGTTGTGGCAGTGTCCCGGGGAGTTGACCTCCGAGGTGTTGTCATCACAAATATATCGCATCAGTTCTGGAATACTTAAGACGGCCGACATCGAAAACTCTCCCACACTGACAGATTTAATTTCCGAAAGTTTCCAGTTATGCAATCAGGTGTTGGGGATACAGGGGAAGCATCGCGCACTCAACTCTAATCCTACATCCAGCTGTATCCATCCTTCAACACATAACCAGTCATTTTCGGAAACCGTTTGCCTTGGACCTTCGAAACGCATCTACTATACAAGCTATGGTAATACTCCCAAACTACCTCCCCAGTACTGGGTGATGTCGGGGTTATCTTGCCACTAACCGCATAGGAGAGTTTTCGATGTTAAATGTTGATTCCATATTTTCCTAATCGGTGTTCTCATATTTCTATGGGAGTGCTAATTCTTCTTGACCATCGAGATTTTCATGTTAATTCTTTTCAACCGGTGTGCCTTCTCTTCAAGTTATTCCATACGGACGCCGTTGAGAAATCTGATGATTTGTCTGTTTCATTCGTCCCAAATTGTCTTTGTTTTACCCACCCTCCCACCCTTCTTCTTCTCAGAGCAAGAGATCTCAAATCAAATATCCATTTTATTAATGTGATGTTTCTTCATTCTTTTCGTTCAATTTAATCATCCGGTGATTTCTCAGGAAGATGCTCAAGAGCTTCAAGTTCATCATTCTTTTGTTCTCAAATTCCGCCGGTGGATGTAATTCAAGATTTCGGTGTTGATCTTATCCTTTTCCTCTTTTCACAATGCTTTCTTATTCCGGTGCACCAATTAATCATTCTCCTCTTGCTATTCATATCCGGAGTGCTGAATATTCATAATTCCATTCTTAATCCGTTCAAATTATTTTGAGGATTGTTATCTTATTCAAGCCATTTAATTCAACCGGTGCTATATCTCTTAAGCAATCTTTTTCAACCGTGATTTCTTTAGTGGGCCTTAACCCACAGGTCTTTTTCCAGGATCTTACCTGACTCTCCTAATTTTTCCGGAGTTATTCTAAAATTCTTTTCAAAGTGTGACGTAAGTATGAATCCCATCAGTCACAGTCCTTCTCCAAGACCGCTTTCAAATTCTTTTTCACCATTGTTTCAACCTTTTAATTCTTCATTCCGGAGTGCCTATACAATTCATGGTGGTGTATCTCATCGTCTTCTCAGATTTTGAAGACTCGAAGACGAGTTCCTCTTGAATCCTTATCCGTTCTTCCAAGATTCGTGGTTCTAGCTTCATGCCATCCTCATTATTGTTCAGATTGTGAGGAATTCTTTTATACCATCCGAAGCATTTCATGAATTCTTCCTATTGTGATCCTCCGAAGGCCATCATTTCAGAATATTTCTTCGTTCTCTGTTTGCAACTTCGTCCTCCAAATATTCTTCATTGATGCCTCTTCGTTCGTCTCCATATCCTACCGGTGCTTTGTCAAGTATTCTTTAATCAGTTCGCGATCTCTTCGTTCTCTTGTAATTTTCCTCAAGTGCTTATTCTTCCCGGTGGATTATTCTCTTTCTTCACCCGGTCTCAATTCTTTCGGTGGTTTATTCAAGATTACTCTTCCTCGTTATCGTATTAATTCATTTGTTCTTTTCATAATCCTACCGGCGGTTTGTTGAATATTTATCCAAGTATGGCTCTATCTCTCCCCAATCCTTTTCAAGAAGAATAAGTAGTAGGCCAAATCCGTTGCTTGTCATCAATTTAATTTGATGAAGGATAAGCATACAGTAAATCTTATTCTTATTTCCCTCGAAGTGATTAATCTCTTTTTCCAGAGCTTGTTCATCATATCATATCCTTGGTTCTAAGTTGTTCATCTTTTTTCCGGAGCTCCAAGTTATTTCAATTATATCATTTCAAAGCTCCATTTAATTCATCGTAGGCCTTGAATCTTATTCTTTTCATCTTTCACTTCTCATGCTTTCCAATTGCAATTCTTTCTACCTTATCTTTTCAGATGGTGTTATGTCATTCTTGACAATTCCTTCATAAATCATGATTCACAAGTTGTCACTAATGAGATATTTAAACCCATCATTTTCCTTGTTCAAGAGATGTTTTCAACCCTTCAATTTGTTCGTTGGAGTAATCGTGGGTTGTATTTCACCTAAAAGCTTTTCCTAAGGATTGTTGCTAATTATGGTGCTTATAAATGACCCAAGTTCTTCATTTATCCTTCCGGTGATATAAGCTTATCGTCTCCTTGTTGATCTCAATCCAATGAAATGTTTCGTAAGTGGCTGGTTGTCACCTCATAACTTTGAGATGTTTTCCATAAGCCCACATCAAGCTTATTCTTTTAGTTGATTGGTTTTTTTCAACAACTCCGTTCAACCCTCCTTCGTAAGGATGCTCTTTCAAATTCAATTTTGAGAGAAGTTGTCATATTTTCTCCGTTCATTTCTTCATTGATCTATATTCTATTCTTTCATTCCGGAGGCATTGTGATATTGCCCTCTTTGTCCCATATTCTCATTTTTTCAAGATCATGTTCTTTTCCTTGTTTATCTATTTAACTGGAGTGTTGTGTCCTCCATTCAAGTTCCGTCATCTTATCTAGTTTTGCCTCACTTTTCAACCTGAGTGCTGTCTGAATCCTTCTTTCCACTTGTGCCATTCTTTCAATTGTTTCAGAGGCTGTGTGTTGTTGTTTTCATCAAGTATCATCCCAACTTGGCAAGTTCATGTTCAATTCCTTACATTTTCAGTCGGAGTGCTGTCCGAATCATGTCATTCTTATTTCTTGGCTATACCATTGCGGTTTCTTATTCTTTTGGTTCGTAAGCTCTTCTTTCATGTCTTTCAACTTTCAAGGTTCTCATAATGTTCCTTGTTCCTCTTTCTAACGGAGTTTTCATATTCGTTCATCTCCGTTGTATTCTTCTTTCAACTTGTTTAACCTCTCAAGGTTCGTGGTTTCACTCGTCTGTCAAAGAAGCAACTTTGTTTTACCTCTTCTTTTCCGTTTCACCCGGTGCCATCTCTAGGATCTCGGGTCGAGATCCTCTGTTAGTGTGGGAGAGTTGTGACGCCCGAAGACCGACGTCCCAGAAGATTCCAGAGATTCCAGATGTTCCGGGTTCTCCCGTGTGTTTCATTTGTGCTTGTGTTATTTATTTTGCCTTTGCATCATGTCGTCATGCCATCATGTCATTAATCTTTTCTTCTCACTTAAATAAATCGTGTGGATCTTCGATCCATTTAAATCGAGGGAAGTGTGACTTCTCTTTATAACATAGCCTCTCAATATTATTAGGGAGCTATATTAAATATTCCATTTGTTTGGAATTAACCCAACACACTTGCATAATTTTCCCCATGCCTTCTCTTTCTCTTTCCTTGCCTCAAACCTTGCCAAGTTTTCCTTTTTCTTTTATCGAGGTTCCTCCAAAAATTCTCATCTTTTATGGGAACTTCGAAATCCGGGGCTTTGTTCAAACCTTTTGAATTAAATTCAAAGGATTTTGAATTTAATTCTTCTATCATGATCACCTTATTTTTCTTGGGCCGCCCTCATTTTTGCGAGTCCAAGAGAATTGCCCTCATGCCCAAACTCTACTCCTAACCCCCTCTTTCTTTTCCTTTATTTTTTTCTCTATTTTCTTTTTCTTCTTCTCTTCTCTCTTTTTATTAGGAGAGGACCCAGTCCATCAGGCCTTCTGGCCCAAGCCGCACCTGCCCATCCCAGCTGCAGGCCCATCAACTCCTCCAGCGCAGCCTAACCCTAGCCCCGCAGCTCTCTCCATCCCGCCTTCTCCCCATCGCTCCCTCCCGATCCTGTGCGCCGCCAACTCTTCTTCCCCTCGATCCCATCGCCCAGTGCCGCACTGACCCCCTTGTTCGAACCCCCTCGCTCTCTCCTCGTCGCCCGAACCTCTCCCTCGTCTCCATCTCTCTCCCTCGCGCCCCTCACCTCCCACCGCCGGGCGCCCGTCCTCGCCACCACGGTGGCCGGAGCTCGCGGGCTTCCCCCACGCGGAGCCGCGCCATCCCTCCCCTCGACCAGCGCCTTCTCCTCCTCGCGTTGCATGGGTGGAATATCACAATATCTATTATTATTATTTAACACACCTATATACTGAGCATGGGTGGAAGGCTTGGCCTTTTGCTCGGTGTTTTGTTCCACTCATGCCACCTTAGGCGCCGATAAACCGGCATTATGTTCCTTGATTTTGCGTTCCTTACACGATGGGTGGATGGGGACCCCTGGACACTTCGACTTTGAATAAAACTCCTCCAGCAAGGCCCAACATTGGTTTTAATTTGCTCATAATAACAACTTAATTAATTAATTAATTGCATAGGGGGTCATGTCCCCGTGTTCTTAATTCTACATAACAGGGGGGCCAGTGCTGATGGTGTTCGTCCCAAACGGGCGGACTGCGGGAACCACCATGAGGAAACTCGAGGATTGGCTCCTGTAGGATGTCCCATCCAGTCGTGGCCTGAGACGAGATACGCGCGGCTACTATCAGGGTGTCGGCATGCCGGGAGGTCTTGCTGGACTTGTTTTACCATTGTCGAAATGTCTTGTGCACCGGGATGCCGAGCCTGATCGGATTTCCCTAAGATAAGGGGTGATGATATTATATTTATCACTTCAGCTAATCGTGAGAGCTTGTGATGGGCTAAGTTGGGACACCCCTGCAGGGTTATGATCTTTCGAAAGCCGTGCCCGCGGTTATGTGGCAGATTGGAATTTGTTAATGTCCGGTTGTAGAAAACTTGACAGAGGATCCGAAGTAAAACACACAACTGTGTGAGTAACCGTGACTGTCTCTTTTCACTTTGAGAAGAGAACACGGTGGGGTTATGTTTGATTCGTATGTAGTTCAAGATCTTTAGCGATCACTACTAGTTTGCGACCGTTTGCGTAGATGCTCATCTTATTCTTGTACTCGTAAGTTAGCCACCATATTATGCTTAGTCGCTGTTGCAACCTCACCACCTTACCTCTTCCCACCCATAAAGCTTTGCTAGTCTTGATACCCATGGTTATGAGATTGATGAGTCCTCGTGGCTCACAGATACTACAACACCAGATGCAGGTTCAGCCAAGAATGATGCAGGAGCTGGTTCAAGTACTTCACTGGGAGCTCGATGAAGAGAGTGGCCGTATGCTTGTGACGTTTTCGGCGATCAGTAGTGGTTTCTACTAGGGGCGATTCAGACCTATGGCTTTATGTTGTTTTGGTATCTTTTCTTTTGGATCTTCGCCTGTAGTCGGGTGGTGATGTTTTGAATGATGTTTTGTTTATGTAATGTATTGTGTGAAGTGGCGAGTGTAAGCCAACTATCTCCTTTTGCATTTTCATCCCTATTTTTACATGAGTCGTGCAAAGATACCAAACTTGAGATCATTCCAGAATGGGCTTATACCTTTAAGTCGTGCCTCGACACGTAGGAGGTATAGTCCCATCCTGGGCATTACACGGGCCGGACCGGCTCGCCGGAACAGGCCCGCCGCAGGACTCGCCCTCTTCCCCTGGCTGGTGCTGGGCCGGCCGCCGCATCCTCCTCCGACGACGACTCATCGGATGCGTCTTCGACCAGCGGAGCTCCGGTGCCGGCGCTGCTAGCCTCTCCGGCGGCCGCCGCCCACTGGGCGACCTCCTCCTCCTCCACAGCCATGGCATCCTTGTCCTCCGCACCTCCGGCGCTGCCGGCCTCCATGACGAGCTGCGCCTCCCTCGCCCTAGTGGCGATGTAGTCCAGCTCTTCCTGGGTGGTGTCCCTCACAAGCCACCGCTCGGCGTCAGGCTTGACGCACACCTCGACCAGAGTGTCAAAGAATTGCTGCACGACCTCGTCCGTCGGCTCTTGCCAGCTCGGGACGGGGCCATGCGCATTGCATTCCGACATCATGGCGACGATCTCGGACTGGCGCGAATTGTTGCACAACGGGACCACCCCCGCTGGCAGCTTGAAGAGCTGCCACTTGACGGCCTTGCCGGCCTTTGCGGCAGCCTTCGCGGCCTTGCCGGTCCGTTCAACCTCGCCGTCGCGACCCACATCGAGCTGGAAGAGCCGCTGGCAGAAATGGGTGTGTCCCATCATTGTGAGGTTGTGGTCGAGGCTGGGGCGGAGCCGCATGATGTCAGCCGGGTTCCTAAAGAGCCAGGCTGGGCTCCCCTTGTTGTGCAACGGGGCGATCCGACGGGGAATGAAGTCCGCCCCGATCATCTCAAGGGTGAGCCCGGCCTGGGCAAGCCGGTTGATCCTGGTGATGGCGACGGTGAGCCTGCCGTCGGCGGCGTCGATGTCGCCCCAGTCACTGCCACGGACCGGCGGCACCCGGCGGACCCTGCAGAATGTTGGTGGCTCGTCTTCTTCAATCCAGCACCACCGGCCGCGCCATTCATCCCACCTCTCCTTCACGGCACCGTCCGGGTATGCTCCCTTGGATCTTGGAATCCAGGTGATGCACCTAGAGACGGCACCTCCCGACTGGATTCGAGGGGTGAAATGGTGGCGGAAGAGCGCCGTGTTGGGCTGCACGCCAACGAAGCCTTCGCAAAGGTGCGCGAAGAAAGCCATGCATGCCACCGTGCTCGGAGTGAAATCCAAAAAGCGGAAGCCAAAGCTGTGCATGACATCACAGAAGAAATCGGAGAAGGGGGGACACAACCCGCAAGAGAAGTAGTCAACGAAGAAGGGGTACCGATTTGGGCCAGGTTCGGCGCAAGCGGCCGGAATGACGCGCGTCGCCGGATGCCCCAAGTTCTCCCCCCGTCTTCACCCCCCAAAGGGGATTAAAGGCGGCCCGGAGCTCGTAAACGTCGACCGTCGACGGGATGAAGAAAGCAGCATTCGTCGGGTCCCCCGAAAACGCGCCCTCCGACGGCCCCACGGGCCCGGCGCCCTTGGCCACCCCCTTGCCCTTGGCGGGTTTGGACGCCATGGCGGCCGAGTTGGATGGCTGAGGAAGAGGGATGGCAAAGCAACGACGACAGGCGACGGCCGAGGCTTCAGAAGGAAGGAAGAGAGGGAACAGCGGCTCTGAGATTGGAAGAGACGCGAGGAAAATGGAGGAAGTGAGCAGCGCGCCCGCGGTTATTCCTTCTTATGAGGGGGAAACGCGGGCCGCCTCCTTTCGCATTTACTGCGACGTGACGCATGCCTGCGGAAACCGCCCCACGCATGCCGCCCACGTCACGCATGCCCCTCCACCCCGCGCCGCGCGCGCGGATCATGGGAGCTGTAGCGCGCGGAAAATCTTACCTCGGTAAAAACCGCCCCGCCTGCCCGTGCACCGTTCTAGGCCTAGCCCAACAACGCGTCGCACTTATGTGTGGCCTAGGCCCGGGGGCTCCTGTCGGTGTACAAAAAGAGGGGTACACTTTTTGTACCCCTATGACTGTGCACGGGCAGTCTGAGCCACGGGCACCACCACACCAAGCATTGCAAGGGAGGTGAGCCAGGGTAAGACCGAAGCTCGATGGAACTGGAGCAACACCAAGAACAAGACCACAAAGAGCGGAGGGGACGAAGCAGAATCCCCCGGCAAGATCCTTGTCGGGAGCTGGTTCTAGCAGCCCCGGCAAGATCCTTGCCGGGGCCAGCCTTAGCAGCCCCGGCAAGACCCTTGCCGCGGCAATTCGCCCCATGCCTATGAAGCGGATCACCCTTGAGTCCACTGCCCCCATGGGGCAAGGATTCGGGAGGCATCCCCGTAGTGGCATGCAGATCTTTGTGAAGACATTCAAGATCAGATACAAGCTAATAAGACGACGACCCTTGGCGGGATCCCAGCCAAGGAAAACCACAAGACCTCCGGCAAGCACCTTGCCGGGGACGACAGCAGGCGCCGCGGCAAGACCCTTGCCGGGGCCCCAGCAAGGCCCTTGCCAAGGACACCCGCAGGGCCACCATCAGGCCCGCATAAACTACGCATCCACCGCCCCATGCAGCTGCCACCCCAACCAGCTGGGCAGGCACCTGCGTGGCAACATGCAGATCTTCGTGAAGCCCCACCATTGCGCCACCTCAGCTGTCTGCCTGCCTACATGGCATCTCAGGCAGCGCGTGTCAACACCAGGAGGAGCGGCGACGGACAAGACGGACGTCTCCCCTCATCCCCGATAAAGCAAGGACACCTAAGCTAAGCGCATTAAATGCGCCTTGTCATGTAATGCGGCGGATAACCTCGCATCACTATACCCTTTCCACCTCCTGTGTGCCACTGTGGCAACCCCTTTTTCCTATAAAAGGAGGCCCGAGGCTACCAGGAGAAGGATTCGGCTTTTCAGAACTCCTCGCGAGTCGGCTTTCGGAGCTCCTCACTAGCTGAAGAACACAAACATATAATCCACCAAAGCAGGAGTAGGGTTTTACGCATCCTTGCGGCCCGAACCTGGGTAAACGAACCGTGTGCTAACTGTTAGATCCGCTCTTCTCTCAACCCCGCGCCCCGCAACCGTAGTAGGGATTCTTGTGATCCCATAGGTGTCAATCCAAATACACCGACAGATGCGTGTCATATGAACAGAACGGTGGAAAGTTGCATGGCAATATATCTCGGAATGGCTATGGAAATACCATGATAGGTAGGTATGGTGGCTGTTTTGAGGAATAATATGGTGGCTCCTTTGAGGAAGGATATATAGTGGGTTTATGGTACCGGCGAAAGTTGCGCGGTACAAGAGAGGCTAGCAATGGTGGAAGGGTGAGAATGCGTATAATCCATGGACTCAACATTATTCATAAGAACTCATATACTTATTGCAAAAATCTACGAGTCATCAAAACAAAGCAATCAACGCATGCTCCTAGGGGGGACGTTGGTTGTAATGCCCAGTATGAGATTCTACCTCCCACGTGTCGAGGCACGACTTAGAGGCATAATATCATACTAGAATGATCTCAAGAATGGTATCTTTGCACAACTCATGTAAAAGAGGGATGAAATTACAACAGAGTAGTTGGCTTACACTCGCCACTTCACACAATGCATTACATAAACATTCATCATCCAAATAACATCACAGTCCGACTACGGACGAAAATCCAAATGAAAGATACCATAAAGAACACAAGCCCGGATCGCCCCTAGTAGGAACCACTACTGATCGTCGAAACACGTCACATACATACGGCCGAGCTCTTCATCGAACTCCCAGTGAAGTTCTGATCCATCTCCTACGTCGTACTCAGCTGTACCTGCATCTGGTGTTGTAGTAACTATGAGCCACGAGGGCTCAGCAATCCCATAACCATGGGTATCAAGACTAGCAAAGCTTAATGGGTAGGAAGAGGTAAGTGGTGAGGTTGCAGCAGCGGCTAAGCATAATTTAGTGGCTAACTTACGAGTACAAGAATAAGAAGAGCATCTACGCAAACGGTCGCAAACTAATAGTGATCGCTAAAGATCCTGAACTACCTACGAGTCAAACATAACCCCACCGTGTTCTCTTCTCAAGTGAAAAGAGACAATCACGGTTACTCACACAGTTGTGTGTTTTATCTCGGATCCTCTGTCAAGTTTTCTACAACCGGACATTAACAAATTCCAATCTACCACATAACCACGGGCACGGCTTTCGAAAGATCATAACCCTGCAGGGGTGTCCCAACTTAGCCCATCACAAGCTCTCACGATCAGCAGAAGTAATAATAGTATTACCCCTTATCATAGGGACAGCCCGATTAGACTCGGAATCCCGATGCACAAGACATTTCGACAATGGTAAAACAAGTCCAGCAAGACCTCCCGGCGTGCCGACACCCTGATAGTAGCCGCGTGTATCTCGTCTCAGGCCACGTCCGGATGAGCAATACGTACAGCAACCGAAGACCCCAGATAACTGGGTGGCACCGCAAGTGGCTCTAGTTTGGGACCAACACCATCAGCACTGGCCCCCCTGTTATGTAGAAGAAACCTCGGGGACATGACCCCCTATGCAAATTAATTAATTAGTTAAGTTGTTATTATGAGGCAAATTAAAACCAATGTTGGGCCTTGCTGGAGGAGTTTTATTCAAAGACGAACTGTCAAGGGGTCCCCATATACCCAACCGTGTAAGGAACGCAAAATCAAGGAACATAATGCCGGTTTATCGGCTCCTAAGGTGGCATGAGTGGAACAAAACACCGAGCAAAAGGCCAAGCCTTCCATCCATTGCCAAGTATATAGGTGTGTTAAGATATATAGATATATTGTGATATTCAATAAACATCAAGTTCCAACATGGATCAAACTTCATCTTCACCTGCAACTAACAACGCTATAAGAGGGGCTGGGCAAGCGGGTAACATAGCCAAACAACGGTTTTGCTGGGAAGGTGTCAAAGGTTAGAGGTTACATGGCAACAAGGAGAGGGGCTGATAATAATGATGGGTAGCGCGACATATAACGATAGCATCGAGACAGCTAGCATGGCAATGATAGTAAAGGTATCCAAGGTGATGGTCATCTTGCCTGGGATTCCGCAAAGAAGAAGAATGAGTCCAAGAAGTAGTCGAACAATTCCTCACAACTCCGCAACGGAACCGAAGCTAACAAGAGAAGCAACCGGAAAGAAGCAAACAACACCGTAAACACACAAGCATAAACATGGCATACGATGCACAACCAAGTATGATGCATGTCCGGTTTAAATATGCATGGCATGGCAAAGTGTACAAACAAAACTACAAGTTAAGGGGAGCTCAATATGCAACGAGTTGCATATTGATGAAACACCACATGTTATTTATTTAGTTGACCCTCGTTTATTTACAAGACAATATTAAATGTTTGTTAACATGTCAAGGGGTGGAGCAAAATTAAGCTAACTATTTAGACAAGTTTAAATGAGGCCGGAACAACAAACAACAATTCCGGAAAACCCCCATGTCCATAATTTGAATTTGGTTCTGTTCTGCCTAAAACATATTTTTAAAGTTATTAAACAGCAAAAGTAAATGCACCATGTTATTCTACACATTTTTCTACCCCATTTACATATAAAGTTTATTAAATTTGGAGCTACGGTTATTTAGTTATGAAATAAACCATTTTAACATGACATTTGAGCAAATTTAAACAAACAACATCTTAAACATTTAAAACAGGCATGAAAGTGGCATAATATTAATCTACACAAAATTCTAAGCATTTTACATGTTTACATCATTTTAATCCGATGCACGGTTGTTGAGTTATTATATGCATGAATAATGAGGGTTTTTCTGTAAAACTGCAATTCCCTGGATAATAGCTAAATTCATCACAGGAAAAAAAACAAAACTGGTGGGCCGGCCCAGTAAGGAAAAAAATAAGCAAAGGCGGGGCGAGGGGGGCTGCTCACATCGGGCTTCAGCCCGGCTGGCGAAGAGGCCTTGCAGGCCTGGCAGGGGGGCGCGCAGTTGGGCCTGGCGAAAAGTGGAGGCACTGGCCTCGTCCATGCTGGCGCTGGAGCACTAAACGCGGGGCGGGCCTCGAGCGAAGCAGGTTGCGGGCGCTGGCTCGCCGCTCCACCAGCAGCGAGACAAAGCGAGGCACAGCAGTTGGTCAGGAGCTTCAGGCAGAGAGCGAGAGGGAAGGGAAGGAGGCACGACATGGGCCTACTAGAGGTGGCCGCCGGCGGAGCTACTGCTCACCTAGGCGAAGACGACGACGAGGCCGTCAGAGGCGCAGGTTGGAGTAGAAGAGGAAGGGGCGGCGCTCGAAGGAGGCCAGCGGAGGAAGGCATCTCCGGCGCGCTCGGAGTCGCCGACGACGGGCGCCATGGGGCTCGGCTGCGGCTCCGTGGGGCGCGGGGAGGCGCAGGGCGTTGGATTTGGCTGGCGTCGAGGAGCTCCGGGCGACGCAGAAGCTTGAAGCGAATGCCATGGCACCTCCTGTCCAGGGAGAAACAGAGGGGAAACAAGGTAAGGTTGGGAGGAGAAGGAAGGAAGAGGAAAAGGGAAGGAGCGGCGACATGACCTGGGTGGTCGTCGGAAGAACTCCGGCGGGGCTTGCTGGAGTCGAGGAGGAAGGGATCCAGCTGTGGCTTCCCCAGAATCGGGCAGCGCGAGGAGCATGGCGCCGACGGCTTGGGACAGAAGGCCCAGTCGAGGCAGGTGGTACATTGTAGAGAAAACGGGGAGGCATCGACATCGTCTCCCTCGTGGGCGCCGAGGACGGAGCTGGATCGAGGCACAAGAAGGCCCCGGGTGGCCATGGTCTTCATCATGGAGGTCCCCTGGTGATTGCCGGCGGCGGCGCCGGTCGTCAGATGGCGAGGCCAGGGACGATGCTTGGGAGGTGGAGGCACAGATCGAGCAAGAGCTCGCTTGGGGACATGCTCGGGCATAGGGGATCGGGGATGCATTGGGTTTGGGTGAAACGAGGGGAGGAGTTGGTTGGTTCGGAGAGGAATGAGAGGATCCCGAAGAAGACAAGACATGAGGAGTGGCGGCGGCTAGGAGGATGGGACAAGGTGCCTAGAATTTAGGGTTGCTCTAGTTATATAGTAGTGGAATAAGGGTAGGGGCTCATTTGGTCCCTCCGATCGTAATCGGACGGTCCGAAATAAATAGGTTAGGTGGCCCAAATAAGAAAACGGAGATGTTTTAGGGATGTTTGGGGATGATCCGGATCCAACGGTCATGACTGCTTGGGTCGGGTTCGGGACAGTATCGGACGTGCAGTCGAGGGGTAAAAGTGGGCTGTGTACAAGGCATCCGGCTGAGACGAGAGAAGAGAGACAGTGGCCCGGCGGCAGTCTCGAAACACCAAAACGTCCGACGTTTATCCGGCTATAATGCCGTTATATGTTTATCGGTTGGGCTATCAAACAAACTCCGAATGCGACGAAATTTGACAGGTGGTCTACCTACGCTATAATAAGACCGCACGCCAAGTTTCAACCCATTCCGTGAACATTTTCTGGCCACTTATAAAATAAATATCCGGAGGTGCCGCGGGCGCGTGCGAGTGTGTCTGGACTCAGAACGGACAACGGAGAGAACTGGGGAGCCCGAGCAAATGCAAGTTTTGAAAACATGCTGATGAAATGCACATGATGTCATGATGACATGGCAAAGAGCAACACGCAAGCAAAAGACATGGCAACGACGATGAATAACTGGCTGACACCTGGCGCATCGTTCTCGGGGCGTCACAACTCTCCCACACTAACAGAGGATCTCGACCCAAATTCCTGGAGATGGCACCGGATAAAACGGGAGAGGAAGAGGTAAAACAGAGTTGCTTCTTTGACAAACGAGTGAAACCATGAACTTGAGAGGTTGACCAAATTGAAAGAAGAATACAACGGAGACAAACGAAGATGAAACACTTCGTTAGAAAAAGATGAACAAGGTACATTACGAGAACCTTGTAGGTTGAAAGACATGAAACAAGAGCTTACGAACCAAAAGAATATGAAACCGCAATGGTATAGCCAAGGAATAAGAATGACATAATTTGTACAGCACTCCGTCTGAAAATGGAAGGAATTGAACAAGAACTTGAGAAGATGGGGTGATACTTGATGAAATCGGCAACACACTGCCTCCGAAACTATTGAACAAATGTCACAAGGGGTAAGAAGGATTTGAGACAGCACACCGGTTAGCAGAGAGTCAAACGTTGATAAGATGAGGGAACTTGAATGGGGAATACAACACTCCGGTTAAAAGGACAATCAAAGGAAAGAACATGATCTCGATAAAACGAGATGATGGTTTGGAGAGAGCAACATCACAATGCCTCCAGAATGAAAGAATATATGCTAGGTCGTTGGAAAGAAAAGAACGCAGAAGTAAATGACAACTTCTCCCACGAATGAATTTGAAAGAGCATCTTTACCAAGATGGGTTGAACAGAGTTGTTGGAAATTCAACAACGAAAAGAATTAGCATGATGTGGGCTTATGGAAATGATCTCAAAATTATGAGGTGACAACCAGTCACTAACGGAAAACAATTGCTTGGATTGAGATCAACAAGGAGACGAAAGCTTCTTTCACCGAGAGGATAATGAAGAACTTGGGTCATTGATAAGCACCACAATAGCAACAATCCTTAGGGAAAGCTTTTAGGTGGAATACGACCCAAGATTACTCCAACGAATAAATTGAAAGGTTAGAAAGATCTCCTGAACAAAGAAAATGATGGTTTTAAATATCTCGTTCCCGACAACTTGTGAATCATGAAACATGAAGGGAAATTGTCAAAATGACATACCACCATCTCAAACGATAAGGTAGAAAGAATTGCACTTCAGAATGCAAGAAGAAGAATACTTGAGCTCCGACAAGAATCTTGTTGAAGACTTCGGGGATGAATTAAATCATGATGAACCACCAAGAAGAACTCCGGTAAGAAAAGGATGAGAAGTGAAGGATGAATTAATAAGATTGAAGCCTTGCAATGGTTTAGATAGAGTTTCGCGACACGAGTGTTTGGAACTCTGGAAAGAAAAGATGAACAACCAATAATTTCATATCACGAAATCCAGATGAAGGAATTAAACACTTGGAAGGCACAAGAATAAGAATTATGTTATGAGTATCCTTCAACAATTTAAATTGATGACAATCAATGGATTTGGCATACTACTTATTCTCGTTGCAAAGAATTAAAGAGAGACCTCACACAACTTGAGAAAGTATTCAACGAATCACCGGTAGGATTTCAGAAAGAACGAATGAATTGATATGATAACATAGGAAAAAGAACTCTTGAATGAACCGCTGTAAGAATTGAAACCGGGTGATGAAAGAGAATAATCACCGGGAAGAATAAGCACTAGAGGAAAAATATATGCAACAGAACGAAGAGATTGCGAACTGGATAACGAATACTTGGACAAAGCATCGGAAGAATTATGGAGACGAACAAAGAGGCATCATTGAAGAATATTTGGAGGACAAAGTTGAAAACTGAGAACAAGGAAATCTTCTGAAATGATGGCCTTCGGAGGAACACAAAGAAAAAAATTCATGAAAAGCTTTGGATGGGTATAAAGAATTCCTCGGAACAATAATGAGGATGGCATTAAGCTAGAACCACGAATCTTCAAGAGAACGGCCCAGATTTAAGAGGAACTCTTCTTCGGGTCTTCAAAATCCGAGAAGACGATGAGATACACCACCATGAATTGTTGAGGCACTCCGGAATGAAGAATTAAAAGGTTGAGCCAAAGGTGAAAAGAATTTGAAAGCGATCTTGGAGAAGGCATATGACTGATGACAATTTATACTTACGTCACACTTTGAAAAGAATTTTAGAATAACTCCGGAAAAATTAGAAGAGTCAGGTAAGATCCTGGAAAAAGACCTGTGGGTTAGGGCCCACTAAAGGAATCACCGTTGAAAAAGATTGCTTAAGAGATATTGCACCGGTTGAATTAAATGGCTTGAATAAGATGACAATCCTCAAAATAGCTTGAACGGATTAAGAATGGAAACGCGAATCTTTTGAGATATCTTGAACACTCCGGATATGAATAAAGAGATGTGAAGAAATAAGAGAGCCTTGGATAAGAAATTCCAACATGGAAAACATGTGAAACAAGAGGAACAGATATGATCAACACCAAGCTTGAATTACATCCACCGGCAGAATTTGAGAACAAAAGAATGATGAACTTGAAGTTTCCTGTGCATCTTCCTGAGAAATCACCGGATAATGAAATTGAACGAAACGAATGAAGAAACATCACATTAATAAAATGGATATTTCATTTAAGAATTTCTGGCTCCGAGAAGAAGAAGGGTGGGAGGGTGGGGAAAAACAAAGACAACTTGGGATGAATGAAACAGACACCGTTGAGAAAACCCAGAATTGGTCTTGCACATATTGAAAGGATCGGATTAACTTGAAGAGAAGCACGCCGGTTGAAAAGAACTTAACATAACAATCTCGATGATCAAGAAGGATTAGCACTCCCATAGAAATATGAGAACACCGATTAGGAAAGGAATGGAATCAACATTTGACATCGAAGCAACTCAAATACCAGAATCAAAACAAAAACAAAGGATAGATATGTTGCAACATAATCTTCACAATATCATTCGAACATAGAATTGAACGAATGAATTCCACAGTTTAATGGTAAAACACTTGTCGAGAAGCCAGTTGGGAGAACAAAAGGTGAATAAAAACAACAAGGAGCAGATAGAACAAATACAAGATAGAAGTTTCGTTCCACATATTCGTGCTGAAAGCTCATGGAACATGTGATACGTCCAAAATGCATCACTATTTTATATCGTAATTCATCCTTATTCATTGATATATTTCACATTACGATGATGTTCTTATGTTGTTTTGGCCTATTTTACACAGTTTGCAACTTTCCGGTGCCGAAGCAGCAGACGCAGGATTCAGCGGTAAAAAGTGGACGCTGAGTTGCTGAAGAAGAATACCTCCAAATTACCTGAAAATCGATAGAGGGTATTTTCCAGAAGGATCACGAAGATACGCAAAAGAGCAACCAGAGGGGGGCACAGGGTGCCCAGGCGGCCACCTAGCGCGGCCCCCACCCTGGCCGCGTCGGGAGGGCGCCTGGAGCCCCTGGCCCACTCCAGGCTCTCCCCTCTGGCCTATATACTCCTCGTCATCCAGAAACCCTAAAAAGGGGAGAGTTTACGGAGTTCCGCCGCCGCTCCGTGGCGGAAACCTACAGAGAAGAAAAGCCATCTCCGGCGGGCAGATTCCGCCGGGGAGATCACCTCCCGGAAGGGGAGATCATCGCCATCGTCATCACCATCGTCACGGGCATCATCGAGATCATCATCAACATCATCCCCAACATCAGCACCATCTCCATCCTCATCCAATCTCATCTCACAATTGCAACTTGTGTTGTAATCCATACTATCTATCCTCTCTACTCTATCGGTGTTGATTACTACTTTGTGGTGAATGCTATTGAGTTTTGTTGGAGAAATATCATTGTGTCCAGATTGTTTATCATCCATCTATCTCCACTGATCATGATCTCTTTTATGTCTTGTGAGTAGTTACTTTAGTTCTTGAGGACATGGGAGAAGTCTTGTTGTTAGTAGTCATATGATGTTGAAGTAATATGTGTTGTTTGATACTTAAGTTGTGTTGTTATTTTCCTAGTGGTGTTGTGTGAGTCGAACACTCAACACTTCGCCTTATTAAGGACCTAGGGGAATACATTGTGTACAAAGAATGCTTACGGTGGGTTGCCGGAGTGACAGAAACCTGAACCCCAGTTCGCACGCTTTTGCACAAGGGAACAATGGATCATCGATCGTATTGCTATGGTTAGGCTTTTGCCTTAAATACTATCTTGTATTTGCGGATGCTTGCAAGGTGTTTAATCATAAGAGCGCACTCCTCTTAGTCTAGAGGGTGTACTGGCATAGATCCACCCACTCAACACTTATCAACACATCACATAGTACCGATACGGAATATGGCGAAAGCACATGACTACCTCTCCCGTGTGTCCTCAAGAACACTTTAGCCTTTATAAGTTCAGTTGCTAGGCCTCTCCTTTGCTCAGAAAGGATTGGGCCACTTGTTACTCTCCAGTGCCTTTTACTTTGCTCGCTTTTACTTTCCTATTGCTTATATCAAGAAAACCCCTAAAAAGTTATCTTTTAGTGCTTGCAGTTATTCCTTGCTCAGAATCACTTATCAATACCTTCTGCTCCTCGTTGGGTTCGACACTCTTACTTATCGAAAACGCTGCAATAGATCCCTTACGGTTGTGGGTCATCAACATGTTACAAAAGGGTTTTGCAATCCCTGGATCAGCATAGCCAAGGACCCTTTAAGATGCAACTCCCGACCGGAACAACGCCCATAAAACTACTTCACTCAATGTAGAACCCCGAACTTCATATCATGCATCCGCTGGAAGAATGCCTACGAGCTACTAGATGAACCCACCTATTAATTTCCGAAAGTTTCCAGTTATGCAATTAGGTGTTGGGGATACAGGGGAAGCATCGCGCACTCAACTCTAATCCTACATCCAGCTGTATACATCCTTCAACACATAACCAGTTATTTTCGGAAACCGTCTACCTCGTACCTTCGAAACGCATCTGCTATACAAGCTGTGGCAATACTCCCGAACTACCTCCCTAGTACTGGGTGATGTCGGGGTTATCTCACCACTAACCGCATAGAAGAGTTTTCGATGTCGGCCGTCTTAAGTATTCTAGAATCGCTGCGATAGATTTGTGACGACAACACCTCGGAGCTCAACTCCCCGGGACACTGCCACAACCCCTAAATGACAGGAGGCATCGAGAATAATGTTCTCGTCACAAAGATATCGAACAATCCAAACAATACTCGCGTGATCCTAAAAAAAATAGTGAATTTTTTAGAGTAGAAGAGATAGAATATCGTCAGGAGTCCTCACCAGAGTGATAAAGGGAAGAGGAGTAAAAAGAAATCCTACTCTCCGATATCTATATATAGGACTCAAAACATTTTCATGTGTGTGCCTAGACTCAACCGTCAACGATTCGATCAATCAGTGGGGGCTCCTAGGTCGGAGAAGGCTCTGATTACCAACTTGTAATGCCCAGTATGAGATTATACCTCCCATGTGTCGAGGCACGACTTAGAGGCATAATATCATACTAGAATGATCTCAAGAATGGTATCTTTGCACAACTCATGTAAAAGAGGGATGAAATTACAAAAGAGTAGTTGGCTTACACTCGCCACTTCACACAATGCATTACATAAACGTTCATCATCCAAATAACATCATAGTCCGACTACGGACGAAGATCCAAATGAAAGATACCATAAAGAACACAAGCCCGGATCGCCCCTAGTAGGAACCACTACTGATCATCGAAACACGTCACATACATATGGCCGAGCTCTTCATTGAACTCCGAGTGAAGTTCTGATCCATCTCCTGCGTCGTACTGATACGTCCAAAACGTATCTATAATTTCCGCTTGCTCCATGCTTCTTTTGTGTGATATTGCTATGATATTGATGCACTTCCATGCACTTTTGATCATATTTGGACAAACCTATTAACTCAGTGCACCACAGTGCCAGTTCCTATTTTCTGCTGTTTTTCTATTTCAGGTTTCCCCCATATTAAAAGTGCTCCAAAAATTCCAGGAAAAATATAGGAAAAATCAGCGTACAGGAAGCTTCGCGAAGAACCAAAGATGGGCCAGAGGGGAGCCAGGGGAGGCCCAGGCGGCCACCTAGCGCGGCCCCACCCCTGGCCGTGCCAGGGGGGCGCCTGGGGCCCCTGCTCCGCCTCTGGCTGCCCCCCTTCGCATATATATCCCTCTCGTCCCGAAACCCTCGAGGACAGAACCCTTTTTCGCGATCCCGCCTCTGTTCCGCCGCCGTAGCGCTTCCAAGATCGGGAGCATCAGGAGAACTCTTCCCGGCACCCTGCCGGAGGGGAGAACCACCACCGGGAGCTTCTCCACCACCATGGACGCTTCCCGGATGAGTCGTGAGTAGTCCACCTTGGACCATGGGTCCATGATCAGTAGCTATGCGATGTTCTCCTCCCCTCTTTTCTCTTCATGGTTTAGACCTCGTGAGCTGCCCTACATGATCGAGGCACATATGTAATCTTTCTACTGTTGCTTTGCTGAGTTTGGTGGGATCTGATGGATTATGAGACTATGTTCAGATTGTGTTTGAGTAATATATTTGATTCACCTCTTTTATATCTTTGTTCTTGAGTAATTCTTGCATGTTCTCCGTTGCTGTTTATTGCTTTGGCCAAGTAGTAGGTAGTAACTCCAAGAGGGAGCGTTATGCTTGATTTTGGGTTCATGCCCCCTGATGACTAGCTTGAGTGACAGAAACATGAGTCTAGGGGATGTGCTGTTGCCACAAGGGAGAAAACAACGGTGCTTGTACTTGCGGGTGCAAGGATTGTTTACTTTACGCAAAGTTCTTTTAATGCAGTTGTCTGTTGCTTTGAGTTTACACTTTGGGTGGGATTCGCAACTTAATACCAGCGAGATGTTCTGGATAGATATCGCAAGGTGGATGATTAGTAGTAGATGCAGATGGATTTCGGTCTACTTGCCTTGGCGTACCGCCCATGCTTTTGAGCCTCTATCTTTCTTTGCAGCATAGTTAGCATTGGTTTGCGCACATAATCCTGTCAATTGCCCAGCTGTAATTTGTTTACCTCGCTTTGTTGTTTTATCGTCTTTTGGGAGAGAGACATCACTAGTGAACATCATGGGACCCCGGTCCATATTACCACCGCTGATCACACCTTCTATTTACTTCCTGTTCTTATTTCCTAGTTGCAGTCATAGCTATCATTACTATCTCTTGTGTTTGATCCTTTGTAAACAACGAGGCCGGAGGGATTGACAACCTCTCTGTACTCGTTGGGAGCAAAGTTATCTGTATCTGTGCGCAGGTCCCGTCAACCGCTAAGTTTCTGGCGCCGTTGACACCTACTTGTCGACCCTCGGAGTCTCACGGGATTCGATCCTTGGTACCTTTGCCAAGGGAAATTTGCCGCTACGCTACATCTCAACCTTCCACTTGGGGTAACCAACGAGGGGCGAGAAGCCATCACGTATTCAGCTGTACCTGCATCTGGTGTTGTAGTAACTATGAGCCAGGAGGGCTCAGCAATCCCATAACCATGGGTATCAAGACTAGCAAAGCTTAATGGGTAGGAAGAGGTAAGTGGTGAGGTTGTAGCAGCGGCTAAGCATAATTTGGTGGCTAACTTACGAGTACAAGAATTAGAAGAGCGTCTACGCAAACGGTCGCATACTAGTAGTGATCGCTAAAGATCCTAAACTACCTACGGGTCAAACATAACCCCACCGTGTTCTCTTCTCAAGTGAAAAGAGACAGTCACGGTTACTCACACAGTTGTGTGTTTTATCTCGAATCCTCTGTCAAGTTTTCTACAACCGGACATTAACAAATTCCAATCTGCCACATAACCGCGGGCACGGCTTTCGAAAGATCATAACCCTGCAGGGGTGTCCCAACTTAGCCCATCACAAGTTCTCACTATCAACAGAAGTAATAATAGTATTACACCTTATCTTAGGGACAGCCCGATCAGACTCGGAATCCCGGTGCACCAGACATTTCGACAATGGTAAAACAAGTCCAGCTAGACCTCCCGGCGTGCCGACACCCTGATAGTAGCCGTGCGTATCTCGTCTCAGGCCACGTCCGGATGAGCAATACGTACAACAACCGAAGACCCCAGATAACTGGGTGGCACCGCAAGTGGCTCTAGTTTGGGACCAACACCATCAGCACTGGCCCCCCTGTTATGTAGAAGAAACCTCGCGGACATGACCACCTATGCAAATTAATTAATTAGTTAAGTTGTTATTATGAGGCAAATTAAAACCAATGTTGGGCCTTGATGGAGGAGTTTTATTCAAAGACGAACTGTCAAGGGGTCCCCATATACCCAACCGTGTAAGGAACGCAAAATCAAGGAACATAACGCCGGTTTATCGGCTCCTAAGGTGGCATGAGTGGAATAAAACACCGAGCAAAAGGCCAAGCCTTCCACCCATTGCCAAGTATATAGGTGTGTTAAGATATATAGATATATTGTGATATTCCCAAAACATCAAGTTCCAACATGGAACAAACTTCATCTTCACCTGCAACTAACAACGCTATAAGAGGGGATGAGCAAGCGGGTAACATAGCCAATCAACGGTTTTGCTGGGAAGGTGTCAGAGGTTAGAGGTTACATGGCAACAAGGAGAGGGGCTGACAATAATGATGGGTAGCGCGACATATAACGATAGCATCGAGACAGCTAGCATGGCAATGATAGTAAAGGTATCCAAGGTGATGGTCATCTTGCCTGGGATTCCACAAAGAAGAAGAACGAGTCCAAGAAGTAATCGAACAATTCCTCACAACTCTGCAACGGAACCGAAGCTAACAAGAGAAGCAACCGGAAAGAAGCAAACAACACGGTAAACACACAAGCATAAACATGGCATACGATTCACAACCAAGTATGATACATGTCCGGTTGGGCTATCAAACAAACTCCGAATGCGACGAAATTTGACAGGCGGTCTACCTACGCTATAATAAGACCGCACGCCAAGTTTCAACCCATTCCGAGAACATTTTCCGTCCACTTATAAAATAAATATCCGGAGGTGCCGCGGGCGCGTGCGAGTGAGTCTCGACTCATAACGGACAACGGAGAGAACTGGGGAGCCCGAACGAATGCAAGTTTTGAAAACATGCTGATGAAATGCACATGATGTCATGATGACATGGCAAAGAGCAACACGCAAGCAAAAGACATGGCAACGACGATGAATAACTGGCTGACACCTCGCGCATCTGTCTTGGGGCATCACATTGGTAGGAGTTAACCATCGCGCGCCCCCGACCTCCACACAAAGGTTGGCACTTTACAAATACCTCATGCTCTAACTTCATCACATAGCGGTTCACCATACGTGCATGCTACGGGAATCACTAACCTTAACACAAGTATTTCTCAATTTCATAATAACTCCACTAGAATGACTCTAATATCACTATCCTCATATCTCAAAACAATTACCAAGCATCCAACTTCTCATCATATTCAATGCACTTAGAGTGAAAGTTTTTACTACATTGATATTGGATGTCTATCATGTGAAGACTAGTTTTATAGCCTAATCACATTACCATGTTGTTTTAATAGACTCTCAAAAGGATATAAGTGAAGCATGAGAGTTCAACAATTTCTTCAAAATATTATCACCACCGTGCTCTAAAAGATATAAGTGAAGCACTAGAGCAAAAACTATTCAACTCAAAAGATAAAAGTGAAGCACATAGAGTGTTCTAACAATTCCTAGGCCATATTTAACTCTCTCAAATAGGTGTGTCCAGCAAGGATAATTGTGGCAAACTAACAAGCAAAGACTCAAATTATACAAGACGCTCCAAGCAAAACACATATCATGTGGTGAATAAAAATATAGCTCCAAGTATAGTTACCGATGGATGAAGACGAAAGAGGGGATGCCTTCCCGGGGCATCCCCAAGCTTAGGCTTTTGATTGTTCTTGAATTTTACTTGGGGTGCCTTGGGCATCCCCAAGCTTAGGCCCTTGCTACTCTTTGTTCCATAGTCCATCAAAGCAATACTCAAAACTTGAAAACTTCACAACACAAAACTTAGACAAAAATCTCGTGAGCTCCGTTAGTATAAGAAAGCAAACCACTACTCAAAGGTACTGCAATGAATTCATTATTTGTTTGTATTGGTGTTAAACCTACTGTATTTCAACTTCTCTATGGTTCATACCTCCCAATATTACTCATAGATGCATTGAAATAAGCAAACAACACACGAAAAACAGAATCTGTCAAAAACAGAACAGTCTGTAGTAATCTGCAGGTTTCGCATACTTCTGTAACTCCAAAAATTCAAACTAAATTGGTAAACGTGAGGAATTTGTCTATTAATCATCTGCAAAAAGAATCAACTAAGTAGCATGCTCCAGTGATGACCATTCTAGCAAGCGCTAACGATTCTGTTTTTCACAACAAGATCACATAAACTCCACACAAGTCTTCCCAAAGGTTCTTCTTGGCACAAACACTAAACAAAACATGAAACCACATCTAAACAGAAGCTAATTGCAATATTTATTCCCTAACAGCAGCAAAAACAAAAAATATAAAATTGGGTTGCCTCCCAACAAGCGCTATCATTTTACGCCTCTAGCTAGGCACGATACAAGGATAAATCTAGGTATTGCCATCCTTGGAAGGCAATCCATAAGTGGCTCTCATGATAGATTCATATGGTAATTTGATTTTATTTCTAGGAAAGTGTTCCATGCCTTTCCTTAACGGAAATGGGAATCTAATATTTCCTTCCTTCAATTGCACCAATCATTCTAAGGAAAGGTCTACCAAGAATAATAGGACATGAAGGATTGCAATCTATATCAAGAACAATGAAATCTATGGGCACATAATTCCTATTGGCAACAATAAGAACATTATTAATTCTTCCCATAGGTTTCTTAATAGTGGAATCCGCAAGATGCAAATTTAAAGAACAATCATCAAGCTCATGGAACCCTAGCAAATCACACAAAGTTTTTGGGATAGTGGAGACACTTGCACCCAAATCACACAAAGCATAGCATTCATGATCTTTTATTTTTATTTTCATAGTAGGTTCCCACTCATCATAAAGCTTTCTAGGGATAGAAACTTCTAACTCAAGTTTTTCTTCATAAGATTGCATCAAAGCCTAAACTATGTGTTTGGGGAAAGCTTTATTTTGACTATAAGCATGCGGAGAATTTAGTACGGATTGCAACAAGGAAATACAATCAATCAAAGAGCAATTATCATAATTGAATCCCTTGAAATCCAAAGTAGTGGGTTCATCACTATGCAAATTTTGAATCTCTTCACTCCCACTTTTAACAATTTTAGCATCAAGATCTAAAAACTCCGAATCATTGGGACACCTTAAAGCAGAATCATCTCCAATCCTATCTTCATCAAGATTTATACTATAAAACAAGGATCTAATGGAAGACACATCAATAACTTTCAGATCTTCATCTTTATTTTCATGATAACTAGAAGAACACGCTTTAATATAATTGTTCCTTTTAGCACGCATCCTAGCGGTTCTTTCTTTGCATTCATCAATGGAAATTCTCATGGCTTTGAGAGACTCGTTGATATCATGCTTAGGTGGGATAGATCTAAGTTTCAAAGAATCAACATCAAGAGTAATTATATCCACACTTCTAGCCAATTCATCAATCTTAAGCAATTTCTCTTCAAGCATAGCATTGAAATTCTTTTGCGAGATCATAAACTCCTTAACACTAGTTTCTAATTCAGAAGGCATCTTTCCATAAGAGTTGTTGTAGGAATTACCATAATTATTAGAGTAATTACTAGGAAAAGGCCTAGGATTAAAATTCCCTCTATAAGCATTGTTACCAAAATTATTCCTACCAACAAAATTCACATCCAAAGATTCATTGTTATTTTCAATCAAAGTGGATAAAGGCATATCATTAGGATCAGAAGAAGCACTCTTAGCAGCAAATAATTTCATAAGTTCATCCATCTTTCCACTCAAAACACTAATTTCTTCAATAGCATGCACTTTTTACTAGTAGATCTTTCGGTGTGCCATTGAGAATAATTGACCATGATATTATCTAGGAGTTTAGTATCTTCTCCTAAGGTAGTTTCCATGAAAGTGCCTCCTGTGGCCGAATCTAAAAGATTTCTAGAAGCAAAATTCAAGCCAGCATAAAAGTTCTGAATAATCATCCATAGATTCAAACCATGTGTAGGGCAATTACGTATCATTAATTTCATTCTCTCCCAAGCTTGTGCAACATGCTCAAGATCTAGTTGCTTAAAATTCATAATATCGTTTCTAAGAGAGATGATCTTAGCAGGAGGGAAATACTTAGAGATAAAAGCATCTTTGCACTTATTCCACGAATCAATACTATTTCTAGGCAAAGAGGAAACCCAAGTTTTAGCACGATCTCTAAGTGAAAACGGAAATAACTTCAATTTAACAATATCGTTATCCGTATCCCTTTTCTTTTGCATATCACACAAATCAACAAAGTTTTTTAGATGGGTAGCGGCATCTTCACTAGGAAGGCCGGAGAATTGATCTTTCATGACAAGATTCAACAAAGCAGCATTGATCTCACAAGATTCAGCATCGGTAATAGGAGCAATCGGAGTGCTAATAAATTCATTATTGTTGGTATTGGAGAAGTCACACAATTTTGCATTGTTTTGAGCCATAGTGACAAGCAAGCAATCCAACACACACAAGCAAATAAGAAGCAAGCGAACGATAAACACGTGGCAGAAGAAGGGCGAATAAAATGGCAAGGGTGAAGTGGGGGAGAGGAAAACGAGAGGCAAAAAATGTAATGCGAAGGATAAGGGTTTGTGATAGTTAATTGGTATATGACTTTTGCGTAAGCCTCCCCGGCAACGGCGCCAGAAATTCTTCTTGCTACTTCTCGAGCTTGCGTTGTATTCCCTCGAAGAGGAAAGGGAGATGCAGCATAGTAGCGTAAGTATGTCCCTCAGTTTTTGAGAACCAAGGTATCAATCCAGTAGGAGACAATGTGCGAGTCCCTCGCACCTGCACAAACAAATATGAACTTCGCAGCCAACGCGATAAGGGGTTGCCAATCCCTTTATGGTCACTTACAAAAGTGAGATCTGATAGAGATGATAGCTTATATTTTTGGTATTTTTGTTTATAAGAACAAAAAGTAAAAGCGGAAAAAGTAAAGAAGATGTAGATTGATATGCTGAGAATAGACCCGGGGACCAAAGTGTTCTCTAGTGGCTTCTCTCATGATAGCGATATTCTACGGCGGATAAACAAATTACTGTCGAGCAATTGATAGAAAAGCGAATAATTATGAGACTATCTAGGCATGATCATTGTATATAGGCATCGCGTCCGAGACAAGTAGACCGACTCCTGCCTGCATCTACTACTATTACTCCACACATGGACCGCTATCCAGCATGCATCTAGTGTATTGAGTTCATAAGAACAGAGTAAGGCCTTAAGCAAGATGACATGATGTAGAGGGATAAACTCAAGCCATTTGATATAAATCCCATCCTTTTATACTCGATGGCAACAATACAATACGTGCCTTGCTACCCCTACTATCACTGAGAAAGGACACCGCAAGATTGAACCCAAAGCCAAGCACGTCTCCCATTGCAAGAACTATAGATCTAGTAGGCCAAACCAAACCAATAATTCTAAGAGACTTGCAAGGATATTATGAGCACACATAAAGAGTTCAGAAAAGAACAAATATTTCTCATAGATAATCTTGATCATAAACCCACAATTCATCGGATCTCGACAAACACACCGCAAAAAGAGATTACATCGAATAGATCTCCTCAAAGACCGAGGAGAACTTTGTATTGAGATCCAGAGAGAGAGAAGAAGCCATCTAGATACTAGCTATGGACCCGGAGGTCTGAGGCAAACTACTCACAACTAATGGTGAGGGCGATGATGATGATGTAGAAGCACTGCGTGATGGATCACCCCTCTTGCGGAGCTCCGGAACAGGCTCCAAGATGGGATCTCACAGGAACAGAAGGTTACGGCGGTGGAATTAGGGTTTTCTCTCTGTTGCTGATGGTTTCACGGTACGTAGGCTTATATAGGAGGAAGGAGGACACCGAGGGACTCACGAGGGGCCCACGAGGTAGGGGGCGCGCCCTGGGAAGGGGGGCGCGCTGCCCACCCTCGTGGGCACCCCGTGGCCCCTACTCCGTGGTTCTCAAGTCTCCTGTGCGTGATTTTCTCCAAAAAATATCTCTCCCAAAGGTTTCATTCCATTTGGACTCCGTTTAATATTCCTTTTCTGCAAAACCCTAAAATAGGCAAAAAATAGCAATCTGGACTGGGCCTTTGGGTTAGTAGGTTAGTCCCAAAAATGATATAAAAGTGTATGACAAAGCCCATTAAACATCCAAGATATCATAAATAATAGCATGGAACAATCAAAAATTATAGATACGTTGGAGACGTATCAAGCATCCCCAAGCTTAATTCCTGCTCGTCCTCGAGTAGGTAAATGATAAAAACAGAATTTTTGATGTGGAATGCTAACCAACATAGTTTTTCAATGTAATTCTCTTAATTGTGGCATGAATGTTCAGATCTGAAAGATTCAAGACAAAAGTCTATATTGACATAAGAAATAATAATACTTCAAGCATACTAACAAAGCAATCATGTCTTCTCAAAATACTATGGCTAAAGAAAGTTATCCCTACAAAGTCATATAGTCTGGCTATGCTCCCTCTTCATCACACAAAATATTCATATCATGCATGTAACACCCCATGTGTGATACTTTCTATGGCAATAAAGAAATTCTCATTTTGATCCATGTCCTTATCCTTGGGGGTTCTTGTCATTTGAGCTTATTTTGTTTTTGCATTGTCATTTTATTTTGTTTTGCATCCATGCATTGCTTCATTATCATCATGGCATCATAGTCATCTTAGCTTCTTACTTGTTTTTGTTTGTGATGTGAGGCCACATTGATGTTGTTGTGTGTGTTGGTGTCAAGCCATGCCTTGTTAAACCCTAGACCCCCTCCTTTCTTCTTCACCTCTTCTCTTGTCTTCCTTTTCTTCCTTTCTTTATTTATTTTTGCAAGGGACCTAGCCTATTCCATTAATGTTCTTTCTTTCCCCAAAAATCTTGCACCATGTCTACACCCTCTCTGCCAAATTTCATCCATTTAGGATTTGTTTTGGTTGGGTTCAAAAATGACATAAGTTTGAATTTTATTCAAACTTGTATTATTTTCTGCCTCTAAAAGTGTCCAAGCCAATTTTATAAAATTGTGCATAAATCCAGGAGCTTGGGGTATTTTTATATTTCCCAAACTCCTCTCCTAGCCCCCTGTACTTTTCTTTAGCAACTGTTTATTTAAATAAACAGAAAGAATAAGTAGTACGGGACTTACCTGGGCCTCCCGCAGCCCGCAGCCCGCAGCCCACCTAGGAGCTCGCAACTGCAGCAGCTCCAGCGGCCCAGCTCGACCTCCCGCAGGCCCAGCAAGCCCACGCGCACAGTGCGTCCCCTACCTCTGTACGACAGCTCATCCACGCATGCCACATCGACAGCCGATCGATTTGACGGCCGGAGTTGCTACCTCAGCCCTATTTATCGTGTCCCTGGTGCCCTATGGTTCCTCCTCGACAGATTCCCCTCCTCTCCTTCCCTCGCCGTCGCCCAGTTGAGCCACCTCGAGCCACGCCATCGCCCTTCCTCCATGCTCCGGCCGAGCTAGAGCTCGTGCTCGGGGAAGCCTCTCCGACCACCGCAGTCGCCTCCTACCGCCATGGGAGCGTCGACCAAGTTCCCCTACGTCTCCTACCACGACGCACGCGACGCCACGGCCTTGGGTTTGAGCTCCACGACATGTCTTCTTCCTCTGCTTCGCGGACAGCAGCCCCACCAAGTTCAGAGCTCCATCGCGGCGTCTCCAGCTCGTCTCCGTCGAC
The DNA here is from genome assembly GCA_902687465.1 of Secale cereale. Classification (NCBI taxonomy): domain Eukaryota; kingdom Viridiplantae; phylum Streptophyta; class Magnoliopsida; order Poales; family Poaceae; genus Secale; species Secale cereale. Next base: position 64,962,552 of record LR738709.1, on the reverse strand, counting down.
CCCATCATGTCCTAGGGTGAGCTGGGTAACTAATACGTCTGCAACGTATCTATAATTTTTTATTGTTCCATGCTATTATTTATGAAGTCTTGGATGTTTAACGGGCTTTATCATTCACTTCTATATCATTTTTGGGACTAACCTACTAACCCAAAGGCCCAGTCCAGATTCATGTAATTTGCCTGATTCAGGGTTTTGCAGAAAAAGAATATCAAACGGAGTCCAAACAGAATGAAACCTTCGCGAGAGATATTTTTGGTGAAAATCACGCCAGAGGAACTTGAGAACCACGTCAGGCGAGCATGGAGTAGCCCTCGAGGGTGGGGGGGTGCACCCCCCTTCCCAGGGCGCGCCCCCTGCCTCGAGGCCCACTCGAGCGTCCCCCGGTGCCCTCCTTTTTCCTATATAAGTCCACGTACCCCAGAAACTCCGAGAGCAGAGAGAAAACCCTAATTCCACCGCCATAGCTTCGGTTCCCGTGGAGATCCCATCTTGGAGCCTGTTCCGGAGCTCCACCAGAGGGGGATCCATCACAGAGGCCTTCATCATCATCATCATCGCCCTCACCATGAGTTGTGAGTAGTTTACCACAGACCTTCGGGTCCATAGCTAGTATCTAGATGGCTTCTTCTCTCTTTTCAGATCTCAATACAAAGTTCTCCTCGGTCTTCGAGGAGATCTATTCGATGTAATCTCTTTTTGCGGTGTGTTTGTCGAGATATGATGAATTGTGAGTTTATGATCAAGGTTATCTACGAAAGATATTTGGTTCTTCTCTGAACTTTTTATGTGTGCTCAAAATATCCTGGCAAGTCTATTCGAATTATTGGTTTGGTTTGGCCTACCAAATCTATAGTTCTTGCAATGGGAGAAGTGTTTGGCTTTGGGTTCAATCTTGCGGTGTCCTTTCCCAGTGACAGTAGGGGCAGCAAGGTACATATTGTATTGTTGCCATCGAGGATAAAAAGATGGAGTTTACATCATATTGCTCGAGTTTATCCATCTACATCATGTCATCTTGCTTAAGGCGTTACTCTGTTCTTATGAACTCAATACACTAGATGCATGCTGGATAGCGGTCGATGTGTGGAGTAATAGTAGTATATGCAGGCAGGAGTCGGTCTACTTTTCTCGGACGTGATGCCTATATACAATGATCATGCCTAGATAGTCTCATAATTATTCGCTTTTCTATCAATTGCTCGACTGTAATTTGTTTACCCGCCGTAGAATATCGCTATCATGAGAGAAGCCACTAGAGAAAACTATGGCCCTCGGGTCTATTCTCAACATATGAATCTACATCTACTTTACTTTTACCGCTTTTATTTTCTGTTTTATTAAACTAAAAATACCAAAAATATAAACTATCATCTATATCAGATCTCACTCTCGTAAATGACCGTAAAGGGATTGACAACCGCTTATCGCGTTAGCTACGAAGTTCTTATTTGTTTGTGCAGGTGCGAGGGACTCGCGCGTGGTCTCCTACTGGATTGATACCTTGGTTCTCAAAAACTGAGGGAAATACTTACGCTACTGTGTTGCATCTCCCTTTCCTCTTCGAGGGAATACAACGCAAGCTCAGGAGGTAGCAAGAAGAATTTCTAGCGCCGTTGCCGGGGAGGCTTACGCAAAAGTCATATACCAAGTACCTATCACAAACCCTTATCCTTCGTATTACATTTATTTGCCTCTTGTTTTCCTCTCCCCCACTTCACCCTTGCCGTTTTATTCGCCCTTCTTCCGCCGTGTGTTTATCGTTCGCCTCTCTGCTTGCTTGTGTTGCTATGTGCCCTCAATTAGCTTGCATCTTCGCTTGCTAAAGTATGAATCCTCATCCACTTGCTAATCTCTTTAAGAGATCCAATTGTGTTGAAGCAATTGCTAGTGAGTTGCGTGCACTAGATTATCTTTATGGGGTTTTGCTTGAAATTTATGAATCCGAAAATTGTGATGAAGTATTGAAAGAAAATTATAAAGTGATTCATGATAGCTCCTTGAATGAAAAGCATGATTGTAATGATGTTATTCTATTACTGTCAATTGTGTTAATGATATGCAAAACCCTAAGCTTGGGGATGCTAGTGTTGCTATGTCCACTACTTGTTGCTATGATCATGATTGGGGTGATTCTTCTTATGATCTTGGAAATTTATTTAAACCACATCATGAATATGAGATTGATAATAATATTTGCCATAATATTGAAAGTGTATTTGAAAGAGTGTCAACTTTTGATCCCACTACTTTAGATATTGATCAATCTTATGAATTTTTTGTTAAAAGTGGGTTTGGAGAGGTCATGACTTTAGTTAATGATAATCCCACTATTTTGTAAGAGTGTCAACTTTGCATGCATGTCGATCGTGTTGAGAATATGTTATGTGATAGCTATTTTGTTGAATTTGATCATGATCCTACATGCAATTATTATGAGAGAGGAAAATATGGATGTAGAAATCTTCATGTTACTAAGTTACCTCTCTTCATGTTGAGATTGATCTTGTTTCTTTCTTCTTCCTTGTATATGTTAGATGTTGCTTGTCTTGGTAATTTGTTTTCCTATAAGATGCCTATGCATAGGAAGTATGTTAGACTTAGATGTATTTGTCACATGTATTATGATGATCTCTTTGTACTTCAATTCCTATGTTTCATGTGAGCATCATTGAATTCTTAAGCCTATCTTAATGGCTATAAAGAAAGAGCTTGTTGGGAGGCAACCCAATTTTTTGTTTTTTGTTTTTGTTGCTGTTAGGGAATAAATATTGCATCTAGCCTCTGAATAGATGTGGTTTCATGTTTTCTTTAGTGTTTGTGCCAAGTAGAACCTTTGGGAAACTTGTGTGAAGTTTATGTGATCTTGCTGTGAAAAACAGAATCGTTAGCACTTGCTAAAGTAGTCGTGGGATTTTACTGGAGCGTGCTTTTTAGTTGATTCTTTTTGCAGATGATTGGTAGACAAATTCTGCAAATCTACCAATTTGGTTTGAAGTTTTTGGAGTTCCAGAAGTAGGCGAATCTTGCAGATTACTACAGAGTGTTCTGTCTTTGACAGATTCTATTTTTCGTGTGTTGTTTGCTTATTCTGATGCATCTATGAGTAGTATTGCAGGATATGAGCCATAGAGGAGTTGGAGTACAGTAGGTTTAACACCAATAGAAACAAAGAATGAATTCATTGATGTACCTTTGAGTAGTGGTTTGCTTTCTTATACTAACGGAGGTCACGAGAAGTTTTGTCTAAGTTTTGTGTTGTGAAGTTTTCAAGTTTTGAGTATTGCTTTGATGGGCTATGGAACAAGGAGTAGCAAAGGCCTAAGCTTGGGGATGCCCATGGCACCCCAAGAAAATTCAAGATAATCAAAAGCCTAAGCTTGGGGATGCCCCGGGAAGGCATCCCCTCTTTCGTCTTCATCCATCGGTAACTATACTTGGAGCTATATTTTTATTCGCAACATGTTATGTGTTTTGCTTGGAGCGTCTTGTATAATTTGAGTCTTTGCTTGTTAGTTTGCCACAATAATCCTTGCTGGACACACCTATTTGAGAGAGTTAAATATGGCCTAGAAATTGTTAGAACACTCTATGTGCTTCAGTTATATCTTTTGAGTTGAATAGCTTGTGCTCTAGTGCTTCACTTATATCTTTTAGAGCACGGTGGTGGTAATATTTTGTAGAAATTGTTGAACTCTCATGCTTCACTTATATCTATTTGAGAGTCTATTAAAACAGCATGGTAATGTGTTTAGGCTAAATAAACAAGTCTTCACATGATAGACATCCAATGTCAATGTAGTAAAAAAATTCACACTAAGTGCATTGAATAGAATGAGATGTTGGATGCTTGATAATTGTTTTGAGATGTGAGGATAGTGATATTAGAGTCATGCTAGTGGAGTTTTTATGAAATTAAGAAATACTTGTGTTAAGGCTAGGGATTCCCGTATCATGCATGTATGGTGAACCGCTATGTGACGAAGTTAGAGCGTGAGGTATTTGTAGAGTGCCAACCTTTGTGTGGAGGTCGGGGGCACGCGATGGTTAACTCCTACCAACCTCCCCCCTAGGAGCATGCGTTGATTGCTTTGTTTTGATGACTCGTAGATTTTTGCAATAAGTATGTGAGTTCTTATGACTAATGTTGAGTCCATGGATTATACGCACTCTCACCCTTCCACCCTTGCTAGCCTCTCTTGTACCGCGCAACTTTCGTCGGTGCCATAAACCCACTATATATCCTTCCTCAAAACAGCCACCATATTGTTCCTCAAAACAGCCACCATATTGTTCCTTAAAACAGCCAGCATACCTACCTATCATGGCATTTCCATAGCCATTCCGAGATATATTGCCATGCAACTTCCACCGTTCCGTTTATATGACACACATCATATTGTCCCAGAAGATTCGAGATGTTCCGGGTTCTCCCGTGTGTTTCATTTGCGCTTGTGTTATTTATTTTTGCATTGCATCATGTATTCATGCCATCGTGACTTTAATTCTGCAACTCAACCAAATAAATTGTGTGGATCTTCGATCCATTTAAATTGAGGGAAGAGTGACTTCTCTTTATAACATATCCTTCTAATAATTATGGAGCTATTATAATTAATCCATTAATTTGGAATATCCAACACACTTGCAATTAATTCTCTTGCCTTTGTTATCTTAATTCCCGGCCTCACACTTTGTCCTCAAATTCTAGCCCATTTGGATTTCATCTAAAGGGTTTTTCTAAATTCAAATAGTTTGACTTTTATTCAAACATGTTTGAATTTTCATCTTCCAAAAATTTTCAAACAATTTTATTTATATTCCTCACATTTTTGTGAGTCCGGATAATTTTATCCCCATGCCCAAATTCCATACCTAGCCCTTCCGTTCTTCTCTTTTCTTCTTGCTATTATTTTGTTGCTGAAAAATAGAAGAAGAAGAGGAAGAGAGAAGCCCAGCCAGGCACCCGTTCCCAGGCCAGCCCAGCCAGCCGCAGGCCCAACTCCCCTCCAGCTCTAACCCTAGCCGCACTCAGCGTCGCCCACTTCTCACCCTCGATCCCTCTCCTCATCCCTCAACGCCGCACCCTCGTCCCCTTCTTCCCCGATCCCTCTCCTCCTCTCGTCGTTCCCCGCGACGCCCCTCTCCCTCACGTTCCCATCGACCCGCGCCTCCCTCCTCCCTGTCGGTCGAGGCCCCGAGCGCCTCGCCCCTGGTTCCCCGCGCCTCTCCGCGGCCAGCCTCCACCGGTGGAGCGCCCTGCGCCGCCGCCCTCCTCCTTTCTCCAACGCCGCCGCCTCCCTGCTGCCTCCGATCCCCGCCGCCGGACGGCGATGAGCCGGAGCTTGCGGGCTCCCCCGCGTGGAGCCGCGCCGTCCCTCGACCAGCGCCGCCTCTGTGCTCCTCCTCTACGACCTCGGGAGCCATCGAAGGCCGAAGCCCGGCCGGCCAGGAGCTCCACCGCCTCTCTCCCTCGTCCGCACGGCCTCCTCCCCGAGCATGGCCCCGTCTCTCCGCTGGAGCGCCGGCCAGCCAGGAGCCGCCGAGTCGTCACCGCCCTCGCATTGGGTCCTAGTCCAACGTCGCTCCCTGCCCTCACCCTCGAGCTCCAACAAGGACGACGCCCTGGATCCCCTGCTCCGGCCAAGGGTCCTTCACCTCCAAGCCGTTGTTCTGCTTCTCGAGCTGCCACTCGAGGCTGTAACCCCGTGTGTGTTTTCTTTCGAGAAACCTCTTAAAGCACCAGGAACACCGAGGCCATCTTTGGGATCTTGCCAAGCACCAGGACCGCCGAGTTCGTCCACCGCCGTTTCGGTTACGCCAAGTTCAACTACAGCACGAGGATATGTACGACTACAGGGACTCGACAAGTACCCCGCCGGCAAGACCGATGCCCAAACGACTACACAAGACGATGCGCCAAGTTCAACTCCGTCCGACGACATGTACATCTTCGAAACGAGTACGGCGACACGTCAAGTACCACTACCGTCGCCGAACAACCGTGAACGAAAACGCCAACGTGTACGACTACCGTCGCCCTGGAAACAATGGATTCGTCAAGTACCTCTCCGAACGGAACGACTACTTCCCTCTACGAACGTGTACCACGACCCGCGAGTACCACTACTTCCCTTACGATCTCGATCCTCCCCGAAACGAACGTTCCGAAGGTATAACCCCGAGACGTTGACCCGTTGTCGGTGTACTAAAGTAGGGGTACCTTAGTATCCCGAACTTGTGCACGGACAGTTGCGGCACCCCGCGGCAAGGCTTGCCAGGTGACCGCCAAGATCCTCCCTTGGTTCCTGTGGAGCCATTCAAGAACAAAGTATTTAAGTCAAAGAGACAAGACCCCGGCAAGAGGAGCTTGCCGGGAAGGCCACTCAAGGCGCAAAAACCACTCAAGACACAAGACCCTGGTAAGAGGAGCTTGCTGGGAAGGCCATCCAAGGCATATCAAGAAGCTTGCCGCGACGCGCCACGCGTCCCGGCAAGGCCCGGTGAGCGACAAGCTCCCAGGCGCAACAAGATAGCGACCGCGGCAAGGCACTTGCCGCGGCAAGCTTCCACCCAGTACCCGCGCTCCAGCGCATTCACCCACGTGTCGCCCTGGGGCCCTTCCAGGCGCACGTGGCGGAAGGCTGTGCAGCCAGGGGAACACGGTGGCAAGCGGCGATGACAAGGCCACCGTCGTGGCGGACGGTGGCGCCCCTGACGACCACTTTTTGCCCTGTTTGGGCGACGGCGACGGGCATTCAATGCCCTTGTACCCTGCCGTCAGGGTTAGGTATATAGCACTATACAAACACTATTCCAACTACCACCCTTTTTACTTTTTTACCCTCAACTGTGTTGCCACCTGTCGGTGACCCCTTTGACCTATAAAAGGAGGCCCATGCGCAACGTAGGGGGGGTTCCGAAGATCAATCACTCTCACGCTCGGTCTTGCCAGCGGTTAGAGCATACTGTAGCTCTCCTCGCTCCCGAGCAAGAACTCAATACAAACCAAAGCAGGAGTAGGGTTTTACGCATCCGTGCGGCCCGAACCTGGGTAAACTGCTCGTGTGCACGCCTCGATCCGCTCTTTGTGCATCCTCCGCCCCCTGCCGTACCGAGAAGGGGCTCCGGTCCCATAGGTGTTCGTGGGCGATCAGTTTCCCCGACATCTTTGGGAGTCGAGGTCCAGCGAGCCGCTCGAGTCCTCGGCAGGCTCGCTAGACCCGACACCCTGCTCAGCGGGCCCGCTCGACTCATCGCCCTGCTCGGTGGGCTCGCTTGTCTCGGCGACCTTCCCGGCAAGCTTCCCCGCTTTGAGGAACTCTTCCTGCTCGGCAAGGCTTGTCGCCTCCGCTGCCTCCGCCTCCTCCACTGTGTACCCGAACTCGCCCGCGGCCGCGGCTGCCGCTGCCTCCTCCAGCCTGGTGGCAATATATGCCATATCATGGTCAGTGGTGTCGCGGGTGAGGCCTTTCTTCTCGTTGAGGTTGACTGGCTGTTCCACCAAGTTGTCGAAGAACGCCTGCACAGCTTCGTCGGAAGGCTCTTGCCAAGTGGGGTCGATCCCGTGGGAATCACACAGCGGCATCACTGCACGGATGGCGCTGAGCGACGAGCTGTTGCACAGCGGAACTACGCCCTCCGGCAACGTGAACCATTCGGGGTGGTCGGAGTCGTACTTGAACAACGCCTGGAGCATCGCGTTGAGCTCCAGGACAGTAAAATTCCAATTGAGGCCCGGGCGCAGCCTCATGATGTCTGCCGCGTTCTCGAACTCCCAGGCGGCCCTCTTCCTCTCCTGCAAGGGGGCGATGCGGCGGTGGAGAAAGTCGGCTCCAACTGCGCCTACAGTGAGCTTGGCTTGCCGGAGGCGAAGGATCTGAGTAGTAGCAATCTTCAATCTGCTATCCTCCGGGGCCAAGTCGCTCCAGTCGTTGCCGCGTACTACTGGGGCTTGGCGCCGGGCGGTGAATGGCTGCGGGTCATCCTCTATGATCCAACACCAATTGGCTCTCCACTCATCCCACATGCCGCGGAGCTCTCCCGACAAGTAAGCTTCCTTCTTGTGGGTCCTAGAGATCCAAGAGATTCCGCCAGACAAAGGCGACCCTGCCTCGACTCGAGGCGTGAAGTAATGGCGGAAAAGAGCTACATTGGGGAAGACTCCGACAAAGTTTTCGCACAGATGTGCGAAAACTGCCATTGTCAGGACGGCGTTGGGGGTGAGGTCAAGGAGATGAAACCCGTAGGTATTCATGATGTCGCAAAAGAACTCAGAATAGGGCAGGCAGAGCCCGCAATAGAAGAACAGGGCGAAGAATGCGTAGCCATTCGGGAGCATCTCAGCGGCTACGGCGGGGAGTACCTTGGTGCGCGGATGCGCCTTCGTCTCCCTCGACCAAAAAAGGTAGAAGGAATCCCTCAGCTCCTCCGCGTCAAGCTTGGGGGGGAAGACCACCTTCTTCTTCCGCATCGCTGCGAGCCGCAGCGCCTCGGCCGACTTCGCGGACTTCCCCTTCTCGCCTTTCGGGGCCATGGCTGAAGCGGTGAAGGAGGTCGACGGCGCTGGTAGTACTGGTGGCGACGAAGGGCGGAGCGCTGATACGTCCAAAACGTATCTATAATTTCTGCTTGCTCCATGCCACTTTTGGGTGATATTGCTATGATATTCATACACTTCCATACACTTTTGATCATATTTGGACTAACTTACTAATCCAGTGCACCCCAGTGCCAGTTTCTGTTTTCGGCTGTTTTTGTATTTCAGGTTTTCACGTTTCGAGAACTGCCCAGAAAAATTATATAAAAAATCAGCGTTACGGAAACAACACTACGTCCGAAGGGCAGCCTGGGGGGGCCACAGGGGCTCCAGGCGCCCTGTGGGCGCCCCCCCCCCCTGGGCCGCGCCGGGGGGGCGCCTAGGCCCCCCGAAACTCCCCCGGTGCCCTACTTTGACATATATTTAAAGGACCCTCCGAAACCCTCAGAACAGGAACTCTTTTCGCGATCCCATCTCTGTTCCGCCGCCGCCGCCGCTTCCAAGATCGGGAGCACCAGGAGAACTCTTCCCGGCACCCTGCCGGAGGGGAGGATCATCACCGGGAGCTTCTCCACCACCATGGACGCCTCCCGGATGACTCGTGAGTAGTCTCCCTTGGACCATGAGTCTATGACCAGTAGCTATGTGATGTTCTCCTCCCGTTCTTGTGCTTCACTAATTAGTCCTCGTGAGCTGCCCTACATGATCGAGGCACCTATGTAATCCTTATGTTGTTGCTATGTTGAGTTTGCTGGGATCCGATGGATTATGAGATTATGTTCAGATTGATCTTGAGTAATATATTTGATTCACCTCTTTTATATTTTAGTTCATAAGTAATTCTTGCATGTTCTCCGTTGTTACTTATTGCTTTGGCCGAGTAGTAGGTAGTGACTCCAAGAGGGAACGTTATGCTCGATTGTGGGTTCATGCCCCTCGATGACTAGCTTGAGTGACAGAAACATGAGTCTAGGGGATGTGTTGTTGCCACAAGGGGGAAAACAACGGTGCTTGTGCCCGCGGGTGCAAGGATTGTTTACTTTACGCAAAGTTCTTTTAATGCAGTTGTCTGTTGCATTGAGTTTACACTATGGGTGGGACTCGCAACTTAATACCAGCGAGATGTTCTGGATAGATATCTCAAGGTGGATGATTAGTAGTAGATATTGATGGATTTCGGTCTACTTACTTTGGCGTACCGCCCATGCTTTGAACCTCAACCTTTCTTGCAATGTAGTCAGCATTGGTTTGCGTTCGTGGTCCTGTCAATTGCCCAGCTGTAATTCGTTTACCTCACATAGCTGTTTTATCGTCTTTTGGGAGAGAGACATCACTAGTGAACATCATGAGACTCCAGTCCATATTACCATCATTGATCACATCCACTATTTACTTTCCGTTATTATTTACTATTGCAAAAACTATCTATCACTACTATCATTGCTTTTAACCCTTTGTGAACTACAAGGCCGTAGGGATTGACAACCTCTCTGTACTCGTTGGGAGCAAAGTTATTTGTATCTGTGTGCAGGTCCACGTTGATTGCTAATTGCGCCGTTAGCAGTTGACACCTACTTGTTGAACCTATGAGTCTCTGGGGATTCGATCCTTGGCATCTTTGCTAGGGGAAAACACTTCTACTTACTGCATCTTACACCTTCCACTTGGGGTAACCAACGAGGGGTTCGAGGCCCATCAAGGAGTATTTTCTGGCGCTGTTGCCGGGGACTCCACTCTTCAGGATAGGGGAGTTGCATGCTATCTTTTACCTTTGCTTTTTAGTCTTGTTAGTTTACCTTTCATTTTTGCTTTAGTTCCTTTTATCGAAAATCACAAAAATAGTTATCTTGCTTGCTTGCTACTATGGGTTCCCCCGAGAACACCAAGTTGTGTGACTTCACTAGTCACAACAACGATGACTTTATCAGCACACCTATCACTACACCTGCCACTTCAGCACCTTCATATGAAATTAAACCTGCTTTACTTAACTTAGTCATGAGAGAACAATTCTCCGGTGCTGGAGATGATGCTGCTTTACACTTGAACAACTTTGTTGAACTTTGTGATATGCAAAAGTACCAAGAAATAGATGGTAATATTGTTAAGCTTAAGCTTTTTCCTTTCTCCTTGAGAGGAGGAGCTAGAATTTGGTTTCAGTCTTTGCCTAGAAATAGCATAGATTCTTGGGACAAGTGCAAAGATGCTTTTATCGGAAAATACTATCCACCTGCTAAAATTATCCAACTTAGAAGTAACATCATGAATTTTAAACAATTGGATAATGAACACGTTGCCCAAGCTTGGGAACGTATGAAGTCTCTTATCAAGAACTGCCCTACTCACGGTTTGACTACTTGGATGGTTATCCAAACTTTTTATGCAGGCTTGAACTTTACCTCGCGGAACTTGTTAGACTCGGCCGTGGGAGGAACTTTTATGTCGACTACACTTGGTGCTGCCACAAAGCTTCTCGATGAGATGATGACCAACTATTCCCAATGGCACACCGAACGCGCTCCAACAGGTAGGAAGGTAAACTCTGTCGAGGAGATTTCCTCCCTCAATGAAAAAGTTGACTTGATCATGTCTCTACTTTCAAAGCAATCTACTGTTGATCCTCGTGATATTCCTTTAAATTCTTTGATTGCTCAAGAACAAGTAGATGTGAACTTTATCTCTAGAAACAATTTTAACAACAATGCTTATAGGAGTAACTTTGGTAACAATTCTAGACCATTCCCCTCTAACTCTTATGGGAACAACAATGCTTATCCTAGTACCAAGAACTCCAATACTGAACTAGAGACCATGCTTAGAGATTTCATCACTACCCAAAAAGCCTTTAATAAGAATGTAGAAGAGAAACTACATAAACTAGATGATCTTTCTCTTAAGGTTGACCACTTAGCCAATGAGGTAAAATTGCTAAAAATTGAAACTTCTCCTCTTAAGGAGAGGGAAGTCGTCCCTATTAATGCTACTCAAGTACAAATTAATAAAAATATTAGGATGATGGCTAAGCTAAAAGAAAGATGGGCTAGAGAAAGGGAGGAAGAGGAAAGAATTAAGAGCCTTCCTACCCACCACACTGTTGCTACTATCCAAGTTATTGAGGATGTTCACACTCTTAGCACCCAATGTACTCCTGGTCCCAATGGACCTATTAATGGTGATGCTATGACTATAGAAGCTACCAAACAAGTGAACCTTAAGGACACCACTACCACTTTACTTGATGCTCGTGACCTTGATTTTGATAATTGCACTCTTACCGAAGTTATTGATTTCCTTCACAAGATGTCTAGAGATCCCCGCACTAGCACGCTTAACCTTGCCTTCACAGAGCATACCACTAATGCCCTCATCAAAGCTAGGGAGGAGAAACTTAGAGTAGAAGCCTCCATACCTAGAAAGCTAGAAGATGGTTGGGATCCTATGATAAAAATTTATTTGAATGACTTCTCTTGTTATGCATTATGTGATGTTGGTGCTAGTACCTCTGTTATGCCCAAAAGGATATATGATATGCTTAAATTGAAACCTTATGATTCTTGTTCTTTTGGTGTTCGTCTCGTTGATTCTTCCATAAAGAAACCTTTGGGGAGGATCGATGATGTTCTTATTGTTGTCAATGATAATTATGTGCCCGTTGATTTCACCATTATGGATATTGAATGTGATCCTTCTTGTCCAATTATTTTGGGACGTCCCTTTTTGCGCACCGTTGGTGCTGTCATTGACATGAAAGAGGGTAATATAAAATTTCAGTTTCCTCTCAAGAAAGGGATGGAACACTTCCCTCAAAACAAGATCAAGTTACCTTTTGAGTCCGTTGTACGGGCTAGCTATTCTTTTACTCTTGATAAAACTTGATCTATGCATTATGCCTAGCTTAAAGGCATAAAAGAAAGCGCTTTTGGGAGGCAGCCCACATGAATAAAAATTTTGCTTTTGTTGTGTCTTGATGTTGTTTACTGCTGTAGCATCATCACTGTATCTTTGCTTTTCATATTTGTGCCAAGTATAGCCTCCGATTGCTAGAAAGTTCAAAAGTTGTGAGGTGCTGTCCAGGAAACAGATTCTGTCCTTGGATAGAAAAATTCGTATAAAATCACCAGTCATCTTTTTGGTCTGAATTTTTTCGACAGCGTTCTCTATATAATTTTCTTTCGTGCGTCAGTTCTGAGTTTTTTTATTTGAGTTGCAGAAGTATCCCGAACAGGTCAATTACTGCCTGCTGTTCTGTTTTTCACAGATTCTGTCCTGTTTTGCCTTACCTTCACTTTGCAAATTAAGAACTTGCTTTTTCTTTGCAAAAACCTTTTGGCAATCTTGAGAAACAGTAGAACTTCAAGAATATCCTTATTTCCAGAAAGGTATAATTAATTTATTAAGGGTACTAACCTCGCTAATCAGATTATGATGAGTTATGTATGAAGGGAGTTTTCAAGTGTGCGAGGGAAGATGATAAAAAGATTCAGGAGTGTCAAGGGCTCAAGCTTGGGGATGCCCCCGTGCACCCCCAAGAAATATTCAAGGAGAATCAAGCGTGTAAGCTTGGGGATGCCCCCGTGCATCCCCTTCTCCATCAACACTATCAGTTCGTCTTTCGTTTCGCTATATTTTTTATCACTTCATGTGTTATGTGCTATGCTTGGAGCGTCTTGCTTTTAGTTTTCTTTTCAGTTTTTCATAACGAGTCGGAACCCAGCATTCCTTTATGTGGGAGAGAAACACGCTCCACCTCTACCTAGAACATTACATAGATTTTTCATGTCTATCTGCTGTGTGTGTTCTTTGTCTTTTAATAGCTACTATCATACTCTGCTCTTAGTATTCATGCTTATCTTTTCAAGAGCTTTTATTTAGTTGGTTGCTTGAACTCTCTTTAATTACCATGCTCACCTTATTAAGAGAGTTTGCTTCCGTTGCATGGGTTAATGTGTCTATGATAAAGATGCTACTTGCATGATGGTGCTTAGTAGTTCAGGTTTTCTTATGGTTAATCTCAAATAGCTGGGGGGGTTCCCAATGTGTTATTGGAGTACCAACTTGGTTTGTTTGCCTATGATGTGGTATGGTTTAGTAATATCTTCCTTCGAGAATTTATTTTGATTGACTTGGCGTATGCTCACGCATATTCAAGACTGTAAAGAAAGTCTGTCAAGCCTTGATGATCTTTTGTTTCTAAGTAGCAATATAACTACCATGCATGATTCAATATTGCTTTGTCGCTCTGCATGATTATGACCGTCATTGCTCTCTTAGTTGGTCGCTCCCAGTCTTTTGCTAACCTCCACCTGCACTAAGCAAACTAACCATGCAATACATAGCTCATGGGAAAGTAGCCTAAAAACTATTGTGGTAAAGAATATGTTGCTTATGTATCTTATTTCTTATAAGTTGCTTGCTGAGCGGTAACCATGTTTCTGGGGACGCCATCAACTGTCACACTTTTGTTGAATATCATGTGAGTTGCTATGCATGTTCGTCTTGTCTGAAGTAAGGGTGATTTACCGTGGGTTGAATTAATATGCATATTGTTAGAGAAGAACATTGGGCCGCCAACCAAAGCCATGCATCATGGTGGAAGTTTTAGCTTGGACCTTAATCCTCAATCTCTTATGAGAATATGCTTATGCATTAAAGAGGAGTCCATCATCTATTTTCTATGTTGTCCCGGTATGGATGTCCTCAAGTTGAGATCTATCAAAAACGAGAAATCAAATGCGATCTATCTCCTTGGACCTTTGTACAGGTGGCATAGAGGTACCCCTTTGTGACACTTGGTTAAAACATATGTAATGCAATGATAACCCATGGGGATCCGAGCTAATTAGGACAAGGAGCGAGCACTATTGGTATTCGATGCATGAGGCTTGCAACTTATAGGATGTTTTATGCATGACACATATGAAGTACTACTACCGTTGACACAATTGCTTCCATGTTTTCAAAATAAAAGGCTTTAGCACTTAACCTTTCTTTTACCTTTATGTTGAAGCACCAACTACTGAGAGCATGATTGTCATTCTCAGTGTAATGTGCATTGTCCCAAAGTAGCATTGTCTTTTGCATGATTGTGATATCGTTTATTCTGAAATGATTGTATCTAGTCATCACTTAAACCTTGAAGGTGCCCCTGCATTTATGTTTTGCATCACTAAAGGGGGCAAGCTAGATATCACTTTATCATATTTGCACATCATGTTCATTGCAAATCTTTTTGATGTTTCAGTTTCATGTTGTTAAACTTTCAGTCATTTGTGATTTTCTCTTGAGGCAACTTAATTACTTTAGAATCATTCTCTCGGTAAGCTTTTGTCATATGACTATGAGAAAGTCCTATATGGTTAATAGCATGTCACCACAGAAATTATTCTTGCTATCATTTACCTACTCGAGGACGAGCAGGAATTAAGCTTGGGGATGTTGATACGTCCAAAACGTATCTATAATTTCTGCTTGCTCCATGCCACTTTTGGGTGATATTGCTATGATATTCATACACTTCCATACACTTTTGATCATATTTGGACTAACTTACTAATCCAGTGCACCCCAGTGCCAGTTTCTGTTTTCGGCTGTTTTTGTATTTCAGGTTTTCACATTTCGAGAACTGCCCAGAAAAATCCAGAAAAATTATATAAAAAATCAGCGTTCCGGAAACAACACTGCGTCCGAAGGGCAGCCTGGGGGGGCCACAGGGGCTCCAGGCGCCCTGTGGGCGCCCCCCCCCCTGGGCCGCGCCGGGGGGGGCGCCTGGGCCCCCCGAAACTCCCCCGGTGCCCTACTTTGGCATATATTTAAAGGACCCTCCGAAACCCTCAGAACAGGAACTCTTTTCGCGATCCCATCTCTGTTCCGCCGCCGCCGCCGCTTCCAAGATCGGGAGCACCAGGAGAACTCTTCCTGGCACCCTGCCGGAGGGGAGGATCATCACCGGGAGCTTCTCCACCACCATGGACGCCTCCCGGATGACTCGTGAGTAGTCTCCCTTGGACCATGAGTCCATGACCAGTAGCTATGTGATGTTCTCCTCCCGTTCTTGTGCTTCACTAATTAGTCCTCGTGAGTTGCCCTACATGATCGAGGCACCTATGTAATCCTTATGTTGTTGCTATGTTGAGTTTGTTGGGATCCGATGGATTATGAGATTATGTTCAGATTGATCTTGAGTAATATATTTGATTCACCTCTTTTATATTTTAGTTCATAAGTAATTCTTGCATGTTCTCCGTTGTTACTTATTGCTTTGGCCGAGTAGTAGGTAGTGACTCCACGAGGGAACGTTATGCTCGATTGTGGGTTCATGCCCCTCGATGACTAGCTTGAGTGACAGAAACATGAGTCTAGGGGATGTGTTGTTGCCACAAGGGGGAAAACAACGGTGCTTGTGCCCGCGGGTGCAAGGATTGTTTACTTTACGCAAAGTTCTTTTAATGCAGTTGTATGTTGCATTGAGTTTACACTATGGGTGGGACTCGCAACTTAATACCAGCGAGATGTTCTGGATAGATATCTCAAGGTGGATGATTAGTAGTAGATATTGATGGATTTCGGTCTACTTACTTTGGCGTACCGCCCATGCTTTGAACCTCAACCTTTCTTGCAATGTAGTCAGCATTGGTTTGCGTTCGTGGTCCTGTCAATTGCCCAGCTGTAATTTGTTTACCTCACATAGCTGTTTTATCGTCTTTTGGGAGAGAGACATCACTAGTGAACATCATGAGACTCCGGTCCATATTACCATCATTGATCACATCCACTATTTACTTTCCGTTATTATTTACTATTGCAAAAACTATCTATCACTACTATCATTGCTTTTAACCCTTTGTGAACTACAAGGCCGGAGGGATTGACAACCTCTCTGTACTCGTTGGGAGGAAAGTTATTTGTATCTGTGTGCAGGTCCACGTTGATTGCTAATTGCACCGTTAGCAGTTGACACCTACTTGTTGAACCTAGGAGTCTCTGGGGATTCGATCCTTGGCATCTTTGCTAGGGGAAAACACTTCTACTTACTGCATCTTACACCTTCCACTTGGGGTAACAAACGAGGGGTTCGAGGCCCATCAAGCGCTGCTCTCTTTCGGCCTTCGGGAAGGAGGGGAGCGGCGGGGGTTTCTGAGGATTGAAGAAGCAACGGGCGAATGGAAGGAACTGTCCCTATTTCCCCTGCTTTTAAAGGGGGAGGGGGCGGACGTTCCGCATTATCGATTAAAGAACACCCCCACGATCTCTCCCACGATGCCGCAATCAACGCGTGCCGTTCGGGGAGAGCACGGTGGATGCGGAGAAAGATTCGGCACGAACCAGGCCGCGCGTGCCCGTGCACTGTTTTGGGCCTGGCCCAACAGCGCTCGGCACCGTGTGTGGCCCAGGCCCGGGGGCTCCTGTCGGTGTACTAAAGTAGGGGTACCTTAGTATCCCAAACTTGTGCACGGACAGTTGCAGCACCCCGTGGCAAGGCTTGCCAGGTGACCGCCAAGATCCTCCCTTGGTTCCTGTGGAGCCATTCAAGAACAAAGTATTTAAGTCAAAGAGACAAGACCCCGGCAAGAGGAGCTTGCCGGGAAAGCCACTCAAGGCGCAAAAACCACTCAAGACACAAGCCCTTGGCAAGAGGAGCTTGCCGGGAAGGCCATCCAAGGCATATCAAGAAGCTTGCCGCGACGCGCCACGCGTCCCGGCAAGGCCCGGTGAGCGACAAGCTCCCAGGCGCGACAAGATAGCGACCGCGGCAAGGCACTTGCCGCGGCAGGCTTCCACCCAGTACCCGCGCTCCAGCACATTCACCCACGTGTCGCCCTGGGGCCCTTCCAGGCGCACGTGGCGGAAGGCTATGCAGCCAGGGGAACACGGTGGCAAGCGGCGATGACAAGGCCACCGTCGTGGCGGACGGTGGCGCCCCTGGCGGCCACTTTCTGCACTGTTTGGGCGACGGCGACGGGCATTCAATGCCCTTGTCCCCTGCCGTCAGGGTTAGGTATATAGCACTATACAAACACTATTCCAACTACCACCCTTTTTACTTTTTTATCCTCAACTGTGTTGCCACCTGTCGGTGACCCCTTTGACCTATAAAAGGAGGCCCATGCGCAACGTAGAGGGGGTTCTGAAGATCGATCACTCGCACGCTCGGTCTTGCCAGCAGTTAGAGCATACTGTAGCCCTCCTCGCTCCCGAGCAAGAACTCAATACAAACCAAAGCAGGAGTAGGGTTTTACGCATCCGTGCGGCCCGAACTTGGGTAAACTGCTCGTGTGCACGCCTCGATCCGCTCTTTGTGCATCCTCCGCCCCCTGCCGTACCGAAAAGGGGCTCCGGTCCCATAGGTGTTCGTGGGCGATCAGTTTCCCCGACATCTTTGGCGCGGAACTTCAGCAGCCTGCTGGCAGTGCCGTTGCCGACAAGAAACCTTGTCGCGAGTAGTTGCAACACGCTTCAGTTGTTGAGCGGGCTCGGAAACAAAGTAAGGGCGCGACACTAGTCGCAGCACACTTAAGCTGTTGAGCAAACTCGAAACAAAGTAAGGGCGCAACCAGCCACGAGTTGGTTCCTCCGCGCACAGGTTTTCCATACAAAGCGCGGTCGTTCAAGGAAGATAACTAAATTTTTTAGAAATTTGATTGCTCAAACTTTGGCAACTTAGCTTTTGTCTTGTTTGCTTCCCGGCAAGGCCAAACTTTCTTGAACGGCACTTGGTCCATACCACCATCTTCTCCTCCCCCCCCCCCCGGCAAATTTGTGCGCGAGGGAACTTTGCTTTTCCTTAAGAAAAAAGAAAGAAGAGAAAATGCAGATACGGAGCCTTTGGGCTCGTTATTGCTTACCGGTAGTAGGTGATGCACAAGGTGTCAGATAACTCATGCAAAAATATAAAAAGCATGAAATGACAAGATGTGCGGGACACATAAGCTTTACTGATGCACGGGGTCTGCGCCCGGCTTTGTACAAAGGATTACGTGCAACAGCGGCAAGACTTGTACAAAAGGGTGGTTGCAGAAGCGGATCACGGCAACCGCGCCTTATGGGTAAAACTTACGAAGATGCTCGATGTTCCAGGAGTTGCTCACCGGGGAGCCATCTTCGGTCTCAAGGAGGACAGCGCCGGGCCTAGTGACTCGTTTCACCCGATAAGGGCCTTTCCACTTCGGCGTCAACTTGTTGGAATTCTTGGCGGACTGAACGCGCCGAAGAACAAGGTCGCCTTCCTCGAGACTTCTGGCGTTAACTTTGCGGCTGTGATAGCGGCGCAAAGCTTGCTGGTAGTGAGCAGCTCGCACAGCGGCCTGAAGACGGTCCTCCTCAAGGAGCAGCGCGTCATCTTGTCGCAGCTGCTCTTGCTCGAGTTCATCATAAGCGAGCACTCGAGGCGACCCGTATACGAGTTCCATGGGGAGAACTGCCTCTGCTCCGTAGACTAGAGCAAAGGGTGTCTGTCCAGTGGCTCGACTTGGCGTCGTCCTGATCGACCAAAGAACCACCGGCAGCTCCTCGATCCAGTTTCTTCCGCACTTGTGCAGCCTGTCGAAAGTTCTTGTCTTGAGCCCGCGCAGCACTTCAGCATTTGCCCTCTCCGCTTGACCGTTGCTTCTCGGGTGAGCAACAGAAGTGAAGCAGACCTTGGCGCCAAGGTCTTGGACGTACTGCATGAAGGTGCAGCTGGTGAATTGTGTACCGTTGTCGGTGATGATCCTGTTAGGGATTCCGAAACGGCAAACAATCGACCTGAAGAACTTGACTGCTGACTGTGCGGTCACCTTTCTCACTGGTTCCACTTCCGGCCACTTTGTGAACTTGTCCATTGCAACGTACAAGAACTCAAAGCCCCCGCATCAACTTCATCAACTTCATCGACTCCATCAGCATGCCGCCGAAGAAGAAGGCTTCGGAGGTGGCAGGTCCGTCCGCATCGATCCCACCACCGCCTGAGCCAACGGCTGGTGGAGTAGACGCCGGCGTAAGAACGGACGTCGGCGAGGAAACTCACGGCGCCGCCAAGTCCAAGGACAAGACGGACGACCGGGCGCACTCCAAGGCCTCGGCGTCCGTACACGCACCGCGTCCATCTCAGGAAGCGCGAGACCGGCAGCGACGTGGTACTCAAGGTACCATACGCTTGCTGGGCCAAGGTCAAGCTGGCGGATCTCGGCACGCTCAAGGCCAGCATGCGCACCAACATGCCGGCACGAGCAAGGCACGGTCGCCGGGACGGGACGCTGCTCCTTCTGACGTAGTTAGAAGTCCGAGCATATCCCGCTCCTCGCACCGCTCGCCACCGCTCCCCGCCACTCTAGCAGAAGCTCTAGCACGAGCTCAACTGCTCCTCGACTTCCCTCCAGCGGTAGACAAGGCCGACGACTGGAGGGCCACCATCCAGAGCCTCATCGCCTTCGCCAACGGCGACACTCCGCAGCAGCCGACCACATCGCGGCCGCGCCAAGTTAGCCAGGCGCGGGCCGATGGCGACAAGACTGCCGGGGGTGCAACCACCGTGCACTCCCCGCCCCGAAGGCCAAAATTGCCGACTCTTCGGATCAATATCGACGACGACTCCACCGCGTCGTCGGATCCACGAGCTCGTAGCGATCAGCGCCAAGTCCTTCAAGATCGACAACAAGAGGACGCTCGAACCCGCATCGAGCGTCGGAGAGAAGCGCGGCGTCAATCAGACCAGCGCGTTGGGCCCGCTGTTGACATGCACGCGCTCGGAGGACCAGGCGACTTGCCGTACGCGGTAGGTTGCCCTGCGTTCACTCGTGAGCTGCGGCAAGTCCAGTGGCCCAGCATGAAGAACTTCAAGCCCGACGTACCCGAGAAGTACGACGGCAAGACACACCCGTCAGAGTTCCTCAGCATCTACACCATCGCGGTGCAGGCTGCTGGGGGACGAGATGAGAAGATACTCGCCAATTACTTCCCGCTCGTGCTCAAGCCAAATGTCAGATCTTGGCTCATGCACTTGCCGGATAACTCCATTTCTTCTTGGGCTGACCTGTGCTATCAGTTTGTCGGCGCCTTCACAGGCGGCCACAAGCCTCATGGCCAGGAGAGTGACCTTCACCTGCTCACCCAGAAAGAAGGAGAACCCCTGCGCAAGTATATCCAAAGGTTCAGCCGTGTGCAACACAACATCCCAGACGTCCACCCTGCCGCGGTTATCAGCGCGTTCCACCAGAACGTGCGTAACCGCAGGATGAGGGAGGAGATGGCGATGTGCAAGATCCGGGACGTCAGTGAGCTTTATGCCCTGGCCGACAAGTGTGCACGTGCTGAGGAGGGGAGGAAACTCCCCGGAGAGGATGCAGGAGCAGGGGGATCGGACAGCGAAGATGCCGCCCCGGCGAAGAAGAGCCGGCGGCGAAACAACAGGAAGAAGAAGAACAAGAAAGTACTGGTCGTTGAGCAGTCCGGCAAGGAGGCTGGCGCCAAGAAAGCCCAGACTGGTGGCTCCGGCAAGGAGACTGCCGCGTGCACCAACTGCCAGGCTGTGGCGGCCGCCGACAAGCAGGACGGCACCGACAAGCAGTACTGCAAGATCCACCGCACCAAGGGCCATGATCTTCAGAACTGCAAGAAAGTCGAGTACCTCGTCGAGCAGCAAAAAGCTGAGTACGAGCGGCGTGACAAGGAGAAGGCCCAGGGAGGTGATGGAGGGTCCGGCAAGAAGCGGCCATTCAATGGCCGGGGAGGACGCCGCGGCAAGGCCAAGCAGCGGCAAGGAGACAGACCTCCCCGCGGCCGCGACAAGGAAGAAGACGACGACGACGACGAGGACATGGATGATGGAGATAACAGCGAGCAGGAGTTTCAGAAAGCCACAGAGGTTCTGTGCATTGACGGTGGTGCTTCTCTGCATACTTCCCACCGCCAACTCAAGCAGTGGGTGCGGGAAGTTAATGCATCAGAGCCACCCGTCGAGTCGCGCAAACTTCTAAAGTGGTCCAGCACGCCTATCATCTTTGATATTGAGGACCACCCTGATCGCACAACTGCGGTTGGGTGTTTGCCGATGTTGGTTTCGCCAACTATCCGCAGCCTCAAGGTCACTAAGATGTTAGTTGACGGCGGGGCCGGCTTGAACTTGATCTCCTCCGCTGTGGTCCGGAAACTCCAGATCCCCGACAGCGAGCTCGAAGAAACCAGCACGTTCCAAGGAATAAACCCGGGGAGGAGCAAGCCGAAGGGGAAGATCACGCTGCCAGTGACATTTGGCGGAGAGCTGAACTTCAGGACTGAGAGGATCACTTTCGACATTGCCGATTTCCCATTGCCTTACAATGGGATACTTGGCCGTCCAGCACTCACCAAGTTCATGGCAGCCTCTCATTACGCCTACAACATGCTCAAGATGCCCGGCCTGATAAGCATCATCTCTGTCCCTGGCGACAAGAAAGATGCCCTTATCTGCGCCGACAAGATCTACCGGGAAGCAGCAGCCGCATCAGAACGCAAGACGCTTGCCGCTGAAGCTCCCGAGGGAAAGAAGAAGACCGAGTCCGGCAAGAGCTCTGGGGCCCACTCCGGCAAACGCACCTCTTCGGAGTGCTGCGCTGCCGTTGAGGATGCACCATCGAACTCCACCGGCAAGGGTAAGAAGACGATGGCAGCTCCACCAACAACCAAGAAGGTGTCCGCCAAGGAGGACGGCACTGGTGGTACTTTCACCATCAGTGCCACGCTCGACCCCAAATAGGAAAGCGCGCTCGTTGCTTTCCTGCGGGCGAATGTCGACGTGTTTGCATGGCAACCGTCTGACATCCCCGGTGTTCCCAGGAAAGTGATTGAGCACAAGCTTGCCGTTTGTCCTCACGCGCGGCCCGTCAAGGAGAAGGTCAGAAAGCAAGCAGTGGAGCGCCAAGAGTTCATAGAAGAAGAAATCAAGAAGTTGGAAGCAGCAGGCCTTGTCAGAGGAGTGCTCCATCCCACGTGGTTGGCCAATCCTGTAGTCGTGCGCAAGGCAAATGGGAAATGGAGGCTTTGTATTGACTTCACCGATGTGAATAAAGCTTGCCCCAAAGATCCATTTCCCTTGCCGTGCATTGACCAGATTGTTGACTCCACGGCTAGATGTGAGTTGCTTTCGTTTCTTGATGCATACTCAGGATACCACCAGATCTTCATGGCTGAAGAAGATGAATAGAAGACCGCATTTATCACTCCATGTGGCACATACTGTTTCATACATATGCCTTTCGGACTGAAGAATGCTGGTTCAACGTTTGCAAGGGTAGTCCATACAGCTTTTGAGCCACAGGTACACAGAAATGTAGAAGCGTACATGGATGATATAGTGGTCAAGAGCAAGGACAGGGCAACTCTGATGCAAGATCTAGATGAAACCTTTGCAAATCTGCGCAAGATCCAGCTCAAACTTAATCCCGAGAAGTGCGTGTTTGGAGTCCCTTCCGGCAAGCTTCTCGGGTTCTTCGTGTCTCAAAGGGGGATTGAAGCCAACCCCGACAAGATCAAGGCCATTGAGCAGATCGAAGCACCGAAGCGCGTCAAGGATGTACGAAGACTTGCCGGCTGCGTGGCTGCTCTCAGCAGGTTTATCTCTAAGTCTGCAGAACGCGCCCTGCCATTTTTCAAAATTTTGAAAAGGGCAGGTCCAATGAAATGGACTCCGGAAGCGGAGGCAGTGCTGCAAGACTTGAAGAGGTACCTGTCCTCCACTCCAATACTTGTCGCACCTAAGCCACAAGAAAATTTGCTGCTTTACCTAGCGGCAACCAATCAAGTGGTTAGTGCTGCGTTAGTAGCGGAGAAGGAGGCGGATGATGAGCCAGTGGCCGCGGCAAGCACATCCAGCGACAAGCAGGGGGCTTCCTCGACAAGCTCTGGTCCCGACAAGGACGGATCTGCGCAGATGCAAGAGGAGATACGGAAGAAGATGGTGCAGCGCCCAGTTTATTTTGTCAGTTCCCTCTTGC
Organism: Secale cereale; assembly: GCA_902687465.1. Lineage (NCBI taxonomy): Eukaryota > Viridiplantae > Streptophyta > Magnoliopsida > Poales > Poaceae > Secale > Secale cereale. Next base: position 64,939,068 of record LR738709.1, on the reverse strand, counting down.
AGGGGGCTAGGTCAAGGTACTCTGGGGTGCAGAAGTTGCTTTTCGGCCTTCTCATGGCCTCGAGAAAGCTGCGCCATTACTTCTAGGCACATGAGATAACGGTGGTCACTCGCTTTCCGCTGAAGAGGATATTGCAAAATCCAGAAGCGACAGGCAGGATTGTCGAGTGGGCGCTAGAACTGTCAAGCTTTGGCCTCAAGTTTGAAAGCACTTCAACTATCCAAAGCAGAGCATTGGCAGAATTCATAGCAGAGTGGACGCCAACGCCAGACGAAGAAATCCTAGAGACGAGCATCCCCGTCAAAGAAGCAAGCAAAGAGTGGGTAATGTACTTTGATGGTGCCTTCTCGCTGCAAGGCGCCGGTGCCGGCGTGCTGCTTGTCGCGCCCACCGGAGAGCACCTCGAGTACATAGTCCAGATGCACTTTCCCAAGGAGCAAGCGACAAACAATACTGCAGAGTATGAGGGTTTGCTTGCCGGTCTCAGGATCGCGGCTGACCTTGGGATCAAGAAGCTGATTGTGCGGGGAGACTCGCAGCTTGTCGTCCGCCAAGTAAACAAGAACTATCAGAGTCCGTTGATGGAAGCTTACGTCGACGAAGTGAGGAAGCTTGAAGAGCACTTTGACGGCCTACAGATGGAGCATGTTCCAAGAGCTCAGAACGACATCGCAGATGGTCTGTCAAAGTGTGCCGCACTGAAGTTGCCTGTGGAACCAGGGATCTTCGTGCTCAAGCTGACTCAACCATCCGTAACACCATCAACTGGACAGAGCAAGAAGAGGAAGTTGATCTCCGGCGACTACTTTCCGGCAGAGCTTACAGAAGCCGCCGCCAAGAAAGTCCCCAAGATCAACGCCAAGAGCGCTGAGGAGCAATCTGCTCCGGCAAGTCCCAGGGCTTGTTCCATTGAAGCGGAAGCTCCCGGCAAGTTTTGCTCCGGCAAGCTTGCCGGGGAACGTCAAGCTCCGGCTGAGCCACAGGTGCTCGCCATCGAAGCAGATATTCCCGCAGCAGCAGAAGTGCCTTTAGTCCTTGCTGTCGAGCCACAGGCTCCAGCATGGGCACAACAGATTGTCCGTTTCCTTCAGACAGGAGAACTTCCCGAAGAGCAAGAAGAAGCGGAAAAAGTAGCCCGACAGTCAAGTATGTACCAGTTTGTCGACAACACATTGTGCAGAAGAAGACTCAACGGTGTGAAATTGAAGTGTATTCCCCGGGAAGATGGACAGAAGCTGTTGGCAGAGATACACGGAGGCATATGTGGCCACCACATTGGCGCCAGAGCCCTTGTCGGCAAAGCTTTCCGGCAAGGTTTCTTTTGGCCGACAGCCCTCCAGGATGCAACTGCACAAGTAACCAAGTGTGAAGCGTGCCAGTTCCATTCCAAGCAGATACACCAACCAGCTCAAGCTCTCCAGACGATCCCTTTATCCTGGCCATTTTCGATCTGGGGGCTCGACATCCTCGGCCCCTTTCCCCGCGCAGCCGGGGGCTTTGAGTTCTTGTACGTTGCAATCGACAAGTTCACAAAATGGCCGGAAGTGGAACCAGTGAGAAAGGTGACCGCACAGTCAGCAGTCAAGTTCTTCAGGTCGATTGTTTGCCGTTTCGGAATCCCTAACAGGATCATCACCGACAACGGTACACAATTCACCAGCCGCACCTTCATGCAGTACGTCCAAGACCTTGGTGCCAAGGTCTGCTTCGCTTCTGTTGCTCACCGGAGAAGCAACGGTCAAGCAGAGAGGGAAAATGCTGAAGTGCTGCGCGGGCTCAAGACCAGAACTTTCGACAGGCTGCACAAGTGCGGAAGAAACTGGATCGAGGAGCTGCCGGTGGTTCTTTGGTCGATCAGGACGACGCCAAGTCGAGCCACTGGACAGACACCCTTTGCTCTAGTCTACGGAGCAGAGGCAGTTCTCCCCACGGAACTCGTATACGGGTCGCCTCGAGTGCTCGCTTATGATGAGCTCGAGCAAGAGCAGATGCGACAAGATGACGCGCTGCTCCTTGAGGAGGACCGTCTTCAGGCCGCTGTGCGAGCTGCTCGCTACCAGCAAGCTTTGCGCCGCTATCACAGCCGCAAAGTTAATCCCAGAAGTCTCGAGGAAGGCAACCTTGTTCTTCGGCGTGTTCAGTCCGCCAAGAATTCCAACAAGTTGACGCGGAAGTGGGAAGGCCCTTATCGGGTGAAACGAGTCACTAGGCCCGGCGCTGTCCGCCTTGAGACCGAAGATGGCTCGCCGGTGAGCAACTCCTGGAACATCGAGCATCTTCGTAAGTTTTACCCATAAGGCGCGGTTGCCGTGATCCGCTCCGGCAACCACCCTTTTGTACAAGTCTTGCCGCTGTTGCATGTAATCCTTTGTACAAAGCCGGGCGCAGACCCCGTGCATCAGTAAAGCTTATGTGCCCCGCACATCTTGTCATTTCATGCTTTTTATATTTTTGCATGAGTTATCTGACACCTTGTGCAGCACCTACTACCGGTAAGCAATAACGAGCCCAAAGGCTCCGTATCTGCATTTTCTCTTCTTTCTTTTTTCTTAAGGAAAAGCAAAGTTCCCTCGCGCACAAGTTTGCCGGGGGGAGAAAATGGTGGTATGGACCAAGTGCCGTTCAAGAAAGTTTGGCCTTGCCGGGAAGAAAACAAGACAAAATCTAAGTTGCCAAAGTTTGAGCAATCAAAATTTTTAAATTTTTGAGTTATCTTCCTTGAACGACCGCGCTTTGTATGGAAAACCCGTGCGCGGAGGAACCAACTCGTGGCTAGTTGCGCCCTTACTTTGTTTCGAGTTTGCTCAACAGCTTAAGTGTGCTGCGACTAGTGTCGCGCCCTTACTTTGTTTCCGAGCCCGCTCAACAACTTAAGCGTGCTGCAACTAGTCGCGACAAGGTTTCTTGTCGGCAACGGCACTGCCAGCAGGTTGCTGAAGTTCCGCACTCAGCGCTCGCGGCAAGGGTGCCTGCACCGGCAAGTTCCCAAAAAGCGTAGGGTAAAAACATACAAAGCAAGGAAGTCAAGTAAAGGAAATAACATTGCATTCAGTATCTAAGATAGAGTTATATTACAAGATAACTTGTCGCAGCTCTAATAGACTGTTTTCATAACATGGTTAACAGCGACAAGGAAAAGAAGAAAGTGGACAAGACTAATCCGCGCGGTCGCCCTCGACCCTCTTGATGCCACCCACCTTGTTCACAATAGGCGCGGCAAGGGCCTTGAGCGCCTCCTGGTCAGCGTCCGGCGGCAGGGACCTGAGGACGTTGGTGAGATTGAGGCCTGGGTTGCGGAAAGCTATCTTCATCAGCACCTTCTGCAAGGCGCCCGCGCAGAGCCTGCGCGACTCGTCCGCTAGCTGCTTGGGGATATTTTCCCGGAGCTGCTGGAGGGCCGTCCCCACGCCCTTGAAGAACAAGGTAAGCTTGGCACTGGGGTGGAGATTCTCATCGGTGGAGTACCCGAGATACTCCGCCCCCAGCTGCTCCAGCTCCTTGTCGATGTCGGCGGCGGCATGGACAAGACCTTCTGTCCAATGCTCCATGGTCTCCTTGAAGATGTTTTGGGTGACGGCAGCGCTCTCCAGCAGCGCCTTCTCGGCCCTGATCTCCTCCTTCAGGGTCGCCTCCCGCTCTCTGGCGCCGTCAAGCGTCTGGGTCAGCGTGGTCAGTTTAAGCTCCAGATCGGCGATGGAGTCCTTGGCGGCGGCGAGCTCCTTGCCCTTCTCGAAGAGGCGGACCTGCAGCTCGGAGTGGCTGTGGGCGTCCTTCTCCCTCTCAAGCTTGAGTGCGGCAACCTCCTCGCCGCTCGTCTTGAGGTTGGCCTCCAGTTGTGCCACCCTCGCCTCCAACTCCCTCTTGGCGGTCTCGGCAGCTGCAGCAGCATCCCTTGCTTCCTGTACAGCTCCGCCAAGAGACTGTTCATGCGCGACAACTTCCTCCTCGTGGCCATCGAGGTTGACCTTCCGCTGCGTCAGCTCACCCTCCAACATGGACAACTGCTCAGCGGCAAGCCGCTGCTGCTCCTCCACCTCAGCCTTCTCCAGAATAAAGGCCTGATGCGCCTCGGCAAGCTGCTCCCGCTCCTCCGCCAAGGATCGGAGAGCTGCTTGGTTGATGGCTCGGAGCTCTTCTGCGCGCTTCTCCAAGTCAGCACCCGCATTGGCGGCCAGAGCCTCTCGGGACTCCAGCTTGGCCTGCCGGGCGCGGTACAAAGACAGAAGCTTGCGCAGCAGCCGCTCCTCCTCGGGCTCGCTGCTGCTGCTCGGCGCGTCGACGAGCTTCAGTCCGGCGGAGGCAAGGACCTCCCCGTCGAAGACCTCTCCCTCGACTGGCGCCCTGGACATGAACGCCCACGGGAGCTGGATGAAGATGTCGTCGCCGGCCTTCAGATAGGCGCTTGGCTCGGGCTCGTCGGAGCTGGGGGTTGCGGCGGCGGCGGAGGGCTCGGCGGTCGGCGTAGCGCCTGGCGCTCCTGCGGCCCCAGTGCCGTCAGTGCGATCGCCAGCCTCTTCGCCAGCTGCCGCGGCGGCAGCCTTGGCGGCCTCTGCGCCAGCGGGATCGTCTGCGCCAACCGTTTCTTCAGCAACGGCGGCGTCGTCGGCGACGACCTCCGTCTCCATGGGCTCGGCTGCGGACGGGTCTGACGGAAGAAAAGAAAAAGGAAAGAAAAACATTCAAGCAAATATCCAAAAAGAAGAATTGAAAGAAGAAAAGTCCAAGGGTTTACCTGCGCGGGCCCCCTCCTCGGTGGGGTTCCTTGCCGGGGAGCTCTCCCTCGGCGGCGTGGTTTTAGCTCCCGCCAGCGGAGGGCCGCTAGCGCCATCCCTTGGCGGAGTGCTCGCCCTTGGCGGGGTGCTCGCCCTTGGCGGGGTGCTCGCCCTTGGCGGAGTGCTCACCCTTGCCGGAGAGCCTCCCCTTGGCGGAGTGGTCGAAGCGTGCGGCACGTCGGGGGCGGTCTCTTGGCGCTCCTGGTCCCGCTGCTCTGCTCCTACACAAGTCAACGAACAAGACGTCACTGAAGAAGTAGCGCCCACGTGCGCCCGACAAGCGGAAAGTGAACCACACTTACGCTGGGGGCTGCGCTGGGGGCTACTCTGGAGAACAGCTGCCGGGTCCGGCAAACTTGTTGCGGGCGCACCCCCTGCTATTGCGGCGGGCTCGTCCTCGATGACGATCACCGGGACCTTGGCCCTCTTCGCCGCCCTCTGGGCCAGAGTTCTGAAAGAAGAACAGGTTCAGAGTTAGGCAAAAGAGATGCAAGAAACAACAGAAAATCGAAGAAAAACAAGGATTGCCAAGACTTACTATTCTTCCTCCTCGTCGGAACTGAGCACGGAGAAGTCAAAATCTGGCTCATGCGTCCCGGCGCGAGGAGGCGGAGGAGTGGGCTCCCTCGGCCGCTTGGCGGGAGCAGGGACGGTGGTCTGAGAAGACCCCACTCCGGTTGCCGCCGAAGCGCGAGGGGCGGCGGGAGCAGAGGCACCAGTCCGGGAAGATCCCGCTCCAGTTGCCGCTGAAGCACGAGGCACTCCCTTGGTGGCCTTGCTTGTCGCGGTGGCGCGTGCCGCACGGCGCTGCGGCTGCTGGCCCGCCTGCCGCCCCATCACGTCTGCGGCCTTGCGGAGGCGCCTTCTCGGTGGAGCCGGAGGCTTTGCTGGCGGCGGCGAGCTGCCCGAGGACGAGGAAGAAGAGGAGTCGAGGTCCAGCGAGCCGCTCGAGTCCTCGGCAGGCTCGCTTGACCCGACACCCTGCCCAGCGGGCCCGCTCGACTCGACGCCCTGCTCGGTGGGCTCGCTTGTCTCGGCGACCTTCCCGGCAAGCTTCCCCGCTTTGAGGAACTCTTCCTGCTCGGCAAGGCTTGTCGCCTCCGCTGCCTCCGCCTCCTCCACTGTGTACCCGAACTCCCCCGCGGCCGCGGCTGCCGCTGCCTCCTCCAGCCTGGTGGCAATATATGCCATCTCCTGGTCAGTGGTGTCGCGGGTGAGGCCTTTCTTCTCGTCGAGGTTGACTGGCTGTTCCACCAAGTTGTCGAAGAACGCATGCACAGCTTCGTCGGAAGGCTCTTGCCAAGTGGGGTCGATCCCGTGGGAATCGCATAGCGGCATCACTGCACGGATGGCGCTGAGCGACGAGCTGTTGCACAGCGGAACTACGCCCTCCGGCAACGTGAACCATTCGGGGTGGTCGGAGTCATACTTGAACAACGCCTGGAGCATCGCGTTGAGCTCCAGGACAGTAAAATTCCAATTGAGGCCCGGGCACAACCTCATGATGTCTGCCGCGTTCTCGAACTCCCAGGCGGCCCTCTTCCTCTCCTGCAAGGGGGCGATGCTGCGGCGGAGAAAGTCGGCTCCAACTGCGCCTACAGTGAGCTTGGCTTGCCGGAGGCGAAGGATCCGAGTAGTAGCAATCTTCAATCTTCTATCCTCCGGGGCCAAGTCGCTCCAGTCGTTGCCGCGTACAACTGGGGCTTGGCGCCGGGCGGTGAATGGCTGCGGGTCATCCTCTATGATCCAACACCAATTGGCTCTCCACTCATCCCACTTGCCGCGGAGCTCTCCCGACAAGTAAGCTTCCTTCTTGTGGGTCCTAGAGATCCAAGAGATTCCGCCAGACAAAGGCGATGCTGCCTCGACTCGAGGCGTGAAGTAATGGCGGAAAAGAGCTACATTGGGGAAGACTCCGACAAAGTTTTCGCGCAGATGTGCGAAAACTGCCATTGTCAGGACGGCGTTGGGGGTGAAGTCAAGGAGATGAAACCCGTAGGTATTCATGATGTCGCAGAAGAACTCGGAATAGGGCGGGCAGAGCCCGCAGTAGAAGAACAGGGCGAAGAATGCGTAGCCATTCGGGAACATCTCAGCGGCTACGGCGGGGAGTACCTTGGTGCGTGGATGCGCCTTCGTCCCCCTCGACCAAAAAAGGTAGAAGGAATCCCTCAGCTCCTCCGCGTCAAGCTTGGGGGGGAAGACCACCTTCTTCTTCTGCATCGCTGCGAGCCGCAGCGCCTCGGCCGACTTCGCGGACTTCCCCTTCTCGCCTTTCGAAGCCATGGCTGAAGCGGTGAAGGAGGTCGACGGCGCTGGTAGTGCTGGTGGCGACGGAGGGCGGAGCGCTGCTCTCTTTCGGCCTTCGGGAAGGAGGGGAGCGGCGGGGGTTTCTGAGGATTGAAGAAGCAATGGGCGAATGGAAGGAACTGCCCCTGTTTCCCCTGCTTTTAAGGGGGGAGGGGGCGGACGTTCCGCATTATCGATTAAAGAACACCCCCACGATCTCTCCCACGATGCCGCAATCAACGCGTGCCGTTCGGGGAGAGCGCGGTGGATGCGGAGAAAGATTCGGCACGAACCAGGCCGCGCGTGCCCGTGCACTGCTTTGGGCCTGGCCCAACAGCGCTCGGCACCGTGTGTGGCCCGGGCCCGAGGGCTCTTGTCGGTGTACTAAAGTAGGGGTACCTTAGTATCCCGAACTTGTGCACGGACAGTTGCAGCACCCCGCGGCAAGGCTTGCCAGGTGACCGCCAAGATCCTCCCTTGGTTCCTGTGGAGCCATTCAAGAACAAAGTATTTAAGTCAAAGAGACAAGACCCCTCTTTAGCTTCGGGTTCGTTCCGGAGTTGTGAGGTTCTGTTCGACTACTTCATGGATCCGTTCTTCTTCCTTGCGGAACCCCAGGCAAGATGACCATACCCTTGGATACCTTTACTACCATTGCCATGTTTAGTAGTCTCGATGCTATCGTTACATGTCGTGCTACCCATCTTTTATGTCAGCCTCTCCTTGTTGCCATGAAACCTCTAACCTTTGAAACCTTCCTAGCAAAACCATTGTTTGGCTATGTTACCCGCTTGCTCAGCCCCTCTTATAGCATTGTTAGTTGCAGGTGAAGATGAAGATCGTTCCAGGTGGGAACTTGTTGTTGGAATATCACAATATCTATTATTATTATTAACACATCTATATACTGGGCATGGGTGGAAGGCTTGGCCTTTTGCTCGGTGTTTTGTTCCACTCATGCCACCTTAGGCGCCGATAAACCGGCATTATGTTCCTTGATTTTGAGTTCCTTACATGATGGGTATATGGGGACCCCTTGACACTTCGACTTTGAATAAAACTCCTCCAGCAAGGCTCAACATTGGTTTAAATTTGCTCATAATAACAACTTAATTAATTAATTAAAATTGCATAGGGGGTCGCGTCCCCGGGGATTCTTTCTACATAGCAGGGGGGCCAATGCTGATGGTGTTGGTCCCAAACGGGCAACCTGCGGGGCCGCCTCGGGGAAACTCGAGGTATCTGGCATACCTGTAGCTTGTCCCATCCGGACGTGGCCTGAGACGAGATACGCGCGGCTACTATCAGGGTGTCGGTACGCCGGGAGGTCTTGCTGGACTTGTTTTACCATAGTCGAAATGTCTTGTGCACCGGGATGCCGAGCCTGATCGGATTTCCCTAAGATAAGGGGTGATGATATTATATTTATCACTTCAGCTAATCGTGAGAGCTTGTGATGGGCTAAGTTGGGAGACCTCTGCAGGGTTATGATCTTTCGAAAGCCGTGCCCGCGGTTATGTGGCAGATTGGAATTTGTTAATGTCCGGTTGTAGAAAACTTGACAGAGGATCCGAAGTAAAACACACAACTGTGTGAGTAACCGTGACTGTCTCTTTTCACTTTGAGAAGAGAACACGGTGGGGTTATGTATGACTCGTAGGTAGTTCAGGATCTTTAGCGATCACTACTAGTTTGCGACCGTTTGCGTAGATGCTCATCTTATTCTTGTACTCGTAAGTTAGCCACCATATTATGCTTAACCGCTGCTGCAACCTCACCACTTTACCTCTTCCTACCCATAAAGCTTTGCTAGTCTTGATACCCATGGTTATGGGATTGCTGAGTCCTCGTGGCTCACAGATACTACAACACCAGATGCAGGTTCAGCCGAGAAAGATGCAGGAGCTGGTTCAAGTACTTCACTGGGAGCTCGATGAAGAGAGTGGCCGTTTGTATGTGACGTTTTCGACGATCAGTAGTGGTTTCTACTAGGGGCGATTCGGACATGTGGCTTTATGTATTTGGTATCTTTCTTTTGGTCTTCACCCGTAGTCGGGTTGTGATGTTATTTGGATGATGTTTTGCTTATGTAATGTATTGTGTGACGTGGCGAGTGTAAGCCAACTATCCTTTTGCAATTTCATCCCTATTTTTACATGAGTCGTGCAAAGATACAAACTTGAGATCATTCCAGAATGGGCTTATACCTTTAAGTCGTGCCTCGACACGTAGGAGGTATAGTCCCATCCTGGGCATTACAAGTTGGTATTCAGAGCCTTCTCCGACCTAGAAGCCCCCACTGATTGATCGAATCGTTGACGGTTGAGTCTAGGCACACACTTAAATGTTTTGAGTCCTATATATATCGGAGAGTAGGATTTCTGTTTGCTCCTCATCTCTTTTCACTCTGGTGAGGACTCCTGACGATTACTCTTGTCTCTTCTATTCTCAAAAATTCACCAAATTTTTTTTAGGATCACGCGAGTATTGTTTGGATTGTTCCGATGTCTTTGTGACGAGAACATTGTTCTCGATGCCTCCTATCATTTAGGGGTTGTGGCAGTGTCCCGGGGAGTTGAGCTCCGAGGTGTTGTCGTCACAAATATATCGCATCAGTTCTGGAATACTTAAGACGGCCGACATCGAAAGCTCTCCTATGCGGTTAGTGGCAAGATAACCCCGACATCACCCAGTACTGGGTAGGTAGTTCGGGAGTATTGCCATAGCTTGTATAGTAGATGCGTTTCGAAGGTCCGAGGTAAACGGTTTCCGGAAATAACTGGTTATGTGTTGAAGGATGGATACAGCTGGATGTAGGATTAGAGTTGAGTGCGCGATGCTTCCCCTGTATCCCCAACACCTTATTGCATAACTGGAAACTTTCGGAAATTAATAGGTGGGTTCATCTAGTAGATCGTAGGAATTCTTCCAACGAATGCATGATATGGAGTTCGGGGTTCTACATTGAGTGAAGTGGTTTTATGGGCGTTGTTCCGATCGGGAGTTGAATCTTAAAGGGTCCTTGGCTATGCTGATCCGGGGATTGCAAAACCCTTTTGTAACACGTTCCATGAGCTTTCAGCACAAATATGTGGAACGAAGCTTCTATCTTGTATTTGTTCTATCTGCTCCTTGTTGCTTTTTATTTACCTTTTCTTCTCCCAAGTGGCTTCTCGACAAGTTGATGTACCTACGGAATTCATTCGCTGTTCGAATGATATTGTGAAGATTATGTTGCAACATATCTATCCTTTGTTTTTGTTTTGATTCTGGTATTCGAGTTGCTTCGATGTCAAGTGTTGATTCCATACCTTTTCTTAAGCGGTGTTCTCATATTTCTATGGGAGTGCTAATTCTTCTTGACCATCGAGATTTTCATGGTAATCCTTTTCAACCGGTGTGCCTTCTCTTCAAGTTATTCCATATGGACGCCGTTGAGAAATCTGACGATTTGTCTGTTTCATTCATCCCAAATTGTCTTTGTTTTACCCACCCTCCCACCCTTCTTCTTCTTGGAGCCAGAGTCCCTAATGAAATATCCATTTTATTCATGTGATGTTTCTTCATTCTTTCGTTCAATTTCATTATCCAGTGATCTCTCAGGAAGATGCTCAGAGTTTCAAGTTCATAATTCTTAATTCCAATATTCTTCTCCGGTGGACTAAATCCAAGCTTCCGTATTGATCATATCTGTGCCTCTTCTTGCACATGTTTTCCAATGTGGGAATTTCTTATCCGAAGGCTCTCTTATTTCTTCGCATCTCTTTATTCATATCCGGAGTGTTGAAGATATCTCAGAAGATTCACGTTTCCATTCTTAATCCATTCAAGCTATTTTGAGATTGTCATCTTATTCAAGCCATTTAATTTAACCGGTGCTATATCTCTTAAGCAATCTTTTTCAACGGTGATTTCTTTAGTGGGCCCTAACCCACAGGTCTTTTCCCAGGATCTTACCTGACTCTTCTTTTTCCGGAGTTATTCTAAAAATTCTTTTCAAAGTGTGACGTAAGTATGAATCCCATCAGTCACAGTCCTTCTCCATGACCGCTTTCAAATTCTTTTTCATCATTGCTTCAACTTTTTAATTCTTCATTCCGGAGTGCCTCAACAATTCATGGTGGTGTATCTCATCGTCTTCTCAGATTTTGAAGACCCGAAGACGAGTTCCTCTTGAATCCTTATCCGTTCTTCCAAGATTCGTGGTTCTAGCTTCATGCCATCCTCATTATTGTTCCGATTGTGAGGAATTCTTTTATACCATCTGAAGCTTTTCAGGAATTCTTTCCATTGTGATCCTCCGAAGGCCATCATTTCAGAAGATTCTTCGTTCTCAGTTTTCAACTTCGTCCTCCAACTATTCTTAATTGATGTCTCTTCGTTCGTCTCCATATTTTTTTACGGTGGTTCTTTCAAGATTACTCTTCCGTTGTTATCGTATTAATTTATTTGTTCTTTTCATAATCCTACCGGTGAGTCGTTCAAGATTATTCTCAAGTTTGGCTATATCTCTCTCCAATCCTTTTCAAGAAGAATAAGTAGTAGGCCAAATCCGTTGCTTGTCATCAATTTAATTTGATGAAGGATAAGCATACAGTAAATCTTATTCTTATTTCCTCGAAGTGATTAATCTCTTTTTTCCGGAGATTGTTCATCATATCATATCCTTGGTTCTAAGTTGTTCATCTTGTTTTTCGGAGCTCCAAGTTATTTCAATTATATCATTTCAAAGCTCCATCTAATCATCGCAGGCCTTGAATCTTATTCTTTTCATCTTTCACATCCCATGCTTTTGTTACCAGAGTTCTACATGGTGGTTCATCATGATTTAATTTATCCTCGAAGTCGTCATCAAGATTCTTGTTGGAGCTCAAGCATTTGTTCATCATGCTTTCCAATTGCAATCCTTTCTACCTTATCTTTCAGATGGTGTTATGTCATTCTTCACAATTCCTTCATGAATTATGATTCACGAGTTATCAAGAATGAGATATTTAAACCCATCATTTTCTTTGTTCAGGAGATCTTTCCAACCATTCAATTTATTCGTTGGAGTAATCTTGGGTTTTATTTCACCTAAAAGCTTTCCCTAAGGATTGTTGCTAATTATGGTGCTTATAAATGACCCAAGTTCTTCATTTATCCTCCCGGTGAAAGTTTTTCATATCTTCGTTGATCTCAATCCAATTAAATGTTTCCGTCAGAGGCTGGTTGTCACCTCATAATTTTGAGATGTTTTCCATAAGCCCACATCAAGCTTATTCTTTCGTTGTTGAATTCCAACAACTCTGTTCAACCCTTCTTTGTAAGGATTCTCTTTCAAATTCAATTTTGGGAGAAGTTGTCATTTTCTTCTCCGTTCTTTCTTTCCAACAATCTAGCATCCATTCTTTCATTCCGGAGGCATTGTGATATTGCTCTCTTCGAACCATCATCTTGTCATATCAAGATCATGTTCTTTTCTTTTCTAGTCCATTTAACAGGAGTGTCGTGACCTCCATTCTAATTCTCTAATCTTATCAAGTTTTGCCTCTCTTTTCAACCGGAGTTCTATGTGAAATCTTTCTTAACCTTGTGCCATTCTTTTAATTTTTTCGGAGGCAATGTGTTGTTGATTTCATCAAGTATCATCCCATCTTCTCAAGCTCATGTTAATTCCTTCCATTTTCAGTCGGAGTGCTGTCCGAATTCTGTCCTTCTTATTCCTTGGCTATACCATTGCGGTTTCTTACTCTTTTGGTTCGTAAGCTCTTGTTTCATGTCTTTCAACCTATAAGGTTCACATAATGCTCCTTGTTCCTCTTTTCTAACGGAGTGTTTTCATATTCGTTCATCTCCGTTGTATTCTTCTTTCAATTTGTTCAACCTCTCAAGGTTCGTGGTTTCACTCGTTTGTCGAAGAAGCAACTTTGTTTTACCTCTTCCTCTTCCGTTTTTACCCGATGCCATCTCTAGGATCTCGGGTCGAGATCCTCTGTTAGTGTGGGAGAGTTGTGACGCCCGAAGACCGACGTCCCAGAAGATTCCAGATGTTCCAGGTTCTCCCGTGTGTTTCATTTGCGCTTGTGTTATTTATTTTTGCATTGCATCATGTATTCATGCCATCATGACTTTAATTCTGCAAATCAACAAAATAAATTGTGTGGATCTTCGATCCATTTAAATTGAGGGAAGAGTGACTTCTCTTTATAACATATCCTCCTAATAATTATGGAGCTATTATAATTAATCCATTAATTTGGAATATCCAAACACACTTGCAATTAATTCTCTTGCCTTTGTTATCTTAATTCCCGGCCTCAGACTTTGTCCTCAAATTTTAGACCATTTGGATTTCATCTAAAGGGTTTTTCTAAATTCAAATAGTTTGACTTTTATTCAAACATGTTTGAATTTTCATCTTCCAAAAATCTTCAAACAATTTTATTTATATTCCTCACATTTTTGTGAGTCCGGATAATTTTATCCCCATGCCCAAATTCCATACCTAGCCCTTCCGTTCTTCTCTTTTCTTCTTGCTATTATTCTGTAGCTGAAAAATAGAAGAAGAAGAGGAAGAGAGAAGCCCAACCAGGCACCCGTTCCCAGGCCAGCCCAGCCAGCCGCAGGCCCAACTCCCCTCCAGCTCTAACCCTAGCCGCACTCAGCGTCTCCCACTTCTCACCCTCGATCCCTCTCCTCATCCCTCGGCGCCGCACCCTCGTCCCCTTCTTCCCCGATCCCTCTCCTCCTCTCGTCGTTCCCCGCGACGCCCCTCTCCCTCACGTTCCCATCGACCCGCGCCTCCCTCCTCCCCGTCGGTCGAGGCCCCGAGCGCCTCGCCCCTGGTTCCCCGCGCCTCTCCGCGGCTGATGTCTACACACGCTTCTACTCTTGTAGACTATGTTGGGCCTCCAAGCGCAGAGGTTTGTAGGACAGCAGCAAATTTCCCTCAAGTGGATGACCTAAGGTTTATCGAACTCAGGGAAGTAGAGGTTGAAGATGGTCTCTCTCAAGCAACCCTGCAACTAAGACACAAGAAGTCTCTTGTGTCCCCAACACACCTAATACACTTGTTAGATGTATAGGTGCACTATTTCGGCGAAGAGAGGTTAAATGGCAAGTGATATGGATGGCAAAACAAGGTAATATAAATCTGTAATAAAAAGTGCAGCAAGCAAACAAGTAGGAAACGTGAGCACAAACGGTATTGCAATGGTGGAAACAAGGCCTAGGGTTCATACTTTCACTAGTGGCAACTCCCAACAACATTAACATAATCGAATCACATGATATTTCCCATAAAACATGCAATGGAGACGCACCCGGAGGTCATTCCTTCGTGGTCAAGAGAGGACGAGAATTATGTAGGGCTACAAAAGCACACCTCAAAGTTCGTAGTTCTCAATCTAAGGATTTCCCAATGTCACCGCGGCCATCCAAAGAGAGTCCCACAATCACCACAACATATCTAAAGGATAGTCAAAGACAAGCACCAAGAGACTCTCAATCTTCAATCAACACACAAGAGAGGAAATCACTCATGAAAATATTTTTCTAATCCATGTCCAATAGACCGATGTCACCTTGGTCTCGGGGATTATACTAGATAAAGACAAGTGAGTACATCAATCCAATACATAGAGGAAGGGGAAATATCATGGGATCACCCTAGATTAACATAGCCTATGATCACAACGAAGATCACATCATGGGAGAGAGAATTGACCACATAGCTACTGGTACGAACCTCAGCCCCGAGGAGGAACTACTCCCGCATCATGGAGGGAGGAAGCAACGTCGATGGAGATGAATCCGGGGGCACTTCCCCGTCCCGGCAGGGTGCCGGCACAGGAATTCTGGTCCCCCGAAGCTTGATGGCGATGGCGGCGGAGATCGGAATTGCGTCTGGAGAAAAGGGGTCTGGAATCAGGGTTTCCTCGACGGGTGTTAAATATATGCCAAAGGGGGGCATCGGAGGAGCCTCGGGGGGCCCAGGCGCCCCCCCCCC
>LR738709.1:64848807-64917442 GCA_902687465.1 Secale cereale | reverse complement strand
CCCCCCCCCCCGGTTGTCCTTCGGGCGCACGGTAGCTTCTGGAACACTGATTTTTTATATAATTTTTCTGGATTTTTCCTTGCAGTTCTCGTAATGTGAAAACCTGAAATACAAAAACTGCCAAAAACAGAAACTGGCACTGGGGTGCACTGAGTTAATAGGTTAGTCCAAATATGATCAAAAGTGTATGGAAGTGTATAAATATCATAGCAATATCACCCAAAAGAGGCATGGAGCAAGCAGAAATTATAGATACGTTTTGGACGTATCAGCGGCCAGCCTCCACCGCTGGAGCGCCCTGCGCCGCCGCCCTCCTCCTTTCTCCAACGCCGCCGCCTCCCTGCTGCCTCCGATCCCCGCCGCTGGACGGCGACGAGCCGGAGCTCGCGGGCTCCCCCGCGCGGAGCCGCGCCGTCCCTCGACCAGCGCCGCCTATGTGCTCCTCCTCTACGACCTCGGGAGCCATCGAAGGCCGAAGCCCGGCCGGCCAGGAGCTCCACCGCCTCTCTCCCTCGTCCGCACGGCCTCCTCCCCGAGCATGGCCCCGTCTCTCCGCTGGAGCGCCGGCCAGCCAGGAGCCGCCGAGTCGTCACCGCCCTCGTGTTGGGTCCTCGTCCAACATCGCTCCCTGCCCTCACCCTCGAGCTCCAACAGGGACGACGCCCTGGATCCCCTGCTCCGGCCAAGGGTCCTTCACCTCCAAGCCGTTGTTCTGCTTCTCGAGCTGCCACTCGAGGCTGTAACCCCGTGTGTGTTTTCTTTCGAGAAACCTCTTCAAGCACCAGGAACACCGAGGCCATCTTTGGGATCTTGCCAAGCACCAGGACCGCCGAGTTCGTCCACCGCCATTTCGGTTACGCCAAGTTCAACTACAGCACGAGGATATGTATGACTACAGGGACTCGACAAGTACCCCGCCGGCAAGACCGATGCCCGAACGACTACACAAGACGATGCGCCAAGTTCAACTACGTCCGACGACATGTACATCTTCGAAACGAGTACGGCGACACGTCAAGTACCACTACCGTCGCCGAAGAACCGTGAACGAAAACGCCAACGTGTACGACTACCGTCGCCCCGGAAACAATGGATTCGTCAAGTACCTCTCTGAACGGAACGACTACTTCCCTCTACGAACGTGTACCACGACCCGCGAGTACCACTGTCGGTGTACTAAAGTAGGGGTACCTTAGTATCCCGACTTGTGCACGGGCAGTAGAAGCGTCCCATGGCAGGGCTTGCCACGCGCTCGCCAAAACCCACTCTAGTTCCTTTTGAGCCATTCAAGAACAAAGTATTCAAGTTAAGAAACAAGACCCCGGCAAGAGGAGCTTGCCGGGAAGGCCGCTCCAGGCTCAAGACCACCCCTCTAGCACAAGACCCTGGCAAGAGGAGCTTGCCAGGAAGGCCAAAGAACATCATTTCAGAAGACATGCTGTGGCGCATCGCGCGCCCCGGTAAGGTCCGGGGAGCGACAAGCTTCCGGGCCCGGCAAGGTAGCGACCGCGGCAAGACGCTTGCCGCGGCAAGCTTGCACTGTGTGCCTGCGCTCTAGCTCATCTGGCCACGCGTCGCCCTGGGGCCCTTCCAGGGGCACGTGGCAGATGGCTGTGCAGCCTGGGGGGCATGGTGGCAAGCCACGATGACAAGGCCACCGTCGTGGCGAACGGAGACGCCCGGGCGGACGCTTTTTGCACTGTTTGGGGGCGACGGCGACGGGCATTCAATGCCCTTGTCCCCCACCGTCTAGGTTAGGTACAGAGCACTGTACATCCACTGTTACAACTACCACCAGTTTTACGCTTTTACCCTCAACTACGTTGGCACCTGTCGGTGACCCCTTGGACCTATAAAAGGAGGCCCATGCACAACGTAGGGGGGGTTCCGAAGCTCGATCACTCCCACGCTCGGTGTAGCCGGTACTGTAGATCTTCTTGCTCCCGAGCCAAGAACTCAATAACAAAACCAAGGCAGGAGTAGGGTTTTACGCATCCGTGCGGCCCGAACCTGAGTAAACTACTCGCGTGCGCGCCTCGATCCGCTCTTTGTGCTCCCTCCGCTCCCTTGCCGTACCGAAAAGGGGCTCCGGTCCCAGAGGTGTTCGTGGGCGATCAGTTTCCCCGACATCTTTGGCGCGCCAGGTAGGGGGCGTCGAGGTTGTGCGAACCTGATCCGGCGTTCACGCGGGCGTAACCTTCAACAGTTTCGTCAACTTCATCAACCTCATCGACTACATCAGCATGCCGCCGAAGAAGAAGGCTTCGGAGGTCGGAGGCCCGTCCGCGTCGATTCCACCACCACCAGAACCAACGGTTGGTGGGGTAGATGCTGGCGGAAGGACGGACGCCAGCGAGGAAACTCACGGCGCCGCCAAGTCCAAGGACAAGACGGACGACCGAGCTCACTCCAAGACCTCGGCGTCCGTGCACGCGCCACGCCCCTCTCAGGAGGTGCCGGAACAGGGACGGCGTGGTACGCAGGGTACCATCCGCTTGCTGGGCCAAGGACAAGTTGGCGGGTCGCGGGACGCTCAAGGCCAACGCGCTGGCACGAGCAAGGCGCGGTCGCTGGGACGAGACCCTGCTCCTTCTAACGATGTTAGAAGTCCGAGCATATCTCGCTCCTCGCACCGCTCTCCACCGCTCCCCTCCACTCCAGCAGAGGCTCTAGCTAGAGCTCAGCTACTCCTCGACTTCCCTCCAGCGGCGGACAAGGCCGAAGACTGGAGGGCTACCATTCAAAGCCTCATCGCCTTCGCCAACAACGACATGCCGCAGCAGCCGGCGACGTCATGGCCGCGGCAAGTCAGCCAAGCAAAGGCTGATGGAGACAAGACCGCCGGGGGTGCAACTACCGTGCACTCCCCGCCGCGGAAGCAGAAATCGCCGACTCGCCGGATCAACGTCGACGATGACTCCACGGCGTCGTCGGATCCGCGAGCTCGCCGCGATCAATGCCAAGTCCTCGACGACAGGCGACAAGAAGACGCTCGGACTCGCATCGAGCGTCGAAGAGAAGCGCGACGACAGTCCGACCAGCGCGCTGGGACCGCTGTCGACATGCACGCGCCCGGTGAACCAGGCGACTTGCCGTACGTGGCAGGTTGCCCTGCGTTCACCCGAGAGCTGCGGCAAGTCCAGTGGCCCAGCATGAAGAACTTCAAGCCCGACGTACCCGAGAAGTACAACGGCAAGACCCATCCCTCAGAGTTCCTTAGCATCTACACCATTGCGGTGCAGGCTGCCGGGGGACGGGATGAGAAGATTCTGGCGAACTACTTCCCGCTTGTGCTCAAGCCCAATGTCAGATCTTGGCTCATGCACTTGCTGGAGAACTCCATCTCTTCTTGGGCGGACCTGTGCCACCAGTTTGTCGGCGCCTTCACGGGCGGCCACAAGCCCCACGGCCAGGAGAGCGACCTTCACATTCTAGCCCAGAAGGAAGGAGAGTCCCTGCGGAAATACATCCAGAGATTCAGCCGCGTCCAGCACAACATCCCGGATGTCCACCCTGCCGCGGTTATTAGCGCGTTCCACCAGAACGTGCGCAACCGTCGGATGAGGGAGGAGATGGCGATGTGCAAGATACGAGACGTCAGTGAGCTTTACACTCAAGCTGACAAGTGCGCACGCGCTGAAGAAGGGAGGAGACTCCCCGGAGAGGATGTTGGAGCAGGAGGAACGGACAGTGAGCATGCCGCCCCGGCAAGGAAAAACCGGCGGCGGAACCATAAAAAGAAGAAGCACAAAGAAGTACTGGCTGTCGAGCAGTCCGGCAAGGAGGCTGGCGCCAAGAAAGCTCAGGCTGGTAGCTCCGGCAAGGAAGCTGCCCCTGTAGCAGCCGCCGACAAGCAGGACGGCTCCGACAAGCAGTACTGCAAGATCCACCGCACCAAGGGCCACGATCTCCAGAACTACAAGAGGGTCGAATACCTCGTCGAGCAGCAGAAGGCTGAGTACGAGCGACGCGACAAGGAGAAGGCCCAAGGAGGCGGAGGAGAGTCCGGCAAGAAGCGGCCATTCAATGGCCGGGGAGGACGCCGCGGCAAGGCCAAGCAGCGGCAAGGAGATAGACCTCCCCGCGGCCGCGACAAGGACGAAGACGAAGACGACGACGAGGACATGGACGACGGAGACAACAGCGAGCAGGAGTTCCAGAAGGCCACAGAAGTTTTGTGCGTCGATGGAGGTGCCTCTTTGCATACTTCCCACCTCCAACTCAAGCAATGGGTGCGGGAAGTAAATGCAGCAGAGCCACCCGTCGAGTCGCGCAAGCTACTGAAATGGTCCAGCACGCCAATCATCTTCGACATTGAGGATCACCCTGATCGCACAACTGCGGTCGGGTGCTTGCCGATGTTGGTTTCACCAACCATCCGCAACCTCAAGGTCACCAAGATGCTGGTTGACGGTGGGGCCGGCCTGAACTTGATCTCCTCTGCTGTGATCCGCAAGCTACAGATCCCTGACAGCGAGCTCGAGGAGACCGGCACGTTCCAAGGGATCAACCCGGGAAGGAGCAAGCCGAAGGGGAAGATCACACTGCCAGTAACCTTTGGCGGAGAACTAAACTTCAGGACTGAGAGGATTACATTCGACGTTGCCGATATCCCGTTGCCATACAATGGGATACTTGGCCGTCCGGCGCTCGCCAAGTTCATGGCAGCCTCTCACTATGCTTACAACATGCTCAAGATGCCAGGGCCGATAAGCATCATCTCTGTCCCCGGCGACAAGAAGGACGCGCTCATTTGCGCTGACAAGATCTACCGGGATGCGGCAGCCGCGGCAGACAGCAAGACACTTGTCGCTGAAGCTCCCGAGGGGAAGACCAAGACCAAGTCCGGCAAGAGCTCTGGAGCCCACTCCGGCAAACGCACCTCTTCGGAGTGCTGCACTGCCGTCGAGGACGCACCATCGAGCTCCACCGGCAAGTGCAAGAAAGGAATGGCAGCTCCACCTGCAACCAAGAAGGTGTTCGCCAAGGAGGACGGCACTGGTGGTACTTTCACCATCAGTGCCATGCTCGATCCTAAATAGGAAAGCGCGCTTGTTGCTTTCCTGCGGGCGAATGTGAACGTGTTTGCATGGCAACCGTCTGACATCCCCGGTGTTCCCAGGAAAGTAATTAAGCACAAGCTTGCCGTTTGTCCTCATGCACGGCCCGTCAAGCAGAAGGTCAGGAAGCAAGCGGTGGAGCGCCAAGAGTTTATAGCTGAAGAGATCAAGAAGTTGGAAGCAGCGGGCCTTGTTAGAGGTGTACTTCATCCCACGTGGCTGGCCAATCCAGTTGTCGTGCGCAAGGCTAACAGGAAGTGGAGACTTTGTATAGACTTCACTGATGTGAATAAAGCTTGTCCCAAGGATCCATTTCCCTTGCCGCGCATTGACCAGATCGTTGACTCCACGGCTGGATGTGAGTTGCTTTCGTTTCTTGATGCATATTCCGGGTACCACCAGATATTCATGGCTGAAGAGGATGAAGAGAAGACCGCGTTCATTACTCCATGTGGCACTTACTGTTTCATACGTATGCCCTTTGGATTGAAGAATGCGGGTTCAACATTTGCAAGGGTGGTCCACACTGCTTTTGAGCCACAGATACACAGGAATGTAGAAGCTTACATGGATGATATAGTGGTCAAGAGCAAGGACAAAGATACCCTGATTCAAGACCTAGAAGAAACCTTTGCAAACCTGCGCAAGATACAACTCAAGCTCAACCCCGAGAAGTGCGTCTTCGGAGTCCCCTCCGGCGAGCTTCTCGGGTTCTTTGTGTCCCAGAGGGGGATTGAAGCTAATCCCGACAAGATCAAAGCCATCGAGCAGATCGAAGCCCCGAAGTGCGTCAAGGATGTACGGAGACTTGCTGGTTGTGTGGCTGCTCTCAGCAGGTTCATTTCTAAGTCTGCAGAACGCGCCCTGCCGTTTTTCAAAATCTTGAAGAAGGCAGGTCCAATGAAATGGACTCCGGAAGCGGAGGCAGCGCTGCAAGACTTGAAAGGGTACCTGTCCTCCACTCCAATACTTGTCGCACCTAGGCCACAAGAGAAGTTGTTGCTGTACTTAGCAGCGACCAATCAAGTGGTTAGTGCTGCGTTGGTAGCGGAAAGGGAGGCAGATGAGGAGCCCGCAGCCCCGGCAAGCACATCCAGCGACAAGCAGGGGGCTTCTCCGACAAGCTCTGGCCCCGACAAGGATGAGTCTGCGCAGATGTAAGGAGAAGTGCGAAAGAAGATGGTGCAGCGCCCAGTTTATTTTGTCAGTTCCCTCTTGCAGGGGGCTAGGTCAAGATACTCTGGGGTGCAGAAGCTACTTTTCGGCCTCCTCATGGCCTCAAGAAAGCTGCGCCACTACTTCCAAGCACATGAGATAACAGTGGTCACTCGCTTTCCGCTAAAGAGGATATTGCAAAATCCAGAAGCAACAGGAAGGATTGTCGAGTGGGCACTGGAGCTGTCAAGCTTTGGTCTTAAGTTTGAGAGTACTTCAACTATCCAGAGCAGAGCATTGGCAGAATTCATAGCAGAATGGACACCAACACCAGACGAAGAAGTTCCAGAGACAAACATCCCCGCCAAACAAACAAGCAAAGAATGGATAATGTACTTCGATGGTGCCTTCTCGCTGCAAGGCGCCGGTGCTGGTGTGCTGCTTGTCGCACCCACCGGAGAGCACCTCAAGTACGTTGTCCAAATGCACTTTCCCAAGGAGCAAGCGACAAACAATACCGCAGAGTCTGAAGGTTTGCTTGCCGGCCTCAGAATTGCAGCAGAACTTGGGATCAAGAAGCTGATTGTGCGGGGAGATTCGCAGTTGGTTGTCCGACAAGTGAACAAGAGCTACCAGAGCCCATTGATGGAGGCTTACGTAGACGAAGTGAGAAAGCTTGAAGAACACTTTGAAGGCCTACAGATGGAGCACATTCCGAGGGCTCAAAATGACATCGCAGACGGCCTGTCAAAGTGTGCTGCATTGAAGCTACCTGTGGAACCAGGAACCTTCATGCTCAAGCTAACTCAGCCATCCGTTACACCATCAACTGGGCAAAGCAAGAAGAGAAAGTTGGTCTCCGGCGACTACTTGCCGGCGGATCTTCCTGAAATCGCCGCCAAGATCCCCAAAATCAACGACCAAGTTGCTGAGGAACAGTCTGCTCCTGCGGACTCTAGGGTTCGTACAGTTGAAGCAGGTGTTCCCGGCAAGTCTTGCCCCGGCGAGCTTGCCGGGGAACGTTCAGCTCCGGCAGAGCTGCAGGTTCTTGCCGTAGAAGCTGACGTTCCCGCAGCAGCACTGATGCCTTTAGTCCTTGTTGTTGAGCCTCAAGCTCCATCTTGGGCGCAGCAAATTGTCCATTTTCTTCAAACTGGAGAACTTCCCGAAGAGCCAGAAGAGATAGAGAGAATAACCAGGCAGTCAAGTATGTACCAGTTCGTCGGCAATGAACTGTACAGAAGAAGACTCAATGGTGTCAGATTGAAGTGCATTTCCCGGGAAGATGGACAGAAGCTGTTGGCGGAAATACATGGAGGCATATGTGGCCACCACATTGGCGCAAGAGCACTTGCCGGGAAGGCGTTCCGGCAAGGTTTCTTTTGGCCAGAAGCCCTCCAAGATGCAACTGCACAAGTAACCAAGTGTGAAGCGTGCCAGTTCCATGCCAAGCAAATACATCAGCCAGCTCAAGCTCTCCAGACGATCCCTTTGTCCTGGCCATTTTCGGTCTGGGGGCTCGATATCCTCGGCCCCTTCCCCCGCGCAGTCGGGGGCTTTGAGTACTTGTACGTCGCTATCGACAAGTTCACAAAGTGGCCGGAAGTGGAACCAGTGAGAAAGGTGACCGCACAGTCAGCGGTCAAGTTCTTCAGGTCAATCGTTTGCCGTTTCGGAATCCCTAACAGGATCATCAACGACAACGACACACAGTTCACAAGTCGCACCTTCATGCAGTACGTCCAAGACCTTGGCGCCAAGGTCTGCTTCGCTTCTGTTGCTCACCCGAGGAGCAATGGTCAAGCGGAGAGGGCAAACGCTGAAGTGCTGCGCGGGCTCAAGACAAGAACTTTCGACAGGCTGCACAAGTGCGGAAGAAACTGGATTGAGGAGTTGCGAGCGGCTCTTTGGTCAATCAGGACGACACCAAATCGAGCCACCGGATAGACACCCTTTGCTCTTGTCTATGGAGCAGAGGCAGTTCTCCCCACGGAACTCGTATACGGGTCTCCTCGAGTGCTCGCTTACGATGAGCTCGAGCAAGAGCAGCTGCGGCAAGATGATGCACTGCTCCTCGAGGAGAACCGTCTTCAGGCTG
This sequence comes from Secale cereale, assembly GCA_902687465.1. NCBI lineage: Eukaryota > Viridiplantae > Streptophyta > Magnoliopsida > Poales > Poaceae > Secale > Secale cereale. Next base: position 64,909,129 of record LR738709.1, on the reverse strand, counting down.
CTGTACGAGCTGCTCGATACCAGCAAGCTTTGCGCCGCTACCATAGCCGCAAAGTTAGAGCCAGAAGTCTCGAGGAAGGCGACCTTGTTCTTCGGCGCATTCAGTCCGCCAAGAATTCCAACAAGTTGACGCCGAAGTGGGAAGGCCCTTATCGGGTGAGACAAGTCACAAGGCCCGGCGCTGTCCGCCTTGAGACCGAAGAAGGCTTACCGGTGAGCAACTCCTGGAACATTGAGCATCTTCGCAAGTTTCACCCATGAGGCGCGGTTGCCGTGATCCGCTCCGGCAACCACCTTTTGTACAAGTCTTGCCGCTATTGCATGTGAACCTTTGTACAAAGCCGGGCGCAGACCCCGTGCATCAGTAAACCTTTTGTGCCTCGCACAATTTGTCATTTCATGCCTTGTCATTTTTCTTGCATGTATTATCTGACACTTTGTGCAGCACACACCTCCGGTAAGCAATAACAAGCCGCAAGGCTCCATATCTGTGTTTCCCCCCTTTTTTTCCTTTTTCTCTCAAGCAGAAGAAGTGTTCCTCGCGCACAAGTTTGCCGGGGGGGAGGGAGACAGTGGAATGGACCAAGTGCTGTTCAAGAAAGGAAAGCCTTGCCGGGAAGCAAACAACCTGCGAAAGCTAAGTTGCCAAAGTTTGAGCATTCAAATTTTTAAAAATCTTAGTTATCTTCCTTGAACGACCACACGTTGTATGGAAAACCTGTGCGCGGAGGAACCTACCCGTGGCTAGCCGCGCCCTTACTTTGTTTCGAGCACGCTCAACGGCCTAAGTGAGCTGCGACAAGTGTCGCGCCCTTACTTAGTTTTCGAGTTCGCTCAACAATCTAAGTGTGCTGCGACTAGCTGTGGTAAGGTTTCTTGCCGGCAGGGGCATTGCCAGCAGGCTGCTGAAGTTCCGCACTCGGCGCTCGCGGCAAGGGTCCCTTTGCTGGCAAGTTCCCTAAAAGCGAAGGGTGAAAGCATACAAAGTAAAGGAGTTGAACAAGGAAATGACTCTGCATTTACTACCCAAAATAAAGTTATGATACTAGATGACTTGTCGCTGTTCTAACAAACTACTGTCCATGACTTGATTGGCAGCGACAAGGGAAGCAGAAAGAAAACAAGCTAGTCTACACGATCACCGTCAACCCTCCTGATCTTCCCCACCTTGGCCACGATGTGGGCAACTTGAGCCTTCAACGCCTCCTGGTCAGCGTCGGGCGGCAAGGTCCGGAGGACGTTCTCAAGGTTGATCCCGGGGTTGCGGTAGACGATCTTCGTCAACACTCGCTCCACAGTACCCATGCAAAGCATGCGCGCCTCATTCGCCAGCTGCGTGGGGAGCCTTTCTCGTAGCTGCGCGAGGGCCGGCGCCACTCCTCTGAAAAACAAGCTCAGCTTGGCACTGTGGGGGAGGTTCTCGTCGGGGGAGTACACGAGGTGCTCCGTCCCCAGCGCCACCATCTCCTTGTCGATGTTGGCGGCGGAAGTGACGAGCTCCTCGGTCCACTGCTCCACCGTCTGCCTGAAGTTGTTCTGTGTGAGGGCGGCGCTCTCTAACAGTGCCCTCTCAGCCCGGAGATCTTCCTTCAGCTTCGTCTCCCTGTTCCGGGCCTCGTCAAGCGACTCGGTGAGGGTGGACAGTTTCAGCTCCAAGTCCGCGATGGAATCTTTGGCGGCGGTGAGTTCCTCGCCCTTGTCGGAGAGGCGGACTTGCAGCTCCGAGTGGGTGTGAGCGTCTTTCTCCCGCGCCAACGTGAGCGCGGCAATCCTCTCCTCGCTCGTCTTCAAGTTCGTCTCCAACTGCGCCACCCTCGCCTCCAAGTCCTTCTTGGCGGTCTCTGCGGCAGCAGTGGCGTCCCTCGCCTCCTGCAGAGCCCCGCCAATGGACTGCTCGCGCACGGTAAGGTCATCCTCGTGGCTATCGAGGTCGACCTTCCGCTGCCTGAGCTCTCCCTCCCGTCGAGACAGATCCTCGGCGGCTAGTCGTTGCTGCTCCTCGGCCTCGGCCTTCTCGAGGATGAATGCCTGGTGCGCCTCGGCGAGCTCCTCCCGCTCCTCCGCCAAGTTCCGGAGAGCCGCTTGGTTGGCGGCGCGGAGCTCCTCGGCGCGCTTCTCCAGATCGACGCCAGCCTTGGCAGCCAGAGCCTCTCGGGACTCCAGCTTGGCCTGCCTGGCACGGTACAAGGCCAGGAGCCGGCGCAGAAGCTGTTCCTCCTCGGGCTCACTGCTGCTGCCGGGCGCGTCGACAAGCCTCAGCCCGGCGGAGGCAAGGACTTCTCCATCGAAGCTCTCCCCCTCCGCGGGCGCCCTTGACGAAGATGCCCATGGGACTTGGATGAAGACCCCGTTGGCGGCCTCCAGATAGACGCCCGACCCGGTCGCAGCAGCGGGAGGTTCGGCGGCCGGCGCAGCGTCCGGCGCTCCTGCGGCCTCAGGGCCGTCAGTGCGGTCGCCGGTCCCTTCCCCAGCTGCTGCGTCAGCGGCCGCGGCGGTCTTATCGGCGGCTGGCTCATCGGCGTTGGCCATCCCTTCAGCGGTGGTGGCGTCACCAGCATTACCGCGCGCATCCTCCTCGGCGATGGCCTCTGTCTCCATCGGCTCCGGGGCGGGCGGATCTGACAGAAGAAAAAGAAAAGAAGAATCGTCAAGCAAATATCCAAAAAGAAGAATTCAAGAGAAGAAAAGTACAAGGGTTACCTGCGCGGGCCTCTTCCTCTACGGGGTTCCTTGCCGGGGAGTTCTCCCTTGGCGGCGTGGTAGTAGTCCCTGCCGGTGGAGGGCCGCTGGCGCCTTCCCTTGGCGGGGTGCTCACCCTTGTCGGGGTGCTCGCCCTTGGCGGGGTACTCGCCCTTGGCGGAGTACCCGCCCTTGGCGGAGCGCTCTCCCTCGCCGGGGAGCTCCTCCTAGGCGGGGAGGGTGGGACAAGCGGCTCGTCGGGAGCAGTCTCCTGATGCTCCTGGGGCTGCGGCTCCACTTCTGCACAAGTCAACGAGCAAAACATTAGCAAGGATAAGAAGCTCAAGCGCGACCAATAAGCGGAAAAGTAAACAAAGGACTTACGCTGGGGGCTGCGCTGGGGGCTGCCCTGCGGGGCAGCTGGCTGGTCCGGCAAGCTCGTCGCCGGCGCATCCCCTGCCGCTGCGACGGGATCGTCCTCGAGGTCGACCACCGGGATCTTGGCCCTCTTCGCCACCCTCTGCGCCAAGGTCCTGAAGGGCAAACATCAAGATCAGAGTCAGGCAAGGAGATTCAAGACAAGAAGAGCAAACTGAAGAAAAATAAGAGTTGCTCCACTTACTCTTCCTCCTCCTCGTCGAAGCTGAGGACGGAGAAGTCGAAGTCTGCCTCGCGCGTCCCGGCGCGAGGAGCTGGAGGGGTAGGCTCCCTCGGGCGCTTGGCGGGCTCCGGAGCCGTGGGCTGAGAAGACCCCGCTCCGGTCGTCCCCGAAGACCGAGGGGCGGAAGGAGCGCCTGAACCCGTTCGGGAAGATCCCCCTCCGCCTGCCGCTGGGGCGCGGGGCACCTCCTTGATGACCTTGCTCGTCGTGGTGGCACGCGTCGAGCGACGCTGCGGCTGCTGTCGGGGCGCCGGCTGCCTCGCCGTGTCAGTAGCCTTGCGGAGGCGCTTCTTTGGCTATGGCGGAGGACTTGGTGGTGGCGGGGAATTCTCCGAGGATGAGGAGGCGTCATCAAGGCCCAAAGACCCGCCTGAGTCTTCTGAAGGGTCGCCCGAGTCGTCGCCCGATTCGGCGTCCTCCTCGGCGGGCTCACTTGACTCTGTGCCCTGCCCGGCAGCCTCGCTCGTCCCGGCAGGCTGCCCAGCAGGCCTCAGCAGTTTGAGGATCTCCTCCTCCTCGGCCCGGCTCACCGCGTCCGCTGCGTCCGCCTCGTTCAAGGAATACCCGAACTCGCCCGCGGCCTCAGCTGCGGCTGCCTCCTCCATCCTGGTGGCGATATACGCCAAATCCCGGTCGGTGGTGTCGCGGGTGAGACCCTTCTTCTCATCAAGATTGATTGGCAGCTCAACCAAGTTGTCGAAGAAAGTTTGTGCCATCTCGTCGGAAGGCGCCAGCCAAGTGGGATCAACCCCGTGGGAGTCGCACAGCGGCATTGCCGCGCGGATGGCACTAAGGGAAGAGTTGTTACATAATGGAACTACTCCCTGCGACGGGGTAAACCACTCCGGGTGCTTGGGGTCATGCTTGAATAGCTCCCGGACCATCCCCTTGAGCTCCAGGACAGTAAAGTTGTAGTTGAGGCCGGGGCGTAGCCTCATGCAGTCAGCCGCGTTGCCGAATTCCCAAGCAGACCGCTTCCTCTCCTGCAAGGGGGCGATGCGTCGGCGAAGGAAATCTGCCCCGACCTCACCTACAGTCAGATTGGCTTGCCGGAGGCGGAGGATCCTAGTGAGGGCAACCTTCAGCTTCTCGTCCTCCGGGGCCAGGTCACTCCAATCCTTGCCGCGCACTATTGCAGCTCGGCGCGGGGAGGTAAATTGCTCAGGTTCATCTTCCATAACCCAACACCAATCGGCCCTCCACTCCTCCCACTTGCCGCGGAGCTCTCCAATCAAGTACGCCTCTTTCTTGTTGAGCCTAAAGATCCATGAGATGCCACCAGACAGAGGGGATCCAGACTCTACTCTAGGTGTGAAGAAATGGCGGAAGAGAGCTACGTTGGGGGTGACTCCGACAAAGTTTTCGCACAGATGTGCGAAAACGGCCAAGGTTAAGACTGCGTTCGGAGTGAAATCTAGAAGGTGGAATCCATATGTATTCATAACGTCGCAAAAGAACTCAGAGTACGGAGGGCAGAGGCCGCAATGGAAGAACAGAGCAAAATAAGGGTAACCTCCCGGGAACATGTCGCAGGCTTCGGCGGGGAGGACCCTGGTGCGCGGGTGAGCCTTCGTCTCCCTCGACCAGAACAAGTAGTACTTGTCCTTCAACTCCCTCGCGCCAAGCCTCGGCGGGAAGACCACCATCTTCTTCCGCATTGCTGCTAGCTTCACCGCCCGCTCGGACTTCGCGCTTTTCGCCTTGTCGCTCTTCGGGGCCATGGCAGGGACGGCGAGTGGGCTCGGCGGCGCTGGGGAGGCTGGCGGCGGCGGAAGAGGGGTGGAGCTCGGCTCTCTTTCGACCTTTGAGGAGGAGAGGAGCGGCGGGGGTTTCTGGAGGTTGAAGACGCAATGAAGCAATGGGGGAAACTGCCCCTGTTTCCTCTGCTTTTATGGGGGAGCGGGGGACGTTCCGCATTTTCCCATTAAAGAAACAAGCCACGATCTCTCCCACGACGCCGCAATCGACGCGTGCCGTTAGGGAGGGATGCGGCGGATACGGAGTGGGATACGGCGCGCCGTGGGCCGCGCGTGCCCGTGCATTGTTTTGGGCCTGGCCCAACAGCGCTCGGCACCGTGTGTGGCCCAGGCCCGGGGGCTCCTGTCGGTGTACTAAAGTAGGGGTACCTTAGTATCCCGACTTGTGCACGGGCAGTAGCAGCGTCCCGTGGCAGGGCTTGCCAAGCGCTCGCCAAAGCCCACTCTAGTTCCTTTTGAGCCATTCAAGAACAAAGTATTCAAGTTAAGAAACAAGACCCCGGCAAGGGGAGCTTGTCGGGAAGGCCGCTCCAGGCTCAAGACCACCCCTCTAGCACAAGACCCTGGCAAGAGGAGCTTGCCAGGAAGGCCAAAGAACAGCATTTCAGAAGACATGCCGTGGCGCATCGCGCGCCCCGGCAAGGTCCGGGGAGCGACAAGCTTCCGGGCCCGGCAAGGTAGCGACCGCGGCAAGACGCTTGCCGCGACAAGCTTGCACTGTGTGCCTGCGCTCCAGCTCATCTGGCCACGCGTCGCCCTGGGGCCCTTCCAGGGGCACGTGGCAGATGGCTGTGCAGCCTGGGGGACATGGTGGCAAGCCACGATGACAAGGCCACCGTCGTGGCGAACGGAGATGCCCGGGCGGACGCTTTTTGCACTGTTTGGGGGCGACGGCGACGGGCATTCAATGCCCTTGTCCCCCACCGTCTAGGTTAGGTACAGAGCACTGTACATCCACTGTTACAGCTACCACCAGTTTTACGCTTTTACCCTCAACTACGTTGGCACCTGTCGGTGACCCCTTGGACCTATAAAAGGAGGCCCATGCACAACGTAGGGGGGGTTCCGAAGCTCGATCACTCCCACGCTCGGTGTAGCCGGTACTGTAGATCTTCTTGCTCCCGAGCCAAGAACTCAATAACAAAACCAAGGCAGGAGTAGGGTTTTATGCATCCGTGCGGCCCGAACCTGGGTAAACTGCTCGCGTGCGCGCCTCGATCCGCTCTTTGTGCTCCCTCCGCTCCCTTGCCGTACCGAAAAGGGGCTCCGGTCCCATAGGTGTTCGTGGGCGATCAGTTTCCCCGACAACCACTACTTCCCCTACGATCTTGATCCTCCCCGAAATGAACGTTCCGAAGGTATAACCCCGAGACGATGACCCGTGGAATGCATGTGTTGTATGAGATGTTTTCCCTTGTGTGCACCGTGCCCGGTTCGTCTTTTGTCATGCTCCTCGGTTGCCTCGTCGCCAACCCGTGGGAACCCGGTGACGGGATCACCCCACCTTTCATCTTGTTCGACTCGCTCACGCCACCTTTTCTTTTGCACCGGTCTCTCAACGAGTTACCGGAACCGAGATGTTGCCGTTGCATCATTTTTGGATCGTTGCCGTGGCACCCTTTCCTTCCACCACGGTGACAATACTTCATATCTCTTCATGTTCTCTTTTGCTAAAATTGCATAAAACTTGATCATGTCATCCGCATCATGTTAACAACATTAAAATGTGTGAATTGTTGTTTGCTTAAAATTGCTAAACATGCATATGCGATTTTTCCCGGAATTGTTGTTGTTATTTCCGGCCTCATTTAAAATGCCTAAATATTGTAGTTTTATTATGCTTCACCTCTTGCCATGTTAACAAACATTTAATCTTGTCTTGCATCATACCTTGCCTCATTTAAACATGTTGCTTGTGTTGTTTTTCTGTGCTTCCTACCTTGCCATGTAATGCTTCCTGTATAGACTTGTCATGCATCCTACCTTGCCATGTATTGCATCATATAGACTTGTGTTGTTTTGCTGTGCTTCCTACCTTGCTATGTTTTGCTTCCTGTATAGACTTGTAGTGCATCCTATGTAGACTTGTGTTGCATCATACGTGTTTGAACATATTGTCATGCTCTTGTGATGTGTGTTTATCGTGTTGCTTGTTTCTTTCCGTTTTGCTTCCCTCGTTAGCTTCGGGTTCATTCCGAAGTTGTGAGGTTCTGTTCGACTACTTCATGGATCCGTTCTTCTTCCTTGCGGAATCCCAGGCAAGATGACCATACCCTTGGATACCTTTACTACCATTTTCATGTTTAGTAGTCTCGATGCTATCGTTACATGTCGCGCTACCCATCTTTTATGTCAGCCTCTCCTTGTTGCCATGAAACCTCTAACCTTTGAAACCTTCCTAGCAAAACCATTGTTTGGCTATGTTACCCGCTTGCTCAGCCCCTCTTATAGCGTTGTTAGTTGCAGGTGAAGATGAAGATCGTTCCAGGTGGGAACTTGTTGTTGGAATATCACAATATCTATTATTATTATTAACACACCTATATACTGGGCATGGGTGGAAGGCTTGGCCTTTTGCTCGGTGTTTTGTTCCACTCATGCCACCTTAGGCACCGATAAACCGGCATTATGTTCCTTGATTTTGCGTTCCTTACACGATGGGTATATGGGGACCCCTTGACACTTCGACTTTGAATAAAACTCCTCGAGCAAGGCCCAACATTGGTTTTAATTTGCTCATAATAACAACTTAATTAATTAATTAAAATTCCATAGGGGGTCGCGTCCCCGGGGATTCTTTCTACATAGCAGGGGGGCCGGTGCTGATGGTGTTGGTCCCAAACGGGCAACCTGCGGGGCCGCTGATGCGGAGCATCCTTCGTTCATCCCCATGTACACCACTTGGACGCAAGGTGATCCCGTTCCTCGATGCTTCCCCTTTCTTTTCTCGCGAGACATGGATGCTACTATAAGCGCGGACCTTGTGCTTGATCAGGAACACCCAAGGAGACCATGGAGAACCCAAGGACCAAGTCCAAGTGCGCGCAGGAGAGAAGGAAGAAGGGCCAGCACCTACAGGCCCCGGACATCCGGCCCCCAGGCCCGGACATCCGGCGCCCCGGACATCCGGGCCCTGGCCGGAAATCCGGCGCCACTGTCCAGAAGACACCCGTGGCTCAACCCCTCCAGCCCGGACATCCGGCCCCTCGGCCCGGACATCCGGCGTCTCGGGAAGGCCCGGACATCCGGCCCCCGCCCGGACATCCGGCCCCTGTCTGTGCACAGTGTATCGGGCCTGAGGCCCATGTATCCCTCTCCCACTTACCCCTTTGTGGACCTAGACTATATATGCTCCTCCCTCTCCTCCATTTCAGGATTAGCTTAGGTTTAGCTCATTTGAGATAGAGCTTTGCTCATTCACTAGTGGTTCATCTCCTTGAGAGTGATTGTGGCCCCTCCACGGAGAAGATCCACACGGATTCAAGACCTCTGCGGAGAAGATCCTACGGGATACCAAGACCTCCTCACGGAGAAGACTATCGCTACTTGTATCGTCCCTTGTTGATCATGGATCTTGTATCTCTTTGTGTTTCGAGAATCTAGCATATGTGTGACTTGTTCTTGTTGGTTTGAGTGATTCTCTCGTGATTCCCCTTTGTGTTCTTCGTGTTCATCGTGGGATCCCCTCCATTTCGTGAAAGATCGGCCATCTAGGGTTCCACCCTACATCATATGGTATCATGAGCCACGGTTTCTCACGAATTTGGAGCCTCCCCACCGTTTTCTAGCCTTGTTTTGTTGTGTTCTTCCCAAAATTCGAAAATTCCCCACCAAAAATAGCCCCAAATTTTTTTGTGATCTGTTGGTTTGATGAGATTTTGTTGATTTCGATCCATGGATTTGCTTGGTTTCAAGTGGATCTAGCATTTCCCCAAGTTTCCCCATCTTTCCTCCACGAAATCGCTCAAATTTCGCCCCCAAAATCATCAAATTCCGCCCCCAAACGAGTTTGGAAGTCCCAATCCCGATCTGGAATCTTCGGGCCGGACATCCGGGCCACTGGCCGGACATCCGGACCACTGGCCGGACATCCGGGCCATCGGGCCGGACATCCGGCTCCTGGAGGGCAAAATCGCGCAAGTTTCTGGACATCAGGCCCCGGAAATCCGGGCTCCACCCCGGATGTCCGACCCCTGGGATTTCAGCCACCCGTGTTTCACCGTTTTATCCATAACTAATTCATCCGAACTCCGATTTCGACGTTCTTGAGCTCGTTTTGAAGCTCTTGACATCCCCCATAACACAAAAATACCACCATATTCATTTGACTCCATCATATTTTGTGGATTTTGGCATCTTTGCCTAGGGCCTCCACCACATCATCCGCATAACCACCACCGACTTCCGCAACCTAACCATTTTTGTTCCCATAGCATTTGTGGTTGCCTGAGTAGCGATTTGAGTCTTTTAAGGTGTTTAGGCTACTTAGGGACAATTGCTCTTCATCAACCACCTCCACCACTTCCGCATACCCATTGCCCACTATACATTTCCACACAACCTAACCCAATTTTGTTGAGCTTGTTTGAGTTGTGGCTTGTGTCTCCTAAGGTGTTTCGGCTACTTAGGGACCGTGACTTCAACTCCGACATCGTGTATAGCCCATCATTCCACTTCCGCAACCACCACGGCATTGCCGCTACCACCATTTGATATTTGTCCTTGAGATTTTGAGTTGTGGTTTTTCCGTTTCCTAAGGTGTTTCGGCTAATTAGGAACGGGTCTACATCAAGAGCACCACCTCTCATCATCAACACGGACGGTAACTTCGACGACATCATTGTATATTCCCTTGCAATTGCATTGTTAACCCCTAGCCCATTTTTGCGTTACCTACCTATCGAGACTAGCCATTTGAGTATTGCCGGCAACGTGACTTGTGCACATTAGTGATCATACTTCCCATATCATACATACCATATCACCGTGGTGCATATCTTGGTATCATCTCTTGTGACACAAGGTTGTCATCGCATATACTCAATTGCTATCTTGGTTCGTGAAGTTTTGCATGAGAAAAGAGCTCAAAGAGAAAGAGCCAAACAAGCTTTTAAGCACAAAGAAAAAGATACGCAAAGAGCTTTTAAGCAAGAACCATAGCATCATACTACATTAAGATTGTCATACTCGATCATTTTGGATCATACCACCGGAATACCATACATATAGCATACATGGGATAGAAGTCGTTGCATTTTGCTTAGTAGGTTGTGCACAAGTTCGTATCCGCCTATTGTGCAATCGCGCTAGCGTCTCTCTAGTGTTGTGCAACACGAGCATTTTCGTGGATTCCACATTTTGGCTCATTCCTTGGTTGCACGACCCCATCTATCTATCCGTGTGTGTGTTTCCGTGTGCCACCCATCTTGCTATTGGTCTACTTGTTGCATTTGCAAATTTGTGAATCTTTTTCAACATTATTGAGTCTTGCTAACATTTCGCTTCAAATTTTTGTGCCACTATCCTCACCGAGCTCCACCATAAGCTTTACTTGTGTAGGTGTGAGAAACTGACAAGATTGGTACCAATTGTGCTATTTCCTTGTTCCACATTTGAGTGATCATTGATCCATCTTCAACATCGGTCAAGGTACATTTGGTATAGTTCTTCTCTTTCTCCCACTCATACTTGCTAGCGTCTTGTGATGGATAGGCAAGACATTTCATCTCCGGTCTTCGACATCGACGGCGCGAACAAGGACATCCATGCGAAAACCATCGGACTACAACGAGAAATGCAAGAGTGCTTGGGCAACATCGCCATCGAACTACGACACTCCAAGACAAGGACAATGGCTTCCTTCGACGACTTGTGCGACTCCTTCAACAAACAAATGGCGGAGCTCCGACACTTGGTGGTCGATTACAAGTCTTCATCCCCTTCGTCATCCTCTCGGCGGCGACGTTCAAGTCACAAGTCTTCGGAGCACAAACATGATGCAAGTGCAAGTCTTCCACGGCCACACCGCCATGGCGACCATCCACATCGTCATGAAGGGCAAGTCACCTCCAAGCATCATGTGCACGACGACGACGAACGACATCTACCAAGAGCTCAAGCACGACAACGACATCATCATCATGAAGATGCTCGACAAGCGCATATCTACAAGTCCGAAGAAGCTCTACATCACGCCAAGGCCAAGCTTCAAGAGCTTAAGAGAAGACTGCGAGACAAGCACACCCAAAACGGAGCTACGGCTACAACCACCACTTCGGCATCTTCTCCAAGTGCTATCAAGGCATCTTCGCCTTCGGCCGTACGGCATCTTCGCCTACTTCCCATGAGTTCGCCTACATCGACGTCTTCATCATCAAGGCGATCATCTACGAGCGACGGCGACAAGACGGTCGAGCATGGGCCATCCCCTTCGACTACGGCATTCACCTTTGGAGGCGTTATGGATGAGGCGGCGAAAGGAGTTGAGTTTGGAGACGTTTGCACCTACATCTCTCCGACACCCATATATCATGAGATGCCCCAATTTCCATGTGAGGAGAGACACCACCATATGAGTGACATGAGTGACTCCACCATATGTGAGATTGAGAGCATTTCTTTTGAGAGGACGAGAGTGATCACCACTATCCCCACACATGAGAGCATGCCACACATCATATGTGAGGTTGAGAGCCATTTGAGTGACTCCACCAACCATACGAGTGAGAGCATCCACGAGGGAGTGAGTGAGCCACAACACTTAGTGAGTGAGGTAGTTGATAGGGCATGTGAGGCCACTATGATTTCTAACGACTTAACCTCTACTCCGAGTGTGTTCTATTTGGTGCTAGGTCTCCTACAAGAGGACATGCCTACCCTCGATGAGTCCGTCCCTCCATTGGATAACCCGATGGCCATGGTGGAAGAAGATGTACCCCCCACATGGTACCATCAAGTTGCAACCTCACCTACAATACATGAGCGATGCTCCAAAGGTAACATAGGTGATGGTGCTTCTTTCGTCCCACTTGTGGACTATATCACCAATGATTGCTTGCATGATGTTGATTCACCTATGACCATGCTTCATGCTAGTGCAACTTCCTCATGTCTTGACTTACCTATTTATGATGAATATGATGATGAGCATGTTGAGTTGCCTACTTGTGATGCTATGCTCCATAGGATATCATGTGAAAATTCTTTTGGTCACATCATGTTTGATAATCCTTTGAACTTGTCATATGCTATGAGTGAGATTTCTCATATTGTTTCATTTCAATCTCAACATAGTAACTATGCATGCCCCATTAAAGTAAATCCTATTTGCACTTGTGGCATAGATGACAAGATGATGGTCATTGGCTTTTGTTTTTCATGCGATGATATTGCCATGCTCCCTTTACATAATTTGCGCAATTCATCTACTATGCCATGCCATGAACACATTGTTCCAAATATGCTTTGCTTTGGATGTTGTCAATATTCTCCATGTGATGTTTCCATTGATGCTCATGAGGAGACCCCCATAGTTTCCTCATACATACTAGGAGATTCTGATGCATTCCATACCTTGCATGATTACCATGATTGTGTGCACCATATGCATTCCATGAATCACAATGATATTTCTCGTGATGCATCACACAACTTGAGTCTCCATTATGCCATACATAACAACAAACCTCTCATGATGGATGACATGTTTCTATACCACGCAACTCATTTATTTGAGCATTGGATATTATGTGCTAACCAACACTTGCACGTGCGCATCATGATGGATGATGTGTACATATACCACGCACACACAATTTTCCTTTTGTCTTTGCTTTGTGTAGGTACTCATGAACATTTGTCAACCTCACAATCCCATGAGTTGACAAAACGAGCTCTTGAGAGCAACGATGACTTGGGATTCCGTGGAATCTCCTTACCACCATTCTCTTCGCGCAACCACTACGCGCATCTCTTTTACTTGGCTCTCACACGGCTATGGGCTATTTGCCACTTATCACATTATGCCCATACTATCGTGTTCACTTTGCATGTTATGCCTCTTGCTATGACTTTGCCATGCAATTGTGACCCTTGCTTGCCTTTACACATGATTCACCATTATGCTACTTATATGTGTATTTGCATGCTTGGTGGAGATACTTGTAGCTACTACCATGATTTCTTTGTGCCCCATTCTATTGTTGATTCTTGTGTTGGGAGAGTCATGATATCCCATTGCTATTTCCATATGGCCTCTCATCAACACATTGATGCTATTTTGCTCATATCTTGCTTTCATGCTTGTGCTATGCCATGTGCATCACGTATGCTCACTATTTGCACACATGACATGCTTGCCATGATTACCTCTAGTACGTTGCATCTTCGCACTACTAGCTTGTTTGACTTGATTGCTATGCTTGCTTGCTATATTGCATCACCCATGTTCCACTTTCACATGATTCACATTGATCATTGTCACTTGTCTCCATTCGTTGCATCTCTCATATTCCCTTGTATTGAGTGCAACCATGCTATGCCTATTGATATTGGAGACTTTGACACCCTTCTTGTGATGCATACTTACTTGATTGAGCCTATTGCAATTGGTTGTTCTCGCATCTTATGCCTACATACCATGCACCACACCCTTGTACTTTCTTATGATAAGAATGATGCAAGCACTTGTTGGGTATTTTCCCGCACGAATGCTAGGTTTTGCATTACGGCTAACCTCATTTGTTTTTCCGAGTGTTTGTCATGTTCTTTCATTTTGAAGGATTCACAAGACGGTACCATCACGTGGCATCTTGGGCATGTTAAGGCATACACGTTGCGCGACAACAACATCTTCGAAAACATACATAAGGTGCATTCCTTCTTGGTGAGCCATCCTCACTTATGCATATTGGATGGGCCATACTTTCATTGTTGTTTCCTTCTTCTTGTCTACATGATACATCTATGGGATGGAGGACCGACATTGAAGATGGACCCTTTGGATGCACCTTTGGACCTTCACTCATGCCACGACATCGAGCATTGGTATATCAAAACTCCTTTGGCACATTGCACCAAAACCTTCATATTTGTTGATTGTGTGCCCACATGCCATGCTCCATGGACATATCCTACACATGACAAATTTGCATCTTATGCATGGATTGACTCACATTATGATTGCCTTGTTGCATCTTGTATTCCCATGTCATCCATGATATATGAGCTTGTGCATTTCCTTAGCAAATTTGTTGTGATCTTTCTTGATGGCATATTCATACATCATCATCATATTGTCCTCCATCAATTGCATGATAACATACACATATTGAGCATCCATTGCCATGTTCATGCTCTTGATAAACCATCACACTATGACATCATTTTGCACAATGGTAGAAATTGTAGCTTTGTGCAACATGCCAATTACCCTACCTTTGTGTGCACAACAAATGAATTTGCTCACATGAATGCTTTCCATCTCATACTATATAATCTTGCTAAGCTTCATGTACCTTGTCACACGGACTCATTCTCACATGATGGACACTTTGTGTGCGCTAACCATTGTATTCCCAAGTGTACTTTGTGTTTGCTCATTTTGCATGTACCACATACCGGAGACACCTTGGAGTACTTGGATTGCGACATGCCTTCAACTTCGTCCAACTACAAGTCCGTTCACGACTACCGTTTCCATGGTGATGAGGTTTTTGATCCGAGGTCGGATCTTTCCCAAGGGAGGGGAGATGATGCGGAGCATCCTTCGTTCATCCCCATGTACACCACTTGGACGCAAGGTGATCCCGTTCCTCGATGCTTCCCCTTTCTTTTCTCGCGAGACATGGATGCTACTATAAGCGCGGACCTTGTGCTTGATCAGGAACACCCAAGGAGACCATGGAGAACCCAAGGACCAAGTCCAAGTGCGCGCGGGAGAGAAGGAAGAAGGGCCAGCACCTACAGGCCCCGGACATCCGGCCCCCAGGCCCGGACATCCGGCGCCCCGGACATCCGGGCCCTGGCCGGAAATCCGGCGCCACTGTCCAGAAGACACCCGTGGCTCAACCCCTCCAGCCCGGACATCCGGCCCCTCGGCCCGGACATCCGGCGTCTCGGGAAGGCCCGGACATCCGGCCCCCGCCCGGACATCCGGCCCCTGTCTGTGCACAGTGTATCGGGCCTGAGGCCCATGTATCCCTCTCCCACTTACCCCTTCGTGGACCTAGACTATATATGCTCCTCCCTCTCCTCCATTTCAGGGTTAGCTTAGGTTTAGCTCATTTGAGATAGAGCTTTGCTCATCCACTAGTGGTTCATCTCCTTGTGAGTGACTGCGGCCCCTCCACGGAGAAGATCCACACGGATTCAAGACCTCTGCGGAGAAGATCCTACGGGATACCAAGACCTCCTCACGGAGAAGACTATCGCTACTTGTATCGTCCCTTGTTGATCATGGATCTTGTATCTCTTTGTGTTTCGAGAATCTAGCATATGTGTGACTTGTTCTTGTTGGTTTGAGTGATTCTCTCGTGATTCCCCTTTGTGTTCTTCGTGTTCATCGTGGGATCCCCTCCATTTCGTGAAAGATCGGCCATCTAGGGTTCCACCCTACATCAGCCGCCTTGGGGAAACTCGAGGTATCTGGCATACCTGTAGCTTGTCCCATCCGGACGTGGCCTGAGACGAGATACGCGCGGCTACTATCAGGGTGTCGGCACGCCGGGAGGTCTTGCTGGACTTGTTTTACCATTGTCGAAATGTCTTGTGCACCGGGATGCCGAGCCTGATCGGATTTCCCTAAGATAAGGGGTGATGATATTATATTTATCACTTCAGCTAATCGTGAGAGCTTGTGATGGGCTAAGTTGGGACACCCCTGCAGGGTTATGATCTTTCGAAAGTCGTGCCCGTGGTTATGTGGCAGATTGGAATTTGTTAATGTCCGGTTGTAGAAAACTTGACAGAGGATCCGAAGTAAAACACACAACTGTGTGAGTAACCGTGACTGTCTCTTTTCACTTTGAGAAGAGAACACGATGGGGTTATGTATGACTCGTAGGTAGTTCAGGATCTTTAGCGATCACTACTAGTTTGCGACCGTTTGCGTAGATGCTCATCTTATTCTTGTACTCGTAAGTTAGCCACCATATTATGCTTAGCCGCTGCTGCAACCTCACCACTTTACCTCTTCCTACCCATAAAGCTTTGCTAGTCTTGATACCCATGGTTATGGGATTGCTGAGTCCTCGTGGCTCACAGATACTACAACACCAGATGTAGGTTCAGCCGAGAATGATGCAGGAGCTGGTTCAAGTACTTCACTGGGAGCTCGATGAAGAGAGTGGCCGTTTGTATGTGACGTTTTTGACGATCAGTAGTAATTTCTACTAGGGGCGATTCGGACATGTGGCTTTATGTATTTGGTATCTTTCTTTTGGATCTTCACCCGTAGTCGGGTTGTGATGTTATTTGGATGGTGTTTTGCTTATGTAATGTATTGAGTGATGTGACGAGTGTAAGCCAACTATCCTTTTGCAATTTCATCCCTATTTTTACATGAGTCGTGCAAAGATACCAAACTTGAGATCATTCTAGAATGGGCTTATACCTTTAAGGCGTGCCTCGACACGTAGGAGGTATAGTCCTGTCCTCGGCATTACACCCAGTCCAAATTGCTGTTTTTTGCTTGTTTCAGGATTTTGCAGAAAAAGAATATCAAATGGAGTCCAAACGGAATGAAACCTTCACGAGAGATATTTTTGGAGAAAATTACGCCAGAGGAACTTGAGAACCACGTCAGGGGAGCATCGAGTGGCCCTCGAGGGTGGGGGCGCGCCCCCCTTCCCAGGGTGCGCAACCTTGCCTCGAGGCCCACTCGAGCGTCCCCCGGTGCCCTCCTTCTTCCTATATAAGTCCACGTACCCCAGAAACTCCGAGAACAGAGAGAAAACCCTAATTCCACCGTCGTAGCTTCTGTTTCCGTGGAGATCCCATCTTGGATCCTGTTCCGGAGCTCCACCGGAGAGGGGTCCATCACGGAGGCCTTCATCATCATCATCATCGTCCTCACCATGAGTTGTGAGTAGTTTACCACAAACCTTCGGGTCCATAGCTAGTATCTAGATGGCTTCTTCTCTCTCTCCGAATCTCAATACAAAGTTCTACTTGGTCTTCGAGGATATCTATTCGATGCAATCTCTTTTTGCGGTGTGTTTGTCGAGATCCGATGAATTGTGAGTTTATGGTCAAGGTTATCTACGAAAGATATTTGGTTCTTCTCTGAACTTTTTATGTGTGCTCATAATATCCTTGCAAGTCTCTTCGAATTATTGTTTGGTTTGGCCTACTAGATCTATAGTTCTTGCAATGGGAGAAGTGTTTGGCTTTGGGTTCAATCTTGAAGTGTCCTTTCCCAGTGACAGTAGGGGCAGCAAGGAACGTATTGTATTGTTGCCATCGGGGATAAAAAGATGGGGTTTACATCGTATTGCTTGAGTTTATCCCTCTACATCATGTCATCTTGCTTAAGGCGTAATTTTGTTCTTATGAACTCAATACACTAGATGCATGCTGGATAGCGGTCGATGTGTGGAGTAATAGTAGTAGATGCAGGCAGGAGTCGGTCTACTTGTCTCGGACGTGATGCCTATATACAATGATCATGCCTACATAGTCTCATAATTATTCGCTTTTCTATCAATTGCTCGACAGTAATTTGTTTACCCGCCGTAGAATATCGCTATCATGAGAGAAGCCACTAGAGAAAACTATGGCCCTCGGGTCTATTCTCAACATATCAATCTACATCTACTTTACTTTTACCGCTTTTATTTGCTATTTTATTTAACTAAAAATACCAAAAATATAAACTATCATCTCTATCAGATCTCACTCTTGTAAGTGACCGTAAAGGGATTGACAACCCCTTATCGCGTTGGCTGCGACGTTCTTATTTGTTTGTGCAGGTGCGAGGGACTCACGCGTGGTCTCCTACTGGATTGATATCTTGGTTCTCAAAAACTGAGGGAAATAATTACGCTACGGTGCTGCATCTCCCTTTCCTCTTCGAGGGAATACAACACAAGCTCAAGAGGTAGCACTAACACACCTACCTCCCCCTTTTCTTTCCATGGCACATATGACCCCGTGAGACTCGATCGATCCGTGTCTCTGCTGTACTCCCGGTGCTCCAGCGATGTCTGTAGATTTCGTCTATCTGTAGTGCTTGCTGCAGCGCGCCCGCGCGTCCACGTGCTCCGGTTCCACCTAGATGTGTTCCACTCGCTTGCTTGCTCGTGTGCACGCTCGCAGCCCAGCGCCTCGCAGCTCGCGCTCATCCTCGCTTATCGTAGCTCTGCCTCGCCGCCATGACCGACGAGGTCGAGTCCCAGGCACTCATGCCCGCCTCTTGTACACACACGCACACATCCCTTAGCGCATCCATGGCCTGTTCCGCACGCCCACCATATACTTCCCTGCCTCGTCGTCGCCGTCATGCACCTAGCCGGCGTTGTCGTCCCCGTCGCCTCCTCTGTCCAGCAGGCTCGACCCCGCCTGGGTGAGGACAAAAGGGGCGAGGCATCCATCCTCCCAAGCCAGCAAGACCTAGCCCAGTGGTTACCCACGCACGCCCGCACCTGGGAGACCCGGGTTCGATCCCCCGCTCGGCCATTAGTTCGGCCCCTTTTTCGTTTTCTCTGTGTAGCTGACACACCGACCCCACCTGGCAGCCACTCTACGCCTCCTACCCACTCCCACACCCGCGGGCGCCACCTCAGCTCCCCTGGGTCCACCCGTCAGTGCCTCTGGCTTGGGCCAGACTGAGTCAGTTTTGTTTTCGCGTATGTTTTCTTTTCTGTTTTGTTTTTTTTCTTTTTCTGCAAATTCTTTGCATATTTAATATTTGTTTAAATGTGCTTCTGATGAAAATAAGTTATATATGAAAACTGCTTAGTTTTTCATGTAGATTATTAATATGATGTTTGTTGCCATGTTTAAAAACATTTAAAATGTTGTTTGAATTAATTTGTGTTTTAAATGTGCTTAAACTTGTAAAAATCATTACTAAATATCTACAACTCCAATTTTAACAAACACTATATGCATTTGGGGTGGGAAAATGTATAGAACAATGTGGTGTTGTTGTTTTGCATGTTTAGCAACTTTAAAATATGAGTTTCTCAGATCTGTCCCAAGTGTATTTAAATAATTATGGGAGTTTCTGTAAATTGGTGTATGTTCATTCCAGCCCATTTAAATATGCTAGCATGTTGTTGTAGTCCTGGTTGCACCCTTGCCATGTTAATCAACTCTTTTAAACTTGTTGGGTGATTGTTTGATTAATCTACATAACTTGGTGTACATGTTACTTTTTCTCTTTTGCTTGTGTTCATGCATCATATGTTGTGATCTTGTTTGCTATCATGCTTGTGCATTACTTGTCTCCCTAGAAGATGCATCATGCCCTGCCATGCCCATATGCTTCATATCCATGCATCATGTGTTCGAGCATTGCATTATGATTGATTGTGTTCTAGTGTTGCATTGTTGTGTTTGGTTAGAGCCCGGTGACAATTCGGAGTACGAGGTTCCTACCGAGGCTGAGTTTGAGGAGCAAGGTTACGATCCCTCCGTGGAATCAACAAGCAAGATGACCATTCCCAGATATCACTACTATCCTTGCCTATGCTAGATGTCTCGCTCTTTGGATATTGCCTCGATGCCTATTCCTGTTTGTCAGCTCTCCTATTGTTGCCATGAAACTCTCTAACCACCCTCCTAGCAAAACCATTGTTTGGCTAAGTACGCATCGCTCAGCCCCTCTTATAGCGTTGTTAGTTCCAGGTGAGGATTTGATGATTTTGCCCCGTGATGAAGTTATTGTTGGGATATCACAATATTTAATCTGTTAAACTAAATCACCTATATACTGGTAATGGGTGGAAGACTAAGCCTCTTGCTTGGTGTTTTGTTCCACTCATGCCACCCTAGGAACCTATAAACCGGTGCTATGTTCCTTGATCTTGTGTCCCTAACACGGTTGGGGTTTATGGCCCCCCCTTGATAATTCGCTCAGTGCTAAAGCTTTTCCAGCAAGGCCCAACATTGGTTTTACATTTGCCTAATAACTAAAACTTGCATAGGGCATTGCAAACCCGAGTTCTTAATTAACAACCCGGGCCAGTGCTCCTCATGAGTGCTGGTCCAAACTAGGCAGACTGCGGGGCCACCACGGGGAAACCCGAGGTCTGGTATATACCTGTAGGCTGACCTATCCGATCGTGGCCTGAGACTAGATATGCGCGGTGATACGTCTCCAACGTATCTATAATTTTTTATTGTTCCATGCTATTATTTATGATGTCTTGGATGTTTAATGGGCTTTATCATTCACTTTTATATCATTTTTGGGACTAACCTACTAACCCAAAGGCCCAGTCCAGATTGATGTTTTTGCCTATTTCAGGGTTTGCAGAAAAAGAATATCAAACGGAGTCCAAACGGAATGAAACCTTCGCGAGAGATATTTTTGGAGAAAATCACGCACGGGAAACTTCAGGACCAAGTCAGGGGATAGAAGGTCTGCCCACGAGGGTGGGGGCGCGCCCCCCTTCCCAGGGCGCGCCCCCCTGCCTCGAGGCTCCCTCGTGTGGACCCTGGTGCCCTCCTTCTTCCTATATATATCCACGTACCCTAGAAACTCCATACGCAGAGAGAAAACCCTAGTTCCACCACCGTAGCTTCTGTTCCCGTGGAGATCCCATCTTGGAGCCTGTTCCGGGAGGGGGATCCATCACGGAGGCCATCATCATCATCATCATCGCCCTCACCATGAGTTGTGAGTAGTTTACCACAGATCTTCGGGTCCATAGCTAGTATCTAGATGGCTTCTTGTCTCTCTCTGGATCTCAATACAAAGTTCTCCTCGGTCTTCAAGGAGATCTATTCGATGTAATCTATTTTTGCGGTGTGTTTGTCGAGATCCGATGAATTGTGAGTTTATGATCAAGGTTATCTATGAAAGATATTTGGTTCTTCTCTGAACTTTTTATGTGTGCTCATAATATCCTTGCAAGTCTCTTCGAATAATCGGTTTGGTTTGGCCTACTAGATCTATAGTTCTTGCAATGGGAGAAGTGCTTGGCTTTGGGTTCAATCTTGCGGTGTCCTTTCCCAATGACAGTAGGGGCAGCAAGGCACGTATTGTATTGTTGCCATCGAGGATAAAAAGATGGGGTTTACATCATATTGCTTGAGTTTATCCCTCTATATCATGTCATCTTGCTTAAGGCGTTACTCTGTTCGTATGAACTCAATACACTAGATGCATGCTGGATAGCGGTCGATGTGTGGAGTAATAGTAGTAGATGCAGAATCGTTTCGGTCTACTTGTCTCGGACGTGATGCCTATATACAATGATCATGCCTAGATAGTCTCATAATTATTCGCTTTTCTATCAATTGCTCGACAGTAATTTGTTTACCCGTCGTAGAATATCGCTATCATGAGGGAAGCCACTAGAGAAAACTATGGCCCCCGGGTTTATTCTCAACATATCAATCTACATCTACTTTACTTTTCTTGCTTTTATTTGCTGTTTTATTAAACCAAAAATAACAAAAATATAAACTATCATCTCTATCAGATCTCACTTTCGTAAGTGACCGTAAAGGGATTGACAACCCCTTATTGCGTTGGCTGCGAAGTTCTTATTTTTTTGTGCAGGTGCGAGGGACTCGCGCGTGGTCTCCTACTGGATTGATACCTTGGTTCTCAAAAACTGAGGGAAATACTTACGCTATTGTGCTGCATCTCCCTTTCCTCTTCGAGGGAATACAACGCAAGCTCAAGAGGTAGCAATAAGAATTTCTGGCGCCGTTGCCGGGGAGGCTTACGCGAAAGTCATATACCAAGTACCTATCACAAACACTTGTCCTTCGCATTACATTTATTTTCCTCTCGTTTTCCTCTCCCCCACTTCACCCTTGCCGTTTTATTCGCCCTTCTTCTGCCGCGTGTTTATTGTTCGCTTGCTTCTTGTTCGCTTGTGTGTGTTGCTTGCTTGCTTGTCATCATGTCTAGTACACCTATCATTATCACCACTCCCTAGAGTGAGGTCCTCAACTTTAAACAAAGGGAGGGAGAAAATTTAAAAGATGCCTGGTATAGAATTTGCAATGCTCAAGTTAGATCTAATAGGAACCTTTCCACTTCCATGCTTCTTCGCAATTTCTATGTTGGCGTAACTCCGTGGAATAGATTTATCTTAGATACCATTATTGGAGGGAATTTCTTGGGTAGCCACACCGTTGATTCTTATAAGGCTATGACTGAATTATTTGGCTCACCACCTCTTATGGTTAATGGGACCGTTTTAACTTTGGAGCATGTTATGGAAAAGTTGGAAATCATTGAAAACAAAGTTGCTACGGTAAAATTTGTAGAAAACTTGGAAAGAAAAATACATAATGAAATCACCCAATATGGATCCAAGGTAGGAGTTGTTCTGAAAAATCTTAAGGAAAAAGAGCCCATAGTTAAAGAAAAGCTAGATCAGGATTCCACTAGAATCAATAAGCTTGAGGATGTTATCACTAATGTGGGTTCCGCTCTTTCCGCTATAAAAACCACTCCAAATACCTCCACTAAATTATCTAAGTTCGTGTATGTCCCTAAAGACAAGGGTGAAACTTCTAGTCTTGCGGATCTCAAATCCATAAGTGTTCAGCCTAATTTTGTTACTTTTGCAAGAGACCCTTTTGACACTTTAGAATTTCTTGATTTCTTGCCTAAGAGTTTGATTATTCATAGGGACAAATAAGTACCCAAGAATCACAAGTGCTTAATTAAAGAATCGCCTTCCAAAGATGGCAATACCTAGATATATCTTGTATCGTGCCTAACTAGGGGCGTAAAACGATAGCGCTTGTTGGGAGGCAACCCAATTTTATACTTTTTGTTTTTGTTGCTGTTAGGGAATAAATATTGCATCTAGCCTCTGATTAGATGTGGTTTCATGTTTTGTTTAGTGTTTGTGCCAAGTAGAACCTTTGGTAAGACTTGTGTGAAGTTTATATGATCTTGCTATGAAAAACAGAATCGTTAGCGCTTGCTAAAGTAGTCGTGGGATTTTACTGGAGCGTGCTTTTTAGTTGATTATTTTTGCTTCTGATTGGTAGACAAATTTCGTAAATTTACCAATTTAGTTTGAAGTTTTTGGAGTTCCAGAAGTAGGCGAACCCTGCAGATTACTACAGACTGTTCTGTCTTTGACAGATTCTGTTTTTCGTGTGTTGTTTGCTTATTCCCATGCATCTATGAGTAATATTGGAGGATATGAACCATAGAGAAGTTGGAGTACAGTAGGTTTAACACCAATATAAACAAAGAATTAATTCATTGCTGCACCTTTGAGTAGTGGTTTGCTTTCTCATACTAACGGAGCTCACGAGAATTTTTGTCTAAGTTTTGTGTTGTGAAGTTTTCAAGTTTTGAGTATTGCTTTGATGGACTATGGAACAAGGAGTAGCAAAGGCCTAAGCTTGTGGATGCCTATGGCACCCCAAGTAAATTCAAGATAATCAAAAGTCTAAGCTTGGGGATGCCCTGGGAAGGCATCCCCTCTTTCGTCTTCATCCATCGGTAACTATACTTGGAGCTATATTTTTATTCGCAACATGATATGCATTTTGCTTGGAGCGTCTTGTATAATTTGAGTCTTTACTTGTTAGTTTGCCACAATCACCCTTGCTGGACACACCTATTCGGGAGAGTTAAATATGGCCTAGAAATTATTAGAACACTCTATGTGCTTCACTTATATCTTTTGAGTTGAATAGCTTTTGCTCTAGTGCTTCACTTATATCTTTTAGAGCATGGTGGTGGTAATATTTTGTAGAAATTGTTGAACTCTCATGCTTCACTTATATCTATTTGAGAGTCTATTAAAACAGCATGGTAATGTGTTTAGGCTAAAGAAACTAGTCTTCACATGATAAACATCCAATGTCAATGTAGTAAAAAAATTCACACCAAGTGCATTGAATAGAAAGAGATGTTGGATGCTTGATAATTGTTTTGAGACATGAGGATAGTGATATTAGAGTCATGCTAGTGGACTTATCATGAAATTGAGAAGTACTTGTGTTAAGGTTAGTGATTCCCGTATCATGCACGTATGGTGAACCACTATCTGACGAAGTTAGAGCATGAGGTATTTGTAGAGTGCTAACCTTTGTGTGGAGGTCGGGGGCGCGCGATGGTTAACTCCTACCAACCTCCCCCCCTAAGAGCATGCGTTGATTGCTTTGTTTTGATGACTCGTAAATTTTTGCAATAAGTATATGAGTTCTTATGACTAATGTTGAGTCCATGTATTATACGCACTCTCACCCTTCCACCATTGCTAGCCTCTCTTGTACCGCGCAACTTTCGCCGGTACCATAAACCCACTATATATCCTTCCTCAAAACAGCCACCATATTGTTCCTCAAAACAGCCACCATACCTACCTATCATGGCACTTCCATAGCCATTCCGAGATATATTGCCATGCAACTTTCCACCGTTCCGTTCATATGACACGCATCATATTGTCATAGTGCCATGCATGATTATGTAGTAGACATCGTAGTTGTGGCAAAGCCACCATGCATAATTTTTCATATATGTCGCTCTTGATTCATTGCTCATGCCGGTACACCACCGGAGGCATTCATGTAGAGTCATACTTGTTGTAGTATCGAGTTGTAATTTCGAGTTCTAACAAAAAGTGTGATGATCATCATTATTAGAGCATTGTACCATGTGAGGAAAGGCCAATAAAAAAAGAGATGGCCCAAAAAAATATAGAGAGGGGCTAATAAAAAAAAGAGAAGAAGCCCCTCCAAAAAATGAGAGAAAAGAGAGAAGGGACAATTGCTACTATCTTTTTCCACACTAGTGCTTCAAAGTGGCACCATGTTCTTCATTGTAGAGAGTCTCATGTTTAGTCACTTTCATATACTAGTGGGAATTTTCATTATAGAACTTGGCTTGTATATTCCAACGATGGGCTTCCTCAAATGCCCTAGGTCTTCGTGAGCAAGCAAGTTGGATGCACACCCACTAGTTTCTTTTGTTGAGCTTTCATTCATATTTAGCTCTAGTGCATCCGTTGCATGGCAATCCCTACTCACTCACATTGATATCTATTGATGGGCATCTCCATAGCCCGTTGATACGCCTAGTCAATGTGAGACTATCTCCCTCCTTTTTGTCTTCTCCCCAACCACCTCTATTCCACCCATACTACTATATCCATGGCTCACGCTCATGTATTGTGTGAAAATTGAAAGGTTTGAAAAGATAGAGTATGAAAACAAATGCTTGGCTGAAATTGGGGCTGTGCATGATATGAATATTTTGTGTGATGAAGAGGGAGCATAGCCAGACTATATGATTTTGTAGGGATAACTTTCTTTAGCCATAGTATTTTGAGAAGACATGATTGCTTTGTTAGTATTGCCTGAAGTATTGTTCTTTCTTATGTCAATATAGACTTTTATCTTGAATCTTTCAGATCTGAACATTCATGCCACAATTAAGAGAATTACATTGAAAAACTATATTGGTTAGCATTCCACATCAAAAATTATTTCTTTATCATTTACCTACTCGAGGACGAGCAGGAATTAAGCTTGGGGATGCTTGATACGTCTCCAACGTATCTATAATTTTTTATTGTTCCATGCTATTATTTATGAAGTCTAGGATGGTTAATGGGCTTTATCATTCACTTTTATATCATTTTTGGGACTAACCTACTAACCCAAAGGCCCAGTCCAGATTGCTGTTTTTTTGCCTATTTAAGGGTTTTGCAGAAAAAGAATATTAAACGGAGTCCAACCGGAATGAAACCTTCGCGAGAGATATTTTTGGAGAAAATCACGCACGGGAAACTTCAGTACCAAGTCAGGGGACAGAAGGGCTGCCCTCGAGGGTGGGGGGCGCGCCCCCTTCCCAGGGCGCCCCCCTGCCTCGAGGCTCCCTCGTGTGGCCCCCGGTGCCCTCCTTCTTCCTATATATATCCACGTACCCCAGAAACTCCATACGCAGAAAGAAACCCCTAATTCCACCGCCGTAGTTTTTGTTCCTGTGGAGATCCCATCTTGGAGCCTGTTCCGGGAGGGGGATCCATCACGGAGGCCTTCATCATCATCATCATCGCCCTCACCATGAGTTGTGAGTAGTTTACCACAGACCTTCGGGTCCATAGCTAGTATCTAGAAGGCTTCTTCTCTCTATGGATCTCAATACAAAGTTCTCCTCGGTCTTCGAGGAGATCTATTCGATGTAATCTCTTTTTGCGGTGTGTTTGTCGAGATACGATGAATTGTGGGTTTATGATCAAGGTTATCTATGAAAGATATTTGGTTCTTCTCTGAACGTTTTATGTGTTCTTATAATATCCTTGCAAGTCTCTTCGAACTATCGATTTGGTCTGGCCTACTAGATCAATAGTTCTTGCAATGGGAGAAGTGCTTGGCTTTGGGTTCAATCTTGCGGTGTCCTTTCCCAGTGACAGTAGGGGCAGCAAGGCACGTATTGTATTGTTGCCATCGAGGATAAAAAGATGGGGTTTACATCATATTGCTTGAGTTTATCCCTATACATCATGTCATCTTGCTTAAGGCGTTACTCTGTTCGTATGAACTCAATACACTAGATGCATGCTGGATAGCGGTCGATGTGTGGAGTAATAGTAGTAGATGCAGAATCATTTTGGTCTACTTGTCTCGGACGTGATGCCTATATACAATGATCATGCCTAGATAGTCTCATGATTATTCGCTTTTCTATCAATTGCTCGAGAGTAATTTGTTTACCCGCCGTAGAATATCGCTATCATGAGAGAAGCCACTAGAGAAAACTATGGCCCCCGGGTCTATTCTCAACATATCAATCTACATCTACTTTACTTTTCTTGCTTTTATTTATTGTTTTATTAAACAAAAAATACCAAAAATATAAACTATCATCTCTATCAGATCTCACTTTCGTAAGTGACCGTAAAGAGATTGACAAGCCCTTATCACGTTGGCTGCGAAGTTCTTATTTGTTTGTGCAGGTGCGAGGGACTCGTGTGTGGTCTCCTACTGGATTGATACCTTGGTTCTCAAAAACTGAGGGAAATACTTACGCTACTGTGCTGCATCTCCCTTTCCTCTTCGAGGGAATACAATGCAAGCTCAAGAGGTAGCATGCGGCTACTGTCAGCGTGTCGGCATGCCGGGAGGTCTTGCTGGATTAGTTTTACCTTTGTCGAAATATCTTGAGCACGGGATTCCGAGAATACTCGGGTCTTCCCACTTTGGAGTTGCGACTCTGCATATCGTGAGCTTGTGATGGGCTAAGTTGGGACACCCCTGCAGGGTTTGATCTTTCGAAAGCCGTGCCCACGGTTATGTGGCAGATGGGATTTTTTTAATATCCCATTATAGATAACTTGACACCATGTTCATGAATACACTACCTGCGTGAGTAACCATGATGGTCTCTTTCCGAAGGGCTTCGAGAAGTGAACACGGTGGGGTTATGTTTGATCGTGAGTAGTTAGGATCACTTCTTGATCAACTTGGCGATCGTTGGCACTTGTTCTCTTCTCGCTCTAAACTCGTAAGCTAGTGCTTAGTGCTTGCTGCAACCTTTGTTTAAAGCCTTTTCCACACCTAAGCCTTTGATAGTCTTGTTACCCGGGAACGGGATTGCTGAGTTCTCTGTGGCTCACAGATTCAACACACACCAGATGCAGGTACCGTTGAGAACTATACAGGAGATGGGACAGAGCTGTACTGGGAGTTCGATGAAGAGCGTGGACGTTACTATGTGTCTTATCCCGACGATCAGTAGTGGTTCTTACTAGGAGGATCCGGGCTTGTGTTATTTATGGTATCTTTTCGTTTGGATTTCATCCGTAGTCGGACTCTGATGTTATTTGGATGATGTATGTTATTGTATTTCATTGTGTGATATGGCGAGTGTAAGCCAACTATCATTTTACACTTTCATCCCTGAATTTTACATGAGTTGTGCAAAGATACCATACTTGAGATCATTCTAGTATGCGTTTATGTCCTTAAGTCGTGCCTCGACACGTGGGGGACATAGCCGCATACTGGGCATTACAAGTTGGTATTCAGAGCCTTCTCCGACCTAGGAGCCCCCTGATTGATCGAATCATTGATGGTTGAGTCTAGGCACACACACAAAAATGTTTTCAGTCCTATATATATATCGGAGAGTAGGATTTCTTTTTACTCCTCATCCCTTCATCGCTCTGGTGAGGACTCCCGGCGTTGTTCTATCTCCTCTACTCTCAAAAATTCACTAAAAAAATGTTTAGGATCACGCGAGTATTGTTTGGATTGTTCTGATATCTTTGTGACGAGAACATTGTTCTCGATGCCTCCTGTCATTTAGGGGTTGTGGTAGTGTCCCGGGGAGTTGAGCTCCGAGGTGTTGTCGTCACAAATGTATCGTAGCGGTTCTAGAATACTTAAGATGGCTGACATCGAAAACTCTTCTATGCGGTTAGTGGTGAGATAACCCCGACGTCACCCAGTACTGGTGGGATAGTTCGGGAGTATTGCCACAGCTAGTATAGCGGATGCGTTTCGAAGGTCCGAGGTAAACAGTTTCCGAGGATGACTGGTTATGTGTTGACGGATGGATACAGCTGGATGTAGGTTTAGAGTTGAGTGCGCGGTGCTTCCCCTGTATCCCCAACACCAGATTGCATAACTGGAAACCTTCGGTAATTAATAGGTGGGTTCTTCAAGTAGCTCGTAGGCATTCTTCCAACGAGTGCATGGTATGAGGTTTGGGGTTCAACATCGAGTGAAGAGGTGTCATGGGCGTTGTTCCAATTGGGAGTTGCATCTTACAGGGTCCTTGGCTATGCTGATCCGGGGATTGCAACACCCGTTGTAACACGTTATATGGGGCATTCAGCATGAACATGTGGGACGAAGCTTCTATCATGTATTTGTTCCATCTGCACCTTGTTGTTTTTATTTACCTTTTGTTCTCCCAAGTGGATTCTCGAGAAGATTGTTGTACCATTAAACTGTGGAATTCATTCGTTCATTTTGTTCGAATGTTCATTGTGAAGACTTATGTTGCAATTTCTAGCCGTTGATTCAGCTTATATATTTTCCATCAATGGCTAACGGTTGTCATCAAATTCAGGATGGCTCCTAAGAAGGTTCCCAACCCTAACCAAGAGGGCGAAGAAGAGCGTCCTCCTGAACGTCCTCCTTCCCCTCCTCCTCCGGCTGAGGCATGGAGAGCAATTATGCAAGCGACCAACCAGAACACCCAGATGCTTATGCAAATGATGCAGAACTTTCAAGCCAACCAAGCAAATCAAGGCAATCATGGGAACCAAGGTCAAGGCAATCTGTTCAATCAACCTCACTTTGCGACTCTTAACCAATTCCTGGCAAACCAACCGAAGTCGTTCAGTTACTGTGTGGACCTGCTAGATGCTAAGGACTAGATCACAGACATCAAAAAGCACTTTGAATGCAGTAATGTGAGACCTGAGGATTATGTCAAGTTTGACGCTTTCCAACTCAAAGATCAAGCTGCTGATTGGTGGCAACAGTACAAATATTCCAGAGGTGAACGTGAGATCTCGTGGAATGACTTCTGCAAAGATTTCCGCTCTCACCACATTCCAACCAGTGTCATTGAAGGCATGCGTGAGCAATTCCGCAACCTGAAGCAAGGCACCATGTCTGTCTATCAATACAATGTCAAGTTCTAGAATCTTGCCCGTTATGCGAAGCAAGACATCCCTGATGCCAAGAGCATGATTTATCAGTTCCAAGGTGGTCTGAAAGATGAACTCCAACTAGCTCTCACCTTGTTCGAGCCGGATGAATTTGACCAATTCTACAATATGGCTCTCAAGCAAGAGGCAACTCAGCTCAAGAGTGAAGCTTCCAAAAAGAGGATTAGAGATGTTGTTCACTCCTCCTCTTCCTCTCAAGTGGTTGCCAAGCAGCAGAAGTTCTGGCTACCGCCTCCTCCAGTGCTCCGTCCTCCAAACAACAACAAGCACTCATGTGGTCGTGGTTTCTCCCACCCACCCAACCCAAGCAATCAGTCCAAGCCTCAATTTCAAGCTTCAAGATCAAGTGGTCCTTATCACCGGCCTCTCTCGGAAGTGACTTGCAACAAGTGTTCTCAGAAGGGTCACTATGCCAACAAGTGTCCCAACCCAAGGCGCCTTCCGCCTCCTCCACCTGTCAGCACTGCTATTGTCAAGCACAATCCCAAGCATGCAAGAGTGAATCTGATGAATGCAGCTCAAGCAGAGAATTCTTCCGATGTGATATTGGGTAACCTCTCAGTTAACTCTATTCCTGTAAAAGTATTGTTTGATTCTGGTGCATCACTTTGCTTCATGTCAGGACCATTCTTTACCAAACATAATTTCACTTCGGCATTTCTGGATAAGAAGTTATCAATTATTTCTCCGGGCAAACACATGACTTCTAATATGGTGACTCCAGACATATCTATTCACATGGGTGATTACACTTTTCTAGTTTCTCCGGTTATTCTCGGCAACTCCGACATTGATCTTATTCTTGGGATGGACTGGCTCTCCAAGCATGATGCAAACATTGATTGTGCAAATAAGGAAGTCAAGCTTACTCATCCCGACGAAGACGTGATTATCTTCGCCTCTCGAGATAACACAATCAAGCTTTTCTCTCTCAATGACAAGGGCGAGATTAATGCCATTTCTCATATTCCGATGGTTAATGAATATGAAGATGTTTTCCCTAAAGAGCTTCCAGGCATGCCTCCCCATCGTCAAGTTGAATTCATCATTGAACTCGAGCCCGGTACCAAGCCAGCATGTCGGCGTCCGTACAAGCTTTCCCCTGATGAGTTGAAGGAGCTGAAGAAACAACTCGATGAGCAAGAACGTATGGGTCTAATCAGGCCTAGTACTTCTCCTTGGGGCTGTGGTGTTCTATTTGTCAAGAAGAAGGATGGCACGGAACGCCTTTGCGTTGATTACCGGCCATTGAACAAGAAGACAATAAAGAATGAGTACCCGCTCCCCAATATCAATGAATTGTTCGAGCAGCTCAAAGGAGCAAAGGTGTTCTCGAAGCTCGATCTCCGGATGGGTTACCATCAGATTCGTATCCATGAAGAGGATATTCCTAAGACCGCATTCAGAATGAGTTTTGGCTCTTATGAATACACGGTCATGTCTTTAGGCCTTGCAAATGCTCCACCCACCTTCTCTCGGATGATGCACTTCATATTCAACCCCTACACCAATGAATTTGTTCTCGTCTATCTGGATGATATCTTGGTATTCTCCAAGAATGAAGAAGACCATGCCAAGCACCTCCGTTTGGTCCTTGACAGGCTTCATGAACATAAGTTCTATGCGAAGTTCTCCAAATGTGAATTCTGGCTGGATAAAGTCCTATATCTTGGCCATATTATCTCTGCCGAGGGCATTTCTGTGAACCCCGAGAAGGTTGAAGCTATTGTCAACTAGGAACCTCCGCAGAATGTCAAGCAACTCCGAAGCTTCCTTGGTCTCGCTAGCTATTGCAGAAGGTTCGTTGACAACTTCTCCAAGATTGCCAAGCCTCTTTCCAACCTGTTGCAGAAGAATGTCAAGTACTCTTGGACTCCTGATTGTGATATGGCATTCAGAACACTCAAAGAGAAGCTCATTTCTGCTCCGGTTCTTACTCCTCCGGATGAGTCCAAGCCTTATGAAGTCTTTTGTGATGCTTCATTGCAAGGTCTTGGTGGTGTGCTCATGCAAGACAAGAAGATTGTGGCATACACTTCACGTCAGCTGAAACCAAATGAGAAGAATTACCCCACACATGATCTCGAGCTAGCAGCAGTGGTACATGCCTTGATCACGTGGAGACACCTTCTGTTGGGCAGAAAAGTGGACATCTTCACCGATCACAAGAGCTTGAAGTACATCTTCACTCAGCCAAACCTTAACCTTCGCCAGACTCGTTGGGTTGAGATGATTCAAGAATACGATCCAAGCATTGAGTACACTCCTTGCAAGGACAATGTCATTGCAGATGCCTTGAGCAGAAAGGCGTATTGCAACAGTATCCTTCTCAAACCGTTCCAGCCTGAACTTTGTGAATCATTCAGGAAGCTCAACCTCCAAGTTGTTCTGCAAGGCTTTCTCGCAAACCTTCAAGTTGCTCCTACCTTGGAAGATCAAATCCGTGAGGCCCAACTCAGTGATGCTATGGTGCAGAAAGTGAAACATGGTATTGCTAAGGGTACTCCCAAGTACAAGTGCTATCGCATTGATGAGAAAGACACCTTGTTCTTTGAGGACAGAATTGTGGTTCCTAAGGGTGATCTCAGGAAGCTCATAATGAACGAAGCACATGAATCCCTCCTCTCGATTCATCCCGGAAGTTCTAAGATGTACCAAGACCTCAAGCAATCATATTGGTGGACTCGCATGAAAAGGGAGATTGCCCAATTCGTGAATGAATGTGATGTCTGCAGAAGAGTGAAGGCAGAGCATCAACGTCCAGCCGGACTCCTTCAACCTCTACCTATTCCCGAGTGGAAATTCGATCACATTGAGATGGATTTCGTCACTGGGTTTCCCAAGTCAAAGAAGGGAAATGATGCTATCTTTGTGGTGATTGACAAGCTAACTAAAGTAGCTCATTTTCTTCCCGTCAAAGAATCCATCAACGCAGCTCAGCTAGCAGAGCTGTACACCTCCAGAATTGTTTCTTTGCATGGCATTCCTCAAGTGATCTCCTCAGACCGTGGAAGCTTGTTCACATCCAAGTTCTGGGATTCTTTTCAGTCAGCCATGGGCACAAAGATTCGTTTCAGCACTGCGTTTCACCCTCATACTAGTGGTCAAGTCGAAAGAGTGAACTAGATCCTCAAAGATATGCTAAGATCTTATGTCATCTCCTTCGGTATGAAATGGGAAGATTGCCTCCCGTTTGCCAAATTCTCCTACAACAACAGTTTCCAAGCAAGTGCCGGCAAAGCTCCTTTTGAAATCCTCTATGGCAGAAAGTGACGTACCCCTCTCAACTGGTCCGAGACTGGTGAACGTCAACTTCTTGGAAATGATTTGATCTCAGAAGCCGAAGAAATGTGCAAAGTCATACGTGAGAATCTCAAAGCCGCTCAATCGCGTCAAAAGAGCTACTATGACGGCAAGCATCGTGACTTGGCTTCCGACATTGGAGACCATGTCTATCTCCGTGTTTCTCCCATGAAGGGCACTCAGAGGTTCGGTATCAAGGGCAAGCTTGCTCCAAGATACGTGGGCCCTTTCAAGATTCTTGGCAAGAGAGGCGATCTAGCCTACCAACTCGAGCTTCCCTCCAACTTTGCAAATGTTCAAGATGTGTTTCACGTGTCTCAACTCTGCAAGTGCTTCAAGATGCCTGAGCGCACCATTCCGTTTGAAGAGATTGATCTTCAACAAGACTTGTCTTATCGTGAGCACCCCGTTGCTATTCTTGAAGAAACTGAGCACAAGACCCGCAACAAGTCCGTCAAATTCTTGAAGTGGTCACACAATACCGACCGAGAAGTTACGTGGGAACGAGAAGATCACCTTCGTTCCGAGTATCCCTCCTTCTTTCAGTCCTAGATCTCGGGACGAGATCTTTTTGTAGTGTAGGAGAGTTTGTAACACCCCATGTGTGATACTTTCCAATTATGGCAATAAAGCAATTCTCATTTTGATCCATGTCCTTATCCTTGGGGGTTCTTGTCATTTGAGCTTATTTTGTTTTTGCATTGTCATTTTATTTTATTTTGCATCCATGCATTGCTTCATTATCATCATGGCATCATAGTCATCTTAGCTTCTTACTTGTTTTTGTTTGTGATGTGAAGCCACCTTGATGTTGTTGTGTGTGTTGGTGTCAAGCCATGCCTTGTTAAACCCTAGACCCCCTCCTTTCTTCTTCACCTCTTCTCTTGTCTTCCTTTTCTTCCTTTCTTTAAATATTTTTGCAAGGGACCTAGCCTATTCCATTAATGTTCTTTCTTTCCCCAAAAATCTTGTACCATGTCTACACCCTCTCTTCCAAATTTCATCCATTTTGGAGTTGTTTTGGTTGGGTTCAGAAATGGCACAAGTTTGAATTTTATTCAAACTTGTATTATTTTCTGCCTCTAAAAGTGTCCAAGCCAATTTTATAAAATTGTGCATAAATCTAGGAGCTTAGGGGTAACTTTATATTTCCCAAACTCCTCTCCTAGCCCCCTGTACTTTTCTTTAGTCAACTATTTATTTAAATAAACAAAAATTGTAAAGAATAAGTAGTAGGGGACTTACCTGGGCCTCCCGCCGCCCGCCGCCCACCTAGGAGCTCGCAGCCACAGCAGCTCAAGCGGCCTAGCTCGACCTCCCGCAGGCCCAGCGAGCCCACGCGCACAGTGCGTCCCCTACCTCTGTACGACAGCTCATCCACGCGTGCCACATCGGCAGCCGATCGATTTGACGGCCGGAGTTGCTGCCTCAGCCCTATTTATCGTGTCCCCGGTGCCCTAGGGTTCCTCCTCGACCGATTCCCCTCCTCTCCTTCCCTCGCCGCCGCCTAGTTGAGCCACCTCGAGCCACGCCATCGCCCTGCCTCCATGCTTCGGCCGAGCTAGAGCTCATGCTCGGGGAAGCCTCTCCGACCACCGCAGTCGCCTCCTGCCGCCGTGGGAGCGTCGACCAAGTTCCCCTACGTCTCCTACCACGACGCACGCGATGCCACGGCCTCGGGTTCGAGCTCCACGACGTGTCTTCTTCCTCTGCTTCGTGGACAGCAGCCCCACCAAGTTTAGAGCTCCTTCGCGGTGTCTCCAGCTCATCTCCGTCGACCCCATCATGTCCTAGGGTGAGCTGGGTAACGCACCTACCTCCCCCTTTTCTTTCCATGGCACATAGGACCCCGTGAGACTCGATCGATCCGTGTCTCTGCTGTACTCCCGGTGCTCCGTCGATGCCTGTAGATTTCATCTGTCTGTAGTGCTTGATGTAGCGTGCCCGCGCGTCCACGTGCTCTGGTTCCACCTAGATGTGTTCCACTCGCTTGCTTGCTCGTGTGCACGCTCGCAGCCCAGCGCCTCGCAACTCGCGCTCGTCCTCGCTTGCCGTAGCTCTGCCTCGCCGCCATGACCGAGGAGGTCGAGTCCCAGGCACTCATGCCCGCCTCTTGTACACACACGCACACATCCCTTAGCGCATCCACAGCCTATTCCGCACACCCGCCGTATACTTCCCTGCCTCATCGTCGCCATCATGCTCCTAGCCGGCGTCATCGTCCCCGTCGCCTCCTCTGTCCAGCAGGCTCAACCCCGCCTTGGTGGGGACAAAAGGGGCGAGGCATCCATCCTCCCAAGCCAGCAGCACCTAGCCCAGTGGTTACCCACGCACGCCCGCACCTGGGAGAACCGGGTTTGATCCCCCGCTCGGCCATTAGTTCGGCCCCTTTTTCGCTTTCTTTGTGTAGCTGACACACCGACCCCACCTGGCAGCCACTCTACGCCTCCTACCCACTCCCACACCCGCTGGCACCACCTCAGCGCCCCTGGGTCCACCCGTCAGTGCCTCTGGCTAGGGCCAGACAGAGTCAGTTTTGTTTTCGCGTCTGTTTTCTTTTCTTTTTCTTTTTCTGCATATTCTTTGCATATTTAATATCTGTTTAAATATGCTTCTGATGAAAATAAGTTATATATGAAAATAGTTTTTCATGTAGATTATTAATATGCTGTTTGTTGCCATGTTTAAAAACATTTAAAATGTTGTTTGAATTAATTTGTGTTTTAAATGTGCTTAAACTTGTAAAAATCATAACTAAATATCTGCAACTCCAATTTTAACAAACTTTATATGCATTTGGGGTGGATAAATGTGTAGATTAATGTGGTGTTTTTGTTTTGCATGTTTAACAACTTTAAAACGGGAGTTTCTCAGATCTGTCCCAAATGTATTTAAATAATTATGGGAGTTTCTGTAAAATATTGTATGTTCGTTCCAGCCCATTTAAATATGCTAGCATGTTGATGTAGTCCTAGTTGCACCCTTGCCATGTTAATCAACTCTTTTAAACTTGTTGGGTGATTGTTTGATTAATCTACATAACTTGGTGTACATGTTACTTTTTCTCTTTTGCTTGTGTTCATGCATCATATGTTGTGATCTTGTTTGCTATCATGCTTGTGCATTCCTTGTGTCCCTAGGAGATGCATCATGTCCTGCCATGCCCATATGCTTCATATCCATGCATCATGTGTTTGAGCATTGCATTATGATTCATTGTGTTCCGGTGTTGCATTGTTGTGTTTGGTTAGAGCCCGGTGACGATTCGGAGTACGAGTTTCCTAACGAGGCTGGGTTTGAGGAGCAAGGTTACGATCCCTCCGTGGAATCAACAGGCAAGATGACCATTCCCAGATATCACTACTATCCTTGCCTATGCGAGATGTCTCGCTCTTTGGATATTACCTCGATGCCTATTCCTGTTTGTCAGCCCTCCTATTGTTGCCATGAAACTCTCTAACCACCCTCCTAGCAAAACCATTGTTTGGCTAAGTACGCATCGCTCAGCCCCTCTTATAGCGTTGTTAATTGCAGGTGAAGATTTGAAGATTTTGCCCCGTGATGAAGTTATTGTTGGGATATCACAATATTTAATCTGTTAAACTAAATCACCTATATACTGGTAATGGGTGGAAGGCTAAGCATCTTGCTTGGTGTTTTGTTCCACTCATGCCACCCTAGGAACCGATAAACCGGTGTTATGTTCCTTGATCTTGCGTCCCTAACACAGTTGGGGTTTATGGGCCCCCCCTTGATAATTCGCTCAGTGCTAAAGCTTTTCCAGCAAGGCCCAACATTGGTTTTACATTTGCCTAATAACTAAAACTTGCATAGGGCGTTGCAAACCCGAGTTCTTAATTAACAACCCGGGCCAGTGCTCCTCATGAGTGTTGGTCCAAACTGGGTAGACTGCGGGGCCACCGCGGGGAAACCCGAGGTCTGTTATATACCTGTGGGCTGACCTATCCGGTCATGGCCTGAGACTAGATACGCGCGGCTACTGTCAGGGTGTCGGCAGGCCGGGAGGTCTTGCTGGATTAGTTTTATGTTTGGCGAAATATCTTGAGCACGGGATTCCGAGAATACTCGGGTCTTCCCACTTTGGAGTTGCGACTCCGCAGATCGTGAGTTTGTGATGGGCTAAGTTGGGACACCCCCGCAGGGTTTGATC
Source organism: Secale cereale (assembly GCA_902687465.1). Classification (NCBI taxonomy): domain Eukaryota; kingdom Viridiplantae; phylum Streptophyta; class Magnoliopsida; order Poales; family Poaceae; genus Secale; species Secale cereale. The sequence continues at coordinate 64,871,720 of LR738709.1, read as the reverse complement.
TTTCGAAAGCCGTGCCCGCGGTTATGTGGCAGATGGGAATTTGTTAATATCCGTTTGTAGATAACTTGATACCATGTTCATGAATACACTACCTGCATGAGTAACCGTGATGGTCTCTTTCCGAAGGGCTTCAGGAAGTGAACACGGTGGGGTTATGTTTGATCGTGAGTAGTTAGGATCACTTCTTGATCAACTTGGCGATCGTTAGCACTTGTTCTCTTCTCGCTCTAAACTCGTAAGCTCGTGCTTAGTGCTTGCTGCAACCTTTGTTTAAAGCCTTTTCCACACCTAAGGCTTTGATAGTCTTGTTACTCGGGAACGGGATTGCTGAGTCCTCTATGGCTCACAGATTCAACACACACCAGATGCAGGTACCGTTGAGAACTATACAGGAGATGGGACAGAGCTGTACTGGGAGTTCGATGAAGAGCGTGGACGTTACTATGTGTCTTATCCCGACGATCAGTAGTGGTTCTTACTAGGAGGATCCAGGCTTGTGTTATTTATGGTATCTTTTCGTTTGGATTTCGTTTGTAGTCGGACTCTGATGTTATTTGGATGATGTATGTTATTGTATTTCATTGTGTGACATGGCGAGTGTAAGCCAACTATCATTTTACACTTTCATCCCTGAATTTTACATGAGTTGTGCAAAGATACCACACTTGATATCATTCTAGTATGCGTTTATGTCCTTAAGTCGTGCCTCGACACGTGGGGGACATAGCCGCATACTGGGCATTACAATGCACAACCCCGGTTTCAGCCAAGCACTTGTTTTCATACTCTATTCTTTCAAACCTTTCAACTTTCACGCAATACATGAGCGTGAGCCATGGACATAGCACTATGGGTGGAATAGAGAGGTGGTTGTGGAGAAGACAAAAAGGAGGGAGATAGTCTCACATCGACTAGGCGTATCAACGGGCTATGGAGATGCCCATCAATAGATATCAATGTGAATGAGTAGGGATTGCCATGCAACGGATGCACTAGAGCTAAATATGTATGAAAGCTCAACAAAAGAAACTAGTGGGTGTGCATCCAACTTTCTTGCTCACGAAGACCTAGGGCATTTGAGGAAGCCCCTAGTTGGAATATACAAGCCACGTTCTATAATGAAAATTCCCACTAGTATATGAAAGTGACTAAACATGAGACTCTCTATCATGAAGAACATGGTGCTACTTTGAAGCACAAGTGTGGAAAAAGATAGTAGCAATTGTCCCTTCTCTCTTTTCTCTCATCAATTTTTTTGGAGGGGCTTTCTCTCTTTTTTATTAGCCCCTCTCTATTTCTTTGGGCCATCTCTTTTTTATTGGCCTTTCCTCATATGGGACAATGCTCTAATAATGATGATCATCACACTTTTATTGATTTACAACTCGATATTACAACTCGATACTAGAACAAGTATGACTCTATATGAATGCCTCCGGCGGTGTACCGGGATGTGCAATGAATCAAGAGTGACAGGTATGAAAGATTATGCATGGTGGCTTTTCCACAAATACGATGTCAACTACATGATCATATAAGATAGTGTTATTGATAGAGTTCTTCAATCACTGCCACCAAGCTATAAAGGCCTCATGATGAACTATAATATGCAAGGGATGCAAAAGACAATTCCCGAGCTCTTCGCTATGCTCAAAGTTGCGGAGGTAGAAATCAAAAAGGAGCATCAAGTGTTGATGGTTAACAAGACCACTAGTTTCAAGAAAAACGGGCAAGGGAAAGAAGGGGAACTTCAAGAAGAATAGCAAGATAGTTGCTACTCCCGCGAAGAAACCCAAGTCTGGAGCCAAGCCTGAAACTGAGTGCTTCTACTACAAAGGGACTGGACACTGGAAGCGGAACTGCCCCAAGTATTTGGCAGATAAGAAGGATGGCAAGGTGAACAAAGGTATATGTGATATACATGTTATTGATGTCTACCTTACTAATGCTCGTAGTAGTACCTGGGTATTTGATACTGGTTCGGTTGCTAATATTTGTAACTCGAAACAGGGACTACGGATTAAACGAAGATTGGCTAAGGACGAGGTGACGATGCGCGTGGGAAATGGTTCCAAAGTCGATGTGATCGCCGTCGGCGCGCTGCCTCTACATCTACCTTCGGGATTAGTTTTAGACCTGAATAATTGTTATTTGGTGACAGCGTTAAGCATGAACATTATATCTGGATCTTGTTTCTTGCAAGACGATTATTCATTTAAATCTGAAAATAATGGTTGTTCTATTTTTATGAATAATATCTTTTATGGTCATGCACCCTTGAAGAGTGGTCTATTCTTGTTGGATCTCGATTGTAGTGATACACATATTCATAATATTGAAGCCAAAAGATGCAAGGTTAATAATGATAGTGCAACTTATTTGTGGCACTGCCGTTTAGGTTATATTGGTGTAAAGCGCATGAAGAAACTCCATAGTGATGGACTTTTGGAATCACTTGATTATGAATCACTTGGTGCTTGCGAACCATGCCTCATGGGCAAGATGACTAAAAATCCGTTCTCCGGAACAATGGAGCGAGCAACAGATTTGTTGGAAATCATACATACTGATGTATGTGGACCGATGAGTGTTGACGCTCGCGGCGGGTATCGTTATTTTCTGACCTTCACTGATGATTTGATCAGATATGGATATATCTACTTGATGAAACACAAGTCTGAAACATTTGAAAAGTTCAAAGAATTTTAGAGTGAAGTAGAGAATCATCGTAACAAGAAAATAAAGTTTCTATGATCTGATCGTGGAGGTGAATATTTGAGTTACGAGTTTGGTCTTCATTTGAAACAATGTGGAATAGTTTCACAACTCACGCCACCCGGAACACCACAGCGTAATGGTGTGTCTGAACGTTGTAACCGTACTTTATTAGATATGGTGCGGTATATGATGTCTCTTATCGATTTACCACTATCGTTTTGGGGTTATGCTTTAGACACAGCTGCATTCACGTTAAATAGGGCACCATCTAAATCCGTTGAGACGACGCCTTATGAACTGTAGTTTGGCAAGAAACCAAAGTTGTCATTTCTTAAAGTTTGGGGTTGCGATGCTTATGTGAAAAAGCTTCAACCTGATAAGCTCGAACCCAAGTCGGAGAAATGTGTCTTCATAGGATACCCAAAAGAGACTGTTGGGTACACCTTCTATCACAGATCTGAAGGCAAGATATTCGTTGCTAAGAATGGATCCTTTCTAGAGAAGGAGTTTCTCTCGAAAGAAGTGAGTGGGAGGAAAGTGGAACTTGATGAGGTAATTGTACCTTCTCCCGAATTGGAAAGTAGTACATCACAGAAACTAGTTCCAATGATTCCTACGCCAATTACTGAGGAAGCTAATGATGATGATCATGAAGCTTCAGATCAAGTTTCTGCTGAACTTCGTTGATCAACCAGAGTATGTTCCGCACCAGAGTGGTACGGCAACCCAGTTCTGGAAGTCATGTTACTAGACCATGATGAACCCGCGAACTATGAGGAAGAGATGATGAGCCCAGATTCCGCAAAATGGCTTGAGGCCATGAAATCTGAGATGGGATCCATGTATGAGAACAAAGTGTGGACTTTGGTTGACTTGCCCGATGATCAGCAAGCCATCGAAAATAAATGGATCTTCAAGAGGAAGACTGACGCAGACGGTAATGTTACTGTTTACAAAGCTCGACTTGTTGCGAAAGGGCTTCGACAAGTTCAAGGAGTTGACTATGATGAGACTTTCTCACCCGTAGCGATGCTTAAGTCTGTCCGAATCATGTTAGCAATTGCCGCATTTTATGATTAGGAAATCTGGCAAATGGATGTCAAAACTGCATTCCTGAATGGATATCTCAAAGAAGAGTTGTATATGATGCAACCAGAAGGTTTTGTCGATCCTAAAGGTGCTAACAAAGTGTGCAAGCTCCAGCGATCCATCTATGGACTGGTGCAAGCATCTCGGAATTGGAATATACGCTTTGATGAGGTGATCAAAGCATATGGTTTTATACAGACTTTTGGAGAAGCCTGTATTTACAAGAAAGTGAATGGGAGCTCTGTAGCATTTATGATATTATATGTGGATGACATATTGTTGATTGGAAATGATATAGAATTTCTGGATAGCATAAAAGGATACTTGAATAAGAATTTTTCAATGAAAGACCTCGGTGAAGCTGCTTACATATTAGGCATCAAGATCTATAGTGATAGATCAAGACGCTTAATTGGACTTTCACAAAGCACATACCTTGATAAAGTTTTGAAGAAGTTCAAAATGGATCAGTCAAAGAAAGGGTTCTTGCCTGTGTTACAAGGTGTGAAGTTGAGTAAGACTCAATGCCCGACCACTGCAGAAGATAGAGAGAAAATGAAAGTCATTCCCTATGCCTCAGCCATAGGTTCTATCATGTATGCAATGCTGTGTACCAGACCTGATGTGTGCCTTGCTATAAGTCTAGCAGGGAGGTACCAAAGTAATCTAGGAGTGGATCACTGGACAGCGGTCAAGAACATCCTGAAGTACCTAAAAAGGACAAAGGATATGTTTCTCGTATATGGAGGTGACAAAGGGCTCGTCGTAAACGGTTACGTCGATTCAAGCTTTGACACTGATCCGGATGACTCTAAGTCACAAACCAGATATGTATTTTTATTAAACGGTGGAGCTGTCAGTTGGTGCAGTTCCAAGCAGAGCGTCGTGGCGGGATCTACGTGTGAAGCGGAATACATAGCTGCTTCGGAAGCAGCAAATGAAGGAGTTTGGATGAAGGAGTTCATATCCGATCTAGGTGTAATACCTAGTGCATCGGGTCCAATGAAAACCTTTTGTGACAACACTGGAGCAATAGCCTTGGCGAAGGAATCCAGGTTACACAAGAGAACAAAGCACATCAAAACACGCTTCAATTCCATCCGCGATCTAGTCAAGGAGGGAGACATAGAGATTTGCAAGATACATACGGATCTGAATGTAGCAGACCCGTTGACTAAGCCTCTTCCACGGGCAAAACATGATCAGCACCAAGACTCCATGGGTGTTAGGATCATTACTTTGTAATCTAGATTATTGACTCTAGTTCAAGTGGGAGACTGAAGGAAATATGCCCTAGAGGCAATAATAAAGATGTTATTTGTATTTCCTTATATCATGATAAATGTCTTTTATTCATGCTAGAATTGTATTAACCGGAAACTTAGTACATGTGTGAATACATAGACAAAACAGTATGTCCCTAGTATGCCTCTACTAGACTAGCTTATTGATCAAGGATGGTTATGTTTCCTAGCCATAGACATGAGTTGTCATTTGATCAACGAGATCACATCATTAGGAGAATGATGTGATTGACAAGAACCATCCGTTAGCTTAGCACTATGATCGTTTAGTTTTTACTGCTATTGCTTTCTTCATGACTTATACATGTTCCAATGACTATGAGATTACGCAACTCCCGTATACCGAAGGAACACCTTGTGTGCTATCGAATGTCACAACGTAACTGGGTGATTATGAAGATGATCTACAGGTGTCTCCGAAGGTGTTCGTGGTGTTGGCATCGATCGAGAATAGGATTTGTCGCTCCGAGTGTCGGAGAGGTATCTCTGGGCCCTCTCGGTAATACACATCATAATAAGCCTTGCAAGCAAATGACTAATGAGTTAGTCACGGGATGATGTATTACGGAACGAGTAAAGAGACTTGCCGGTAACGAGATTGAACTAGGTATTGAGATACCGACGATCGAATCTCGGGCAAGTAACATACCGATGACAAAAGGAACAACGTATGTTTATGCGGTTTGACCGATAAAGATCTTCGTAGAATATGTAGGAGCCAATATGAGCATCCAGGTTCCACTATTGGTTATTGACCGGAGATGAGTCTCGGTCATGTCTACATAGTTCTCGAACCCGTAAGGTCCGCACGCTTAACGTTTGATGACGATCGGTATTACGAGTTTATGAGTTTTGATGTACCAAAGGTAGTTCGGAGTCCCGGATGAGATCACGGACATGACGAGGAGTCTTGGAATGTCCGAGACGTAAAGATCGATATATTGGACGACTATGTTTGGACACCGGAAAGGTTCCGGAAGGTATCAGACATATACCGGAGTACCGGGGGGTTACCGGAACCCCCCGGGGAGCTAAATGGGCCTCATGGGCCCTAGTGGGAGAAGAGGAGGGGCGGCCAGGGCAGCCGCGCGCCCCCTCCCCCTCTAGTACGAATTGGACAAGGAGAAGGGGTGGCGCCCCCCTTTCCTTCTCTTCCTCTCTCCCTTTCCTTCTCCCCTCCTACTCCAACTAGGAAAAGAAGGAGTCCTACTCCCAGGGGGAGTAGGACTCCTCCCTTGGCGCGCCCTCCTCCTAGGCCGGTCGCCTTCCCCCCTATCTCCTTTATATACAGGGGCAAGGGGGCACCTCTAGACACACAAGTTGATCAAGTTGATCTCTCCAACCGTGTGCGGTGCCCCCCTCCACAGAAACACACCTCGGTCATATCGTTGCAGTGCTTAGGCGAAGCCCTGCATCGGTAGTTTCATAATCTCCGTCACCATGCCGTTGTGCTGACGAAACTCTCCCGTGAGGTTCTACTGGATCAAGAGCTCGCGGGACGTCATCAAGCTGAACGTGTGCTGAACGCGGAGGCTCCGTACGTTCGGTGCTTGATCGGTTGGATCGCGAAGAAAGTTCGACTACATCAACCGCGTCACTAGACGCTTCCGCTCCCGGTCTACGAGGGTACGTGGACACACTCTCCCCTCTCGTTGCTATGCATCTAGTAGATATATCTTGCGTGATCGTAGGAAAATTTTGAAATACTACGTTCCCCAACAGTAATAGCTATGAATGATTACTATTTGCTCAAATATTCTTATGCACACATGGACCTAGTTCCGCATCACTGAACCGTACCTGAGATGTTATATGGAAATTACCTTGCCCTGCTAAAGTAAAATTATTCCTCTGGCAAACATTACATGGAACTCTACCATGTAGAAATACACTGGTTGATAGAGACATGAAGATTGATACAAAATGACCGGCGTGCGAAGGGCGTGAAAGTAGTAAACACATGTTATTCCAGTGCCAAAAGGCGAAATAAGTCTGGACAGAATTGGGACTTGAGGAGGTTATTTCACGGGCATGTGAGATAGACCATTCAGGAGAAGCAGTGCTTGAACATCTATTGAACCTACCAGCAAATGAAACCGTTGTATTGGCACATGAAAGATCAGATATTATTGTGTCAATTGCATCGTGGTATCTGTGGTGGGAACGTAGAAAGCTTGTCCATACAGAGCGGACAACCCAGCCTTCTGAAACTGTTGCATCGGTTCGGGGCCTTGCAGCAAACTTCTTGGTTGCCTCTCTGCCGAAGGCGAAAATCCAGAAGAATCCGTGGGTGCGACCGTCTGCTGGGACAGTGAAACTCAATATTGATGCGACATTTGACTCCGACACTTTACAAGGTACAGTTGGTGCAATACCGCGGGATAGCTCTGTGAATTTTTTGGCAGCAGGAAATAAATGTCGCTGGTGAATGCATGGATGTTTTCATGGCTGAAGCCCTTGCGCTTCGGTTTGGGCTTAACTTGGCGCAAAGCTATGGGTGCTCAAGACTGGTGATAAATTCTGATAATAGTGATGTGATCCAAGCAATGCAAGATGGTGGCCTTTTTGCTGGACCGACAGCAGCAGTTATAGATGATTGTTACCATATGTCGCGTGATCTAGTTCAAGCCCGGTTCGAGCATTGTCATCGTGAAGCAAACTCGGTTGCTCATGAGCTAGCAAGATTAGCTAGGTTCTCTCCCCCTAGTACGTGGTTTGATGAGGCCCCTAGTGCCTTAGCCCCTTTTATATTATTGTAAAAGATACATTGTACGTGGTTGCTGTTCTAGAGCGCTGGTCCTATGAGGCCTTAGCACGACGATTTCCCGACTGTCTACTACAACAAGTTGTGCCCGACTTCAGCGAGGGAGGGGCGATGACGGTGGCACGCCTTCGGCTCGCTTGAGTGCTTGTAGTCGTCGCTAGGTGGTCTACGGATCTGGATGTAATTTTTATTATTTCTTGTGTTCGTTGTACTGCCATGATTGAAGATGAATAGATTGAAAGTTTTCTCGAAAAAAAAATTCACCACTGATTAAATAAAGAGGCTTGGAGAGTAAAAAAAAAAAATACAGGCGAGATGCTTAAGCTTTGTTTGGGAATATATACACATGATTCGATATAGCAAGAATTATATGTGGCTCCAACAACAAATAGAACAAGAAGGAAGAGTCCCTCACCAAAAATACTCCAACAAGAGTCCCTCACCAAAAATACTCCAACAAGAAGAGAAAACCCCCAAACCAACCCCATCTAAAGGACGAACAGAGGGGAAGCAAAACCCTCGTCCTCCCCCCCTCCCTGTCGTCCGCAACCAGCCAAAACCAATCCCAAGTTGGGAGCCGGAACCGCCTGCCGCATCAGCCGTCGCCGTCGATGGAGGCGGACTACTACAAGGTGCTCGGCGTCGGCCGCGGCGCCACCGACGACGAGCTCAAGAAGGCCTACCGCCGCCTCGTCATGAAGTACCACCCGGACAAGAACCCCTCCCCGCAGGCCGACACCCTCTTCAAGCAGGTCTCCGTGGCCTACGACGTACGTCCCTCCCCCCCTCCATTGCCGCCGCCGCCGAGAACCCTCTGAATCTGTCGCCTTACGGTCTCCTCTGTCTTTTCTCAGGTTCTCAGCGACCCGGATAAGCGCGCCATCTACGACCAGTACGGCGAGGAGGGGATCAAGGCGGGCGTCGTCCCGCCCTCCCCCTCCGCCGCGCCCGCGCACGCCCACGGCTTCGGCGGCGGTCCCGGGTTCCGCTTCCATCCGAGGAGCGCCAACGAGATCTTCCAGGAGATGTTCGGGGGTTCCGACTTCGGGCAGGGGGCGCGCGGCCCCTGGAGCGGAGGCAGCGCTCCGCAGTCTGTCCCGGGGTGCGCCGCCGCCGCCGCTGCAGGATTCTCTCCCGGGTCAGGGGAGGCGTCCGGGGGGTCGGCGAGGAAGGGGGCGGCGATCGAGCGGCAGCTGGCCTGCAGCCTGGAAGACCTGCACAAGGGCGCCACCAAGAAGATGAAGATCTCCAGGGATGTCCTCGACTCCGTAGGGTGAGATGGATTCTTCTGCTCTTTCAATCTCTATTTGTCTGCTAGTCTTGTTCTAGACTAAATAGATTGGATTTATTTGGTAGATTAGTTTTTAAGCATCGACATTGTTGTGATATTGATGATTGATTTCAGTCTGATGGTGGTAGTCACTAGTTCTTGCCTCTTGGTATGGATTTTTTTTCGCCTCCGTAGGGTGATATGCCTGTTTTGTGCGGTAGCTCTGTCTGCACTGCCAGGATCACTGCTGTTTATAAATAGCTGATGGATCAAAGAAAATAATGGCAGGAAATAGTGAGGACCTATAAGAAGGAAAGGTTGAGAAGGGAGGAATTTGAAAGACATGTTGGATAAGAGTAGAGGAGAGAGGGTGGGAGGTTCAGACCAACACTAGCAATGGCTGTTTAACTTGTTTGTTTTCTCTTCTGCTAAAGCACTACATATTCTGAGCTACTACATGCCAACTCAAAACTGACATGTCATGTAAATCATACATGGACCTTAGTGTGTGTCGATCCATGATGTTCCTGTTGGAATGTAGCCAATGTTCAGGATATAACTGGTAGCTGCTCGGTCGGGGCTGAGTAGGGATTATTCGGTGCCTATTAACTGAATTTATCGGTAGGTTTAACTAGGGCCATGTCTACATAGCAACATGCACTGTACTGTACTAGATATCTAGATATGTTATTGTACGCATCAGTAGCAGCACAACAACATACACACACATCATTACGAGGAGAGGGGAGGCTCCTGGAGGAGGGGGGAGGCGCGGGCTTGCTGACTTCGCCGGCAGCTGCCCGGGGCGGATGCGACTGCTCCTCTAGGACAAGGAGCGCGAACCTGAACACCTGGATCGCGGGGCGGCTGGAGAGGGGAGGGAAACGAGCTACATTTTGGGCCGAATAAGCTGTGTACCTCCTCTGGCAGTTAATCGGGTCACCTGATAATTCGGCCTTTTATCGGCTGTCAGACCGATAAATGGGGTTGGACCATTTAATAAGCCGAATAGGTGTTATTCGATTCGGTGAGGTGCCGAGTAGCAGTTAACTTAAATATCGTCCGGTATTTTGAATAGTGAATGTAGCCTCTCGGTACTCCCCCTACTTATTATGTAGTTAACTAGTTATATATTTATACTTTGTCAATGACCTAGATGCCCGGAAAAAAGCTTGAGCTCTTATTGGTGTGATTTCCAGTTGGGCAGTTAAGACCTCTGTAAAACTTTGAGCTGCACAGGGCACACATGATTTCCTTGGGGTTGGCAATATGCTTTTGTTATGACATTTGCTTACGTGGCTCATACTTATTTCTCAATTTGCCTCGACGAATTTATTCGTTGTGCACTGCTAATATCAGTATTGTTTTCAATGTACTAGATTAATCCGATTTATGTGCAGTCAAACACGGTGTCTCTGTCTTCTAGCAATATGATACATTGTATTGAGTAAAATCATAAATTCTACTTTGACAACCTTTTCAGTTTTAGGACAAATCCTCCTTTTAAGCACTTGGGGGTGTTATAGAAAGCCAGAAACGATTTAGACATTTAGTCTATAAGTAAGTCAATCGATAGTGTTATAGCTCTATAGCGTTTACTGGTACCTGCACGTATCCTTATGTGCTTTTCTGTTTCCATCATATTGTTTCTTGTTACCTAATGTATTTGCTCACAAATAAAAAGGTCATTACCACCTTCCCGCCTAAAGATCCAACATGGACTGTTTGAGGATGGACTTTTTTTATGTTCATAGCTCATTCTCATTATTACTGCAATTATGGATTCTCTTTAAAAAACGAGTTTGGAGGGTTTTATCTTTAGAATCCCATATGAGAAAATGCATGGCGGGGCATAATGAGCTTCTTTAATAAGCTCTCCAGTTCACAAATAAGGAAAGTTTAGACGGTTACATGCTTTTTCAGGATGTACAAACTTCGGCCATTAATTTCTGACAGTGTTATGTACTCCCTCTGTTTCTTTTTACTTCGCATATAAATTTGTCTCAACTTAAACTTTGTAAAATTTGACCAACTTTATAGAAAAAACTATCAACATTCATAATATAAACTCATTATCATTAGATGCATCATGAAATTAATTTTCATATTGTATAACTTTACTCCTGTAGATGTTGATATATTTTTATATAAATTTGGTCAAACTTTACCAAATTTGACTCCAGAGAGATCTTATATGCAGAGTAAAAAGAAACAGAGGGAGTATAAAATAGAATAAAATTATATACTCAGGAAAGTACTTTTAGAGACAAATCTATGAGTATGGTTTTGAAGTTTATAACCCAAATTTTTAAAATGGTATTAAAAGTCAAAAATTGAATGTTTGAACTAAGATATGTCCAAAACATCACTATTTCATGAACTGGAGGGAGCAATAGGCTAAGATCTCAACCTTCAGTGAGTTCAGTCATAAGGCCAGATCTGACAACAGATATCACAACTGTTATTGCTCTGACATTGGGTATAGTTACGTAATTATATTTTTGACACATGTTGAAGGACAGTAGGTGGGTTTTTTCTTTGCTCCAATGAACATAAGTATGACAAGTTGGTTTCTGTGTTCCTCGCAGAAAAACAATCGGTATCCGGATAAGTATAATTATTTCAAGGAAGGCCAAATATATAATTATTTCAAGGAAGGCCAAATATGATATGTTGATCACCTAACCTATTATTTTCTAGGAAGTTTTTTAGAAACACCGTTACAACATAGATGCACACACATGTAGCATAAAGGCTGCCAATGCATGAGAATTGGTACTTGTATATAGGTCCACTGCATCGGTCTACCTAGCACATTTAGTTAACAGGATGGTATGTAGCAATTGTTTGAAGTTGCCTATCCTTGTATGCTTTGCTTGCACTTCCTCCCCAGTTAATCGATGTGGACACAGAGGGATTGATAGTGAACGAGTTCTTCTAAAAAAGGTATAAAAAAGGAAACAAATACATGGTACTATTGAAAACTGGAACTTAGACAAATTGTACAGATGCAGCTTGTTTGCCCTTGTTAAGGTATTATGGAGTGATGCATAACTGCAGTATAGCTTCGCCTATCTGTGGTTGATGATTATAGCAGACAGTATTTGTGATTCTAGGGTATCCATTTACGACACACTGCATGGATAAGGCTTCCTAGTTTCGTATGTCAAGTTGGTATGATGCCCTAGAGTTGTTAAAGCTTTAACTTGTAGACAAAAAAAAGGATCTCGTTATTTCCATATCTTTCTTTATGGAAAAATGTGTTGATGGTCCTTTTTGCAGGAAACCAATGAGTGTGGAGGAGATCCTAACAATTGATATCAAGCCTGGCTGGAAGAAGGGCACAAAGATCACCTTTCCTGAGAAAGGCAATGAGACCCGTAACGTCATACCATCAGATCTCGTCTTCATAATAGAAGAACGGGCACACCCGAAATTCAAGAGAGATGGGAACGACCTTGTTTACACGCATATGATCTCCCTCGTGGATGCTTTGACTGGCTGTGCAGTCCAGCTGACAACTCTGGATGGGCGAAGTTTAACCGTTCCCGTGAGGTCTGTCATCAGTCCCACCTACGAAGAAGTTGTTCAGGGCGAAGGGATGCCAATCACAAGGGAGCCGTCTAAGAAAGGGAACCTAAGGATCAAGTTTCAGATCAAGTTTCCCACTGCTCTAACCGCTGACCAGAAGGCAGGGGTCCAGCAACTTCTGTCTTAGCTGTTCGTGCAACGTGAGTCTACGTTCTTTTCCTTTTGTTGAGCAGTTGGGAATAGACGGGTGACATGGTTACAAAAATTGCTGAATGTACAATCACTATTTCGTGCTAGTGTAAAGCGCATGCTTTCGGTACTCTATTTCCAGCTTGACTCTTGGTTGCTAAAATGCTAACTGCTGACGTGCTAGCAGCTGTTAGCCTAGTGGATCTGCCTTCCTTTTAGAAGTTAACAGTTCTTGAGTATTAATTAATCAGATTATTAGTTTCACATTTGCTATGGGGATGTGATGGTTCTTCTATCATGTCCCAGTTTTCTTGGCATATTTTTTCCTTGAAAATTCTCTGTCCCATATTAATCGTTGCTCAAACAGATGTATCAGTGCTAGATACATCTGTTTGAGGCGTTGAGCGACAAGTTAATATCGGACGGAGGGAGTACCATATTTCTCGTTCACAAAGATTTTGCCATGTTTCTTCAATAGAATCAGGCGCTGTCTGGCTCTTATTTCAGCCTATGTTCTGAGTGAAATGCTTACTGATCTATATGGATGAAACTTGAACCTGAGGTTCCATCTAGCTCAACAAGATTCCTTGACTGCCATTCTGCATGGACTGGGGTGTCTTTCGTCATCATTTGATTTTCCTGTTACATTAGTTTTGGTATGTGCTAGTATTTCTGATGGTCACTGATATTGGTCCAAGAGAGATAGGCACGGAACTATCATTGTCGGTGCGGGATTTCTTGTTGATAAACAACGATTTCTGGGTGCTTTTTCCATCAGAGAACATTTGCAACAAAATGTTTTTTTTTTGTTTTGTTTTGTAGTATCAGAGGATCACAGGGACGCTCCTGTTCGAGAAAGGTGAACGGTGAAACTTTCGGTGGCTTGGACCACCAGATCCAAGGAGGGAAAAGAGCATGTGTTTAGACTGGAACGTTGTCGGGGAGGGGGCATATTTTGCTTTCACATTGTGGTTGCCAAGCAATCCTTTCTCATCCTAATCATTCTGAAAAGCACATGCTTGGCTGAGCCGTGGCGCGGCATCGGCCAAGAAAGAGAAAGACAATATGTTGTTCCAAGGGATTTGAACAAGTGGGGCGAGAAAAAAAGGATGTGACCGATGCACGCGCATTTCGTTGACAAAACGCTTTAGGAGCGATGGTGTTCACGTGCATGCGATGTAGACCGGGAATATTTGTTTCTCGCATCAACTCGGCGGATCGATGCGTCTCGGCAAGTTCTTTCATCGTCGCCATTCATTTTCTCCTTTTCATTTTATTTATTTCAAAAAGGAGAAAGTGCCACCGGCGTCTGCGTTCCAGAAACTGCTAGTAGTACAAACATCGCATCGCATCTCCTCGTCCTGAGATTTATGCCGTTCTAATTAAACGCCCACCACCAGTTGGCCATTTTTATTACTGGAGGCTCCAGGATGATGGTCCACCGGTGGATATATCACCGTCACCATCAATATCATCATCTGTCTCCGTGGGCCTTGAGCGACTCGACCTGGCTCTTGCCGCGGGGGCCCTTCCGCCGGATGTAGAGGCGGTACTCGTCGAAGGTCATGGGCTTGTACAGCGCCGGCGTCCCCGGCGTCACCAGCTCCGCCATGGGCGCCAGCGGCAGGTCGCTCCTCGGGTTGTAGAACATGGCCACCGACAGCCGCTCCGCGTCCGCGTTCACCATCACCCGGTGCTCCACGCTCCGGTACGTCGCGTTCGTTAGCACCTGCGTTGCATTGCATATCACACATCCAACATCTTGATAAATCAATCAAAGACCATGAATAAATTCTGTGAGATTAGAAAAAAAGGGCCGTCTGCTATTCAATCAAAGCAGAGCAAAGCTTTGAGGACGGGAATAATGGTCCGTGCACGTACTGGCCTGGCAATGGAACAGTGAACGGCGTGGTCCTTGCCCGGGCTGGCTGGTCGAGCCAGCGGGCAGCGGCATGTGACAAACGTGCAGTTCTTTCTTCTGCTGACCAAGCAGCAGATGGGCGGTGGCGTCCGTGTGTGTGCTGCACCAGCAGAGCAGATTGCAGGATCCTCGGACAGCTAGCGAGGCTGGCAGGACCCATATGCTGCGCTACTGGACAGTAGATCAAGGTCAGATCTGAGGGACAGATGGCACGTGCTCCTCTATTTATCACTTTGCCGTCGTACGTATTCTCTCGCTGTATCAAGATCCCTCCGGCCTTCATTGCGGCCACCTTCATCGATGGGTCCTCACTCACTCCTCACCCATGTGGGAGATGTTTTGTTTATTATGACAATATATGTCGACAGTTTCTATACAACCTACGTATGTGATCCACCCATGGATTTTTTTCCTTTCAAATCAATGCATTATATACTAGAGTAATATATTATTAAAATAAACCTACGAATGTGATCCTCCAACCATATCTAAGTTGTGATCTCTACAACCTTGTATTCGACGAGCTCGAGGCACAGTCCAGCATATCCAAGTTTGATCCACGGGACTTAAATGAAACTGGCATGGATTGTCCGAGTTTCACCGGCATGCACGGATCTCGATGTAGGGCCGCGCACAGGCAAAACTTGGGCCACATCCGGCCCGGTCCGTTCGTATTCGTATTCTTGTACGTATATACTGTACTGCATATGCCTGCCGCGTCTCTACGCCGAGTGAGAGGGCGGTTTTACGCCTCCTCGCGCGGTGATGGACCACGGTCGTACTACGTAGCGCGTGGCTCGACTGTGCACGGTACGTACGGCGCCATCGTCCAACACGTACACGAGGCAGTAAAACGCACGCGACCGTGTTGCATGCGCAACCGGACGAGATGTGTCGTACTACTACGTGCTGTATCCGCGCCTTGGACCAGCCAGCCAACCCGGCCCCCCCGGTCGGTCGGTCGGGCCGTCCGGCCGGTTTTAGCAACGCCGTATCAGCTAATCGAGCATGGGTCCTCTTTTTCTTAGCTGAGAATCAAGCGTGGGCTTTTCAAAGAAAATTAAGGCGGCGAGATGGAGAAGGGAATGGCTAGGAGCCAGACGCCTGAACTCTCTTCTGAGCCGGTCGATTTGGCCTGGATGAATCTGAAGCGTTCGACAGAAAACGAACGGAATAGATTGTGTCTTCCTCCTCCCAATAGTTTTCCTCCAAAAAGGGCGGCGGCGCTCCGCCAGCCTTGCCGCCCCGCCCTCCTCTCCCCACACAACCTCCATCTAGGCCACCGCCCCACCCTCCCTTTTCTTCTTCGGCGAAGCCACACCACCGCCGTCACCCTGAACCCTAACATAAATAACTAGGTGATGACCGCGAGCCTCTTCGTTCTCTCCGGTGAGACCCTTCATTCTCCTTCATTCAAAATCGACTTACACAAAATAAAATTCAGCTGACTGACATGTACTAGCTAAACTGGACGGAGAAAGGTACTACTCCGACGTGTCATGTCAAGATCAAATTACGGCAGGAAAGCATGGGAAAACCGAATCAGCGGTGCGTGCGTGCGTGAGTGAGTGAGTCGGTACGTCAAGATCTGCTTAAATACGGACTAAATAAATACGGAGCAGTAGTACGTTGCTGCCCACATCACATGACTGCACGGCTGCACGTTGGCGCATGCCTAATCAGGAATACCGTCCCATACCGTGCGTTGCTGCCTCGTGATCGGTACCCTACCGTTTCTTTTCTCCTCTCGATGGGGTGAAGGACGGGAATCTACGCATTCATTTCGACCGATCACACCGTCCCATCGACCTGATTAGGGCATCTCTAACCGGCGCCCCAAAAGAGCTCCGTGTGCTAAAAAATTATATTTTTGGGTGTCGAACAGCTTCAACAGAAGCTGTAAAATTATGCGCGCGCTAAAAAATTTTGGTCACGCGCTGAAAAACGCCTTCGCGCACCATATTTTGGTTCCGGATTGGACACACTTCATAATTTGCACTGCGCGTTTTTTTGTGCGCGCGTTTTTAGACGTCTGCTAAAGCAATGTTGGTCCCAACGCATTAAAAGTGCTACACTGACGCGCTATAAATTTTATTGGGCGCGAATTTTTTGTGCGGCCGTTGGAAATGCTCTTACACAAAGCAATAACGTAACCCCGCGTGCGTAACCACTAATCTCACCTAACTACTTGACTACTTTATACCTAAATAAAAACTGCTTCCATTGCTTTTTACTCCAACTAGTAGCAGTAGCACGACTGTTCATTCCAAATTACTCCAACTAGGAGTACTTTCTACTCCTGCATGGCTCCCACGTGCGTATTGTGTAAGCCCACCGGATAGCACAGCTAGCTAGCCGGCCGGTGCAGGTGACGCCCGACCGTCGGATGGCTCCAACCTACGGCTAACTAACGTACGTCGTCGCGCGGCGCGCCATAGCACGTGGACGCTCGTGTCCGAGAGCACAGCCAAAACTTCATTATGTATGCATAGCTCTGCAACCCGACGCAGCAAGTTGACCCCGGAGACTAATCACTCTGACAACTGATGCTGATCTCATCACCGCTTTAGTTAGTTTTCTAGCACAGTAGTTAATAGAGTACTACGTCGGTATCAGTTTCTGGTACGCTACGTTACGTTACGTACTCTGTCCGTTTCAAAATAGATGACTCAACTTTATATTAAACGTAAGACCACGTCATGCCGCTGGGTGATAGATATGGCCCGCGCGTCAGTGGGCAGCGGCGTGGAGGGGCTGCCGTATACGTGCGTGGCGACGGCAACTCCCTTTCGCCACGCACGGCGATGTAGATATGGGAGGATAACGGCAAAATGCGCACGTGCTCGAAATGGACACGTGATGCATCCCTGACCTACCACTCCTACCCTAGCCTAGCAAACGACTTGGGCACAGTAATAGGGCGCCGCTACCTCGACGTCGGCATCGTACTTCATTGCAGCAGCAAACGGAATAGCACAGATCAAAACAGATCACGGCCGTTGTCGTAACGTATAGCCCTCTAATGGCGACCGATCGTTCATCATGAGCACATTTTTCCGGCTGGGATGAGCACTCGCCGCCGGCCACCACACGTGACTAACTACCGGCCGCTAAAATCGCAGAGGAAACAAATGAAGTAAAATAAGAGCGGCATGCATGTGTGCAACATGCACGGTGGTTGTGCATGTGTGCGTGTGTGTGCGCGTGTGTGCTCGGTTTGTAGATGTTGTTTTGCTGGTACCTGGATCTGGTCCCCGACGTTGACGATGAAGGCGTCGGCGATGGGGTCGACGGTGACCCACTCGCCGCCGCGCCCGCGCACCTGGAGGCCCCGAACGCGCTCGTCGGCGAGGAGCACCGTCATGCCGCCGGGGTCCGAGTGCGAGGAGAGGCCCAGCGTCAGCTCCGGCTGCGGGCACCGCGGGTAGTAGTTCACCCGCACGCACACCCCGGCGCCCTCCGCCCCGCCGAACTCCTCCTGCAGCCTCCCCGAGCCGACGCCCAGCCCCGCCGACATCGCCGCCATCAGCCGCTCGCACAGCGAGGCCACCTCCCTCCCGTACTCCTCCGTCGCGTCCCTGACGAGACCAGCCAAAAGAATGGAGGTTAAGGGCACTTGCACCGGCGGGCTTGGCTGACTAGACTAGAGACTAGACTAGAGTGTAACGGGACGGACGTGGATTACCGGAGGTCGGGAGGGAGGTGGGGCCACTTGTCGGCGGCGGAGAGGCTGCTGGGCGGGCGGAGGTGGAGGAAGTAGTAGTCGCCCCAGTCCAGGACGGCGCCCCTCTCGACGCCGAGCCGGCTGCCGTACCCTTCGTAGGTCGCCGGCGAGTTGGCGTACCGCTGCTTGGCCTCCACGGGGAGGTGGAAGAACCCGCGCCACGCGGCGCGCGCGCGGCGGAGGAGGTCACGCGGCACGCCGTGGTTCACGGCCTGGAAGAAGCCCCACTCGCGGCAAGCCTCCGACACCGCCCGCGCCGTCGCCGCGCTCCCCTCCGGCGACGAGAGGTCAACGACGGGGATGCTCACGCCGCCGCTGGCGGTGCCGTTGTGGAGGGACGGGCGGTCGTGCACCGGCTTCACGTAGCGGTCTGGGATGGTGGCCGCGCCGCTCTCCGACAGCGACTGCACCCGCACCACCGGCTCCGGCCAACCTGCGGCTTCCATGGGGCGCCACCGGCTAAGCTCGATCGTTGCCGCAATGCCGCTCGGCCTTCTCGTTGTACTCGTGCTATCCCGGTTCGCTTTATATATAGGATCGGTCGCCAGCTCTACCTTTTTCTCCTGTTTGTCTTCGTGTGCTTTGCTTGGGACGGTAGTGTATACATATGTTGTTTCGGCAGCTACAAAATTCGTTAGGTGGCAGTTGAGATCAATCAGTTCGTTAATCCGTTGGGTTAGCTACAATAGTTTATGAGTGTTCAAAAAAAAAAGCGGCTACATACTTTATGCTCCCCAAAAAACAAAACTACTGATCAGCGCCCCGTCAGAAAACAAAACTACTGATCAGCGCCCCGTCAGAAAACAAAACTACTGATCAGCGTGGAAGCCGGGGAGCAAATCTTGATTAATATCCTTTAGCTCGAGTTTTCCGACATAAACTTAGTTTCTTAAGATTGTTGTTTCAAACAAGAGCTTTTTTCGCCTCTAGAGTCTAGAAGGCGACTAGGAAAAATCTTCCTCTCTTCAATCTTCAACGGCGAGCGAGTGGATTTGCTTCCCCTCCGCCCGCTCCTCAGGGCGGCGAGGTTAGGATTTCTCGTCGCGTGTACAACGATATTTGGTGTCAGGTTCTTCAAATCAACTCAAGGATTCAACGACGACGACTGCAGCTCTAGGACGTTGGTCCTTAGGGGCACGTGCATGAAGACTTTCCGACTGTCATCGACAAGGTCAGACCGGCTCCGGTATGGGAGCGGCCACAACGGCGTGTCGGTGGCTCGTTCTGGCGGTGACAATGGTTCTTCGATGGTCCACGTACCTCTATATAATTTTATTATGTTTGAGGTTCCAGTGAATCTTTATAATAGATCTGATCCTTCTTGTAAAAAAAACCACATAGCCGGTTTTCCTTAATTACTACCTTCATCCTGATTTATTGGCCCCCTTTGTATTTTGTGTCAAATATTGACCATACATTTAACTAACAAAATATGAATGTATGTCATTTGATTCGTATTTGTACATAGTTTTTAATGATGTTATTCTTCGTACCATGCATTAATATTTTGCTAATTAAATCTAAGGTCAAAATTGGTAGTCATCACTTCATTTATGGTTTCCCCAACAAACACCTTCTTCATTAAAGAAAGTTACTTTCACTATGTAATAATTATATCGAGATGAACTGAGTCATGTGACCGTTGGATATAGGATCGTGACAAAATGTATGATTTTGGTCTCTCAGCTACATGATGAGTTCAGATTAGACCTGGCCAAACCTCGGATCGGGCCTACCAAAGCCCGGTGCAAAAAACCCAGACCCGAGCCCAGTCCGGCCCGGCTGTTGGGCCTAGATTTTGGGCCCAAGCCCGACCCGAATGTGTAAAAGCCCGGCGGGCCTCGGGCCACGGGCCGGGCCCCTTCAGAAAAGAGGAAAAATCGATGGGCCCGGGCCCAGCCCGACCTGCGGCCATCGGACTAAATATCTAGGCCCAAGCCTGGCCCGGGAGCAGCATCGGGCCGGGCCGGGTCGGGCTTTTTCGGGCCGGGTTGCCCATGGCCAGGTCTAGTTTAGATGGGTGAGGCGATCTGCAATTCGACAGATCATAAGTTAGCTAGGGATGGTTGTTTATAAAAAGCCTGTAAAACCTGGTTACATAATCTTCCGGACAGGGTTTGAAACTCAGACTACGATAAAGGTGAATAAATACAACAAATTCCCTTAAAAGAAGCTACACGAGGAGTTCATTTCTAGTCTCTCAACTTTAATACCAACCAAATTAGTGCAAATATTCAAACCGAATATTTTTTCCATGTTGTGATAAGAGGCGGTTTCATGAAATGGTTGTTGGGTTCTACCGTAGGGTGCGTCGACTGCAAATTAAAATTTTCCTAAGCGCAGAACATCCAGGAACATGCTAGGGAGATGGATCACAGATTGTTACCATTAGACGCGCAGTGCCGTGCAGCGGAAGTAGAGTTGGGGAAGCACGTTCCCGGAGTCGTCTCCTCCTCATCCATCTCCCACGTAGCCAATCGGATTCCGCGAACAGGTTCGCCGGAGCGGTGCAAGTGCATCGCCTCTAACGGTATCCGCACGTGCAGGAGGAACGTCGTGCGGCGGACTGCTAGGTCCGATCACACAACCAGCGGCGAGTGGAGGTGGCTATTCGCAACACATGCAAGCCCTAATGACGGCGCCGAAGCGATCAACCAAATGAGTGTGCCGCACCTCCACTATATATAGGCATCCGTCGTGGGCTCAACACTTGGGCCTCGCACAGACCCTAAAGCCCAAACTCTGTTCGGTCTGTATCCGAGTCCGAGTAGGACCAAGCCTGACTCGTGGAGTCGGATCCAACGTCACAAGTTCCTTCCCTTAAGCGCGCGACCCCTTAGGTTCGAGTCGGCTTGGTCACAGTTCGGATCACCTCCGACCTGTATGGTTGGTAGCGGCCTCTAGCAAGGCATGCCGATCACCAAGTAGACTATGAAGCTGGCTAGCGAACCTGTACAACATGTCACACTTCCATTCCCTTTGCCACACGATATATGTTGTCGGGCTCAAGGCGAGTCTGTCATCCTGGTGCGAGCACGGCCTCTTTCTCGTTCTAGTGATGCCGACCCAAACCGGATTATCTCATAATCCTTGTCGCATGACCATGTTTATCTTGGACGGATCACACGAGGGGCCCATAGTATATCTCTCCTAATTGGAGGGGCAAATCCCATCTTACTCGACCACGTCTTGAAGCATGGGTCTGGACAAGTCTGAAACCCACCTTTGTAACTACCCAGTGGCGGAGTAGCGTTTGTGAAGGAAATATGCCCTAGAGGAAATAATAAAGTCATTATTTATTTCCTTATATCATGATAAATGTTTATTATTCATGCTAGAATTGTATTAATCGGAAACTTAGTACATGTGTGAATACATAGACAAAACAAAGTGTCCCTAGTATGCCTCTACTAGACTAGCTCATTGATCAAAGATGGTTATGTTTCCTAGCCATAGACATGAGTTGTCATTTGATCAACGGGATCACATCATTAGGAGAATGATGTGATGGACAAGACCCATCCGTTAGCTTAGCACTATGATAGTTTAGTTTTACTGCTATTGCTTTCTTCATGACTTATACATGTTCCTATGACTATGAGATTATGCAACTCCCGAATACCGGAGGAACACCTTGTGTGCTATCAAACGTCACAACGTAACTGGGTGATTATAAAGATGCTCTACAGGTGTCTCCGAAGGTGTTCGTGGTGTTGGCATAGATCAAGAATAGGATTTGACACTCCGAGTGTCGGAGAGGTATCTCTAGGCCCTCTCGGTAATGCACATCATAATAAGCCTTGCAAGCAAATGACTAATGAGTTAGTCACGAGATGATGTATTATAGAACGAGTAAAGAGACTTGCCGGTAATGAGATTGAACTAGGTATTGAGATACCGACGATCGAATCTCGGGCAAGTAACATATCGATGACAAAGGGAACAACGTATGTTGTTGTGTGGTTTGACCGATAAAGATCTTCATAGAATATGTAGGAGCCAATATGAGCATCCAGGTTCCGCTATTGGTTATTGACCGGAGATGAGACTCGGTCATGTCTACATAGTTCTCGAACCCATAGGGTCCACACGCTTAACGTTCGATGACAATCAGTATTATGAGTTTATGAGTTTTGGTGTACCAAAGGTAGTTCGGAGTTCCGGATGAGATCACGGACATGACGAGGAGTCTCGGAATGTCCGAGACATAAAGATCGATATATTGGAAGGTTATATTCGGACATCGGAAAGGTTCCGAGTGGTTCGGGCATTTTTCCGGAGTATCGGGAGGTTACCGGAACCCCCCGGGAGAAGTTATGGGCCTTATGGGCCAAAAGAAGGAAGCACACCAGCCCACACGGGGCTGGTGCGCCCCCTTGGGCAGGAGGCCGAATTGGAATAGG
>LR738709.1:64832308-64848797 GCA_902687465.1 Secale cereale | reverse complement strand
TGTTGGGGAACGTAGTATTTTTAAAATTTTCCTACGATCACGCAAGATCTATCTACCAGATGCATAGCAACGAGAGGGAAGAGTGTGTCTACGTACCCTCGTAGACCGGGAGCGGAAGCGTCAAGTGACGCGGTTGATGTTGTCGAACTTCTTCGCGATCCAACCGATCAAGCACCGAACGTACGGCACCTCCGCGTTCAGCACACGTTCAGCTTGATGACGTCCCACGAGCTCTTGGTCCAGTTGAGCTTCACGGGAGAGTTTCGTCAGCACGACGGCGTGGTGACGGATATGATGTGTTCACCGGCGCAGGGCTTCGCCTAAGCTCCGCGACGGTACGACCGAGGTGTGATTCTGTGGAGGGGGGCACCGCACACGGCTAAAACAATTCAACTTGTGTGTCTTTGGGTGCCCCCCTGCCCCCGTATATAAAGGAGCAAGGGGAGGGGGGAGGCCGGCCGGCCCTTCCTGGTGCGGCTAGGGAGTGGACTCCTACTAGGAATAGGATTGCAATCCTATTCCTAGTAGGATTCACCAAAAGAAGGAAGGGGGAAAGGAATAGGAGAGGTGGCGCCCCCCCCCCAATCCTAGTCCAACTAGGAACCCTAGGTGGGGGCGCCGGCCAGCCCTATGGGCTGCCTCTCCCTTTCCCTTTAGGCCCACTATGGACCATCCCCTCTCATAGGGGGTTCCGGTAACCCCCTCCGGCATTCCCGATAAATCCGAAACTTTTCCGGAACACTTCCGGTGTCCGAATATAGTCGTCCAATATATCAATCTTTATGTCTCGGACATTCCGAGACTCCTCGTCATGTCCGTGATCTCATCCGGGACTCCGAACTACCTTCGGTACATCAATACTCATAAACTCATAATACCGATCGTCATCAAACGTTAAGCGTGCGGACCCTACGGGTTCGAGAACTATGTAGACATGACCGAGACTCATCTCCGGTCAATAACCAATAGCGGAACCTGGATGTTCATATTGGCTCCTACATATTCTACGAAGATCTTTTATCGGTCAGAACCGCATAACAACATACGTTGTTCCTTTTGTCAAACGGTATGTTACTTGCCCGAGATTCGATCGTCGGTATCTCTATACCTAGTTCAATCTCGTTACCGGCAAGTCTCTTTACTCGTTCCGCAACACATCATCTCGTGACTAACTCATTAGTCTTTTGCCTGCAAGGCTTATTGTGATGTGTGTTACCGAGAGGGCCCAGAGATACCTCTCCGACACTCGGAGTGACAAATCCTAATCTTGATCTATGCCAACACCACAAATACTTTCGGAGACACCTGTAGAGCATCTTTATGATCACCCAGTTACGTTGTGACGTTTGATAGCACACAAGGTGTTCCTATGGTATTCGGGAGTTGCATAATCTCATAGTCATAGGAACATGTATAAGTCATGAAGAAAGCAATAGCAGTTAAACTAAACGATCATAGTGCTATGCTAACGGATGGGTCTTGTCCATCACATCATTCTCCTAATGATGTGATCCTGTTGATCAAATGACAACTCATGTCTATGGCTAGGAAACATAACCATCTTTGATCAATGAGCTAGTCTAGTAGAGGCATACTAGGGACATACTGTTTTGTCTATGTATTCACACATGTACTAAGTTTCCGGTTAATACAATTCTAGCATGAATAAAAGACATTTATCATGATATAAGGAAATACAAATAACATCTTTATTATTGCCTCTAGGGCATATTTCCTTCAGTCTCCCACTTGAACTAGAGTCAATAATCTAGCTCACATCGCCATGTGATTTAATACCGATAGTTCACATCGTTATGTGAGTAACACCCATAGTTAACATCACCATGTGACCAACACCCAAAGGGTTTACTAGAGTCAATAATCTAGTTCACATCGCTATGTGATTAATACCCAAGAGTAATGAGGTGTGATCATGTTTTGCTTGTGAGAGAAGTTTAGTCAACGGGTCTGTCATATACAGATCCCTATGTATTTCGCAAATTTCTATGTCTACAATGCTCTGCATGGAGCTACTCTAGCTAATTGCTCCCACTTTCAATACGCATCCAGATTGATTCTTAGAGTCATCTGGATTTAGTGTCAAAGCTTGCATCGGCGTAACCCTTTACGACGAACTCTTTATCACCTCCATAATCGAGAAATATTTCCTTAGTCATCCAATTACTAAGGATAATTTTGACCGCTGTACAGTGATCTACTCCTGGATCACTATTGTACCTCCCTGTCAAACTCTTGGCAAGGTACACAACGTGTTTTGTACACAGCATGGCATACTTTATAGAACCTATGGCTGAGGCATAGGGAATGACTTTCATTCTCTCTATATTTTTCTGCCGTGGTCTGGCTTTGAGTCTTACTCAACTTCACACCTTACAAGTCAGGCAAGAACTTCTTCTTTGACTGATCCATTTTGAACTACTTCAAAATCTTATCAAGGTATGTACTAATTGAAAGTCTTATCAAGCGTCTTGATCTATCTATATAGATCTTGATGCTCAATATGTAAGCAGCTTCACCGAGGTCTTTCTTTGAAAAACTCCTTTCAAAAACTCCTTTATGCTTTCCAGAAAATTCTACATCATTTCCGATCGATAATATGTCATTCACATATACTTATCAGAAAGGTTGTAGTGCTCCCACTCACTTCTTGTAAATACAGGCTTCACCGTAAGTCTGTATAAATCTATATGCTTTGATCAACTTATCAACGCGTATATTCCAACTCCGAGATGCTTGCACCAGTCCATAGAAGGATCGCTGGAGCTTGCACATTTTGTTAGCACCTTTAGGATTGATAAAACCTTCTGGTTGCATCATATACAATTCTTCTTTAATAAAACCATTAAAGAACGCAGTTTCGTTATCCATTTGCCAGATTTCATAAAATGTGGCAATTGCTAACATGATTTGGACAAACTTAAGCATCGCTACGGGTGAGAAAATCTCATCGTAGTCAACACCTTGAACTTGTCGAAAACTTTTCGCAACAAGTCGAGCTTTGTAGATAGTAACATTACCATCGGCGTCAGTCTTCCTCTTAAAGATCCATTTATTTTCGATGGCTTGCCGACCATCGGGCAAGTCAACCAAAGTCCATACTTTGTTCTCATACATGGATCCCATCTCAGATTTCATGGCCTCAAGCCATTTTGCGGAATCTGGGCTCATCATCGCTTCCTCATAGTTCGTAGGTTCATCATGTTCCAGTAACATGACTTCCAGAACCGGGTTGCCATACCACTCTGGTGCGGAACGTACTCTGGTTGATCTACGACGTTCAGCAGAAACTTGATCCGAAGTTTCATGATCATTATCATTAACTTCCTCACTAATTGGTGTAGGAATCACTGGAACAGTTTCCTGTGATGTATTACTTTCCAATCCGGGAGAAGGTACAATTACCTCATCAAGTTCTACTTTCCTCCCACTCACTTCTTTCGAGAGAAACTCTTTTTCTAGAAAGGATCCACTCTTAGCAACAAAGACCTTGTCTTCGGATCTGTGATAGAAGGTGTACCCAACAGTTTCTTTTGGGTATCCTATGAAGATTTACTTCTCTGATTTGGGTTCGAGCTTATCATGTTGAAACCTTTTCACATAAGCATCGCAGTCCCAAACTTAAAGAAACGACAACTTCGGTTTCTTGCCAAACCATAGTTCATAAGGTGTCGTATCAACGGATTTAGATGGTGCCCTATTTAACGTGAATGCAGCTGTCTCTAATGCATAACCCCAAAAGCGATAGTGGTAAATCGGTAAGAGACATCATAGATCGCACCATATCCAATAAAGTACGGTTACGACATTCAGACACACCATTACGCTGTGGTGTTCCGGGTGGCGTGAGTTGTGAAACTATTCCACATTGTTTCAAATGAAGACCAAACTCGTAACTCAAATATTCTCCTCCACGATCGGATCGTAGAAACTTTATTTTCTTGTTACGATGATTTTCTACTTCACTCTGAAATTCTTTGAACTTTTCAAATGTCTCAGACTTGTGCTTCATTAAGTAGATATACCCATATCTGCTCAAATCATCAGTGAAGGTCAAAAAATAACGATACCCGCCGCGAGCTTCAACACTTATTGGTCCACATACATCTGTATGTATGATCTCCAACAAATCTGTTGCTCGCTCCATAGTTCCGGAGAACGGAGTTTAGTCATCTTGCCCATGAGGCATGGTTCACAAGCACCAAATGATTCATAATCAAATGATTCCAAAAGTCCATCATTATGGAGTTTCTTCATGCGTTTTACACCAATATGACCTAAACGGCAGTGCCACAAATAAGTTGCACTATCATTATTAACCTTGCATCTTTTGGCTTCAATTATGAATATGTGTATCACACGATCGAGATCCAACAAACCATTTTCATTGGGTGTATGACCATAGAAGGTTTTATTCATGTAGACAGAACAACAATTATTCTCTAACTTACATGAATAACCGTATTGCAATAAACATGATCAAATCATATTCATGCTCAACACAAACACTAAATAACACTTATTTAGGTTCAACACTAATCCCGAAAGTATAGGGAGTGTGCGATGATGATCATATCAATCTTGGTACTGCTTCCAATACACATCGTCACTTCATCCTTTAACTAGTTTATGTTCATTATGCAACTCCCACTTCGAGTTACTACTCTTTAGCAACTGAACCAATATCAAATACCGAGGGGTTGATATGAACACTAGTAAAATACTCATCAATAATCTGTATATCAAATATACCTTTGTTCACTTTGCCATCCTTCTTATCCGCCAAATATCTAGGGCAGTTCCACTTCTAGTGACCATTTCCTTTGCAGTAGAAGCGCTTGTTTCAGGCTTGAGTTTAGCTTTGGGTTTCTTCACGGGTGTGACAGCTTGCTTGTCATTCCTTTTGAAGTTCCCCTTCTATCCCTTTGCCCTTTACTTGAAACAAGTGGTCTTATTAACCATCAACACTTGATGCTCTTTCTTGATTTCTACCTTCGCCGATTTCAGGATCGCGAAGAGCTCGGGAATTACCTTCGTCATCCCTTGCATATTATAGTTCATCACGAAGTTCTACTAACTTGGTGATAGTGACTAGAGAACTTTGTCAATTACTATTTTATCTGGAGGAATAACTCCCACTTGATTCAAGTAATTGTAGTACCCAGACAATCTGAGCACATGCTCACTGGTTGAGCTATTCTCCTCCATCTTGTAGGCAAAGTACTGTCAGAGGTCTTATACCTCTCGACACGGGTATGAGTATGAAATACTAATTTCAACTCTTGGAACATCTTATATGCTCCGTGGCGTTCAAAACGTTTTTGAAGTCCCGGTTCTAAGCCGTAAAGCATGGTGCACTTAAACTATCAAGTAGTCATCATATCGAGCTTTTGTCAAAACGTTCATAACGTCTACATCTGCTCCTGCAATAGGTCTGTCACCTAGCGGTGCATCAAGGACATAATTCTTCTGTGCAGCAATGAGGATAATCCTCAGATCACGGAACAATTCCGCATCATTGCTACTAACATCTTTCAACTTGGTTTTCTCTAGGAACATATGAAAAATAAACGGGGAGCAACATCGCGAGCTATTGATCTACAACATAGATATGCTAATACTACCAGGACTAAGTTCATGATAAATTAAAGTTCAATTTAATCATATTACTGAAGAACTCCCACTTAGATAGACATCCCTCCGGTCATCTAAATGATCACGTGATCCAAATCAACTAAACCATGTCCAATCATCACGTGAGATGGAGTAGTTTCAATGGTGAACATCTTATGTTGATCATATCTGCTATATGATTCACGCTCGACCTTTCGGTCTCCAGTGTTCCGAGGCCATATATGTATATGCTAGGCTCGTCAAGTTTAACCCGAGTATTCTGCGAGTGCAAAACTGGCTTACACCCGTTGTATTTGAACGTAGAGCTTATCACACCCGATCATCACGTGGTGTCTCGGCACGACGAACTTTCGCAACGGTGCATACTCAGGGAGAACACTTATACCTTGAAATTTAGTAAGGGATCATCTTATAATGCTACCGTCGATCTAAGCAAAATAAGAAGCATAATAAGATAAACATCACATGCAATCAAAATATGTGACATGATATGGCCATCATCATCTTGTGCTTTTGATCTCCATCTCCAAAGCACCGTCATGATTACTTTCAAAACATGATCATCTCATACAAAAACCGTATAACTCATCATGTCTTGACCATATCACATCACAACATGCCCTGCAAAAACAAGTTAGACGTCCTCTACTTTGTTGTTGCAAGTTTTACGTGGCTGCTACGGGCTTTAGCAAGAACCGTTCTTACCTACGCATACAAAACCACAACGATGTTTCGTCAAGTATGTGCTGTTTTTAACCTTCACAAGGACCGGGCGTAGCCACACTTGATTCAGCTAAAGTGAGAGAGACAGACACCCGCCAGTCACCTTTAAGCAACGAGTGCTCGTAACGGTGAAACCAGTCTCGCGTAAGCGTACGCGTAATGTCGGTCCGGGCCGCTTCATCTCACAATACCGCCGAAGCAAAGTATGACATGCTGGTAAGCAGTATGACTAGTATCGCCCACAACTCATTGTGTTCTACTCGTGCATATCATCTACGCATAGACCTGGCTCTGATGCCACTGTTGGGGAACATAGTATTTTTAAAATTTTCCTACGATCACGCAAGATCTATCTACCAGATGCATAGCAACGAGAGGGAAGAGTGTGTCTACGTACCCTCGTAGACCGGGAGCGGAAGCGTCAAGTGACGCGGTTGATGTTGTCGAACTTCTTCGCGATCCAACCGATCAAGCACCGAACGTACGGCACCTCCGCGTTCAGCACACGTTCAGCTTGATGACGTCCGACGAGCTCTTGATCCAGTTGAGCTTCACGGGAGAGTTTCGTCAGCACGACGGCGTGGTGACGGATATGATGTGTTCACCGGCGCAGGGCTTCGCCTAAGCTCCGCGACGGTACGACCGAGGTGTGATTCTGTGGAGGGGGGCACCGCACACGGCTAAAACAATTCAACTTGTGTGTCTTTGGGTGCCCCCCCTGCCCCCGTATATAAAGGAGCAAGGGGGGGAGGCCGTCCGGCCCTTCCTGGTGCGGCTAGGGAGTGGACTCCTACTAGGAATAGGATTGCAATCCTATTCCTAGTAGGATTCACCAAAAGAAGGAAGGGGGAAAGGAATAGGAGAGGTGGCGCCCCCCCCAATCCTAGTCCAACTAGGAACCCTAGGTGGGGGCGCCGGCCAGCCCTATGGGCTGCCTCTCCCTTTCCCTTTAGGCCCACTATGGACCATCCCCTCTCGTAGGGGGTTCCGGTAACCCCCTCCGGCATTCCCGATAAATCCGAAACTTTTCCGGAACACTTCCGGTGTCCGAATATAGTCGTCCAATATATCAATCTTTATGTGTCGGACATTCCGAGACTCCTCGTCATGTCCGTGATCTCATCCGGGACTCCGAACTACCTTCGGTACATCAATACTCATAAACTCATAATACCGATCGTCATCAAACGTTAAGCGTGCGGACCCTACGGGTTCGAGAACTATGTAGACATGACCGAGACTCATCTCCGGTCAATAACAAATAGCGGAACCTGGATGTTCATATTGGCTCCTACATATTCTACGAAGATCTTTTATCGGTCAGAACCGCATAACAACATACGTTGTTCCTTTTGTCAAACGGTATGTTACTTGCCCGAGATTCGATCGTCGGTATCTCTATACCTAGTTCAATCTCGTTACCGGCAAGTCTCTTTACTCGTTCCGCAACACATCATCTCGTGACTAACTCATTAGTCTTTTGCTTGCAAGGCTTATTGTGATGTGTGTTACCGAGAGGGCCCAGAGATAGCTCTCCGACACTCGGAGTGACAAATCCTAATCTTGATCTATGCCAACACCACAAATACTTTCGGAGACACCTGTAGAGCATCTTTATGATCACCCAGTTACGTTGTGACGTTTGATAGCACACAAGGTGTTCCTACGGTATTCGGGAGTTGCATAATCTCATAGTCATAGGAACATGTATAAGTCATGAAGAAAGCAATAGCAGTTAAACTAAACGATCATAGTGCTATGCTAACGGATGGGTCTTGTCCATCACATCATTCTCCTAATGATGTGATCCTGTTGATCAAATGACAACTCATGTCTATGGCTAGGAAACATAACCATCTTTGATCAATGAGCTAGTCTAGTAGAGGCATACTAGGGACATATTGTTTTGTCTATGTATTCACACATGTACTAAGTTTCCGGTTAATACAATTCTAGCATGAATAAAAGACATTTATCATGATATAAGGAAATACAAATAACATCTTTATTATTGCCTCTAGGGCATATTTCCTTCAGGGCGCCCCACCTTTCCTTCTCTCATACTCCTTCCCTTCCTCTCCTACTCCAACTAGGGAAGGGGGGGAATCCTACTCCCGGTGGGAGTAGGACTCCTCCTAGGCGCGCCATAGAGGGCTGGTCTCTCCCCATCCTCCACTCCTTTATATACGGGGGTGGGGGCATCCCATAGACACAAGTTGATCATTGATCTTTTAGCCGTGTGCGGTGCCCCCTCCATAGATACACACCTCGGTCGTACCGTTGCAGTGCTTAGGCGAAGCCCTGCGCCGGTAGCTTCATCATCTCCGTCACCACGCCGTCATGCTGACGAAACTCTCCCGTGAAGCTCAACTGGATCAAGAGTTCATGGGACGTCATCGAGTTGAACGTGTGCTGAACGCGGAGGTGCCGTACGTTCGGTGCTTGATTGGTTGGATCGCGAAGACGTTCAGCTACATCAACCGCGTCACTAGACGCTTTCGCTTTCGGTTTACGAGGGTACGTAGACACACTCTCCCCTCTCGTTGCTATGCATCTAGTAGATAGATCTTGCATGATCGTAGGAAATTTTAAAATAGTACGTTCCCCAACAGTGGTATCATGAGCCAGGTCTATGCGTAGATGATATGCACGAGTAGAACACAATGAGTTGTGGGCGATAATAGTCATACTGCATACCGGCATGTCATACTTTGATTCGGCGGTATTGTGAGATGAAGCGGCCTGGACCGACATTACGCGTACGCTTACGCGAGACTGGTTTCACCGTTACGAGCACTCGTTGCTTAAAGGTGACTGGCGGGTGTCTGTCTCTCTCACTTTAGTTGAATCGAGTATGGCTACGCCCGGTCCTTGTGAAGGTTAAAACAACACATACTTGACAAAAAATCGTTGTGGTTCTTATATGCGTAGGTAAGAACGGTTCTTGCTAAGCCCGTAGCAGCCACGTAAAACTTGCAACAATAAAGTAGAGGACGTCTAACTTGTTTTTGCAGGGCATGTTGGGATGCGATATGGTCAAGACGTGATGAGTTATACGTTATTGTATGAGATGATCATGTTTTGTAAAGTTATCGGCAACTGGCTGGAGCCATATGGTTGTCGCTTTATTGTATGAAATACAATCGCCATGTAATTGCTTTACTTTATCACTAAGCGGTAGCGATAGTCGTGGAAGCAATAGTTGGTGGGACGACAACGATGCTACGATGGAGATCAAGGTGTCGCGTCGGTGATGATGGTGATCATGACGGTGCCTTTGAGATGGAGATCAAAAGCACAAGATGATGATGGCCATATCATGTCACATATTTTGATTGCATGTGATGTTTATCTTATTATGCTTCTTATTTTGCTTAGTACGACGGTAGCATTATAAGATGACCCCTTACAAAATTTCAAGGTACAAGTGTTCTCCCTGAGTATCCACCGTTGCGAAAGTTCGTCGTGCCGAGACACCACGTGATGATTGGGTGTGATAAGCTCTACGTTCAAATAGAACGGGTGTAAGACAGTTTTGCACATGCAGAATACTCGGGTTAAACTTGACGAGCCTAGCATGTACAGACATGGCCTCGGAACACTAGAGACTGAAAGGTCGAGCGTGAATCATATAGTAGATATGATCAACATAAGATGTTCACCATTGAAAACTACTCCATCTCACGTGATGACCGGACATGGTTTAGTTGATTTGGATCACGTGATTATTTAGATGACTAGAGGGATGTCCATCTAAGTGGGAGTTCTTTAGTAATATGATAAATTGAACTTTAATTTATCATGAACTTAGTCTTGATAGTATTTGCAAATTATGATGTAGATCAATAGCTCGCGTTATAGCTCCCCTATGTTTTGATATGTTCCTAGAGAAAACTAAGTTGAAATATGTTAGTAGCAATGATGCAGACTAGGTCTGTGATCTTAGGATTATCCTCATTGCTACACAGAAGATTTATGTCCTTGATGCACCGATAGGTGACAGACCTATTGCAGGAGCAGATGCAGACGTTATGAACGTTTTGATAAAAGCTCGGTATGATGACTACTTGATAGTTTAGTGCACCATGCTTTACGGCTTAGAACCGTGTGATGGCCTGGCTTATTAGGGATTATAGACTACTCATATCAATAAGGAATTCCTTCTTTTCCGGGAGCCCATTCGGATAGAACTCCAAAGTTAAGCGTGCTCAGCTTGGAGTAGTTTCAGGATGGGTGACCGACCGGGAAGTTGCTCCCGGGTGCGCACGAGTGAGGACAAAGTGCGCAGAAAAGACTAGTATTGATATGTGAGGCCAGTCTAGATCCCGCCAGGAGTAACGACCACCGGCGGGTGTGTCCGGGGCGTTACAAGTTGGTATCAGAGCCGACCCTCGCGGTTACACGGATGTTTGCGGACAGTTTGCAGTCATGTTGTGCATGACGTTTGTGACCCGTCGTGGCACACGACATGGCACATGTGCTGTCCTGGAAGCACAGACGGTTGTGCCAAGAGGGAACGTTCCTGTGGCCCGACGAGGACGTCGGTTCCTCTGAGTGAGGGTGTGTGATGGCCTGGCTTATTAGGGATTATAGACTACTCATATCAATAAGGAATTCCTTCTTTTCCGGGAGCCCATTCGGATAGAACTCCAAAGTTAAGCGTGCTCAGCTTGGAGTAGTTTCAGGATGGGTGACCGACCGGGAAGTTGCTCCCGGGTGCGCACGAGTGAGGACAAAGTGCACAGAAAAGACTAGTATTGATATGTGAGGCCAGTCTAGATCCCGCCAGGAGTAACGACCACCGGCGGGTGTGTCCGGGGCGTTACAAGTTTTCGCGTTCCGGAGCTCCCTCATGTGTCCGTGACGTCCCGTAGGCCTACTTTGTTGTTTGGGCGTGTAACGTATCCGGTGTGCCGCGAGGTTGTTGTGTGTGTTGTTGTTTTGTTGTGTGCAACCCGCCTCTCAAATCTCATCTCATTTGGACTCCGTTGGCTATCCCATCCGTTGTTCGTGTGCGTTCAAAGTGCCTTCACTTTGTGTCCCGGAAACACCCCTACTGTAGTCCTTTATCTTCTCCTAGACCCTTTTAATCTACCCCCGCGATCGGATCCGTCGGATCGCGATCGGAGGGCTCCTAGCACCCCCAGATCCCTCCTAACCCTAAAACTGCTATATATTAGACCCTAGTATAATTTTGGCATTCCTAACCCTAGCCCTTCTCCCTCCTCTCTCCCCCTCATTTTTTTTCTTCAGATCCACAAATCCTCCCGCAGGAACCAGCCGTTCGAGCCAGTCCCTTCGATCCCGCCAGGAGTAACGACCACCGGCGGGTGTGTCCGGGGCGTTACAAACCGGGACTTAAAAAATGTTTTGAACGCCACAGAGCATATAAGATGTTCCAAGAGTTGAAATTGGTATTTCATACTCATTCCCGTGTCGAGAGGTATGAGATCTCTGACAGTACTTTGCCTACAAGATGGAGGAGAATAGCTCAACCAGTGAGCATGTGCTCAGATTGTCTGGGTACTACAGTTGCTTGAACCAAGTGGGAGTTAATCTTCCAGATAAGATAGTAATTGACAAAGTTCTCAAGTCACTATCACCAAGTTAGTAGAACTTCGTGACGAACTATAATATGCAAGGGATGACGAAAGTAGTTCCCGAGCTCTTCGCGATGCTGAAATCAGCGAAGGTAGAAATCAAGAAAAAGCATCAAGTGTTGATGGTTAACAAGACCACTTGTTTCAAGTAAAGGGCAAAGGGATAGAAGGGGAACTTCAAGAAGAATGACAAGCAAGTTGTCACTCCCGTGAAGAAACCCAAAGCTAAACTCAAGCCTGAAACTAAGTGCTTTTACTGCAAAGGAAATGGTCACTGGAAGTGGAACTGCCCTAAATACTTGGCGGATAAGAAGGATGGCAAAGTGAACAAAGGTATATTTGATATACAGATTATTGATGTGTACTTTACTAGTGTTCATAGCAACCCCTGGGTATTTGATACCGGTTCAGTTGCTAAAATTAGTAACTCGAAACGAGAGTTGCAGAATGAACAGAGACTAGTTAAAGGTGAAGTGACGATGTGTGTTGGAAGTGGTTCCAAGATTGATATGATCATCATCGCACACTCCCTATACTTTCGGGATTAGTGTAGAACCTAAATAAATGTTATTTGGCATTTGCGTTAAGCATGAATATGATTTGATCATATTTGTTGCAATATGGTTATTCATTTAAAATCATAGAATAATTGTTATTTAGTTTACATGAATAAAACCTTCGATGGTCATACACCCAATGAAAATAGTTTGTTGGATCTCGATCGTAGTGATACACATATTCATAATATTGAAGCCAAAAGATGCAAGGTTAATAATGATAGTGCAACTTATTTGTGGCACTGCCGTTTAGGTCATATTGGTGTAAAGCGCATGAAGAAACTCCATAGTGATGGGCTTTTGGAATCACTTGATTGTGAATCACTTGGTGCTTGCGAACCATGCCTCATGGGCTAGATGACTAAAACTCCGTCCTCCGGAACAATGGATCGAGCAACTGATTTGTTGGAGATCATACATACTGATGTATGTGGACCGATGAGTGTTGAGGCTCGCGGCGAGTATCATTGTTTTCTGACCTTCACTAATGATTTGAGCAGATATGGGTATATCTACTTGACAAAGCACAAGTCTGAAAAATTTGAAAAGTTCAAAGAATTTCAAAGTGAAGTAGAGAATCATTATAACAAGCGAATTAAGTTTCTACGATCTAATCACGGAGGCGAATATTTGAGTTACGAGTTTGGCCTTCATTTAAAACAATGTGGAATAGTTTCACAGCTCACGCTACCCGAAACACCATAGCGTAATGGTGTGTCCGAACGTTGTAACCGTACTTTATTAGATATGGTGCGATCTATGATGTCTCTTACCGATTTACCACTATCGTTTTGGGTTATGCATTAGAGACAGCTGCATTCTCGTTAAATATGGTACCATCTAAATCTGTTGAGACGACGCCTTATGAACTATGGTTTGGCAAGAAACCAAAGTTGTCGTTTCTTAAAGTTTGGGGCTGCGATGCTTATGTGAAAAAACTTCAAACTGATAAGCTCGAACCCATGTCGGAGAAATGCGTCTTCATAGGATACCCAAAGGAGACTGTTGGGTACACCTTCTATCATAGATCCGAAGGCAAGATATTCATTGTTAAGAATGGATCCTTTGTAGAGAAGGAGTTTCTCTCGAAAGAAGTGAGTGGGAGGAAAGTGGAACTTGATGAGGTAATTGTACCTTCTCCCGAATTGGAAAATAGTACATCACCGAAACTAGTTCTAGTGATTCCTACACCAATTAGTGAGGAAGCTAATGATGATGATCATGAAACTTCGGATCAAGTTACTGCTGAACTTCGTAGATCAACTAGAGTACGTTCCGTGCCAGAGTGGTACGACAACCCGGTTCTAGAAGTCTTGTTACTAGACCATGATGAACCTCCGAACTATGAGGAAGCGATGATGAGCCCAGATTCCGCAAAATGGCTTGAGGCCATGAAATCTGAGATGGTATCCATGTATGAGAACAAAGTGTGGACTTTGGTTGACTTTCCCGATGATCGACAAGCCATAAAAAATAAATGGATCTTCAAGAGGAAGACCGACACTGACGGTAATGTTACTGTTTACAAAGCTCGAGTTGTTGCAAAAGGTTTTCGACACGTTCATGGAGTTGACTACGATGAGACTTTCTTACCCGTAGCGATGCTTAAGTCTGTCCGAATCATGTTAGCAATTGCCGCATTTTATGATTATGAAATCTGGAAATGGACGTCAAAACTGCATTCCTGAATGGATATCTCAAAGAGGAGTTGTATATGATGCAACCAGAAGGTTTTGTCGATCCTAAAGGTGCTAACAAAGTGTGCAAGCTCCATCGATCCATCTATGGACTGGTGCAAGCATCTCGGAGTTGGAATATGCGCTTTGATAAGTTGATCAATGCATATAGTTTTATACAGACTTATGGTGAAGCCTGTATTTGCAAGAAAGTGAGTGGGAGCACTACAGCCTTTCTGATAAGTATATGTGAATGACATATTGTCGATCGCAAATGATGTAGAATTTTTCTGGAAAGCATAAAAGAATGTTTGAAAGGAGTTTTTCAAAGAAAGACCTCGGTGAAGCTTCTTATATATTAGGCATCAAGATCTATAGAGATAGATCAAGATGCTTAATTGGACTATCACAAAGCTAAAAATAGATCAGTCAAAAGAAAGGGTTCTTGCCTGTGTTACAAGTTATGAAGTTGAGTAAAACTCAAAACCCGACCACGGCAGAAGATAGAGAAAGAATGAAAGTCATGCCCTATGCCTCAGTCACAGGTTCTATAAAGTATGCCAGGTTGTGTGCCAAACCTGTTGTGTACCTTGCCATGAGATTGACAAGGAGGTACAATAGTGATCCAGGAGTAGATCACCGGACAGCGGTCAAAATTGTCCTTAGTTACTGGATGACTAAGGAAATGTTTCTCGATTATGGAGGTGATAAAGAGTTCGTCGTAATGAGATACGCCGATGCAAGCTTTGACACTAATCCAGATGACTCTAAGTATCAATCTGGATGCATATCAAAAATGGGAGCAATTATCTAGAGTAGCTCCATGCAGAGCATTGTAGACATAGAAATTTGCAAAATACATACGGATTTGAATGTAACAGACCCGCTGACTAAACTTCTCTCATGAAGCAAAACATGATCACACCTTAGTACTCTTTGGGTGTTAATCACATGGTGATGTGAACTAGATTGTTGACTCTAGTAAACCCTTTGCGTAGTGGTCACATGGCGATGAGAACTATGGGTGTTAGTCACATGGTGACGTGAACTATTGGTGTTAATCACATGGTGATGTGATCTAGATTATTGACTCTAGTGGAAGTGGGAGACTGAAGGAAATATGCCCTAGAGGAAATAATAAAGTTATTATTTATTTCCTTATATAATGATAAATGTTTATTATTCATGCTATAATTGTATTAACCGGAAACTAAGTACACGTGTGAATACATAGACAAAACAAAGTGTCCCTAGTATGCCTCTACTAGACTAGCTCATTGATCAAAGATGGTTATGTTTCCTAGCCATAGACATGTGTTGTCATTTGATCAACGGGATAACATCATTAGGAGAATGATGTGATGGACAAGACCCATCCAGTAGCTTAGCACTATGATAGTTTAGTTTTACTGCTATTACTTTCTTCATGACTTATACATGTTCCTATGACTATGAGATTATGCAACTCCCAAATACCGGAGGAACACCTTGTGTGCTATCAAACGTCACAATGTAGCTGGGTGATTATAAAGATGCTCTACAGGTGTCTCCGAAGGTGTTCGTGGTGTTGGCATAGATCAAGAATAGGGTTTGTCACTCCGAGTGTCGGAGAGGTATCTCTGGGCCCTCTCGGTAATACACATCATAATAAGCCTTGCAAGCAAATGACTAATGAGTTAGTCACGAGATGATGTATTATGGAACGAGTAAAGAGACTTGCCAATAACGAGATTGAACTAGGTATTGAGATACCGACGATCGAATCTCGGGCAAGTAACATACCGATGACAAAGGGAACAACATATGTTGTTGTGCGGTTTGACCGATAAAGATCTTTGTAGAATATGTAGGAGCCAATATGAGCATCCAGGTTCCGCTATTGGTTATTGACCGGAGATGAGTCTCGGTCATGTCTACATAGTTCTTGAACCCGTAGGGTCCGCACGCTTAACGTTCAATGACGATCAGTATAATGAGTTTATGAGTTTTGATGTACCGAAGGTAGTTCGGAGTCCCGGATGAGATTACGGACATGACGAGGAGTCTCGGAATGTCCGAGACGTAAAGATCGATATATTGGAAGGCTACATTCGGACATCGGAAAGGTTCCGAGTGGTTCGGGCATTTTTCCGGAGTATTGGGAGGTTACCCCCCCCCTCGAGAGAAGTTATGGGCCTTATGGGCCATAAGAAGGAAGCACACCAGCCCACAAGGGGCTGGTGCGCCCCCCCTTGGGCAGGAGTCCGAATTGGAATAGGTTTGGGGTGGGGGGGGGGGGGGG
>LR738709.1:64814183-64832209 GCA_902687465.1 Secale cereale | reverse complement strand
TCTCCTACTCCTCCTTCCCTTCCTCTCCTACTCCAACTAGGGAAGGGGGGAATCCTACTCCCGGTTGGAGTCCTCCTAGGCGTGCAATAGAGGGCCGGCCTCTCCCCCTCCTCCACTCCTTTATATACGGGGGTGGGGGCACCCCATAGACACAAGTTGATCATTGATCTTTTAGCCGTGTGCGGTGCCCCCCTCCACAGAAACACACCTCGGTCGTACCGTTGCAGTGCTTAGGCGATGCCCTGCGCCGGTAGCTTCATAATCTCCGTCACCACGCCGTCGTGCTGACGAAACTCTCCCTTGAAGCTCAACTGGATCAAGAGCTCATGGGACTTCATCGAGATGAACGTGTGCTGAACGCGGAGGTGTCGTTCGGTGCTTGATCGGTTGGATCGCGAAGACGTTCGACTACATCAACCATGTCACTAGACGCTTCCGCTTTCGGTCTACGAGGGTACGTAGACACAATCTCCCCTCCCGTTGCTA
The DNA here is from genome assembly GCA_902687465.1 of Secale cereale. NCBI lineage: Eukaryota > Viridiplantae > Streptophyta > Magnoliopsida > Poales > Poaceae > Secale > Secale cereale. The sequence continues at coordinate 64,831,723 of LR738709.1, read as the reverse complement.
TGCATCTAGTAGATAGATCTTGCGTGAACGTAGGAAATTTTTGAAATACTACGTGATACGTCTCCAACGTATCTACTTTTCCAAACCCTTTTGCCATTGTTTTGGACTCTAACTTGCATGATTTGAATGGAACTAACCCGGACTGACGCAGTTTTCAGCAGAACTGCCATGGTGTTGTTTTTGTGCAGAAATAAAAAGTTCTCGGAATCTCCTGAAAATCAACGGAGAATTATTTCAGAAATTATAAAAAAATATCTGCAAGAAGATCCTCACAGGGGGACCACACCCTGTCCACGAGGGTGGGGGGCGCGCCCCTGCCTCGTGGCCCCCCCGATGCTCCACCGACGTACCCCCAGATCCTATATCTTCCGTTTCGGGGGGAAATTAGAGAGGAAGAATTATCGCGTTTCACGAGACGGAGCCTCCACCAAGCCCTAATCTCTCTCGGGAGGGCTGCTCTGGAGGCCGTTCGGGGCTCCGGAGAGTGGAGATCGTCGCCATCGTCATCATCAACGTTCCTCCATCACCAATTCCATGATGCTCACCGCCGTGTGTGAGTAATTCCATCGTAGGCTTGCTGGATGGTGATGGGTTGGATGGGATCTATCATGTAATCGAGTTAGTTGTGTTAGGGTTTGATCCCTAGTTTCCACTATGTTCTGAGATTGATGTTGCTATGACTTTGCTATGCTTAATGCTTGTCACTAGGGCCCGAGTGCCATGATTTCAGATCTGAACCTATTATGTTTTCATGAATATATGTGTGTTCTTGATCCTATCTTGCAAGTCTATAGTCACCTACTATGTGTTATGATCCGGCAACCCCGAAGTGACAATAATCGGGACCACTCCCGGTGATGACCATAGTTTGAGGAGTTCATGTATTCACTATGTGTTAATGCTTTGGTCCGGTACTCTATTAAAAGGAGGCCTTAATCTCCCTTAGTTTCCAATAGAACCCCGCTGCCACGGGAGGGTAGGACAAAAGATGTCATGCAAGTTCTTTTCCATAAGCATGTATGACTATATTCGGAGTACATGCCTACATTGCATTGATGAACTGGAGCTAGTTTTGTGTCACCCTAGGTTATAACTTCTACATGATGAATTGCAGCCGACGTAATTTCCCATCACCGATCCAATGCCTACGAGCTTTACCTATATTGCCTGTCACCTATTTACTTTTCCGTTGCTACTATCACAAAAATTACAAAAACACTATCGTTACTTTTATTGCTACTACCGCCACTATCATATTACTTTGCTACTAAACTATCTTGCTGCAGATACTAAGTTTCCAGGTGTGGTTGAATTGACAACTCAGCTGCTAATAATTAAGAGTATTCTTTGGCTCCCCTTGTGTCGAATCAACAAATTTGGGTTGAATACTTTACCCTCGAAAATTGTTGCGATCCCCTACACTTGTGGGTTATCAAGACTATTTTCTGGCGCCGTTGCCGGGGAGCATAGCTCTATTCTTTAAGTCACTTGGGATTTATATATGTTGATCACTATGAAGAATTTGAAGGACTCAAAAACCAAGGTCTTACCCTCAACTACAAGGGGAGGTAAGGAACTGCCATCTAGCTCTGCACTTGATTCTCCTTCTGTTATGAGTAAACTTCCGACACCTACTCCTGCTATTCAATCTGATATGTCGTATGTTCTTGATGATGCTACTTCTGCTATGTATGATGAAACTACTTCTATGCCTGATACTGTGCCACTAGGTGAATTTCTAGATGAACAAATTGCTAAAGTTAGGGAGAGTGCAAATGTTGATGATATTTATGAAAGTGATGATGAAACTACTCCCAATAGATATGAATTGCCTGTTGTGCCTGAGGGTTATGTTATGGATGAATAAACTGCTAGAGACTTTCTTGCTTGCAATGATAGATATGATCTTAATAAGTTATTAGCTAAGCCGAAAGAAAAGTCCTTGAATGCTAGAATGAAACATGACCCTGCTTTTGCTACTTTACCTATCTGTGTCACTGATAAGGATTATGAATTCTCTGTTGATCCTGAGTTAATTACTTTGGTTGAATCTGATCCTTTCCATGGCTATGAGTCTGAAACTGTTGTGGCATATCTTACTAAGTTGAATGATATAGCCATCCTGTTTACCAATGATGAAAAGATTCGTTACTACTATATCCTTAAGTTGTTTCCGTTCTCGTTAAAGGGTGATGCTAAGACTTGGTTTAATTCTCTTGATCCTGGTTGTGTGCGTAGTCCTCGGGATATGATGTATTACTTCTCTGCTAAATATTTTCCCGCTCATAAGAAACAAGCTGCCTTACGGGAAATATATAACTTTGCTCAAACTGAAGAAGCGAGTCTCCCACAAGCTTGGGGGAGGCTTCTCCAGGTACTTAATGCTTTGTCTGATCATCCTCTTGAGATGCATGATATACTTGATGTATTTTATAATGGACTAACCGATGCTTCCAGAGACCACCTGGATAGTTGTGTTGGTTGTGTTTTCAGGGAAATAACAGTTGAACAAGCTGAATTATTATTGAACAATATGCTGGCCAATGAAAATAATTGGACACTTCCTGAACCAGCCCCTAAGCCAACTCCAAAGAAAAGAGGTGTTCTATTTCTCAGTCCTGAAGATATGCAAGAGGCAAAGAAATCTATGAAAGAAAAAGGTATTAGAGCTGAAGATGTTAAGAATTTACCGCCTATTGAAGAAATACATGGTCTTGATAACCCGACACAGGTAGTAAAGGTAAATTCTCTTTATAGATTTGATGAAGGTGATATTCCTCGTTATAAGTCTGCTAGCCAATGCTTAGATGAGTTTGAAATTTTCATTGTGAAACAAGAAAACTTCAATGCTTATGTTGGTAGACAATTACAACACAATGCTTATATGATTGAACGCTTGAGTGATTATCTGTCTAGTGCTAAAAGTGAACTGAAACTTATTAGTAAACATGCTTCTATGGTCACCACTCAAGTAGAACAAGTACTTAAGGCTCATAATGATATGCTCAATGAATTAAATAGTAAGAATAATGATAATGCCATTAGAGTTGTGACTAGAGGTGGTAGAATGACTCAGGAACCTTTGTATCCTGAAGGCCACCCTAAGAGAATTGAGCAGGATTCTCAGAGAGCTAATTTAGATGCACCTAGTTCTTCTAAGAAGAAGAAGAAGAAAAATGATAAGACTTTGCATGCTTCTAGTGAACCTGTAGCTGACACACCTGAGAATCCCAATGATATATCTGTTTCTGATGCTGAGACACAATCTGGTAATGAACATGAACCTAGTGATAATATTAATGATGATGTTCATGATGATGCTCAACCTAGCAACGATAATGAGGTAGAGATTGAACCTGTTTTTGATCTTGATAACCCACAATCAAAGAATCAACGTTATGACAAGAGAGACTTTGTTCCTAGGAAGCACGGTAGGGAAAGAGAACCATGGGTTCAGAAACCCATGCCTTTTCCTCCGAAACCATCCAAGAAAAAGGATGATGAGGATTTTGAGCGCTTCACTGAAATGATTAGACCTATCTTTTTGCGTATGCGTTTGACTGATGTGCTTAAAACAAATCCTTATGCCAAGTATATCAAAGACATTATTACCAACAAAAGAAAGATACCTGAAGTTGAAATCTCCACCATGCTTGCTAATTACACTTTTGAGGGTGGAATGCCTAAAAAATTAGGAGATCCAGGAGTACCTACTATACCTTGCTCCATTAAGAGAAACTATGTTAAAACTGCTTTGTGTGATCTTGGAGCTGGTGTTAGTGTTATGCCTCTCTCTTTATATGGTAGACTTGACTTGAGTAAGTTGACACCTACTGAAATATATTTATAAATGGCTGATTGATACGTCTCCAACGTATCTATAATTTTTGATTGTTCCATGCTATTATTTATGAAGTCTTGGATGTTTAATGGGCTTTATCATTCACTTTTATATCATTTTTGGGACTAACCTACTAACCCAAAGGCCCAGTCTAGATTGCTGTTTTTTGCCTATTTCAGAGTTTTGCAGAAAAGGAATATCAAACGGAGTCCAAACGGAATGAAACCTCCACGAGAGATATTTTTGGAGAAAATCACGCACGCGGATCTTGAGAACCATGTCAGGGGACAAAGGGCTGGCCCACGAGGGTGGGGGGCGCGCCCCCCTTCCCAGGGTGCGCCCCCTGCCTCGTGGCCCCCTCGAGCGTCCCCTGGTGCCCTCCTTCTTCCTATATAAGTCCACGTTCCCCAGAAACTCCGTGAATAGAGAAAAACCCTAATTCCACCGCCGTACCTTCTGTTCCCATGGAGATCCCATCTTGGAGCCTGTTCCGGAGCTCCACCGGAGGGAGATCCATCACGGAGGCCTTCATCATCATCATCATCATCACCCTCACCATGAGTTGTGAGTAGTTTACCATAGACCTTCGGGTCCAGAGCTAGTATCTAGATGGCTTCTTCTCTCTCTCTAGATCTCAATACAAAGTTCTCCTCGGTCTTCGAGGAGATCTATTCGATGTAATCTCTTTTTGCGGTGTGTTTGTCGAGATTCGATGAATTGTGAGTTTATGATCAAGGTTATCTATGAAAGATATTTGGTTCTTCTCTGAACTTTGTATGTGTGCTCATAATATCCTTGCAAGTCTCTTCGAATTATTGGTTTGGTTTGGCCTACTAGATCTATAGTTTTTGCAATGGGAGAAGTGCTTGGCTTTGGGTTCAATCTTGCGGTGTCCTTTCCCAGTGACAGTAGGGGCAGCAATGCACGTATTGTATTGTTGCCATCGAGGATAAAAAGATGGGGTTTATATCATATTGCTTGAGTTTATCCCTCTACATCATGTCATCTTGCTTAAGGCGTTACTCTGTTCGTATGAACTCAATACACTAGATGCATGCTGGATAGCGGTCGATGTGTGGAGTAATAGTAGTAGATGCAGAATCGTTTCGTTCTACTTGTCTCGGACGTGATGCCTATATACAATGATCATGCCTAGATAGTCTCATAATTATTCGCTTTTCTATCAATTGCTTGACAGTAATTTGTTTACCCGCCGTAGAATATCGCTATCATGAGAGAAGCCACTAGAGAAAACTATGGCCCCCGAGTCTATTCTCAACATATCAATCTACATCCACTTTACTTTTATCGCTTTTATTTGCTGTTTTTATAAACCAAAAATACCAAAAATATAAACTATCATCTCTATCAGATCTCACTTTCATAAGTGACCGTAAAGGGATTGACAACCCCTTATCGCGTTGGCTGCGAAGTTCTTATTTGTTTGTGCAGGTGCGAGGGACTCGCGCGTGGTCTCCTACTCGATTGATACCTTGGTTCTAAAAAACTGAGGGAAATACTTAAGCTACTGTGCTGCATCTTCCTTTCCTCTTCGAGGGAATACAACGCAAGCTCAAGAGGTAGCACTGATACATCAACTGCTATACATGTCGGCATTTGTGAGGATGTGCCTGCTGTAGTTGCAAATGTTACTATTCTAACGGACTTTGTTATCCTTGATATTCCCGAGGATGATAGTATGTCTCATATTCTTGGAAGACCTTTTTTGAATACTGCAGGGGCTGTTATTGATTGCAACAAAGGCAATGTCACTTTTCATGTCAATGGTACTGAGCATACGGTACACTTTCCGAGGAAACAACCTCAGGTCCATAGTATCAATTATATTGGAAGAACTTCAACTATCACTATTGGAGGTTTTGAGTTTCCTATTCCTACGATCAAGAAGTCTTATGGCATTCTTATTGTTGGGGACATACATATCCCCATTGAGGTCACCTAGTGTTATTCAAAAATTCTCCGGTTTCATGTTACTCGGAAAGAGTTTATTAACAAGACCTGATCAACCTTGTTAATGGATTTCTTTTGATGAACATGGGATAGGTGAATCTAGATAGCACAATCTTCTGTACCCTCCTTTTACTTTTTGTTAATTAGGATAAAATAAAGCAAAAATAGCATTGTCTGTCAGTTTTCAGACTTATCCGTGCAAATAAAAAAATATCCCGAAAATAAAAGTTCTCCAAATGCCATGAAAATGAAATATGATTTTTTTCTAGAATATTTAAGAAAATATGGCACTGAACACACAACGAGGGGAGCCAGCACGTGGCCATGAGGGCACAGGGCGCGCCCCCTGCCCAGGGCACTCCCCCTGCCTCGTGGGCTCCACGTGGACCCCTCCAATTATCCTTTCACCCATGCTCTTCTTCTTCCTCCCAAGAAAATTCCCAACCAGCTCAAACCCGAGTTCTAGCTCTTCTAGCTGCCATTTTCGATCTCCTTGCTCAAAGCACCATTCACCAAACTGTTTAGGGAGATTGTTCCTTGGTATGTGATTCCTCCATTGGTCCAATTAGTTTTTACTCTAGTGCTTTATTTGTTGCAAATTAATGGTGCTGTGGTGACCTTGTTCTTGAGCTTGCATGTCAAATTTTCTTGGTCCCAAGTAGTTCTAATGCATGATATAGCCTCTAGGCACTTATAGGAGTTGTTGCTATCAATCTTGTTGAGTTTGGTTAACTTTTATTGTGAGTTACTAAAAATTTCAGAAAAATGTCTAGGAGAAACTTCCAAGTTGGTCCTTCAAGGAAGCAAGAACCGAGGCTCGCGTTCCGTGAGCCGGACGAGGAACCATCGAGGGATGCTGATGTGCAGCCTTGTGAATGGCCGTCAGATGAATTTATGGGTCAAGCTGGCATCAAGGATGAATTTTACGCATACATGCACAACGCTGACCTCGAGGACTTCATACAAGATAAGTGTCCTCAATACCATGGTTTAACTGACAGCTTTGTGAGAAGGTTTAAATTTTCATCTTCACGTAACTCTCACACTGTCTTGTTTGACCTTTATGATAAATCTTATACCATGGATTTAGAGGATTTTAATGTTGCCTGCAAGCTCCCACAGTGGGGCAGTATGAGTGATACTCGCAAATCTGAATTTAGAGAATTCCTAGCCAGTATTACAGTGGGGGAATCCAGGGACGTCACACAAGCTACCATGGGGAGCATACATTTTCCTGCTATTCATTACTTTGCTCTCTTTATCGGTAGATGCATAAACGGTAAAGATGAAGCTTGTCACATGTGTGTCCCTGATCTTAGTGTTCTCAGGAGTGCTGTGCTAGGTGATAGGCAATATAACTTGGGAGCAATTGTTGCATGTAGGCTACACCATAATGGTTTGCATGGAGATTTATTTGGTGGGATCTATGCTACCCGTATAGCCCGCTATCTTGGTGTGTTTGTGCACTTGAATGATGAACCTTTACCTCCTGCTTATTTAAACTGCCATGCTATGACTAGTCACCAATTTATAGAGTGGGATAATCAAACCCTCAAATATCGACTAATCTTTAACAGGCAGCATGCCATCCATATTGTTCTTCATGCCCCTACTTTGTTTAACTTTCAGGAAAAAGGGAGATACACCATAACTATGGAGGAAGCAAATGCTTATTACAACATGACGGAGGCAACCCGCCTTCGAGCTGCAGCTCAGCATGCAGCATCTGCTGCATCTCAGTACGACCCCAACTACAACTTTGGATATCCGTCAGGCCAATACTAGCCATAGACCAACTTAGGCCAAAAGCCTAAGCTTGGGGGAGTACGTGTTTCTCACCGACTTACATTCATGTTCACACTTATTCTAGTTGTCGGTGCTCACACTCTTTCACTGTACCATCCATGCTTAGTTTCAATTTCTTTTTCTTAGTCGTTTTTTGTGTGCTAGAAAAATCTAGAAAAACAAAAAATATTAGCTGTAGCTTCTAGCTAGTTTACTTTCTTTGCTTGTAGTAGTAGTTAAAAAATGAAAACCCAAAAAGATTTCTCGTTCTTCTTTTGCTTGTTGGGAGCTTTCCCGTGTAAATAGTTTCTTTTCTTTTCTTTAGGGGTTAAGAGTAGAAGACCATGATTGAAAATGCTTAGTGGCTCTCATATGCTTTGTTGTTGATTTAACCTTGAGCCATATTACCTTGTCTTCTCTCTTGTATTATAACGTCTGCAGATTCTAGCTTAGTCCAACGCACGTGCACTATTATTATTATTCACACCATTCGGTCGTGCGAGTGAAAGGAAATAAGGATGATATATGATGAACTAATTGAGATGAGAAAAGCTGGTATGAACTCGACCTCTCTTGTTTTTGTAAATATGATTGCTCATCATTCTTGATTCAGCTTGTTATGAATGAAACATGTTTGCAATGACAATTAGAGATCATAGCTGCTTATGCCATGCTTAATTAGCTGAGAGTTTATAATGGTCTATCTTGCGTGCCAACATGATATTAAAATGGTTGTGATGTGGTATGATGGGTGGTATCCTTCTTTGAACGATTCAAGTGGTCTGACTTGGCACATGTTCACGCATGTAGTTGAAACAAATCAACATAGCCTTCACGATATTTATGTTCATGGTGATTTATATCCTACTCATGCTTGCATTCATTGTTGATTAATTTTAATGCATGTTCATGACCGTTGTTGCTCTCTAGCTGGTCGCTTCCCAGTCTCTTTCTAGCCTTCACCTGTACTAAGCGGGAATGCTGCTTGTGCATCCACTTCCATAAACCCCAAAGTTATTCCACATGAGTCCACCATACGTTCCTATATGTGGTATTTACCTGCCGTTCCAAGTAAATTTGTATGTGCCAAACTCTAAACCTTCAAATGAAATTCTGTTTTGTATGCTCGAACAGCTCATGTATCAACCAAGGTTGTCTATATCTTCCATGCTAGGTGGGTTATTCTCACGATGAGTGGACTCCACTCATCATTCATGAGAAAATGGCTGGTCATCGGGATGCCCAGTCCCATGCTCAAAATCATAATAATTAAACAAAACTTTCCCAGGGTAGTTGCTTGTTTGGACGGTACCCCGTGGATTTGGATGGCCGTGGAGTGTGCTTGTTGGTGGTTGGGGGAGTATAAACTTTACCATTCTGTTTGGGAACCGCCTATAATGTGCGTAGCATGGAAGATATCGAGATTCTTGGTTGTTATGTTGACAATGAAAGTATACTGCTCAAAATGTTATTCAATCTCTATTTAAAAATCGAGCTCTGGCACCTCTACAAATCCCTGCTTCCCTCTGCGAAGGTCCTATCTGTTTACTTTTATGCAGAGTCATCATCCTCTTATCAAAGAGCACCAGTAGGAGAGCACCTCTGTCGTTGCATGTATTACTATTAATTTGCATTGAGTATGATCATGACTGGATCTCTTTTACCATGAATTACAATGTCTAGTCAGTCCTTGATCCATAAAGGTGCTCTGAATTTATGTTTTGTGGTCTCAGAAAGGGCTAGCGAGATACCATCCTGTTATATCATATCATGATTCTTTTGAGAAGTGTTGTCATCCGAGGTTCATTATTATTGCTCGCTAGCTGATTATGCCATTGATGTGAGTAGTCTTGAGACCTGAAAGTTATTGTGAACATGGTTAGTTCATGATCTTGTTGAAAACCTGAATGCTAGCTTACATATTTACAACAACTAGAGCAAACAGAGTTTGTCAAAGTTTTTCTCTATCACTTTCAGTTTATCAACTGAATTGCTTGAGGACAAGCAAAGGTTTAAGCTTGGGGGAGTTGATACGTCTCCAACGTATCTACTTTTCCAAACCCTTTTGCCCTTGTTTTGGACTCTAACTTGCATGATTTGAATGGAACTAACCCGGACTAACGCTGTTTTCAGCAGAACTGCCATGGTGTTGTTTTTGTGCAGAAATAAAAAGTTCTCGGAATCTCTTGAAAATCAACGGAGAATTATTTCAGAAAATAAAAAAATATCTGCAAGAAGATCCTCACCGGGGGCCCACACCCTGTCCATGAGGGCGGGGGGCGCGCCCCCTGCCCAGGGCGCGCCCCCTGCCTCGTGGGCCCCCCGATGCTCCATCGACGTACCCCCAGATCCTATATCTTCCGTTTTGGGGAGAAAAAACGAGAGAGGAAGAATTGTCGCGTTTCACGAGACGGAGCCGCCGCCAAGCCCTAATCTCTCTCGGGAGGGCTGATCTAGAGTCCGTTCGGGGCTCCGGAGAGTGGAGATCGTCGCCATCGTCATCATCAACCTTCCTCCATCACCAATTCCATGATGCTCACCGTCGTGTGTGAGTAATTCCATCGTAGGCTTGCTGGACGGTGATGGGTTGGATGGGATCTTTTATGTAATCGAGTTAGTTTTGTTAGGGTTTGATCCCTAGTATCCACTATGTTCTGAGATTGATGTTGCTATAACTTTGCTATGCTTAATGCTTGTCACTAGGACCCGAGTGCCATGATTTCAAATCTGAACCTATTATGTTTTCATGAATATATGTGTGTTCTTGATCCTATGTTGCAAGTCTATAGTCACCTACTATGTGTTATGATCCGGCAACCCCGAAGTGACAATAATCGGTACCACTCCGGGAGATGACCATAGTTTGAGGAGTTCATGTATTCACTATGTGTTAATGCTTTGGTCTGGCACTCTATTAAAAGGAGGCCTTAATATCCCTTAGTTTCCAATAGGACCCCGCTGCCACGGGAGGGTAGGACAAAAGATGTCATGCATGTTCTTTTCCATAAGCATGTATGACTATATTCGGAATACATGCCTACATTGCATTGATAACCTGGAGCTAGTTCTGTGTCATCCTAGGTTATAACTTCTACATGATGAATTGCATCCGACGTAATTTCCCATCACCGATCCAATGCCTACGAGCTTTACCTATATTGCCTATCGCCTATTTACTTTTCCGTTGCTACTATCACAAAAATTACAAAAACACTATCGTTACTTTTATTGCTGCTACCGCCACTATCATATTACTTTGCTACTAAACTATCTTGGTGCAGATACTAAGGTTCCAGGTGTGGTTGAATTGACAACTCAGCTGCTAATACTTAAGTGTATTCTTTGGCTCCCCTTGTGTCGAATCAACAAATTTGGGTTGAATACTTTACCCTCGAAAACTGTTGCGATCCCCTACACTTGTGGGTTATCACTACGTTCCCCAACAGTTTGGTCGGCCCAAAGCAAGTCTGTCACCATCCCGAGTACATGCGTCAGTTCAGGTCTTAGGACATAGAACGTATGTTGTACTAGAGACTCACATATGACATATCGATGCGTCTCATAGTTGGGTCTATCCGACTCAGACCTTATCTCGGCTCGGATCCGACTACGTCGAATCCGACCAGACCTTTCCAAGTCCATATTATCCGGTTAGCATCCAATGCTCCATGGCTAGTGAGACCCAGCCATCCACCGTGTCATATGCTAGTCTAGTCCGACGTGTGTCCAAACATCACTTACGACTAGGGACCATTTAGGATGTATCATACAACACAAGATCTCACAAACAAGTCACGTACTTGCAAACAAGTATCATTGATTACATCCAATGAGTATCTTTATTCATAAACACATAGGAAATATCATCATACATGATTGCCACTAGGGCATATCTCCAACAGTGGTGTGGTTTCAAGCTTAATTGGACACATTTGAAGTCACCTTGTACTTGGCGCTCCGCCTTGGTTGCTTGGTGGATGAGCTCGAGAAGGTTGGTGTAGGGTTGAAAGTCCGCAATCTTGTTGATAGGGTGGTTGAGACCATTCAAGAAGCGAGCCATCGTTTCTCGTCATCTTCCTTCACATTTGCTCGAATAATAGCAATCTCCATTTCTTGATAGTATTCTTCCACCGTCTTTGTGCCTTGCTTGAGGAGTTACAGCTTCTTGAAAAGGTCGCGTGTGTAGTGTGTAGGCACAAAGCGAGCTCTCATGACCTCTTTGATGTGGGTCCAATTTGTGATTGGTGTTTCACCTCTTGCTTCTCGTCGCGCGATCACTTGTTCCCACCAAATGAGGACGTAGTCTTGGAACTCGAGAGATGCCATGGCAATCTTCTCCTCTTCAAAGTTGTGGAGGCGAAATACCTTGTCGACCTTCAATGCCCATGAGAGATACTCCTCGGGGTCGGTGCTTCCGAAGAACTTGGGCATGGTGAACTTGAGCTTGCCAAAACGTTGTTCTTCATCATGGTGACGATGGCGGTGTCACTCGTGACGAGGTGGAGGCTCCTCAAATGCTTTCTCCTCACGATGGTCTTGCCGGTTAGGCCACGGTATGTTGTTCCAGTTTCGTCGCTCTTTCTCTGCTTCTCGGCGAGCGGCTTCCTCTTGCTGTGCTTGACGAAGTGCTTCTTCTTGTTCACGTACTTGACGACTGCGGTCGGCGAGGACTCAAGAGGATTCACGAAGAGCTTGTTGTGCGTTGCGTGCTTGATCATCACGTCTTTCTTGTGCTTGCCGGAATGCATCGTCATCTTGATGTACTTGATGTTGGGGTTGTTTCTCTTGGCGTCTCGCTTTCTCACGTGCTCGTACTCGATCTTGTAACCCATTGCCATGGAATGGACTGTCCGGAGATTGTCGATCTTGATTGACGAATTGTGGAGGTGGACGAGGCCGTGGAGGAATTGCATCTGACGAAGAGTAAGCCGAAGAGTGGTCACTTGAGTGTTGACTTGCATGGCGCCGTCTTGATGAAGAAGTCGAAGGCGCGCGGTTCACGATGATGTTGCGGAACTCTTCCATTTATGTGCGAAGGTCGAAAGCGAGTTGCTCGATGCGGTTGCCCAAAGCCTCACTTTCTTGATAAGAGCTCGTTGGACGCCGAAGAGGTGATTCTTCGTGATGTAGTTTGGTGTTTCAACCTGATGTTCGACTATCGGGTTTGTAGAAGAACTTGGCCTATCCATCATGTAAAGTGGGGTGAGTAGGAAAATGAGAAGACAAAACAAAGTTACCTTTTTCGAATATTGAAGATGTATCAAGTATCACTCAATGTGATGCTACAATAGGGGAATTGGTACCGGGTTTGTTTCTCACACCTACACACATAAAGCTTATGGAGGAGCTTGGTGAGGATAAGTGGCACAAAATCTTCAAGCAAATGTTAGTCAAGATATCGATAATGTTGAGAAGGTTCAAAAAATGCAAGTAAAGCAAATGGATCAAAGCCTAATTTATCTCTTGGAAACGCACACGCAAAGGTAAGTGGGATCAGTACAACCAAGAAATGAGCAGAATAAGTGTGACCACGGAAAATGCTCTTGTTGCACGGATACTCGAGAGACTCTAGCTTGATTGCTCGAATGGGCTAGATACGAACTTGTGCACCAACCTATAAGAGTAAACGTGCCGTCTCCGAATCCCAACTTCCTATGCATGGAGTATCCAATATGCTGCAACTATGCAAATGGCACGATGCTATTGCTAACAAGCTCTTTTTGTTTCTTCTCTTTTTTCTTAAAAACTCTTTTTTCTCTATGCTTGATGCTTGAGCCAAGTATGATACTAGACAAGTATGTAAGATATGCACGGGAGGGACTACTGGCACAATGATGATAGAAAGATAATTGCACGCTAAATGTAGCTATGCGGGATAGGTGTATCACTAAGGTGCACAAAGAACGTGCCCCGACAATTCTCAACTTGCTAGTCTCAATAGGTAAGCAACGCAAAATGGCTCGGGTGATCAAGTGCAATGGCAAGGTAATGGACAAGAAGTCGTCGATGTGACCTTCCTGGCTTACGGTTGGCGATGTCGATTCCGGGTTGATGGCGGTGATGTCTAAGTCACACTGTTCCTAAGTAGCCGAAACACCTTAGGAAACGGAAACGGCAACAAAAAAATCAGTAAAATTTTGATGGAATAAAATGGTGGTGGTAATGATCTAAGAAGATGGGGGGTGTCAAGAGCTACAAAACAAGCTAAAGAACACAAGAAACGGACTTCGGGAGCGGAAGTTATGGCGGAAACAGTGTTGTTGGTGGGCTGATTGTGGGGGGAGGGGGTGAGGGCACCCGGGGGTGTGGGCTGCGGGTGGTCTGGGAAAATTGGCCCAGGGGTGCGGGCACCCGGTGGTCTCCGATTTGGGCGGAAATCTTTGGGAAATGGTCAAATTCGGTGGATTTCGTGGTGGGATGGGTGGGCGAAGGCTAGATCCACTTGCCAAACAACAAATCCATGGACCAAAACAACAAAATCTCATAAGATCCAATAAATTGCAAGAAAACTTTTTGGGCTATTTTGTGGGGATTTTCGAAATTGGGTAAGAACACAACAAAATCAAGCTATCAAATGGGGGGGGGTGGGACTCCAAGATGTGAATCAACCTTGCTCGTGATACCAAGATGTTGTAGGGTGAAACCCTAGGTGAGATCTTTTCACACTTGGAGGGGGAAAAGGAGCAAGAACACAAGAACACAAGAGAATCACTCAAACAAAATCACAATCACACATCCACTAGAGTAGCATACATGAGATCCACAAGCATACAAGATCAATCCAAGGAAACAAGTACTAGGTAGAAATCTTCCCACTCCTAGAGGAGATCAGGTCTTGATGATGATCTACTCCTTTGGGAGGTCTTGAAATTCACAAGGATTCTTCCCAAGAGGGGTCTTGATCTCCAAGAGGAGGGGATACAAGGAGAAAAGCTCTCAATGCCTATCAAATATTTTGCTAACCTCTCCAATGAGCTAGGGATAGAGTATATATAAGTCTAGGGGCGAAATAGGGGGAGGTAGTGATGGGGAACGTAGTATTTCAAAAAAATTCCTATGCTCACACAAGATCTATCTACCAGATGCATAGCAACGAGAGGGAAGAGTGTGTCTACATACCCTCGTAGACCGAAAGCGGAAGCGTCTAGTGACGCGGTTGATGTAGTCAAACTTCTTCGCGATCCAACCGATCAAGCACCGAATGCACGACACCTCCGCGTTCAGCACACGTTCAGCTTGATGATGTCCCACGAGCTCTTGATCCAGTAGAACCTCGCGTGAGAGTTTCGTCAACACAACGACGTGGTGACGGAGATGATGAAGTTACCATCGCAGGTGTCGTGGAATTAGCACGTCAGATGTCCGGTTTACGGACTTAGTGGTGAGGCCACGCATCTATGTAGTAGCTTGAGAGGGGTTGAGCGGAATCGAGAGACGCGATGCAAGACACGGATTTAGACAGCTTCGGGCCCCGGGAAACATCATCCGGTAATAACCCTACATGCTGTTTGAGGCTAGGTCTCATTATGATCCTTGTGGTGTCGCCGGTAAACCGGCTCTTTGTGTCTAACCCTAGAAACTTGTCTAAACTTCTCCTCTAAAACTTGTGACGCTAAAACCTCTCTTCTTTGGGGAGCCCTGCCCCTCCTTATATATGTTGAAGGGGCGGGTTACATGACTAGTTCTAGTAGGACTAGGATTGATCTATTACAAGGAGTCCTAGTCTTGTTTCCTTTGTATGAGAATATTCCTTGCGCTTTATTTATAAACCGGCCCACTATTAATATGAACCGGCCTTCTGGGCCTTGGGCCTTATCATCCGTGATCCGCCAGCCGGGTTACCAGTGAGTGGTATTATTTAGGCAGGTTTCTTGTAAACTGTCTGGTGATAATGGATCGCCAGTGAATCACCAAGTGTAAACCGCCAAGTCCGGCCGGGTTATAATTCCGACCGGTTCATACCACGGGGTATATCCCCGACATTAGCCCCCGAGTTTAGCTTGGATGTGTCCATGGTAAACTTATGCTCCAAAACAAACACAAGAATAAATTTGATAGGTTGTGCTCCAAGTTAAGAATTCTTGTAAACCGGCACCTGATCATCTTTAAGCCCTTGTCCTTCTTCTAGAAAATCTGGGTCAACAGACCAACTTCATAATCAATTTGCTTGCATAAGAAATATTGTAAATTCAAAAACCATTTGAATCAGCTTTTCAATGCTCTGACTTGAAAAAATATTGGTCTTCAAATATTCAATTGATATCCAGCCGGCTTGAAGATGTAGAACTTGCTGGTTTATGATTGCCAAAATTGCCGGGTCACACAATTAATCTGATTTGCGGCCCTAAAAATTTGAAGATGTTCCTCCTTTATATGTATATTACCTATAGCCCCCAAGTGCCGGGTCATTATGTAATAATGAGCAGGGACTTTGTATATACTTCATTGAAAATAGCCTTGTATAATCTTGAAGAAATCCGGATTGTTCATCCCAATCACTATGAAACTGAATATTCCATATTATGTAGCCCCCAAGTGCCGGGTTATTATGCAATAATGAGCAGGGACTTTGTAGATATAATCATTGAAGACAACATTATATGATGTAACTTCCATCGTGGGGTTTGAACCCACGTCCACAAGGTTAAGAGCTTTTGTGCTTTACCAACTGAGCAGTGGACCCTTCAATATAATGAATGAATACTTGTGTACCTTGAATTGTTGACAGGAGCTATTGGTAGCCCCCAAGTTCCGGTTTAGCTACATTTAGAAGGTGAACCGGTACTTTCCAGATGAAGCAAATGATCTTTCCATTAGCCCCCAAGTGTCAAGTAGACAACTTGCTTGTGTGCTTGAGACTTGTGTATTTGATGTAATCTCAGTCTGAATAATGTAGCCCCCAAGTGCCGGGTTGTAAGCCTGCAGCAACTCGGGACTATTCCTTTATAGAATAAATCACTTTCATTGATGAAATAATATCCATTGCACTTAAAGCGACTTTGAAAAACCTTAATCATAATATTTATAAGCATAATAAGAATCCAGCCATGTTGGCTATTGATGAATATAATCCGGTTTGAAGACCGGTTCCAATGATGTTTGATCACAATCGGGCCGGGTTAATAAACATCGGTCATTATTTTGTCTCATACTGGCGACTTATAGTCAAAACCAGGCCGGTTTAATAAACACCGGTCATTATAACTGATCATGTACTGCCAATATGTATTTAAAAACAAGATATTTCATACCTGCGATCAAGTATGCTTGATATTCTTAATCCGGCGAAATTTGTAATTTCCTGAGGAGCCTTTGATAGACCCAATAATAATCCCGGGTTCGATAAAAGACACCGGTTTATATCACGCTGAAACTTTGTCCAGAAATTTGTAGCTTATACTTGGCTTTTTGCCTGATGGATGATCCGGGTTATAATGAGCACCGGTTTATTCATGCTGGTATTCATGACCCAGACTTTTCACTTTATAGATATGTGGTCACTTCTGTAGCTGTTCCACTCCGGTTTAAAGAGTCATAAAACATAAACACCAAAGATGCAAATTTGCAAATAAAACCATGTAGTCAAGGCTTTTTAAGAGCTGCCAGGCTCAAAGCAAGGTTCAGCCAATCACTGGATGTGGATTATCCATCTTTCCAGAGGGCCGTTGGATGTGGATTATCCATCTTTCCATATGAACCATAAGAAAAAATTTAGCCAATCACTGGATGTGGATTATCCATCTTTCCAGAGGGCCTAGCCAATCACTGGATGTGGATTATCCATCTTTCCAGAGGGCCGGTGGATGTGGATTATCCATCTTTCCACTTGAATCATAATAAAAAATTTAGCCAATCACTGGATGTGGATTATCCATCTTTCCAGAGGGCCGGTGGATGTGGATTATCCATCTTTCCACTTGAATCATAATAAAAAATTTAGCCA
>LR738709.1:64695549-64814173 GCA_902687465.1 Secale cereale | reverse complement strand
ATCTTTTCAGAGGGCCGTTGGAACCGTAAGAAAAAATTTAGCCAATCACTGGATGTGGATTATCCATCTTTCCAGAGGGCCTAGCCAATCACTGGATGTGGATTATCCATCTTTCCAGAGGGCTGGTGGATGTGGATTATCCATCTTTCCACTTGAATCATAATAAAAAATTTAGCCAATCACTGGATGTGGATTATCCATCTTTCCAGAGGGCCTAGCCAATCACTGGATGTGGATTATCCATCTTTCCGGAGGGCCGGTGGATGGATGCGGGTAAACCCGTCTGTCCATATAGTCTTCCATGGCTCCATGAAGTCATGGGTAGATCTTGAAGCGTCCTCTCTTGAACCGGATGTGACCTCATGCTCTTCAGAGAGTTTTTATTGCTTTTGAGTATATTCTGCAAAATCAGATAGACTGATCAAAGCATCTTATTTTCTTAATGAAAAATGATATATAACAAGAGAAATAATACTGTAGATGGATATCACCTGAGTGAATTTGAACCGGTATGTTGAATAGACCGGATCACAGGGGGGATAGTAAAATGACCGCCGCTTTAGAAGCGGTTCAAACAGATGAACCGGCCCTGGGGTTGTAAACCGCCGGAGACGAGCAAGTTTGTCCTCCGTGTTGTGAACCGGTACGGACGCGTGAACCGGCCGTCCGTTCAACGGTAGTGTGATACATAAGAAAAATGCTGTTGTAGAACGTTGCCAGTGCGTGTTTTATATCCGCAGTATAACAAGGATTTTATCTGTATATAGAAAACACCAATAGGCAGTGTAATGGTGCTTAAAGGAAGTAAAATGTCTTGATAAAATATATCGGAGGAATAACACCTGATTTGCTTGAAGAACAGATGGGTCGGCCGGCACCGACGGGCTAGTTTCCTTCCTCGTTTTGGGCCGGCGTAGTCGTGAGAGACGACCACGGCATTGCAAACCGGTGTGGTCGCGAAAGATGGCCACAGCATTATAAACTGGCACGGTCGCGAGAGACGGCCATGGCGTTGTAAACCGGCGCGGATGTCCGTTGAGTAACGATGTCCATTTGTGCCGAATTATGTTTGGCGGGCCTCCATCTCCATAGCTTATCACCACTTTGTGATGAATAAATTTCTTGCGTATAAAATATGGCAGGGCGAGAATTTTTTTGCTCAGATGAACTAATATGTATTAAAAAATAAATATGATAGATATCACCTGGTATTTTTTTGCATTGGAAGTAGAACAAGACACCGAGCGGCATACTGTGTGCGCATCAAGCAGCGTAGTGCAGATGGATGCCAGCACGACGTCAGGTATGCTATGGCAAATCAGACCTTTCGACGGCCAGCCGTGCGCGCATCCGCTGTCTGAATCACGCGTCGTGGCGGCTCGAAAGATTGTTGGAAGCGACGCAATAAAAAACGCCAGCAAAAATTCTTGAGCTAAATAGATCTGGTTACGTCCGTAGGTAGCGACTTTGAATACTCTGATTGCTTCTTTATGGTTGTTTATTTTGCTTTTCCTCGGGAGATGAGATGTGTGCCTTGGTTGAGATAGGTAGTAGCAGCAACAGACACGTGATCCTAGTGCTACTAGCTTCTGGCTGATTCGCCGGTAACTGCTGACCCAGTGCACCAATGATACATGTACTGACGCGGGCCGCCTCTAGCTTTTGAAGCGCCAGGTCAACAGCGGTGGATGCGAGCTGGGTGTGGCGTAGCGGTAGCCATGTATGTTGCGCCTCGAGAGGTAGCTGGTTCGAGTCCTCCATCTGCACTACTTTTCTCGCGACCTCAAAATAGGTAACTGCGGACTTTGCTGACGACCACTGCGCTAGACGGGCGACTCACGGCCGAGCTGATCCGCAGCAGAGATCGGAAACAAGGCCGACTTGGACCGGGTCAATAAATTGAGGAGATGCCGCGGCTGGCTCGGAGTGGGTAAGCCGGGTCGTAGTCTCCTCCTTCAACTGCTAATAGTTTAGAAAGAAACAGCTCCCAAAATTAATTTAGATCTTCGAACGACGAGCTGCAACTGAAGTATATTAATTCGCCATGGCACTTTGTTCGTGTATAGCCGGATGATATTGGGACCGGGGTGGTTTCACTAGAGGCCATCTGGATTCAGATGATCGAGCTTTTCCCTTAAAATATTCAGCGACTTGATAGCCTGCTGGATCGCCGTCATCCTCGGTGAATCATAAGACAACTGCCACCGACACGCATAGACACGGCAAGGCGTCGGCGAGTCTCAAGGCGGGTCATCACACACTTCTCAAGTATTGTGGCTGGTTTGAATAATCCATCTTTCGAGTATTTCTTCCAATGAACAAGCACTCGAGCTGAGTCTTTCTTCTTCTGGAAAACTGCAAACTTCTCGATCCCTAAAAGAATCCCTTCAAGAACTCAACACCACCATGCGCGAGCCCCACGGTGGGCGCCAACTGTCGTGGAATTAGCACGTCAGATGTCCGGTTTACGGACTTAGTGGTGAGGCCGCGCATCTATGTAGTAGCTTGAGAGGGGTTGAGCGGAATCGAGAGACGCGATGCAAGACACGGATTTAGACAGCTTCGGGCCCCGGGAAACATCATCCGGTAATAACCCTACATGCTGTTTGAGGCTAGGTCTCATTATGATCCTCGTGGTGTCGCCGGTAAACCGGCTCTTTGTGTCTAACCCTAGAAACTTGTCTAAACTTCTCCTCTAAAACTTGTGACTCTAAAACCTCTCTTCTTTGGGGAGCCCTGCCCCTCCTTATATATGTTGAAGGGGCGGGTTACATGACTAGTCCTAGTAGGACTAGGATTGATCTATTACAAGGAGTCCTAGTCTTGTTTCTTTTGTATGAGAATATTCCTTGCGCTTTATTTATAAACCGGCCCACTATTAATATGAACCGGCCTTCTGGGCCTTGGGCCTTATCATCCGTGATCCGCCAGCCGGGTTATCAGTGAGTGGTATTATTTAGGCAGGTTGCTTGTAAATCGTCTGGTGATAATGGATCGCCAGTGAATCACCAAGTGTAAACCGCCAAGTCCGACCGGGTTATAATTCCGGCCGGTTCATACCGCGGGGTATATCCCCGACAGCAGGGCTTCGCCTAAGCGCTACAACAATATGACCGAAGTGTGTATCTATGGAGGGGGCACCGCACACGATTGGGAGAGATCAACAAATCAACTTGTGTTTCTTTGGGTGCCCCCCGCCCCCGTATATAAAGGATCAAGGGGGAGGCCGGCCAGCCCCCTATGGCGCGCCCTAGAGAGGCTATCCTACTAGGAATAGGATTCCAATCCTATTCCTAGTAGGAGTCCACCAAGAAGGAGAGATGGGGAAGGAAAGAGACGGAGAGGGAGAGGGAAAGAGGGGGCCGCGCCCCCTCCCCTAGTCCAATTCGGACTCCCCTTTGGGAGGGGGCGCGCCACCTCCTGGCTGCTGCCCCCTCTCTCCCCTAAAGCCCACTAGGGACCAATGCTTCCCCGGGGGTTCCGGTAACCCCCCCCCCCCCGACACTTCGGTTTTAAACGAAACCTTTCGGAACACTTCCGGTGTTCGAATATAGTTGTCCAATATATCAATCTTTACGTATCGGACATTCCGAGACTCCTCGTCATGTCCGTGATCTCATCAGGGACTCCGAACTACCTTCGGTACATAAAAACTCATAAACTCATAATATCGATCGTCATCAAACGTTAAGCGTGCGGACCCTACGGGTTCGAGAACTATGTAGACATGACCGAGACTCATCTCTGGTCAATAACTAATAGCAGAACCTGGATGCTCATATTGGCTCCAACATATTCTACGAAGATCTTTATCGGTCAAATCGCATAAGAACATACGTTGTTCCCATTGTCATCGGTATGTTACTTGCCCGAGATTCGATCGTTGGTATCTCAATACCTAGTTCAATCTCGTTACTGGCAAGTCTCTTTACTCGTTCCGTAATACATCATCCCGTGACTAACTCATTAGTCATTTACTTGCAAGGCTTATTATGATGTGTATTACCGAGAGGGCCCAGAGATACCTCTCCGACACTCGGAGTGACAAATCCTATTCTTGATCTATGCCAACACCACGAACACTTTCGGAGACACCTGTAGAGCATCTTTATAATCACCCAGTTATGTTGTGACATTTGATAGCACACAAGGTGTTCCTTCAGTATTCGGGAGTTGCATAATCTCATAGTCATAGGAACATGTATAAGTCATGAAGAAAGCAATAGCAGTAAAACTAAACGATCATAGTGCTAAGCTAATGGATGGGTCTAGTCCATCACATCATTCTCCTAATGATGTGATCCCGTTGATCAAATGACAACTTATGTCTATGGTTAGGAAACATAACCATCTTTGATCAATGAGCTAGTCTAGTAGAGGCATACTAGGGACACTCTGTTTTGTCTATGTATTCACACATGCACTAAGTTTCCGATTAATACAATTCTAGCATGAATAATAAACATTTATCATGATATAAGGAAATAAACAATAACTTTATTATTGCCTCTAGGGCATATTTCCTTCAGTCTCCCACTTGCACTAGAGTTAATAATCTAGTTCACATCTCCATGTGATTTAATACCGATAGTTCACGTCGTTATGTGAATAACACCCATAGTTCACATCGCCATGTGACCAACACCCAAAGGGTTTACTAGAGTCAATAATCTATTTCACATCGCTATGTGATTAACACCCAATAGTAATAAGGTGTGATCATGTTTTGCTTGTGAGAGAAGTTTAGTCAACGGGTCTGTCACATTCAGATCCGTATGTATTTCCCAAATTTCTATGTCTACATTGCTCTTCATGGAGCTACTCTAGCTAATTGCTCCCACTTCCAATGTGCATCCAGGTTGATACATAGAGTCATCTGCATTAGTGTAAAGCTTGCATCGGTGTAACTCTTTACGATGAACTCTTTATCACCTCCATAATCGAGAAACATTTCCTTAGCCATCCAGTAACTAAGGATAATTTTGACCGCTGTCTAGTGATCTACTCCTGGATCAATTTTGTACCTCCTTGCCAAACTCATGGTAAGGTATACAACATGTTTGGTACACAACATGGCATACTTTATAGAACCTATGGCTGAGGCATAGGGAATGACTTTCATTCTTTCTCTATCTTCTGCCGAGGTCGGGCTTTGAGTCTTACTCAAATTCATACCTTACAACTCAGGCAAGAACTCCTTCTCTGACTGATCCATTTTGAACTAATTCAAAAACTTGTCAAGGTATGTACTCATTGAAAAAACTTATCAAGCGTCTTGATCTATCTCTATAGATCTTGATGCTCAATATGTAAGCAGGATCACTGAGGTCTTTCTTTGAAAATACAGACTTCTCCAAAAGTCTGTATAAAACCATAAGCTTTGATCACCTTATCAAAGCGTATATTCCAACTCCGAGATGCTTGCACTAGTCCATAGATGGATCGCTGGAACTTGCACACTTTGTTAGCACCTTTAGGATCGACAAAACCTTCTGGTTGCATCATATACAACTCTTCTTTAAGATATCCATTCAGCAATGCAGTTTTGACATCCATTTGCCAGATTTCATAATCATAAAATGCGGCAATTGCTAACATGATTCGGACAGACTTATGCATCGCTATGGGTGAGAAAGTCTCATCGTAGTCAACTCCTTGAACTTGTCGAAAACCTTTTGCAACAAGTCGAGCTTTGTAAACAGTAACATTACCGTTAGTGTCGGTCTTCCTCTTGAAGATCCATTTATTTTCGATGGCATGCCGATCATCGGTCAAGTCAACCAAAGTCCACACTTTGTTCTCATACATGGATCCCATCTCAGATTTCATGGCATCAAGCCATTTTGCGGAATCTGGCCTCACCATCGCTTCCTCATAGTTCGTAGGTTCATCATGGTCTAGTAACATGACTTCCAGAACTGGGTTGCCGTACCACTCTGGCGCGGAACATACTCTGGTTGATCTATGAAGTTTAGCAATAACTTGATCTGAAGTTTCATGATCATCATCATGAGCTTCCTCACTAATTGGTGTAGGAATCACTGGAACTAGTTTATGTGATGTACTACTATCCAATTCGGGAGAAGGTACAATTACCTCATCAAGTTCTACTTTCCTCCCACTCACTTCTTTCGAGAGAAACTCCTTCTCTAGAAAGGATCCATTCTTAGCAGCAAATATCTTGCCTTCGGATCAGTGATAGAAGGTGTACCCAACGGTCTCCTTTGGGTATCCTATGAAGACACATTTCTCCGACTTGGGTTCGAGCTTATCAGGTTGAAGCTTTTTCACATAAGCATCGCAGACCCAAACTTTAAGAAACGACAACTTTGGTTTCTTGCCAAACCACAGTTCATAAGGCGCCGTCTCAATGGATTTAGATGTTGCCCTATTTAACGTGAATGCAGCTGTCTCTGATGCATAACCCAAAACGATAGTGGTAAATCGGTAAGAGACATCATAGACCGCACCATATCTAATAAAGTACGATTACAAAGTTCAGATACACCATTACGCTGTGGTGTTCTGGGTGGCATGAGTTGTGAAACTATTCCACATTGTTTCAAATGAAGACCAAACTCGTAACTCAAATATTCACCTCCACGATCAGATTGTAGAAACTTTATTTTCTTGTTACGATGATTCTCTACTTCACTATGAAATTCTTTGAACTTCTCAAGTGTTTCAGACTTGTGCTTCATCAAGTAGATATACCCTTATCTGCTCAAATCACCAGTGAAGGTCAGAAAATAACGATACCCGCCGTGAGCTTCAACACTCATCTGTCCACATACATTAGTATGTATGATTTCCAACAAATCTGTTGCTCGCTCCATTGTTCCGGAGATTGGAGTTTTAGTCATCTTGCCCATGAGGCATAGTTCGCAAGCACCAAGTGATTCATAATCAAGTGATTCCAAAAGTCCATCACTATGGAGTTTCTTCATGCGCTTTACACCAATATGACCTAAACGGCAGTGCCACAAATAAGTTGCACTATCATTATTAACCTTGCATCTTTTGGCTTCAATATTATGAATATGTGTATCACTACGATCGAGATCCAACAAACTATTTTCATTGGGTGTATGACCATCGAAGGCTTTATTCATGTAAACAGAACAACAATTATTCTATGACTTTAAATGAATAACTGTATTGCAACAAACATGATCAAATCATATTCATGCTTAACGCAAATGCCAAATGACATTTATTTAGGTCTTACACTAATCCCGAAAGTATAGGGAGTGTGCGATGATGATCATATCAATCTTGTAACCACTTCCAACACACATCGTCACTTCACCTTTAACTATTCTCTGTTCATTCTGCAACTCTCATTTCGAGTTACTAATTTTAGCAACTGAACTGGTATCAAATACCCAGGGGTTGCTTTGAACACTAGTAAAATACACATCAATAATCTATATATCAAATATACCTTTGTTCACTTTGCCATCCTTCTTATCCGCCAAGTATCTAGGGCGGTTCCACTTCAAGTGACCATTTCCTTTGCAGTAGAAGCACTTAGTTTCAGGCTTGAGTTTGGCTTTGGGTTTCTTCACGGGAGTGACAACTTGCTTGTCATTCTTCTTGAAGTTCCCCTTCTATCCCTTTGCCCTTTACTTGAAACAAGTGGTCTTGTTAACCATCAACACTTGATGCTCTTTCTTGATTTCTACCTTTGCTGATTTCAGCATCGTGAAGAGCTCGGGAATTACTTTCGTCATCCCTTGCATATTATAGTTCATCACAAAGTTCTACTAACTTGGTGATAGTGACAAGAGAACTTTGTCAATTACTATCTTAGCTGGAAGATTAACTCCCACTTGATTCAAGTAATTGTAGTACCCAGACAATCTGAGCACATGCTCACTGGTTGAGCTATTCTCCTCCATCTTGTAGGCAAAGTACTGTCAGAGGTCTTATACCTCTTGACACGGGCATTGATACGTCTCCAACATATCTATAATTTTTGATTGTTCCATGCTATTATTTATGATGTTTTGGATGTTTAATGGGCTTTGTCATACACTTTTATATTATTTTTGGGACTAACCTACTAACCCAAAGGCCCAGTCCAGATTGCTGTTTTTTGCCTGTTTCAGGGTTTTACAGAAAAGGAATATCAAACGGAGTCAAACCGGAATGAAACCTTCGGGAGAGATATTTTTGGAGAAAATCACGCACGGGAGACTTGAGAACCACGGAGTAGGGGCCACATGGTGCCCACGAGGGTGGGGGGCGCGGCCCCCTGCCTTGTGGGTCACACGTAAGGCCCCCGGTGCCCTCCTTCCTCCTATATAAGCCTACGTACCCCGAAACCATCAGAAGGGAAGAGAAAACCCTAGTTCCACCGCCGTAACCTTCTGTTCCCATGAGATCCCATCTTGGGGCCTGTTCCGGAGCTCCGTCGGAGGGGGGATCTACCACGGAGTGCTTCGACATCATCATCATTGCCTGACCATGAGTTGTGAGTAGTTTACCACAGACCTTCGGGTCCATAGCTAGTATCTAGATGGTTTCTTCTCTCTCTTTGGATCTCAATACAAAGTTCTCCTCGATCTTCGAGGAGATCTATTCGATGTAATCTCTTTTTGCGGTGTGTTTGTCGAGATCCGATGAATTGTGGGTTTATGATCAAGATTATCTATGAGAAATATTTGGTTCTTCTCTGAACTCTTTATGTATGATTATAATATCCTTGCAAGTCTCATCAAATTATTGGTTTGGTTTGGCCTACTAGATCTATAGTTCTTGCAATGGGAGAAGTGCTTGGCTTTGGGTTCAATCTTGCGGTGTCCTTTCCCAGTGACAGTAGAGGCAGCAAGGCACGTATTGTATTGTTGCCATCGAGGATAAAAAGATGGGGTTTATATCATATTGCTTGAGTTTATCCCTCTACATCATGTCATCTTGCTTAAGGCGTTACTCTGTTCTTATGAACTCAATACACTAGATGCATGCTGGATAGCGGTCGATGTGTGGAGTAATAGTAGTAGATGCAGAGTCGTTTCGGTCTACTTGTCTAAGACGTGATGCCTATATATAATGATCATGCCTAGATAGTCTCATAATTATTCGCTTTTCTATCAATTGCTCGACAGTAATTTATTTACCCGCCGTAGAATATCGCTATCATGAGAAAAGCCACTAGAGAACACTATGGCCCCTGGGTCTATTCTCAACATATCAATCTACATCTACTTTACTTTTTCCGCTTTTACTTTCTGTTCTTATACTAAAAAATACAAAAAATATCAAACTATCATCTCTATCAGATCTCACTTCCGTAAGTGACCGTAAAGGGATTGACAACCCCTTATCGCGTTGGCCGCGAAGTTCTTATTTGTTTGTGCAGTCGTGAGGGACTCGCGCGTGGTCTCCTTCTGGATTGATACCCTGGTTCTCCAAAACTGAGGGAAATACTTATGCTACTGTGCTGCATCTCCCTTTCCTCTTCGAGGGAATACAACGCAAGCTCGAGAAGTAGCAAGAAGAATTTCTGGCGCCATTGCCGGGGAGGCTTACGCAAAAATCATATACCTAGTACCTATCACAAACCCATATCCTTCGCATTACATTTTTTTGCCTCTCGTTTTCCTCTCCTCCACTTCACCCTTGCCGTTTTATTTGCCCTTCTTCCGTCATGTGTTTATCGTTCGCTTGCTTCTTGTTTGCTTGTGTGCGTTGGATTGCTTTCTTGTCACTATGGCTCAGAACAATACCAAATTGTGTGACTTCTCCAATACCAACAATAATGATTTTATTAGCACCCCGATTGCTCCTATTACCGATGCTGAATCTTGTGAGATCAATGCTGCTTTGTTGAATCTTGTCATGAAAGATCAATTCTCCGGCCTTCCTAGTGAAGATGCCGCTACCCATCTAAACAACTTTGTTGATTTGTGTGATATGCAAAAGAAAAGGGATACAGATAACGATATTGTTAAATTGAAGTTATTTACGTTTTCACTTAGAGATCGTGCTAAAACTTGGTTTTCTTCTTTGCCTAGAAATAGTATTGATTCGTGGAATAAGTGCAAAGATGCTTTTATCTCTAAGTATTTCCCTCCTGCTAAGATCGTCTCTCTTAGAAACGATATTATGAATTTTAAGCAACTAGATCATGAGCATGTTGCACAAGCTTGGGAGAGAATGAAATTAATGATACGTAATTGCCCTACACATGGTTTGAATCTATGGATGATTATTCAGAACTTTTATGCTGGCTTGGATTTGGCTTCTAGAAATCTTTTAGAATCGGCCGCAGGAGGCACGTTCATGGAAACTACCTTAGGAGACGCTACCAAACTCCTAGATAATATTATGATTAATTATTCTCAATGGCACACCAAAAGATCCACTAGTAAAAAAGTGCATGCTATTGAGGAAATTAGTGTTTTGAGTGGAAAGATGGATGAACTTATGAAATTATTTGCTGCTAAGAGTGCTTCTTCTGATCCTAATGATATGCCTTTGTCCACTCTGATTGAAAATAACAATGAATCTTTGGATGTGAATTTGGTTGGTAGGAATAATTTTGGTAACAATGCTTATAGAGGGAACTTCAATCCTAGGCCTTTTCCTAGTAATTCCTCTAATAATTATGATAATTCCTACAACAACTCTTATGGAAAGATGCCTTCTGAAATTGAAACTAGTGTTAATGAGTTTATGATTTTGCAAAAGAATTTTAATGCTTTGCTTGAAGAAAAATTTCTTAAGGTTGATGAATTGGCTAGAAGTGTGGATAGAATTACCCTTGATGTTGATTCTTTGAAACTTAGATCTATCCCACCTAAGCATGATACCAATGAGTCTCTCAAAGCCATGCGAATTTCCATTGATGAATGCAAAGAAAGAACCGCTAGGATGCGTGCTAAAAAAGAAGATTATATTAAATCGTGTTCTTCTAGCTATCATGAAAATAAAAATGAAGATATGAAAGTTATTGATATGTCTCCTATTATATCCTTGTTTTCTAGTATTAATCTTGATAAAAATAGGATTGGAGATGATTCTGCTTTAAGGCGTCCCAATGATTCGGAGTTTTTAGATCTTGATGCTAAAATTGCTAAAAGTGGGAGTGAAGAGATTAAAACTTTGCATAGTGATGAACCCACTAGTTTGGATTTCAATGGATTCAATTATGACAATTGCTCTTTGATTGATTGTATTTCCTTGTTGCAATCCGTGTTAAATTCCCCGCATGCTTATAGTCAAAATAAATCTTTCACCAAACACATAGTTGATGCTTTGATGCAATCTTATGAAGAAAAACTTGAGTTGGAAGTTTCTATCCCTAGAAAGATTTATGATGAATGGGAACGTACTATCAAAATAAAAATAAAAGATCATGAATGCTATGCTTTGTGTGATTTGGGTGCATGTGTCTCCACTATCCCAAAAACGTTGTGTGATTTGTTAGGGTTTCATGAGCTTGATGATTGTTCATTAAATTTGCATCTTGCAGATTTCACTATTAAGAAACCTATGGGAAGAATTAATGATTTTCTTATTGTTGCCAATAGGAATTATGTGCCCGTAGATTTCATTGTTCTTGATATAGATTGCAATCCTTCATGTCCTATTATTCTTGGTAGACCTTTCTTTAGAACGATTGGTCGAATTATTGATATGAAGGAAGGAAATATTAGATTACAATTTCCGTTAAGGAAAGGCATGGAACACTTTCCTAGAAAGAAAATCAAATTACCATATGAATCTATTATGAGAGCCACTTGTGGATTGCCTTCTAAAGATGGCAATACCTAGATCTATCATGTATCGTGCCTAGCTAGGGGCGTAAATCGATATCGCTTGTTGGGAGGCAACCCAATTTTATATTTTTTGTTTTTGCTGCTATTAGAGAATAAATATTGCATCTAGCTTCTGTTTAGATGTGGTTTTGTGTTTTGTTTAGTGTTTGTACCAAGTAGAACCTTTGGTAAGAATTGTGTGAAGTTTATTTGATCTTGTTGTAAAAAACAGAATCGTTAGCGCTCGCTAGAATGGTCATCAGATTTTACTGGAGCGTGCTATTTAGTTGATTCTTTTTGAAGATGATTAATAGAAAAATTCCTCACGTTTACCAATTTAGTTTGAATTTTTTGGAGTTACAGAAGTATGTGAAACCTGCAGATTACTACAGACTGTTCTGTTTTTGACAGATTCTGTTTTTCGTGTGTTGTTTGCTTAGTTCAATGCATATATGAGTAATATTGGGAGGTATGAACCATAGAGAAGTTTGAGTACAGTAGGTTTAACACCAATATAAACAAAGAATGAATTCATTGCAGTACCTTTGAGTAGTGGTTTGCTTTCTTATACTAACAGAGCTTACGAGATTTTTGTCTAAGTTTTGTGTTGTGAAGTTTTCAAGTTTTGAGTATTGCTTTGATGGACTATGGAACAAAGAGTGGCAAGAGCCTAAGCTTGGGGATGCCCATGGCACCCCAAGGTAAAATTCAAGGACAACCAAAAGCATAAGCTTGGGGATGCCCCGGGAAGGCATCCCCTCTTTCGTCTTCATCCATAGGTAACTATACTCGGAGCTATATTTTTATTCACCACATGATATGTGTTTTGCTTGGAGCGTCTTGTATAATTTGAGTCTTTGCTTGTTAGTTTGCCAAAATTATCCTTGCTGGAAACACCTATTTGAGAGAGTTAAATATGGCCTAGGAATTGTTAGAACACTCTATGTGCTTCACTTATATCTTTTGAGTTGAATAGTTTTTGCTTTAGTACTTCACTTATATCTTTTAGAGCACGGTGGTGATAATATTTTGAAGAAATTGTTGAACTCTCGTGCTTCACTTATATCCATTTGAGAGTCTATTAAAACAACATGGTAATGTGTTTAGACTATAAAACTAGTCTTCACATGATAGACATCCAATATCCATGTAGTAAAAACTTTCACACTAAGTGCATTGAATATGATGAGAAGTTGGATGCTTGATAAATGTTTTGAGATATGAGGATAGTGATATTAGAGTCATGCTAGTGGAGTTATTATGAAATTGAGAAATACTTGTGTCAAGGTTAGTGATTCTCGTAGCATGCACATATGGTGAACCGTTGTGTGACGAAGTTAGAGCATGAGGTATTTGTAAAGTGTCAACCTTTGTGTGGAGGTCGGGGGCGCGCGATGGTTAATTCCTACCAACCTCCCCCCTAGGAGCATGCGTTGATTGCTTTGTTTTGATGACTCATAGATTTTTGCTATAAGTATATGAGTTCTTATGACTAATGTTGAGTCCATGGATTATACGCACTCTGACCCTTCCACCATTGCTAGCCTCTTGTGTACCGCGCAACTTTCGCCGGTACCATACACCCACTATATATCCTTCCTCAAAACAGCCACCATATTATTCCTCAAAACAGCCACCATACCTACCTATCATGGAATTTCCATAGCAATTCCGAGATATATTGCCATGCAACTTTCCACCGTTCCGTTCTTATGACACGCATCATATTGTCATATTGCCATGCATGATCATGTAGTTGACATCATATTGCCATGCATAATTTTTCATATATGTCACTCTTGATTCATTACACATCCCGGTACACCGCCGGAGGCATTCATATAGAGTCATACTTGTTCTAGTATCGAGTTGTAATATTGAGTTGTAATTCAATGAAAGTGTGATGATCACCATTATTAGAGAATTGTCCCATGTGAGGAAAGGCTAAATCAATAAATCCCCTCCAGAAAAAAAGGCCAAAGAAAAAAAGAAAGGCCCAAAAAGAAAGAAAGAAAAAGGGACAATTGCTACTATCTTTTTCCACACTTGTGCTTCAAAGTAGCACCATGTTCTTCATGATAGAGAGTCTCATGTTTAGTCACTTTCATATACTAGTGGGAATTTTCATTATAGAACTTGGCTTGTATATTCCAACGATGGGCTACCTCAAATGCCCTAGGTCTTCATGAGCAAGAAAGTTGGATGCACACCCACTAGTTTCTTTTGTTGAGCTTTCATACATATTTAGCTCTAGTGCATCCGTAGCATGGCAATCCCTACTCACTCACATTGATATCTATTGATGGGCATCTCCATAGCCCGTTGATACGCCCAGTCGATGTGAGACTATCTCCCTCCTTTTTGTCTTCTCCACAACCACCTCTCTATTAGACCCATAGTGATATGTCCATGGCTCACACTCATGTATTGCGTGAAAGTTGAAAGGTTTGAAAGAATAGAGTAAGAAAACAAGTGCTTGGATGAAATCGGGTTTGTGCATGATATGAATATTTTGTGTGATGAAGAGGGAGCATAGCCAGACTATATGATTTTGAGGGATAACTTTCTTTAGCCATAGTATTTTGAGAAGACATGATTGCTTTGTTAGTATGCTTGAAGTATTATTATTTCTTATGTCAATATAGACTTTTATCTTCAATCTTTCATATCTGAACATTCATGCCACAATTAAGAGAATTACTTTGAAAAACTATGTTGGTTAGCATTCCACATCAAAAATTCTGTTTTTATCATTTACCTACTCAAGGACGAGCAGGAATTAAGCTTGGGGATGCTTGATACGTCTCCAACGTATCTATAATTTTTGATAGTTCCATGCTGTTATTTATGATCTTTTGGATGTTTAATGGGCTTTGTAATACACTTTTATATTATTTTTGGGACTAACCTACTAACCCAAAGGCCCAGTCCAGATTGCTGTTTTTTTCCCTGTTTCAGGGTTTTACAGAAAAGGAATATTAAACGGAGTCCAAACGAAATGAAACCTTCGGGAGAGATATTTTTTGGAGAAAATCACTGTCGGGGGAAACTGTCCACCACGAACACCTATGGGACCGGAGCCCCTTGTCTGTGCGGTACGAGGGCGGAGGGAGCACGAAGAGCAGATCGTAGCGAGCACGCGGGCAGTTTTACCCAGGTTCGGGCCGCGGTAGACGCGTAAAACCCTACTCCTGCTTAGTTGTGTATTGAGTTGGAGAGCTCGGGAGCTTGAAGAAGCAGCTACACCGAGCGTATGAGCGATCTAGGTTCCGAACCCCCTCCACGTTGTGCATGGGCCTCCTTTTATAGTGCAAGGGGTCACCGACAGGTGTCAACGTAGGAGAAAGGGGTAAAAACGTAAAAGAGGTGGTAGTTGTAACAGTGCGGGAATAGTGGAGCTACAGTGCGCGAACAGTGGTCGCCACCTACTTTGACAGTGGGGGACAAGGGCATTTAATGCCCGTCGCCGTCGACCCCAAAAGCTCCCGCCCTTGCGTCTCCGTCTGCCACGGCGATGGCTGCACCACGGTGGAGTGCCAGCGTGTCCCCCAGGCTGCACAGCCATCCGCCACGCGTCCCTGGAAAGGTCCCAGGGCGACGCGTGGGCCGATGAGCTGGAGCGCGGGCACACAGCGCAACTCTCCAGGCAAGCACCTTGCCGGGGTCTTGATCTTGCCGGGCCCGGGAGCTTGCCGGGCTCCGAGGCTTGTCGCTCCCCGGGCCCTCGCCGGGGCGCATATAGCGTCGAGGCGTGTCTTCTATGATGTAATCTTCTAGTCTTCCTGGCAAGCTCGTCTTGCCAGGGCCTTGCGTGAGTGAGGTAACCTTGAGCCTGGAACGCGGGGTCTCGATCTTCTGTCTTGTATACTTTGTTTTTGAATGGTTTGATATGGAGCAGGAAGGTCTCCGGCGAGCACGCGGTAAACCCTGCCGCGGGAAGCTGCAACTGCCCGTGCACAAGTTGGGGTACTGAGGTACCCCTACCTTAGTACACCGACAGGAGCCCCCGGGCCTGGGCCACACACGGTGCCGAGCGCTGTTGGGCCAGGCCCAAAACAGTGCACGGGCACACGCGGCCCACGGCGCGCCGAATCCACTTCCGTATCCGCCGCATCCCCCCGTAACGGCACGCGTCGATCGCGGCGTCGTGGGATGGGACGTGCCCACGTTCCTTCAATGGAAAGGGCGAAACGCCCCCCACTTCCCCATAAAAGCAGAGGAAGCAGGAGCGGTTCCCCTCCTTACGCTTTCATTGCATCCTCTTCTTCCTCCAAAGATCCCCTTTGCGCTCCGCCTCCACACCTCCGCCGCCGCCGTCTGCATCTCCGGCGTCGCCGGGCTCTTCGTCCCTCTTCCTCCGCCGCCTCCGCCATGGCCCCGAAGACCGATAAGGCGAAGGCGGAGAAAGCCAAGAAGGAGAAGTCGGAGCAAGCGGCGAAGCTCGCCGCGTATCGGAAGCGGAACCTCGTCTTCCCGCCGAAGCTCGGCGCGCGGGAGCTCTGGAACAAGTATTGCTTGTTCTGGTCCAAGGGAACCAAGGCGCACCCCCGCACCCGAGCTTATCCGGCCGCCGCCAAGGACAACTACCCCGGCGGGTACTATTTCTTCGCAGCCTTCTTCCACTGCGGTCTTTGCCCTCCTTTCTCTGATTTCTTCTGTGACATAATGCACACCTACGGCCTCCATCTTCTTGACTTCACCCCCAACGCCATCCTCACAATGGCGGTTTTCGCACACATGTGCGAAAACTATATAGGAATACACCCAAACGTAGCGTTGTTTAGGCATTTCTTCACCCCTAGAGTAGAGGCCGGCGCCCCCCTCTCCGGAGGAATTTCTTGGGTTTTCCGTCTGAATAAGAAGGAGTCCTACTTGCCGGGGGAGCTCCGCGGCAAGTGGGAGGAGTGGCGTGCGGAATGGTGCTGGGTTGTCGAGGACCAGCCGCAATCCTTCACCGCGCCGCGCACAACGCCCATCGTGCGCGGCAGAGACTGGAGCGAGCTGGATTCGGACGACGGCAAGCTCAACGTCGCCCTCATCAGGATTCTGCGCCTCCGGACCGCCAGGCTGTCTGTCGCAGAAGTAGGCACAGACTTTCTCCGCCGCCGCATCGCCCCTCTCCAAGACAGGAAAAGACCGGCCTGGGAGTACGGCAACTCGGCGGATATCATGAGGTTGCGGCCCGGGCTCAACTACAACTTCACGTCGCTGGAGCTGAAGGGGATGGTCCGGGAGCTGTTTAAGCACGACCCGGCCCACCCGGAATGGTTCAGGGGGCCCCGGGGAGTGGTGCCCCTTTGCAACAGCACAACTTGTGATCCTCTCCGCGCCATGATGCCCGCGTGTGATTCGCACGGCGTGGACCGCACGTGGATTCCGCCCAAGTCAATTGACATCCTCAGCTTCTTCGACAACCTTGTGGAGGTGGCGAAGAACAAGAACGAGACCCGGGAGCTGACGCGGGACACCACCGACCAGGAGATTGCGTATATGGCCTCTCGGGTTGAAGAGGCCGCCGTAGCCGCAGCGGCAGGGGAGTTCGGCTACACGCCCGACGAGGCAGATGCTGCGGAGGCGTCCTGCCAAGCGGAGGAGGCGGAGATCCGTAGGCTACTGCAGCTGCCTCCCGACGCGCTCGCCGGGGTCCCATCCTTGAGGCACTCCGGGATCATCGGAATCCAGAAGGAGGCCGCGGCGAGGAGCCACGCCGCCGGAGGGAACAGGGGCGCCGCAGGGACCGGAGGCGCCGGAGGAAAGGAGGCCGCAGCGCAGGGCGCTGGGCCCAGCAAGCCAGCCGAGGAGGAGGAGGAGGAGGAGGACGCCGAGGCCGCCGAGGACTCCGGCGGGTCTACGGAGCTCTACGCCGACGACCTCTCCTCGTCGGAGACCTCCCCGCCCCGGGCAAACCCTAGGCGGTCTCCACTGAAGCGTCTCCGCAAGACGGCGACGGGGGAGGGAGCGCAGGCGCCCCGGCAACAACCAGCTCGCCGGGCAGCGCGAGCTCCCCGGGGGAGCCAAGCTGCGCCGGGGGCGACCGGCGCACCAGCTACAGCGGAGGCGGCCCGCGCGCAGGCCACGACGGAGGCGCCCCGCAAGCAGGCCACAACAGAGGCGCCCCGCAGGCCGGCGTCGGGCCGACAGGAGTCTTCACGGGGCGGAGCGGCGGCTCCGCCCGCTCCCCGGGCCTCGGCTACCACAGGGGCTGGGTCTTCACAGCCCCCAGCCCCAGGGACCGCCAAGCGCCCGAGGGAATCTTCGCCTCCCGCTCCTCGCGCAGACGCGCCGCAGGTGGAATTCGACTTCTCCGCCTTGAGCGACGACGACGAGGAGGAGCAGGAGTAAGCACTCGATATCCTTCATCTTCTCAAATTTCGTCTTGATTATTGTTGATGCTAATTCTTGTGTCTTGCTTTGATTTCAGGACCTTGGCGGAGCGAGTGGCAAAGAAAGCCAAGGTGCCCGTGGTCGAGGTCGCGGACGACTCGCCCGCCGCGGCAACCGGAGACGTGCCGGAGCCCAGCTTGCCGGACCCGAGCGCTGCTCCGAGGAGCAGCCCCCAGCGCAGCCCCTAGCGTAAGTCTGGGTTTCGTACTTCCATTTGTCGAGTGCGCTTGAGCTTCTGTCCTTGTGCTAACATCCTGATTATTTGGTCTTGACTTGTGTAGAGGTGGAACCACAGTGGCAGGAGCGTCCGGAGGCCGCCCCCGAGGAGCCGCAGGCCCCGCCGTCCCCGCCAAGGCCGAACTCCCCGGCAAGGGAGAGCGCTCCGCCAAGGGCGGGTACTCCGCCAAGGGCGAGTACCCCGCCATGGGCGGGCAGCCCGGCGAGGATGGCTACTCCGCCAAGGCAGAGCTCCCCGGCGAGGGAGCCCGCTGCTGACGACGTCCGCCAAGGTAGGTCTTGTAATTTTGTCTTCTTGGCGTTGTTTCTTTTTGGATATTTGCTTGAGCTTCTTTTGCTTCTTCTTCTTCTAGATCTTCCTCCCCCCGAGCCGATGGAGACGGAAGTCATCATCATCGAGGAGGAGGCCGCGCAGGACGGCGGCGGCGACGCCCCTGTTGCCGAGGACACGGCGGGAGCCGCCGAGCCGGCTGCGCAGGAGACCGCTCCGGCTGCGGACGCAGCGGCCGGGGAGGGGGACGGCGACCGCACCGCCGGCCCGGAGGCGGCGGGAGCATCGAGTGCTGCGCCGGCCGCCGATCCCTCCGCCGGAAAGGAGCAGGCCGGCTACTACCTTGAAGCCCCCAACGGCGTCTTCATCCAGGTGCCTTGGGGGTCTTCGTCGCGAGCTCCCGCGGAGGGTGAGGCCTTTGATGGAGAAGTCCTCGCCTCCGCGGGCTTGAAGATTGTCGAGGCGCCCGGCGGAAGTGAAGGGCCCGAGGAGGAGAAGCTGCTTCACCAGCTCCTGGCCCTTTACCGGGCCAGGCAGGCGAAGCTTGCTTGTCGGGAGGCCCTCGCCGCCAAGGCCGCCGCGGAGATGGAGAAGCGCGCGGCGGAGCTCAGCGCCGCCAACCAGGCGGCCCTCCGCGAGGTGGCGGAGGAGCGCGAGCGACTCGCCGGAGAATACCAAGAGTGGGTGCTGGAGAAGGCCGAGGCCGAGGAGCAGCAGCGGCTCGTCGGGGTGGAGCTGTCCCGGCGAGAAGGAGAACTCGCCCAGCGGAAGGTCAACCTCGACGCCCACGAGGAAGAACTTGCCGCTTGGGAGCAGGCCCTTGGCGGGGAGCTGAAGGAGGCGAGAGCTGCCGCGGCTACCACGGAGACCGCCAAGGAGGAGCTTGCCGCCAAGGTCGCGCAGCTGGAGGAGTCGCTGAAGGCGAGCGTGGAGAAGGTCGCCGCGCTCAATATAGAGCGCGAGAAGGACGCCCACACTAACTCAGAACTCCAGGTGCGTCTTTCTGAGAGGGGCGACGAGTTGAAGGCCGCCAAGGACTCCATCGAGGATCTGGAGCTGAAGGTCTCCACACTGAAGGACTCGCTGGACGCTGCCCGGGAACGGGAGACCAAGTTGAAGGAGGAGCTCCGCAAGGAGCGAGCCTTGGTGGACAGCGTCAACAAGGCGTCCGAGAACTTCCGCCGTACCATTGAGGTATGGACCGAGGACTTGGTATCTTCTGCGTCCAACATCGACCAGGAGCTGCTGGCGCTGAAGGTCGAGCATCTCATCTACTCCCCGGATCCGAATCTCCCTCACAGCGCCAAGCTCAGCCTCTTCTTCAGAGGGATTGCGCCGGCTCTTGCAGGTCTTCGGAATAAGATTCCCGCGCAGCTGGCCGAGGAGTCGCGCCTGCTCTGCACGGGGACCCTGGAGCGCGTGCTGACGAAGATTGTATACCGCAATCCCGACATAAACCTCACCAACGTTCTCCGCAGCCTGCCGGCCGACGCAAACATGGAGGTGTTGAAGGAGCAGGTCGCCCACATCATCGCCAAAGTGAGCAAGCTCTCCAGGATTGAGGGCGACCGCGTAGACTAGGCCTCCATTATCTTTATTTCTTTTTGTTGCTGCATAGGATGTTTGTGAACTCATTAATCATTGCGACAAGTCATCCTTTGTATGATATTTATCTCATTTTGATCAATCAGTGCAATGTTATCTTCCTTGTCTTGGTCATCTACTTTGTATGCTTTTCACCCTACGCTCCCGGGGAGCTTGCCGGCAAGGGGCCTTTGCCGCGAGTGCTGAGTGCCGGACTCTGAGCAGCCTGCTGGCCAAGGTCTCATCGGCAAGCAACCTTGCCGCAGCTAGTCGCAACGCACTTATCTTGCTGAGCGAACTCGAAAACGAAGCAAGGGCGCGACACTTGTCGCAGCTCACTTAGATCGTTGAGCGTACTCGGAAACAAGACAAGGGTGCGGCTAGCTACGGGTAGGTTCCTCCGCGCACGGGTTTTCCATACAAAGTGTGATTATTCGAGGAAGACAACTAAAATTTAAAAATTTGAACTGGTCAAATTCTAATAACTTAGCTTTTATATATTGCTTCCTTCTCGGTGAGGCTTTTCTTTCTTGAACAACACTTGGTTCCTCCTCCATCTCCTTCCCCCCCGGCAATCTTGTGCACGAGGAACGTTCCTTCTGCTTAAGAGGCAAGGGAAAAGAAGAGGGAAACAAGACATGGCCTTTCGGCGTGCTAATGCTTACCGGATGTGTATGTTGCACAAGATGCCAAATAACACATGCAAATATCAAGGAAAAGCATGCAAAAGGCAAATAGCGCAAAACACAGAATCTTTACTGATGCACGGGGTCTGCGCCCGGCTTTGTACAAAGGGTTACATGCAACAGCGGCAAGGCTTGTACAAAAGGTGGTTGCCGGAGCGGATCACGGCAACCGCGCCTTATGGGTGAAACTTGCGAAGATGCTCTATGTTCCAGGAGTTGCTCACCGGTAAGCCTTCTTCGGTCTCGAGGCGGACAGCGCCGGGCCTCGTGACTTGTCTCACCCGATAAGGGCCTTCCCACTTCAGCGTCAACTTGTTGGAATTCTTGGCGGACTGAACACGCCGAAGAACAAGGTCGCCTTCCTCGAGACTCCTGGCCCTGACCTTGCGGCTATGGTAGCGGCGCAAGGCTTGCTGGTATCGAGCAGCTCGTACAACAGCCTGGAGACGTCCCTCCTCGAGGAGCAATGCATCATCTTGTCGCAGTTGCTCTTGCTCGAGCTCATCATAAGCGAGCACTCGAGGAGATCCGTATACGAGTTCCGTGGGGAGAACTGCCTCTGCTCCATAGACTAGAGCAAAGGGTGTCTGTCCGGTGGCTCGACTTGTTGTCGTTCTGATTGACCAAAGAGCCGCCGGTAGCTCCTCTATCCAATTTCTTCCGCACTTGCGCAGCCTGTCAAAGGTTCTTGTCTTGAGTCCGCGCAGCACTTCAGCATTGGCCCTCTCCGCTTGACCGTTGCTCCTCGGGTGAGCAACAGAAGCGAAACAGACCTTGGCGCCAAGGTCTTGGACGTAATGCATGAAGGTGCGACTAGTAAATTGTGTACCGTTGTCGGTGATGATCCTGTTAGGGATCCCGAAACGGCAAACAATCGACCTGAAGAACCTGACTGCTGACTGTGCTGTCACCTTTCTCACTGGTTCCACTTCTGGCCACTTTGTGAACTTGTCGATTGCAACGTACAAGTACTCAAAGCCCCCGACGGCTCGGGGGAAGGGGCCGAGGATGTCGAGCCCCCAGACCGAGAAGGGCCAGGACAAAGGGATTGTTTGGAGAGCTTGAGCTGGCTGATGAATTTGCTTTGCATGGAACTGGCACGCTTCACACTTGGTTACTAGTGCAGTTGCATCTTGGAGGGCTTCTTGCCAAAAGAACCCTTGCCGGAAAGCTTTCCCGGCAAGCGCCCTTGCGCCGATGTGGTGGCCGCATATGCCTCCGTGTATTTCTGCCAACAGCTTCTGTCCATCTTCTCTGGAGATGCACTTCAGTCTGACACCATTAAGCCTTCTTCTGTATAGCTCGTTATCCACGAACTGGTACATGCTTGACTGCCTGGTTATCTTCTCTATTTCTTCTGGGTCGTCGGGAAGCTCTCCAGTTTGCAGAAAGCGGATGATCTGCTGCGCCCATGCCGGAGCTTGGGGCTCAACGGCAAGGACTAAAGGCATGAGGGCCGCTGCGGGAACCTCAGCTTCTACGGCAAGAACCTCTGGCTCTGCCGGAGCTGAAGGTCCCCCGGCAAGCTCACCGGGGCGAGGCTTGTCGGGAACACTTGCTTCAACTGCACAGACCCGAGGATCTGCAGGAGCAAACCGTTCCTCAGCGTTCTGGTTGTTGATCTTGGGGACCTTGGCGGCGGTTTCAGGGAGATCCGCCGGCAAGTAGTCGCCGGAGACCAACTTTCTCTTCTTGGACTGCCCAATTGATGGTGTAACGGATGGCTGAGTCAGCTTGAGCAAGAAGGACCCTGGTTCCACAGGTAACTTCATCGAAGCACACTTTGAAAGGCCATCTGCAATTTCGTTCTGAGCTCTCGGGACGTGCTCCATTTGCAGACCTTCAAAGTGCTCCTCAAGCTTCCTCACTTCATCGACATAAGCTTCCATCAAAGGGCTCTGATAGCTCTTGTTGACTTGCCGGACCACCAACTGAGAATCTCCTCGTACAATCAGCTTCCTGATCCCAAGTTCGGCCGCAATTCTGAGGCCGGCAAGCAAGCCTTCATATTCAGCAGTGTTGTTTGTCGCTTGCTCCCTGGGAAAGTGCATCTGGATAACATATTTGGGGTGCTCTCCGGTGGGTGCGATGAGTACCACGCCAGCACCGGCGCCTTGCAGCGAGAAGGCACCATCAAAATACATTACCCATTCACTTGTCGCTTCTTGTACGGGCGCACTTGTTTCTTGGACTTCTTCATCGGGTGTTGGGGTCCACTCAGCTATGAATTCTGCCAAAGCTCGGCTCCGTATGGTTGAAGTACTTTCAAACTTGAGCCCAAAGCTCGACAGCTCCAGTGCCCACTCGACGATCCTGCCTGTTGCTTCTGGGTTGTGCAATATCCTCTTCAGCGGAAAGCGAGTGACCACTGTTATCTCATGTGCTTGGAAGTAATGGCGCAGCTTTCTCGAGGCCATGAGGAGGCCGAAAAGCAACTTTTGTACACCAGAGTACCTTGATCTAGCACCCTGGAGAAGGGAACTCACAAAATACACTGGGCGCTGCACCATTTTCTTCCGCACTTCATCCTGTTCCTGCGCAGAGTTGTCCTTGTCGGGGCCAGAGCTCGCCGGAGCAGCCCCCTGCTTGTCGCTGGATTCGCTTGCCGGTGGTGTAGCCTCCTCGTCGGACTCCCTCTCCGCTACTAACGCAGCACTAACCACCTGGTTGGTTGCCGCTAGGTATAGCAACAACTTTTCCTGTGGTCTAGGTGCGACAAGTATTGGAGTGGAGGATAGGTACCGTTTCAAATCTCGCAGCGCTGCCTCCGCTTCCGGAGTCCACTTCATGGGACCTGCCTTCTTCAAGATTTTGAAGAAAGGTAGGGCGCGTTCCGCAGACTTCGAAATGAACCTACTGAGGGCAGCCACACAACCTGCAAGCCTTCTGACATCCTTGACGCGCTTCGGGGCCTCAATCTGCTCAATGGCCTTAATCTTGTCGGGGTTGGCTTCAATACCCCTCTGTGACACAAAGAATCCGAGAAGCTTGCCGGAGGGGACTCCAAAGACGCACTTCTCGGGGTTTAAATTGAGCTGTATTTTGCGCAGGTTCTGAAATGTCTCTTCCAAATCTTGGACTAGGGTTTCTTTGCTCTTACTTTTCACCACGATGTCATCCATGTAAGCTTCTACATTCCTGTGGATTTGTGGCTCGAAAGCAGTGTGCACTACCCTTGCAAACGTTGATCCTGCATTCTTCAATCCGAATGGCATGCGTATGAAGCAGTAAGTGCCACAAGGGGTGATAAATGCAGTCTTCTCTTCATCCTCTTTGGCCATAAAGATCTGGTGGTAGCCTGAGTATGCATCTAAAAAACAGAGTAGCTCACATCCGGCAGTGGAGTCAACAATCTGGTCAATGCGCGGCAAGGGGAATGGATCCTTGGGACATGCTTTATTCACATCGGTGAAGTCTATACACAGTCTCCACTTCCCGTTGGCCTTGCGCACGACGACTGGATTTGCTAACCACGTCGGATGGATCACACCTCTAACTAGGCCTGCTGCCTCTAACTTCTTGATCTCTTCGTTGATAAATTCTTGGCGCTCCACGGCTTGCTTCCTCACTTTCTGCTTGATGGGCCGCGCATGAGGACAAACAGCAAGCTTGTGCTCAATTACCTTCCTGGGAACACCGGGGATGTCAGATGGTTGCCAGGCAAACACATCGACATTCGCCCGCAGGAAGGCAACGAGCGCGCTTTCCTATTTGCTGTCAAGTGTGGCACTGATGGTGAAGGTACCACCAGTGCCGTCCTCCTTGGCGGACACCTTCTTTGTTGCCGGAGGAGCGGCCATCCCTTTCTTACACTTGCCGGTGGAGCTCGATGGAACGTCCTCGACGGCAGCGCAGCACTCCGAAGAGGTGCGGTTGCCGGAGTGG
This sequence comes from Secale cereale, assembly GCA_902687465.1. Taxonomy (NCBI): domain Eukaryota; kingdom Viridiplantae; phylum Streptophyta; class Magnoliopsida; order Poales; family Poaceae; genus Secale; species Secale cereale. The sequence continues at coordinate 64,789,361 of LR738709.1, read as the reverse complement.
GCCCCAGAGCACTTGCCGGACTTGGTCTTCGTCTTCTTCCCCCCGGGAGCTTCAGCGGCAAGTGTATCTTTCTCTGCCGCAGCTGCCGCATCCCGGTAGATCTTGTCGGCGCAGACAAGCGCATCCTTCTTGTCGCCGTGGACAGTGATGACGCTTATCGGCCCCGGCATCTTGAGTACATTGTAGGCATAATGGGAAGCTGCCATGAACTTGGCGAGGGCAGGACGGCCAAGTATTCCATTGTATGGTAATGGAATATCGGCGACGTCGAAAGTGATGCGCTCAGTTCTGAAGTTGAGCTCCCCGCCAAAGGTCACCGGCAGAGTGATCTTCCCCTTGGGCTTGCTCCTTCCCGGGTTGATTCCTTGGAAAGAACCGGTCTCTTCGAGCTCGCCATCTGGAATTTGGAGTTTCTTGATCACAGCAGAGGAGATCAAGTTCAGCCCGGCCCCGCCGTCAACCAACATTTTGGTGACCTTGAGGTTGCGGATGGTGGGTGAGACCAGCATCGGCAAGCACCCGACCGCAGTGGTGCGGTCAGGGTGATCCTCAAGATCAAAAATGATGGGCGTGCTGGACCATTTGAGGAGCCTGCGCGACTCCACGGGCGGCTCTGCTGCATTCACCTCACGCACCCACTGCTTTAGCTGGCGGTGGGAGGTGTGCAGAGAGGCGCCACCGTCGACGCACAGGACCTCCGTGGCCTTCTGGAACTCCTGCTCGCTGTTATCCTCGTCCTCCATGTCTTCGTCGTCGTCTTCTTCATCCTTGTCGCGGCCCCGGGGAGGTCGGTCACCTTGCCGCTGCTTGGCTTTGCCGCGGCGTCCTCCCCGGCCATTGAATGGCCGCTTCTTGCTTGGCTCTCCGCCGCCACCTTGGGCCTTCTCCTTGTCGCGCCTCTCGTACTCAGCCTTCTGCTGCTCGACGAGGTACTCGACGCGCTTGCAGTTGGAGAGGTCGTGGCCCTTGGTGCGGTGGATTTTACAGTATTGCTTGTCAGAGCCGTCCTGCTTGTCGGCTGCCGCTACAGGGGCAGGCTCCTTGCCGGAGCCGCCAGCCTGTGTTTGCTTGGCGGGAGCCTCCTTGCCGGACTTCTCGACGGCAAGCACCTCCTTCTTGCCTTTCCTTCTGTTATTCCGCCGCCGGCTCTTCTTTGCCGGGGCGGCGTCGTCGCTGTCGCTTCCTCCTGCGCTAGCATCCTCCCCGGGGAGTCTCCTCCCCTCTTCTGCGCGTGCGCACTTGTCAGCCAGAGCATAGAGCTCGCTGACATCCCGAATCTTGGTCATCGCCATTTCTTCACGCATGCGGCGGTTACGCACGTTCTGATGGAACGCGCTGATAACCGCGGCAGGGTGGACATCAGGGATGTTGTGCTGCACACGGCTGAAGCGTTGGATGTACTTGCGCAGGGACTCTCCTTCCTTCTGGGCCGGAATGTGGAGATCGCTCTCCTGGCCGTGGGGTTTGTGGCCGCCGGTGAAGGCGCCAACAAATTGATGGCAAAGGTCTGGCCAAGAAGAAATGGAGCCTTCCGGCAAGTGCATAAGCCACGAACGGACGTTCGGCTTAAGCACGAGCGGGAAGTAGTTTGCCAAGATCTTCTCGTCGCGCCCCCCGGCAGCCTGCACCGCGATGGTGTATACGCTGAGGAATTCCGAGGGGTGCGTCTTGCCATCGTACTTCTCCGGTACGTCGGGCTTGAAATTCTTCGTGCTGGGCCACTGGACGCGCCGCAGCTCGCGGGTGAACGCAGGGCAGCCTGCCGCGTACGGCAAGTCGCCTGGCTCACCGGGCGCGCGCGCGTCGACAGCGTTCCCAGCTCTCTGGTCCGATTGTCGCCGAGCTTCTCGGCGGCGCTCGATTGTGGTCCGAGCGTCTTCTTGTCGCCGGTCGTCGAGGACCTGGCGCTGGTCCCGACGAGCCCGCGGGTCCGACGATGCCGTGGAGCCGTCGTCGGTGTTGTTCCGGCGGGGTGGCGTCTTCTGCTTCCGCGGTGGGGAGTGCACGCTTGTCGCACCCCCGGCGGTCTTGTCGCCGTCGGCCTTCGTCTTCTCAGCTTGCCGCGGCCGCGAGGCCGCCGGCTGCTGTGGAGAATCGTTGTTGGCGAAGGCTATCAGGCTCTGGATGGTGGCCCTCCAGTCTTCGGCCTTGTCTGCCGCTGGAGGGAAGTCGAGGAGCAGTTGCGCCCTTGTGAGCGCTTCTGCTGGAGTGGAGGGAAACGGGGGCGAACGGTGCGAGGAGCGGGATATGCTCGGACTCCTAACAACGTTAGAAGGAGCAGGGTCCCGCCCCGGCGCCTTCGCTTTGCTTGTGCTCGGACGGTGGTCTGGGGCATCCCGCGAGCCTCCGGTTTGCCCTTGCCCCAGCAAGCGGATACCACCTCCTGTGGTATGGCGCTGCTGGGTTGTCGTGTGCTGAGATGGACGTGGCGCGTCCACGGAGACCGAAGCTCGGTCGTCCGTCTTGTCCTTGGATCTGGCGGCGCCGCGAGTGTCCTCGCCGGCGACCACCCTTCCGACGGCGCCTCCTCCGCCCACCGTTGGCTCTGGTGGCGGCGGATGAGACGCGGACGGGCCTCCGACCTCCGAAGCCTTCTTCTTCGGGGCCATGGAGCTGTTGCTGATGAAGCTGCTGACGAAACTAGAGAGGTTGGTGAAGAATGCGCCCGCGCGAACGCCGGATCAGACTCGCACAACCTCGACGCCCCCTACCTGGCGCGCCAAAGATGTCAGGGGAAACTATCCACCACGAACACCTATCGGACCGGAGCCCCTTGTCTGTGCGGTACGAGGGCGGAGGGAGCACGAAGAGCAGATCGTAGCGAGCACGCGGGCAGTTTTACCCAGGTTCGGGCCGCGGTAGACGCGTAAAACCCTACTCCTGCTTAGTTGTGTATTGAGTTGGAGAGCTCGGGAGCTTGAAGAAGCAGCTACACCGAGCGTATGAGCGATCTAGGTTCCGAACCCCCTCCACGTTGTGCATGGGCCTCCTTTTATAGTGCAAGGGGTCACCGACAGGTGTCAACGTAGGAGAAAGGGGTAAAAACATAAAAGAGGTGGTAGTTGTAACAGTGCGGGAATAGTGGAGCTACAGTGCGCGAACAGTGGTCGCCACCTACTTTGACAGTGGGGGACAAGGGCATTTAATGCCCGTCGCCGTCGACCCCAAAAGCTCCCGCCCTTGCGTCTCCGTCTGCCACGGCGATGGCTGCACCACGGTGGAGTGCCAGCGTGTCCCCCAGGCTGCACAGCCATCCGCCACGCGTCCCTGGAAAGGTCCCAGGGCGACGCGTGGGCCGATGAGCTGGAGCGCGGGCACACAGCGCAACTCTCCCGGCAAGCACCTTGCCGGGGTCTTGATCTTGCCGGGCCCGGGAGCTTGCCGGGCTCCGAGGCTTGTCGCTCCCTGGGCCCTCGCCGGGGCGCATATAGCGTCGAGGCGTGTCTTCTATGATGTAATCTTCTAGTCTTCCTGGCAAGCTCCTCTTGCCAGGGCCTTGCGTGAGTGAGGTAACCTTGAGCCTGGAACGGCCTTCCCGGCAAGCTTCACTTGCCGGGGTCTCGATCTTCTGTCTTGTATACTTTGTTTTTGAATGGTTTGATATGGAGCAGGAAGGTCTCCGGCGAGCACGCGGTAAACCCTGCCGCGGGAAGCTGCAACTGCCCGTGGGTACTGAGGTACCCCTACCTTAGTACACCGACAATCACGCACGGGAGACTTGAGAACCACGGAGTAGGGGCCACGTTGTGCCCACGAGGGTGGGGGGCGTGACCCCCCTAGGGCGCGACCCCCCTAGGGCGCGCCCCTTGCCTCGTGGGTCCCACGTAAGGCCCCTGGTGCCCTCCTTCCTCCTATATAAGCCTACATACCCCGAAACCATCAAAAGAGAAGAGAAAACCCTAGTTCCACCGCCGTAACCTTCTGTTCCCGTGAGATCCCATCTTGGGGCCTGTTCCGGAGCTCCGCCGGAGGGGGGATCTACCACGGAGTGCTTCTACATCATCATCATCGCCTCACCATGAGTTGTGAGTAGTTTACCACAGACCTTCGGGTCCATGGCTAGTATCTAGATGGCTTCTTCTCTCTCTTTGGATCTCAATACAAAGTTCTCCTCGGTCTTCAAGGAGATCTATTCGATTTAATCTCTTTTTGCGGTGTGTTTGTCGAGATCCGATGAATTGTGGGTTGATGATCAAGATTATCTATGAGAAATATTTGGTTCTTCTCTGAACTCTTTATGTATGATTATAATATCCTTGCAAGTCTCTTCGAATTATAGGTTTGGTTTGGCCTACTAGATCTATAGTTCTTGCAATGGGAGAAGTGCTTGGCTTTGGGTTCAATCTTGCGGTGTCCTTTCCCAGTGATAGTAGGGGCAGCAAGGCACGTATTGTATTGTTTCCATCGAGGATAAAAAGATGGGGTTTATATCATATTGCTTGAGTTTATCCCTCTACATCATGTCATCTTTCTTAAGGCGTTACTCTGTTCTTATGAACTCAATACACTAGATGCATGATGGATAGCGGTCGATGTGTGGAGTAATAGTAGTAGATGCAGAATCATTTCGGTCTACTTGTCTCGGACGTGATGCCTATATATAACGATCATGCCTAGATAGTCTTATAATTATTTGCTTTTTTATCAATTGCTCGACGGTAATTTGTTTACCCGCCGTAGAATATCGCTATCATGAGAGAAGCCACTAGAGAACACTATGGCCCCGGGGTCTATTCTCGACATATCAATCTAGATCTACTTTACTTTTTCCGCTTTTACTTTCTGTTCTTATAATCAAAAATACCAAAAATATCGAACTATCATCTCTATCAGATCTCACTTTCGTAAGTGAACGTAAAGGGATTGACAACCCCTTATCGTGTTGGCTGCGAAGTTCTTATTTGTTTGTGCAGGTGCGAGGGACTCGCACGTGGTCTCCTACTGGATTGATACCTTAGTTCTCAAAAACTGAGGGAAATACTTACGCTAATGTGCTGCATCTCCCTTTCCCTTTCGAGGGAATACAACACAAGCTCGAGAAGTAGCAGGCATGAGTATGAAATACTAATTTCAACTCTTGGAACATCTCATATGCTCTGTGGCGTTCAAAACGTTTTTGAAGTCCCGGTTATAAGCCGTAAAGCATGGCGCACTAAACTATCAAGTAGTCATCATACCGAGCTTGTCAAACGTTCATAACGTCTACATCTGCTCCTGCAATAGATATGTCACCTAGCGGTGCATCAAGGACATAATACTTCTGTGCAATAATGAGGAAAATCCTTAGATCATGGAACAAGTCCGCATCATTGCTACTAACATCTTTCAACTTAGTTTTCTCTAGGAACATATCAAAAAACATATAGGGGAGCTATAACGCGAGCTATTGATCTACAACATAATTTGCAAATACTGTCAGGACTAAGTTCATGATAAATTAAAGTTCAATTTAATCATATTACTAACGAACTCCCACTTAGATAGACATCCCTCTAGTCATCTAAATGATCACGTGATCCAAATCAACTAAACCATGTCTGATCATCACGTGAGATGGAGTAGTTTTCAATGGTGAACATCTTATGTTGATCATATCTACTATATGATTCACGCTCGACCTTTCGGTCTCTAGTGTTTCGAGGCCATGTCTGTACATGCTAGGCTCGTCAAGTTTAACCCGAGTATTCTGCATGTGCAAAAATGTATTACACCCGTTGTATTTTAACGTAGAGCTTATCACACCCGATCATCACGTGGTGTCTCGGCACGACGAACTTTCGCAACGGTGCATACTCAGGGAGAACACTTGTACCTTGAAACTTTGTAAGGGATCATCTTATAATGCTACCGTCGTACTAAGGAAAATAAGAAGCATAATAAGATAAACATCACATGCAATCAAAATATGTGACATGATATGGCCATCATCATCTTGTGCTTTTGATCTCTATCTCCAAGGCACTGTCATGATCACCATCGTCACCGGCGTGACACCTTGATCTCCATCGTAGCATCGTTGTCGGCTCGCCAACTATTGCTTCGACGACTATTGCTACCGCTTAGTGATAAAGTAAAGCAATTACATGGCGATTGTATTTCATACAATAAAGCGACAACCATATGGCTCCTGCCAGTTGCCGATAACCTTACAAAACATGGTCATCTCATACAATAACGTATAACTCATCATGTCTAGACCATATCACATCACAACATGCCCTGAAAAAACAAGTTAGACGTCCTCTACTTTGTTGTTGCAAGTTTTACGTGGCTGCTACGGGCTTAGCAAGAACCACTCTTTCCTACGCATACAAAAACTACAACGATTTTTCGTCAAGTATGTGATGTTTTAACCTTCACAAGGACCGGGCGTAGCCACACTCGTTTCAACTAAAGTGAGAGAGACAGACACCCGCTAGTCACCTTTAAGCAACGAGTGCTCATAACGGTGAAACCAGTCTCGCGTAAGCGTACGCGAAATGTCGGTTCGGGCCGCTTCATCTCACAATACCGCCGAACCATAGTATGACATGCTGGTAAGAAGTATGACTATTATCACCCACAACTCATTGTTTTCTACCCGTGCATATCATCTACGCGTAACCTGGCTCTGATACCACTGATAGGGAACGTAGTATTTCAACAAAAAAAATCCTACAATCACACAAGATCTATCTACCAGATGCATAGCAACGAGAGGGGAGAGTGTGTCTACATACCCTCGTAGACCGAAAGCGGAAGCGTCTAGTGACACGGTTGATGTAGTCGAACTTCTTCGTGATCCAATCGATCAAGCACCGAACGCACGACACCTCCGTGTTTAGCACACATTCAACTTGATGACGTCCCACGAGGTCTTGATCCAGTAGAACCTCGCGGGAGAGTTTCGTCAACACGACGGCGTGGTGACGGAGATGATGAAGTTACCATCGTAGGACTTCGCCTAAGCGCTGCAACATCATGACCGAGGTGTGTTCCTGTGGAGGGGGGCACCGCACACCGCTGGGAGAGATCAACGGATCACCTTGTTTCTCTTTGGGTGCCCCCTGCCCCCGTATATAAAGGAGCAAGGGGGAGGCCGGCCGGACCCCTATGGCACGCCCTAGAGAGGCAATCCTACTAGGAATAGGATTCCAATCCTATTCCTAGTAGGTGTCCACCAAGAAGGAGAGAGGGAGGAGGAAAGAGAGGGAGAGGGAGAGGGAAAGAGGGGGCCGCGCCCCCCTCCCCTAGTCCAATTCGGACTCCCCTTTGGGAGGGGGCGCACCACCTCCTGGCTAATGCCCTCTCTCTCTCCCCTAAAGCCCACTAGGGCCCAATACTTCCTCGGGAGGTTCCGGTAACCCCCCCTCCCCCCCGGCACTCTGGTTTTATCCGAAACCTTCCGGTGTCCGAATATAGTCGTCCAATATATCAATTTTTACGTCTCAGACATTCCGAGACTCCTCGTCATGTCCGTGATCTCATCCAGGACTCTGAACTACCTTCAGTACATTAAAACTCATAAACTATTAATATCGATCGTCATCAAACGATAAGCGTGCGGACCCTACGGGTTCGAGAACTATGTAGACATGACCGAGACTCATCTCCGGTCAATAACCAATAGCGGAACCTGGATGCTCATATTGTCTCCTACATATTCTACGAAGATCTTTATCGGTCCAACCTCATAACAACATACGTTGTTCCCTTTGTCATCGGTATGCTACTTGCCCGAGCGATCGTCGGTATCTCAATACCTATTTCAATCTCGTTACCGACAAGTCTCTTTACTCGTTCCGTAATACATCATCTCATGACTAACTCATTAGTCATTTGCTTGCAAGGCTTATTATGATGTGTATTACCGAGAGGGCCCAAAGATACCTCTCCGACACTCGGAGTGACAAATCCTATTCTTGATCTATGCCAACACTGCGAACACTTTCGAAGACATCTGTAGAGCATCTTTATAATCACCCAGTTACGTTGTGACGTTTGATAGCACACAAGGTGTTCCTCCGGTTTTCGGGAGTTGCATAATCTCATAGTCATAGGAACATGTATAAGTCATGAAGAAAGCAATAGCAGTAAAACTAAACGATCATAGTGCTAAGCTAACGGATGGGTCTAGTCCATCAAATCATTCTCCTAATGATGTGATCCCGTTGATCAAATGACAACTAATTATGTCTATGGTTAGGAAACATAACCATCTTTGATCAATGAGCTAGTCTAGTAGAGGCATACTAGGGACACTCTGTTTGTCTATGTATTCACACATGTACTAAGTTTCCGGTTAATATAATTCTAGCATGAATAATAAACATTTATCATGATATAAGGAAATAAATAATAACTTTATTATTGCCTCTAGGGCATATTTCCTTCAGGTAGGGGTTACAGAAGACCCTAAAACGAAGATGAGCCGGAGAAGTATTTCCTTCAGGTAGGGGTTACAGACGTGGGGCCGGGCACCCGGGGTAGCCGCTGGGGCTAGCTGGGCCTTGGCCAGGCACCCGGGTGGTGCTGGAGACCGGCGTGGGCAGGCCAGACCCGGGGGCGAGCTGGGCGCGGCCCAGGCTGCGGCTGGGCGGGAGGCCGGGCACCCGGGGCCTTGGGGCCGGGCACCCGGGGCCGGCTGGAGTGGTGGCCAGGGAGGGGCCGCGCACCCGGGGTCGGACCGGTCGGGCACCCAGGGCCGGCTGGAGCGATGGCCAGGGAGGGACCGGGCACCCGGGGTCGGACCGACCGGGCACCCGGGGTGTCTAGGAGCTTCTCTCCTTCATTCTTCTCATCCTCTCCTTCCCTCTCTTGGTCCTGAGATGCTCGAGGCTCCATCTTCTCCTTCTCATGATCATCTCCTTGGTAGCTAAGAATGCATAACATTTCCTTGTGAGGTAGAATTCAATTCTCATGCAAATCCGAACGAAACTCGAAGAGGAAAGAATTCACCTCGTTCCCGATAGCGCATGCACGTGCCCTTGTCATTGGTCCTTTTGGTGCTTGTGACGGTGCCGGAGTGTCCATGAGGATGATGGAGGGATGCTCCGCATCAATACCCATCCGGCCGGCCCGACCCAGCCCAAAAAACCCGACCCAGTCTTGCCCACGGGCCTTGGCCTAAAATCTTAGCCCCAAAGCTAGGCCGGGATTGGGCTTGGGTTTTTTGTGTTTTATGGAAGAGGTCCGCCCAAAGGCATGAGGCCTAGTGGGCTTTTTAGTGACGTGCCAGGCTTGGGTCAGAATTCTAGGCCCGACGGCCGGGTGTGAGCCTAAGGCCAACTCCACCGCGCGACCCCATCCTGTCCGGCCCCGTCCGTTTGGGGTAAAACGGACAAACTGGACGGCCCAACGCACGGGAGCAAACGGACTTTTGTCCGTTTTGTGTCCGCTTTCGACCCATCCCCGGCCCAAGTTTGCGCTGCTTTTGGGGTGAAACGTACACCACGCGGACGCGCGGGCCGTCTGCGCGTGTCCTCCCCTGGCCCGCCCGTCGGTGGCACAGGGCGGGCCTTTTTCTATCCGCCCCCTCCCTCCCTCCGGCCGAACCCCCCCACTCTTCCCCTCGCTGTCGTCGCCGCCGCCGCTGCCATTGCAGCCGTGCAGTTCGGACACGCGCTCGCCCAGGCCCTTACCCTCGGCGCCGCCGAGCTACCCAACCACGGCCACCTGGTTTGCGCATCCGCCGGCCGGATTTGGGACGGATCCGGTCGGTCCTGAGCTCGCCCGACTATGGGAGGCCGGGCCGCGCCATGGACTGGCCGGGCACCTCGCCGGAAGGCCCTGGCAGGGCCGCAAGGCCACATGCAGGCTGTGGCTCCTCCTCTAGCCGCTCGGATCTGCATCGTCGGTGGTCCGCCGGCAGATACACGAATGGCGACCGGCCGGGCTCGATGCTAGCCCAAAAGCTCGTCGGCGCAACGTTGCCACTCATTAAGTGCAACGACTGTCCAAAGAAGGTCGTGCGCCGCGCGTCTGCAACGCCGGAACATCCCGGATGGGTGTTCATCAAGTGCTTAAACGATGGGGTATGTGCTATTTGTTAGTGTAATGCCCCGGATGTAATACTTTCCCTTTTGGGTATATAATATATCTCCGGCTTCATCTATTTCCATTCCGGGTTCTTGTCTTTCGGGTTTTCGTCGTTTTGTGGTGTGAGTGTGTGGCATTCATTCATATCACGTAGACATGTGCATTGCATTGTTTTTGTGTTGTGGGTTGCATCCGGTTCGTCGTGTTTCTTCCCGTTGTCCGTTTCGCGTTCCGGAGCTCCCTCACGTGTCCGTGACGTCCCGTAGGCCTACTTTGTTGTTCGGGCGTTTTACGTTACCGGTGTGCCGCGAGGTTGTTGTGTGTGTTGTTGTTTTGTTGTGTGCAACCCGCCTCTCAAATCTCGTCTTGTTTGGACTCCGTTGACTTTTCCATCCGTTGTTCGTGTGGGTCCGAAGTGCCTTCACTTCGTGTTCCGGAAACATCCCTACTGCATTCTCTTATCTCCTTCTAGGCCTTTTAAATCTATCCCCGCGATCGGATCCGTCGGATCGCGATCGGAGGGCTCCTAGCGCCTCTAAATCCCCTCCTAACCCTAAAAAAACTGCTATTTAGACCCCCCCTAGGTCTATTTTGGCATCCCTATCCCCTTCTTCTTCCTCCTCTAGATCCCCTTCCTTTTTTTCCTTTTCTTTCTTTTCCCAGATCCCCAAAACACTCCCGCAGCCATCGAGGCAGCAGCCCCGCCGGGATTCTCTCGATCCCATCGCTGGGGTCAACGCAGCCACGCGCGCCAACGACCGCGCCGAGCCAGCTGCTTCGCTTCGCGTCGACCTCGACCCGAGCCAGGCTTCGACCGCGCCGGATCCCGAACTGGGGGGACCAGATCGTCGGCCTAGTCCGTTCCCTCGCCTCCTCAGCGTCCGGTCGGGGGGGCCGCAGGACCACTTCCCCCGCGCGCCGGCCCACCGCCGTCCTGGGCCGCCCCGCCTCCCTTCGCGCGGCCTCCGTCCGCACCGCGCCAGCTGGGCTCGCCTCGCCCTCCTGGCCGGCGGGCCTCCCTCACCCCTCCCGCGCGCCAGCTTCAGCAGGCCGATCGGCCGCTCCAGGCCGCAGGCCTCCTCGTCGGGCGGGCCGCCTCCCAGCCGAGCCGCGGGCCTCCCTCCACCGCGGGCCGCCGCCACTGCTGCAGATCGCCGGGCCTGTCTCCTTTTTTTTCGCAAATCAGATCTGTTTTGAGGTAGCCTCTTTTCCCCACTAAGTCCCAGATCTGTCAGTCTGAAATGCAATGTTTGACCTGCTGTAACTTTTACTGTGATGCTCTGTTTTGCGCGAGTAATATGTCCAGACGTTCGTGGAGATGTGCTCTACGTTTCCTCTGTTGTTGTCATGCATGTTAGAGATCATCTAGACACTTGTTTTGCTGTTGCAAGAGTGCATCATGATATAAACTGCTGTTATGTGTTATTTTCATGCCACCTTTGCCATGTGATAACTTTTAGCTCGTTTGTCCAAACGATGCAAATGACATGTCCACGTGTTCGTCTTGCCACGAACTACGTGTTGCTTGCGATAGGTTGCATGGTAGATTTATTATTGCCTTGTTATCTTCGTTGCAAAGTGCCATGTTCATATGAGGTGTTTTCACTTGTTATGAAATGCCATCTTGTTGAGCTTGTTGTAATCGTTGTGTTCACCTCTATGATGCATGCTTGTGTGTTTCGGGATCACCTTCATGTGCACTTTGATGAGGTGCTTACCCTTTGCCATGTTTAGTTTCGAGGTGACTTAAACATGCTCTTTTATATGCCATGATGATATTGCTGTTTTAGGACTTAGTGATTTTTCACTAAGTCTGAAATCTGTAACGTTCCGATGCCATGTTCGTGTGATGTTCTAGGAAAAAGCATGTTAGTTTTGGAGTGGATTTTGATTGTTCCTTGTAGTATATATTGTTTTATTTCCATTCATGTCCTCACATGTCCATTTGAGTGGCTGTAGCATGTTTATCTTTCGCTCTAAAGTTTCAATAAAATTCTGCTGCCAGAATTTTATTGCAAAGTTCAATATGTCCAAGATCATTGCTATTGATCCGTGACTCCGTTGGGGGTGCACCTTGGACCTAGTTGCTGTACTATATGTCTAGTTTGTGTTCATGTCCTTTGCCATGCTTTTTGGGTGCTGTAGCTTAATTATTTTGAGCTCCGAAGATGCTATGTTGCTGTAATTTTCAGCTTTCTCTCAAATCTTGTTTCGGGCATAACTTTTAGCCCGTAACTCCGATTTCAGCGAATCTTATACCAAACTTGATTGTTTTTCCGTGTAGATTAATAATATCAGGTTGTTTTCATGTTTTGAGTTGTTTTGCTTGAGTGATGTTTTCCGTGCTCCATGTGCATCCTTAGTGCATCCATCATGCATTCATGTTTTTCGAGTGCGCATTGCATCTTGTTGATTGGTGCTTGGTGTGATTGTTTTGTTTAGAGCCGGAAGCTGAGACCGGGTACGAAGTTGAGCACGAGGTTTCCAACGAGGTTGAGCACGAGGACCCTTCTTACGATCCGAACGACTTCTCTTCAGGCAAGATGACCGAACCCCGATAACATTACTATCTTTGCCTATTGCTAGTAGTCTCGATCTATAGTTTTTCCTCGATGCCCATGATCTTCTTGTCAGCCTCCTACTTGTAACCAATTGCCATGTTTAACCAACCTACCTATGCAAACCGTTGCTTGGCTAAGTACGCTTCGCTCAGCCCTTCTTATAGCGTTGCTAGTTGCAGGTGAAGTGAAGATGCTTGCTCCATGTTGAAGTTTGGTTGGGTTATATCACACTATATAAATGCTTAAAATGAAATCATCTATATATTGGCAAGGGTGGAAGGCTAAGCCTTTTGCTTGGTGATTTGTTCCACTCATGCCGTTAGGATCCGTATAAGCCGGTATTATGTTCCTTGATTATGCGTTCCTAACACGGTTGGGGTGTATGGGACCCCCTCGATAAACCGCTAAGTGCTAAGTCTTTTCCAGCAAATCCCAACATTGGTACTATTTGCCTAATAACAACTAAACATGCATAGGGAGTAATTAACCCTCTTTCTTAATCAACAACCCCGGGCCAGTGCTCCACATTAGTGTTGGTCCGAAACGAGCGGACTGCGGGGCCACCTCAAGGAAACTCGAGGTCTGGTAAAAACCCGTAGGATGTCTCATCCGGTCGTGTCCTGAGACTTAGATACGCGCGGCTACTATCAGGGTGTCGACACGCCGGGAGGATTTGCTGGATTAGCCTTACCTTAGCTCGGTATATCTTGAGCACGGGATTCCGAGGATACTCGGGTCTTCCCACCTTGGAGTTGCGACTCCGCGGATCGTGGGCTTGTAATGGGTCAAGTTGGAACACCCCTGCAGGGTTTGAACTTTCGAAAGCCGTGCCCGTGGTTATGTGGCAGATGGGAGCTTGTTAATTCCGGTTGTAGATAACTTGACACAATGTTACTAATACACTACCAGCGTGTGTTCCGTGACTGTCAATTTCCGAATAGGGATTCGGGAGTTGAACACGGAGGGGTTATGTTTGTGGAGCTTGTAGCTAGGATCACTTCGTGATCACTTCTCGTCGATGCCTTCTCTTCTCGCTCTCACTTGCATAAGCTAGATGCTAGTTGCTGCTGCAGACTTATTCTTTTCTTCAGCCTTTCCCTCACCTAAAGGCTTAAATAGTTCTGTTACCCGCGAACGGGATTGCTGAGTCCTCTGTTGCTCACAGTTACTTCACACACCAGATGCAGGTCCAGCTGTGAGCTATCGAGGTGATGGCACCGAGCTGGATTGGGAGTACGACGAGGAGCGTAGTCGGTACTATGTGCGCTACCCGGACGATCAGTAGTAGAGTCTCTTACTAGGATTCGATCCGCCTGTGGTTTATTTATCTGAGTTTGGTACTTTGACATTTGGCTTTTGCCCTTAGAGGGTTGTAGTGTTCTTAATGTATGATGTTTGAGACTTGTACTGTAATTCTGTGACGTGGCGAGTGTAAGCCAACTATTTTCAGTTTACTATCCCCTCTTTTACATGAGTTGTGCAAAGATTACCAGACTTGAGATCATTCTAGGATGGACTTATGCCTTTAAGTCGTGCCTCGACACGTAGGAGGTATAACTCCATCCTGGGCATTACAAGTTGGTATCAGAGCCTTCTCCGACCTAGGAGCCCCCACTGTTTGATCGAACCGTTGACGGTCGAGTCTAGGCACACACTGAAAACTTTTTGAGTCCTATATTATATCGGAGAGTAGGATTTCTTTGCTTCTCATCCCCTTTCTCTCTGGTGAGGACTCCTGACGTCTACTCTTGTCTCTCCTATCTTCAAAAGTTGCACAATTTTTTTTTAGGAATCCCGCGAGTATTCTGGGATTGTTTCGATGTTCTTGTGACAAGAATATTGTTCCCGATGCCTCCTGTTACCGAGGAGTTGAGCTTTGGGGTATCATTGTAACAAGCATATCGCGACAGTACTAAATACTTAAGACGGCCGACATCGAAAATCTCCCCTATACGGCCAGTGGCAAGATAACCCCGACATCACCCAGTACTGGGGAGGTAGTTCGGGAGTATGGCCATAGCTTGTTATAGTGGATGCTTTTCGAAGGTCCGAGGTACACAGTTTCCGAGAAAGACTGGTTATGTGTTGAAGGATGGATACACCTGGATGTAGGTTAGAGTTGATTGCGCGGTGCTTCCCGTGTATCCCCAACACCTGATTGCATAACTGGTATCTTTCGGAAATCTATAGGTGGGTTTTATCCAGTAGATCGTAGGCATTCTTCCGACGAATGCAGGTTAGTGAGTTCGGGGTTCGACATTGAGTGAAGGGGTTATATGACCGAGGTTACTATCAGGAGTTGCATCTTAAAGGGTCCTTGGCTATGTTGATCCGGGGATTGCAAAACCTTTTCGTAACGCGTTCATATGCTTTCAGCACAAAGATGTTAGAACGAAACTCCTCTCTTGTGTTTGTTCCTGTCCGTACCTTGTTGTTTTTCTTATTTTCATTTTTGTTCCCTATGTGGCTTCTCGTGAAGACTAATGTTATCAATTAACTGAGAAATTCATTCGTTCCTCTTGTTCGGATGATTTCATTCGTTCTTATTGTTCGAATGATTATTATGAAGACTTGTTGCAATTCATTCCATTGATTCAGCTTATTCCTTTTGTCAATCAATTGCTGATTCGTGGTCATCTCTTGCAGGATGGCTCCGAAAAAGGTTCCGAACGCTAACCCAGAGGTGGAAGAGGTCCCAGAGCATCCTCCTTTCCCTCCTCCTCCGCCTGAGGCTTAGAGAGCAATTATGGAGACTACAGCTCAGAACACTCAGTTGATGATGCAGATGATGCAGCAAATGCAAGCTATGCAAGCTAATCAAGCTAATCAGGGTGTTCCAGTGAACCAAGGCAACTTCTTCCAGCAGCACCATGCTACTCTCAACCAGTTCCTGGCTAACAATCCTAAAGCTTTCAGTTACTGTGTCGACCCTCTTGATGCTGAGGATTGGTTGACCGACATAAAGAAGCATTTTGAGTGCAGTAACGTGAAAGAAGATGACTATGTGAAGTTTGCAGCCTTCCAACTGAAAGATCAAGCAGCTGACTGGTGGCAGCAGTACAAAGACTCAAGGCCGGGTCAAGTGATCTCTTGGGAGAATTTCTGCAAGGATTTCCGCTCGCACCACATTCCTACAAGTGTCATCGAGGGTATGCGTGAGCAATTCCGCAACCTCAAGCAGGGCTCCATGACAGTCTATCAATATAATGTCAAGTTCCAAAACCTCGCTCGCTATGCAAAGCAAGACATTCCTGATGCAAAGAGTAAAATCTATCAGTTCCGTGGAGGTCTCAAAGATGAACTTCAGCTTGCTCCCACTTTGTTCGAGCCAGACGAATTCGATAAGTTCTATAACATGGCTTTGAAACAAGAAGTAGCTCAGCTTAAGAAGGAGGCTTCTAAGAAGAGAATTCGAGATGCTGTTCACTCTTCCTCATCGTCTCAGTTGGTCTCGAAGCATCAGAAATTCTGGCTTCCTCCTCCTCCAGTGATTCGAGCTCCATACAACAACTCCAACAACTTCCACAACTCCAACAACAAGAACTCTAGTGGTCGTGGTTTCTCCCACCCACCCAACCCGAGCAACCAGTCGAAGAAGCAGTTTCAGTCTCAAGGCTCCAAGTCCAGTGGCTCTCATTTCCGTCCTCTCTCAGAAGTGACTTGCAACAAATGCACTCAGAAAGGTCACTATGCCAACAGATGCCCGAATCCGAAGCGTCTTCCTCCTCCACCACCTGTGAGTTCAGCTATTGTCAGGCATGATCCAAAGGCAGCAAGGGTCAATCTGATGAATGCAGCACAAGCAGAGGCTTCTTCTGATGTCATTTTGGGTAACCTTCTAGTGAACTCTTTTCCAGCTAAAGTGTTATTTGATTCGGGTGCTTCACATTCTTTCATGTCATTCTCATTTGCATCCAAGTATAATGTGGGCACCATGGCCTTGCCAAGGGAGTTGCAAGTGATTTCTCCGGGAAGATGCATGACTTCTAGATTATATGCTCCGGATGTTTCTATTCGCATGGGTGATTATCGATTTTTGGCTTCTCCGGTGGTTCTTGGTCATTCTAACATCGACCTCATTCTCGGAATGGATTGGCTTTCTCAGCATGATGCTCACATTGATTGTGCTCAAAAGGAAGTCAAGTTGACTCATTCTGATGAAGATGTGATTATCTTCGCCTCCAGGGATAATACTATTCGGCTTTTCTCTCTTAATGATAAGGGCGAAATTAATGCCATAGAGCAAATTCCTGTGGTGAACGAATATCAAGACGTCTTTCTAGAAGATCTTCCAGGCATGCCTCCACACCGTCAGGTGGAGTTTGTCATTGAACTCGAGCCGGGCACTGAACCTGCTTGCCGGCGTCCATACAAGCTCTCTCCGGATGAATTGAAGGAATTGAAGAAGCAGCTTGATAAGCAGGAGAGTATGGGTCTCATCAGACCGAGTACATCTCCGTGGGGCTGTGGTGTCTTATTTGTCAAGAAGAAAGATGGCACGGAGCGTCTCTGTGTTGACTACCGTCCATTGAACAAGAAGACGATTAAGAACAACTATCCGCTCCCCAACATCAACGAACTCTTTGAGCAGCTCAAAGGAGCTAAAGTGTTCTCTAAGCTTGACCTCCGAATGGGCTATCATCAAATTCGCATTCGCGAGGAAGACATTCCCAAGACGGCCTTCAGAACGAGCTACGGTTCATACGAGTATACCGTCATGTCCTTCGGCCTCGCCAATGCTCCTCCTACCTTTTCAAGGATGATGCATTACATCTTCAACCCCTATACTGAAGAGTTTGTGCTCGTGTATCTGGATGATATTCTGGTGTTTTCCAAGAATGAAGAAGATCACGAAAAGCACTTGCGTCTGGTTCTTGATCGTCTCCGAGAGCATAAATTCTAGGCCAAGTTCTCCAAGTGCGAGTTTTGGCTCGATAAGGTTTTGTACCTGAGCCACATCATCTCAGCTGACGGTATTGCGGTTAATCCCGAGAAAGTTGAAGCAATTGTCAACTGGGAAGCTCCTCAGAACGTCAAGCAGCTCCGCAGTTTTCTAAGTCTTGCCAGCTATTGCAGAAGGTTTGTTGAAAACTTCTCCAAGATTGCCAAGCCTCTTTCCAACCTGCTTCAGAAGAATGTCAAATACTTTTGGTCTCCCGAGTGTGAAGTTGCATTCAAAACCCTAAAAGAGAAGCTTGTCTCTGCTCCCGTTCTGACTCCTCCGGATGAAACCAAGCCCTATGAAGTGTTCTGTGAAGCTTCTCTTCAAGGTCTTGGTGGTGTGCTTATGCAAGATAAGAGAATTGTGGCTTATACTTCTCGGCAGCTCAAGCCCAGTGAGAAGAACTATCCCACACATGATCTCGAGCTAGCAGCTGTGGTACATGCTCTGATTACGTGGAGACATCTGTTGTTGGGCAGAAAGGTCGACATCTTCACTGATCACAAGAGCTTGAAGTACATCTTCACACAGCCGCATCTGAACCTCCGCCAGACTCGTTGGGTCGAGATGATCCAAGAGTACAACCCCAGCATCGAATACACTCCAGGCAAGGCGAATGTGATTGCAGATGCTTTGAGCAGAAAGGCATATTGCAACAGCCTTCTTATCAAGCCGTACCAGCCTGAGCTTTGTGAAGCATTCAGGAAACTCAACCTCCAAGTTGTTCCGCAGGGTTTTCTTGCTAATCTCCAAATTGCTCCTACCTTGGAAGATCAAGTCCGTGAGGCCCAGCTCAGTGATACCATGGTGAAGAAGGTGAAACATGGGATTGCAAAGGGCACTCCAAAATATAAGTGCTTCCGTGTTGATGAGAGAGATACCTTGTTCTTCGAGGACAGACTCGTTGTTCCCAAAGGTGATCTCAGGAAGCTCATAATGGAAGAAGCTCATGATTCTCTCCTTTCCATTCATCCTGGCAGTTCCAAGATGTACCAAGACCTCAAGCAGTCTTACTGGTGGACACGCATGAAAAGGGAAATTGCCCAATTCATGAATGAATGTGATGTATGCCGAAGAGTGAAAGCAGAACACCAACGTCCAGCCGGTCTTATCCAACCTCTTCCTATTCCCGAGTGGAAGTTCGACCACATTGAAATGGACTTCGTCACTGGCTTTCCTAAATCCAAGCGAGGGAATGATGCTATCTTTGTGGTGATTGACAAGCTTACCAAAGTCGCTCACTTTCTTCCAGTCAAAGAATCAATCAATGCAGCTCAACTTGCAGAGCTGTACACTTCCAGAATTGTGTCCCTACATGGCATTCCTCAAGTGATATCCTCAGACCGTGGCAGCTTGTTCACATCAAGGTTCTGGGACTCCTTTCAGTCCGCCATGGGCACGAAGATCAGGTTCAGCACTGCCTTTCACCCTCAGACTAGTGGTCAAGTCGAGCGTGTGAATCAGATTCTAGAAGACATGCTCAGAGCCTGTGTCATCTCCTTCGGCATGAAATGGGAAGACTGCCTTCCATTTGCCGAGTTTTCTTACAACAACAGCTTTCAAGCAAGTGCAGGCAAAGCACCGTTTGAAATTCTCTATGTCAGAAAGTGCCGTACCCCTCTCAACTGGTCTGAAACAGGCGAACGCCAACTTCTTGGCAATGACTTGATCTCTGAAGCCGAAGAAATGTGCAAAGTCATACGTGAGAATCTCAAGGCCGCTCAGTCGCGTCAGAAGAGCTACTATGACGGAAAGCATCGTGATTTGGCTTTCGACATCGGTGATCATGTCTATCTCCGAGTTTCTCCGATGAAAGGAACCCAAAGATTCGGTATCAAAGGAAAACTTGCTCCTAGATACGTCGGGCCTTACAAGATTCTTGGCAAAAGAGGCGATCTAGCCTATCAGCTCGAGCTCCCTTCCAACTTTGCAAATGTTCATGATGTCTTCCATGTGTCTCAACTTCGCAAATGCTTCAAGGCACCTGAGCGCATGATTCCGTTTGAGGAGATTGATCTTCAACAAGACCTTTCCTACCGAGAGCATCCAGTTGCCATTCTCGAAGAAACAGAACGCAAGACTCGCAACAAGTCCATCAAGTTTCTGAAAGTCAAGTGGTCACATCACACAGACAGAGAAGCTACCTGGGAACGAGAAGATCATCTTCGTTCCGAGTACCCTTCCTTTTTCCAGTCCTAGATCTCGGGACGAGATCTTTTTGTAGTAGAGGAGAGTTTGTAATGCCCCGGATGTAATACTTTCCCTTTTGGGTATATAATATATCTCCGGCTTCATCTATTTCCATTCCGGGTTCTTGTCTTTCGGGTTTTCGTCGTTTTGTGGTGTGAGTGTGTGGCATTCATTCATATCACGTAGACATGTGCATTGCATTGTTTTTGTGTTGTGGGTTGCATCCGGTTCGTCGTGTTTCTTCCCGTTGTCCGTTTCGCGTTCCGGAGCTCCCTCACGTGTCCGTGACGTCCCGTAGGCCTACTTTGTTGTTCGGGCGTTTTACGTTACCGGTGTGCCGCGAGGTTGTTGTGTGTGTTGTTGTTTTGTTGTGTGCAACCCGCCTCTCAAATCTCGTCTCGTTTGGACTCCGTTGACTTTTCCATCCGTTGTTCGTGTGGGTCCGAAGTGCCTTCACTTCGTGTTCCGGAAACATCCCTACTGCATTCTCTTATCTCCTTCTAGGCCTTTTAAATCTATCCCCGCGATCGGATCCGTCGGATCGCGATCGGAGGGCTCCTAGCGCCTCTAAATCCCCTCCTAACCCTAAAAAAACTGCTATTTAGACCCCCCCTAGGTCTATTTTGGCATCCCTATCCCCTTCTTCTTCCTCCTCTAGATCCCCTTCCTTTTTTTTCCTTTTCTTTCTTTTCCCAGATCCCCAAAACACTCCCGCAGCCATCGAGGCAGCAACCCCGCCGGGATTCTCTCGATCCCATCGCTGGGGTCAACGCAGCCACGCGCGCCAACGACCGCGCCGAGCCAGCTGCTTCGCTTCGCGTCGACCTCAACCCGAGCCAGGCTTCGACCGCGCCGGATCCCGAACTGGGGGGACCAGATCGTCGGCCTAGTCCGTTCCCTCGCCTCCTCAGCGTCCGGTCGGGGGGGCCGCAGGACCACTTCCCCCGCGCGCCGACCCACCGCCGTCCTGGGCCGCCCCGCCTCCCTTCGCGCGGCCTCCGTCCGCACCGCGCCAGCTGGGCTCGCCTCGCCCTCCAGGCTGGCGGGCCTCCCTCGCCCCTCCCGCACGCCAGCTTCAGCAGGCCGATCGGCCGCTCCAGGCCGCAGGCCTCCTCGTCGGGCGGGCCGCCTCCCAGCCGAGCCGCGGGCCTCCCTCCACCGCGGGCCGCCGCCACTGCTGCAGATCGCCGGGCCTGTCTCCTTTTTTTTTCGCAAATCAGATCTGTTTTGAGGTAGCCTCTTTTCCCCACTAAGTCCCAGATCTGTCAGTCTGAAATGCAATGTTTGACCTGCTGTAACTTTTACTGTGATGCTCTGTTTTGCGCGAGTAATATGTCCAGACGTTCGTGGAGATGTGCTCTACGTTTCCTCTGTTGTTGTCATGCATGTTAGAGATCATCTAGACACTTGTTTTGCTGTTGCAAGAGTGCATCATGATATAAACTGCTGTTATGTGTTATTTTCATGCCACCTTTGCCATGTGATAACTTTTAGCTCGTTTGTCCAAACGATGCAAATGACATGTCCACGTGTTCGTCTTGCCACGAACTACGTGTTGCTTGTGATAGGTTGCATGGTAGATTTATTATTGCCTTGTTATCTTCGTTGCAAAGTGCCATGTTCATATGAGGTGTTTTCACTTGTTATGAAATGCCATCTTGTTGAGCTTGTTGTAATAGTTGTGTTCACCTCTATGATGCATGCTTGTGTGTTTCGGGATCACCTTCATGTGCACTTTGATGAGGTGCTTACCCTTTGCCATGTTTAGTTTCGAGGTGACTTAAACATGCTCTTTTATATGCCATGATGATATTGCTGTTTTAGGACTTAGTGATTTTTCACTAAGTCTGAAATCTGTAACGTTCCGATGCCATGTTCGTGTGATGTTCTAGGAAAAAGCATGTTAGTTTTGGAGTGGATTTTGATTGTTCCTTGTAGTATATATTGTTTTATTTCCATTCATGTCCTCACATGTCCATTTGAGTGGCTGTAGCATGTTTATCTTTCGCTCTAAAATTTCAATAAAATTCTGCTGCCAGAATTTTATTGCAAAGTTCAATATGTCCAAGATCATTGCTATTGATCCGTGACTCCGTTGGGGGTGCACCTTGGACCTAGTTGCTGTACTATATGTCTAGTTTGTGTTCATGTCCTTTGCCATGCTTTTTGGGTGCTGTAGCTTAATTATTTTGAGCTCCGAAGATGCTATGTTGCTGTAATTTTCAGCTTTCGCTCAAATCTTGTTTCGGGCATAACTTTTAGCCCGTAACTCCGATTTCAGCGAATCTTATACCAAACTTGATTGTTTTTCCGTGTAGATTAATAATATCAGGTTGTTTTCATGTTTTGAGTTGTTTTGCTTGAGTGATGTTTTCCGTGCTCCATGTGCATCCTTAGTGCATCCATCATGCATTCATGTTTTTCGAGTGCGCATTGCATCTTGTTGATTGGTGCTTGGTGTGATTGTTTTGTTTAGAGCCGGAAGCTGAGACCGGGTACGAAGTTGAGCACGAGGTTTCCAACGAGGTTGAGCACGAGGACCCTTCTTACGATCCGAACGACTTCTCTTCAGGCAAGATGACCGAACCCCGATAACATTACTATCTTTGCCTATTGCTAGTAGTCTCGATCTATAGTTTTGCCTCGATGCCCATGATCTTCTTGTCAGCCTCCTACTTGTAACCAATTGCCATGTTTAACCAACCTACCTATGCAAACCGTTGCTTGGCTAAGTACGCTTCGCTCAGCCCTTCTTATAGCGTTGCTAGTTGCAGGTGAAGTGAAGATGCTTGCTCCATGTTGAAGTTTGGTTGGGTTATATCACACTATATAAATGCTTAAAATGAAATCATCTATATATTGGCAAGGGTGGAAGGCTAAGACTTTTGCTTGGTGATTTGTTCCACTCATGCCGTTAGGATCCATATAAGCCGGTATTATGTTCCTTGATTATGCGTTCCTAACACGGTTGGGGTGTATGGGACCCCCTCGATAAACCGCTAAGTGCTAAGTCTTTTCCAGCAAATCCCAACATTGGTACTATTTGCCTAATAACAACTAAACATGCATAGGGAGTAATTAACCCTCTTTCTTAATCAACAACCCCGGGCCAGTGCTCCACATGAGTGTTGGTCCGAAACGAGCGGACTGCGGGGCCACCTCAAGGAAACTCGAGGTCTGGTAAAAACCCGTAGGATGTCTCATCCGGTCGTGTCCTAAGACTTAGATACGCGCGGCTACTATCAGGGTGTCGACACGCCGGGAGGATTTGCTGGATTAGCCTTACCTTAGCTCGGTATATCTTGAGCACGGGATTCCGAGGATACTCGGGTCTTCCCACCTTGGAGTTGCGACTCCGCGGATCGTGGGCTTGTAATGGGTCAAGTTGGAACACCCCTGCAGGGTTTGAACTTTCGAAAGCCGTGCCAGCGGTTATGTGGCAGATGGGAGCTTGTTAATTCCGGTTGTAGATAACTTGACACAATGTTACTAATACACTACCAGTGTGTGTTCCGTGACTGTCAATTTCCGAATAGGGATTCGGGAGTTGAACACGGAGGGGTTATGTTTGTGGAGCTTGTAGCTAGGATCACTTCGTGATCACTTCTCGTCGATGCCTTCTCTTCTCGCTCTCACTTGCATAAGCTAGATGCTAGTTGCTGCTGCAGACTTATTCTTTTCTTCAGCCTTTCCCTCACCTAAAGGCTTAAATAGTTCTGTTACCCGGGAACGGGATTGCTGAGTCCTCTGTTGCTCACAGTTACTTCACACACCAGATGCAGGTCCAGCTGTGAGCTATCCAGGTGATGGCACCGAGCTGGATTGGGAGTACGACGAGGAGCGTAGTCGGTACTATGTGCGCTACCCGGACGATCAGTAGTAGAGTCTCTTACTAGGATTCGATCCGCCTGTGGTTTATTTATCTGAGTTTGATACTTTGACATTTGGCTTTTGCCCTTAGAGGGTTGTAGTGTTCTTAATGTATGATGTTTGAGACTTGAACTGTAATTCTGTGACGTGGCGAGTGTAAGCCAACTATTTTCAGTTTACTATCCCCTCTTTTACATGAGTTGTGTAAAGATTACCAGACTTGAGATCATTCTAGGATGGACTTATGCCTTTAAGTCGTGCCTCGACACGTAGGAGGTATAACTCCATCCTGGGCATTACAGTTAGCTTTGGTTTTGCTCCCGGATTTGACAATTTGTGCTAACTTGAAATTTTATTGTGTAGCATGGATGCAAGTTTTGGTATTGGGAAGAAGAGTATATCGATATATTAATTGTGCGCAATTTAATAGATGTTCGTGCACTTTTAGCTAGAATAGAGGTTGTAGATGAGACTAGGTGTGAGGAAGCAAGCTCTACTTTTAGCTTGAAAAAGAAAGGAGGGTGCAACATCGAGCCTCCTCCACAGATCAACAACGAGTGCATCTAGAAGGCCATAACCCAACTCAAGGAAGGAGTTATGGAAGTTGGGTATTTTCTAAAATGTATTCTTGTAGTTCTTATTTTCTTTGGCCTTGCTATACTAGTCAAAATGTGATGATGTATTGTTATGTACCAGAAATGAATGATAATAAAAAGTTAAGGACTTGCAAAGAAAAATACACGCGGACAGGATGCGGCCGGGATGCGTCCACGCGCTGGGCGGACGGCCACCGCATCACAGGACACGATCGGACACGACCCCAAATCCCTCACCAAACGGACAGAATCCGGTCAAACCGAACGTCTGTTTGGGGTCACATGGTGGAGTTGGTCTAAGTTTTCTGTCACGGGCTCCTACGAGCTATCGCAAACGCATTGCCAAGACCCCAACAGCTCAGGTGCCGGGCTTGGCTTTTAGCCACTGCTGTGTCAGAGGTGTGTGGCACAGTACGCTCAAAACGCAAAAAAATAATTGTGTGGCGCACAGAATCAAACTGCTGTCCAATCTGAAAAAAAGAAAGAATCAAACTGCTGTCAAATCTCGCGGAAATCCACGCCCTTGGAACGAAACAAAAAACTCGTGATGACGGAGCGTATCGTCCCTATCGGTTCGGTTTAGGGCTTAGGGGGGTGACAGGGACCTGACACACGCATTGACCGCTGCCGCTGGCTGTTTGGCACGGATCAATGGACTCTTTCTTGCTCCATGGGCCCTTTTTTCCCTCTACATGTTTTTGGCGTCTTTTTTCCCCTCTCTCTATGGAGCGCACACATTGCCTGATAATGGAGCTGTCCTGGCCCATGTTGGACCTTTAACACGAGTATTTTTGTTCTTTTTGAAGGCAAAAGAACAGTGAACAACCTCTAGTGTGAGTGTCTATTATCTTATCTAACCGTCAAGCGATAGTCTCTTCGTGTCCCCGCGAATCAAAAATGGCGGCAAAGATAGCCCACCTGCCCCAGACGCATCGATCGGTCCATATCACACGTCGATCGGAGGTGGAAAACAATAAGATCGATGGTGGGGAAAAAAAGATTCACCTATCTGTACTACCAGCAAGAGACCGTAGAGTTTGGTCGGTACCTTTGTTTTGTTGCTGCAGATAGACATGTGTGCAAAGGTGACCGAGTGAGTCACGAGAAGTCCGTATCACCGCACATTGTGTTTTCTCTCGTCTGCATCTTTGAATTTTCCACGATCGATGGCCCTACGCCACGAGTAGTGCCACAGGACAGGAGATTCACTTGTCGCAAAAGAGAGAAAGTTGAGCGGTACGTGTCGCTGAATTTTCTCCCGGCTTCCGTAGATGGAAATCTCCATATCTCCGTCCGTGGACGGACGGTGAGGCTGCCGTTTTTGTGTGGGGCAGCTCGTGCTGCTGCTGCGCCCCGTGCTTGCCCGGTTCCTCCGATGGGCGGTGGCAACTGGCAAGGTTTGCTGGCTTTCGGGCCGATGAGTTATTATCTGTGACGGTTTTCAGGTGTGATTTAATTTGTCTTTCTCGTCATACAGTACTTCCGCGCGCTATTTCAGGCATGTATGACGGCCGACTGCCATCATCGGATGACAACTGGCGACTCTGCTTTCACTTTACTTTGCGAGGTCATGTTAAGTTTGGTTGTTCATGTGCACATATATTAGTACATACTACTACCTACAAATCAAATTTAAACTTTATTTAACTAACAAAGTGTTGATGATTGTCACAGAAAATGCCATCATTGAAAACCAGTATAAACAAATACGAATCTATGGATTTTTTTTATGAAGTGTGTCTTTTAGCCCGTTAACGGTCCATAAATGAGTTGAGTCATTTGCAGTCGGATCTGAGTTTTGGCCTCTTAACAACCCATGCTCTTCATGACCAATATTAGCCTGGTTTCGCTTTCGGTCTGCTAAAGGCCCACAACACAGTTGGGCCTACAGTCCGACCTGACTTTTGGCCTCTTAAAGGTCCATGCTCTTCATGGTGCAGTACGAGCCCGATGTCCCTTTCGGCCTGCTAAAGGTCCACAATACAGTTGGGTCATATATAGCCCGGCCTTAGAATCGGCCTGTTAACGGCCCGTGAAATCAAATGGGCTCACTTATTGCACGCTTCGATGTCGGCCTGTTAACGACCCGGGAGGTAAAATGCCGAGCATTAACTATTGGCTCGTTTCTAGTGGCCTGGCCTGGTTACGATCGATTAACATAATGGGCCCAGTAGAGTTCGAGCATGTATGTAGGCGCAATTAGATATCATCGATTCCGGCCCAACTATAATTTGAGCCCATTACGACGAACAATTATGGACAGGATAAAAACTGATCAATCAAAGGCCTATGACAATTTTGGCCCATGCGAGCCTATTAGGGAAGCCCATTAAGTTCAGTGGGTCACTTCCTTCATTTCGGCCCACGACTGTACTGCTAACTAATAATTTCACTGCTTGTTTGCCTTCCTAAAGACAAGTTAGCTGAAATGCGAGACGCGCTAAGCAACCGTACGACATACAAGGAAAAACTTTGCACATCCAACATATAATACATGAAATTACATCCTCTGGGCAATCAAAGATTGATACTAGTGCAAATAAATGAACAGAACTTAATGACCTACAACCTCAGGGCGGATGACGCCCATAAGCATGTGAGTAAGTTCTTTCTTCTTTGCTACACTGTCTCTGAAAACATTGATTAGTTCTTGTTGCGCAAGAATGTGCACCTCTGATTTCTCCATGATTTCCATGATTGCTTCGGCCAGTAATTCGTTCACAAACATACATTTTTTTCGTTGGATTCGAGACAGAGAAAACTCAGCAGATTCAGATGGGGATTTTGGCAGGCTTATATTATTGATAGTGGAGAGTGTCTCGACCACTACATCATTACATAAATCAGAAGGGGAACCGAATAGATTAATCGAGAGTTATTGACATATTACATGGTCAAGATTTATTGGAAAGAAACAATGGAGTTGTCTTGCTGTTTTCAGAGTTTATCTTCTTATCTTCAGCAGCCTGCACCAAATTAGCCAGGTGAGATAATAGAAAAGCAACATTGACACAACGAACGTTTGGACAACCAGACCACGCCAGCCTACACCAAATTAACACAATATGGCATAGGTATCATCAGCCAAATAAGGTAATAGAAAAGTAACATTAACACAATGAATGATTGGGCAACCAGAATAACACTACAATTTAGTAATGTGCATGATATGAGATAGTACACTCATGCAGCTCAGTATGCAAAACTACCAGGTAGTTTTACTTACAAAAATCAACATTATCGCCTTTAATTATACATTTTGCTACAAGTAAATTTAGATTAGATAAAGACTGGATTAACGCCGATTAACAAAATACATGCTGATGTAAAAATTTAATGATATACAACGGATACTTACATCAGCATTGGAGCACAGAGAATTCCCGCACGATACTTTCCTAAAACACGATCCCACTTTAGAAAGTCTTCTATCATTTAAGCTTATTTTCTAAAAGAGAGATGTGTAAGAAACATGTAGAAAATATGAGTTGAATGCTATAAAATTTCATGATGTGAGGATACGCACACGCTTTTTAGAATGGAGTTGACATATTTTTGCTGGACTGGAGCGGACTAGTTCTTTGGCCACTTGAATCTGCTTATTATCAGTAGGAATTGAGTTTCTCTGTGCTGGATAAGTATCTATGAACACTGGAGTTGGTTTACTATCTCCTAGCATTTCGATCTTTTGCAAAGACCTTTGTAACCATTCAGATTCTAAAATAGCCGTCTTCTCCTTGCATGCCTTATATAGAAGAATGGTGCTTCAGTTATAAAACATGCTACGACAGAGAGATAGATTAGGTACTGAAGAATAGAAATGCATGACATATTGACATGTATTCCCTCCATCCGGAAATAAATGGATGTGTCTAGGCGTATTTCAGTTCTAGATACATCAATTTTTATCCATTTCTGCGACATGTAATCTAGGCGGAGGGAGTATGATGTAAGATTTAGGGATACGACAGGACAACAGAGTAAAAAAACACTAGTTGAATGTAAAATTGTGTGATAGCAGAAAACATACAGAAAAACACTAAGGAAACATATGCTTGTATGATTGGGAAACTAAGATGGCATTGCAATAGACCACTAGAACAACACTTCAATGTAAAAAAAACGAGGTATGGTAGTCAGATGAAGTACATACTGATGAATAACAATGCATAAGATATTCAGAAGCATGATGTCCAAACTAAGCAGATGGCATTGCAACAGAGTAGAATGACAGTACTTGAATTTGAAAACATGTTATCATGAATGGAATAGGTACTGAAAAAAAAGGAAGGCTTGACATATTTATACTAGCCACAGTAGGAGTAACTTCGGCAGTAACATCGAGTCCAACTCAGCAAATTTTCTTATGTGGCAGTGAGTTAGTGAGGAGAGAGGTAGTTTGAGTTACTTAGCTAGTTACTTTAACATCACATGTCCCAATGCAACATGAGTCTGTAACCTAATAAATGAAGCTTTGCATAACACCACACTTATGTTACTACCCACTATGAAGGTAGTAACATAGTCTAGGGATATGTGTATGTTACTAGTGTATGTTTTTCTCCATTGTGGCTAGTCTTACATGCATGATCAGCATGCTAAGCACATGGCATTGCAATAGAGTACATGCACTCCAGGACATTATATGCATGGTGTACCCATACCACGGGCCAAGTTAGAGCAAGGACCTTCTGAGGTGAATAGGATTCGGCATCTTTCTGTAAGTCTTCTGAAGAACTGCCTTTACATGTTCCATCATATTGGGTATCATTGACGTCAAGTTTGAGGGCTGTTACATTGCTCCCTGAGGTTCTTATGGATATATCAGTGTGTGCAATTATATCTGACATGCATGGAAGACAACTAGTAGTTAGATTATGTAATGAGTGCCTGTAGGAGACGACATAAATAGTAGGATTGGGCTTAACTAGCAGCAACAGATCTCAAAAACTAAAGGGAGAACACAGATGAAAGCTACAGAATATGTATCATTTGTACTCGAGATTAACTAGATGGCACACAAAAGTATTAAAGAACAACATAGGTAATACTAGAAGTGGTATAATAATCACTAGCTTGTGGGATAACATTGGCTGATGGATGATAACTATGGAACAACGTTACCTAAAGAACAAGTCTCTTATCTAAACTATGTAACAGCGTTAACTCCTGAACAAGACTTTTAAGAGGTCAGCATGAATATACAGTGAAATTTGATAATCTATTTTCCATGCTTAGATGAATAACAATGCCATAAATGTTGCACACAAGTAAGATGAGGGTATAACCTATCTGGCCGCCATCCATAGAAGTGAGCATCATGTGCTGACTTGTCGATGGTCCTGAAGTTGTTGTGGCTATTGTCGTGGTACTAAGCCTGACAGTAAGAGTAGGGGGTACGTATGAGGCAAGGTGCTAACAATGGTGAGGTTGTACACACGAGTTTACGAGTTCAGGCCCCTCTTGGAGAAGGTAAAAGCCCTACGTCTTGGTGCGCGGAGGCGGTCGACTGGAATATGAGTGTGTGTGTTACAGGGGTGCGAACCCTTGTACCAGAGGAGGGGGTGGTATATAGATTGCGCCAGGACCCCAGCCATCCCATGTTACATAGGGTTCAATGTCCATTAAGATAGGGCGTTACTGATAACGCCAGGTATAAAGAGCTAAAAATGACCTTTAAGACTGCAGAGTGAACGCCTGACCGTTGTCATCTTGAGTGACTTTAGATCTTCTGTACTCCGAGTGGTTTCTTATATGGTTGAGTGACTGCATCCTGGTCGAATGGAGTTGGGGTATCCGAGTGAAATAGTTGGTCGAGTGGATTGCCCTCCAAGGTGATTTCGGTCGGTAGATGTTGTTGTTCTTTGAATGTCTTTGACTCTAGGGCAATGTCCTTGAGAAGGGTATCTAGGTCGGGCCTATCATCCTACCCTAGGTACATGTAATCGTCATTAACCCCCGAATGGATCGAGGTCCGAGTGAAGAAGGAGCTGAAGCTGATTCCGACTCGATTCTTATGCTTCGGTGGCATTTTACTTGAGTCTGGGGCTCACGCTGAAACTTCAACTATATTTCAATCACCTTGATCGATTCAGAGGTCGTCGAGTGAACTATATTGATAACCTTCGAGTGTTGGTATGGGACGAAATCTTCGGCGTGATTGGTTGCGCTGCAGTTTCCGGATCTCACGGGATTCGAAATTTTGGAGAAGCGCGCGGGACAGAGGGCGTCACTGTAAACGAAGTGGATATATAGGGGCGCCTCGATTCTCGCGCTACCTTTTCCGCCACGTATCAGGCGGGCGACTGTTGCAGGATTTGACAAGATTACTCGGGCCCACAAGTCAGCCACTCTGAAGCAGGCCCATAAAACGACATTGAGGCCGATGCGTTTGTACAGTGCGCCTTATTCCCCTTCTTCCTCCTCTGCTTCTCCACCGCGTCGTTCTCCACTCTCGACGCCGCCACTCTGCCCGTGCGCAGTCCGCCGCAATGGGAAAGGACAAGACAACGGCTCTGGAGGGCGTGAAGAAGGCGCCGTTGATGGCGAAGGGCAAGAAAACAAGTCAGGGGTCATCGTCGAGATCTGGTCTATCGCCTGGTTGGATCCAGGGGGACTGGTTTTGGTCCACGATCCAGCAAGAAGACTTGGGGGATCTGGTCGATGGGGGCTTGATTGCCCATGATCCTTGGAGGCTGCCGAGGAACGAGACCAAGCCTCAGCCGCAAGAGGGTAAGTGTGTCCTCCTTGCAACCCATATCGGTTGCGGTTTCTCACTGCCTCCGCATCCTTTTTTCCGGGGTTTCTTGAACTTCTTTGGTGCCCAACTTCATCATTTCTCTCCCAACACAATCACATACCTCATTGCATATGTCTCTCTGTGTGAAAACTTCTTGGGTTGTCGACCGCTTTGGGGTCTGTTTAAGCACATCTTTACCTGCCGCTCTGAAACTGTGAAGAAGGAAAATCCGACTGATGAGAAGACGCATGTGATCCAAATGTGCGGGGGTTTAGGGATTCCGATGAGGGGTAGGAGTAACTTTCCTACCATCATTCTTCCCAAGTCAGTTAGGGGGTGGCAGTCGACCTGGTTCTATTGCAAAGACGTTCCGACCCCTGGTCAGTCGACTGGCCTCCCTCCTTCTCCTTGGACCGAGTCTGCCAACCTTTTTCATTGATCATGACTCCAGCAGAGAAAGTAGAGGTGGACAGGTTGGCCGACCGAGTAGTTCAACTAGTCCGCGATGGTGTGACTGGCATGGATTTGCTGGAGGTGTTTCTCAGTCGACGCATCCAGCCTCTCCAAGCCCGCGATCATCCAATGTGGGTGTATTCGGGCACCAATGACACTGCTAGGGTCCACCCAGAGGAGGTCACCGAGAAGACGGTGGAACAGTGGTTGCGGAGCATCACTAGAAACAAGGACAACCCAGGGGGACCAGGAGAGTTCTTCCCTTCGACGCAACCCATGAGCTGGACAAGGTCTTTTTTGTTCTGGTTTGTAGCTATCTGTGAATCTGATTGATGTTTGTTCAACTCTTTGCCTTGCAGATTTATATTGAGATGTACTTGATGCCCAATGGAGAGCAAGTTCAGGAGGGAGTGGAGGGTGGAGGCGAGATCGCCGACTGGAGATCCGATGAAGAAAGCGAGGAAGAAAATGAGGACTCAAGCATTAGCGAGGAAGTCGACTCACCACCTCATTCCGAGAGGCGCTCCAAGCAGACACATGATCCAGTAGGTGTACACGGCAAAGCGGTTTCACCAAGTATGCAGATATCGAAGCGCACTCGGACATCTACCCCCGATCCGACTGAGAAGGACCCTAAGCAGCTCAAGGTTTCTCAGGCCCAAGATGCGATTCTATCCCGATCACGTGTCACTTACGTGATTGGGGCACAACCGCATTTCGGACGCTTAGCAAGATGGATATCATTACATCGTACCATTACATACATACATGGGGGATACAACAATACATACAAGTCACATGAATACAACATCATCAATACAAAGCATCCGACTACAGATGCAAACAAGAAAAGAACAACGACATCCATCTGCTATCCCAGGCTGCCGACCCGGAACCAAACCCAAGACTGAAGAAGAAGAAGAAGAAAGAACTCCAACACAACGATCAACGCTCTCACGTCAAGACATCCGAAACCTGTACCTACAACTGTTGTTGTAGTATCTGTGAGCCACGAGGACTCAGCAATCCCATAACCATGGGTAACAAGACTATCAAAGCTTAATGGGAAGGAAGAGGTAAAGTGGTGAGGTTGCAGCAGCGGCTAAGCAAAAATATATGGTCGCTAACTTACGAGTACAAGAATAAGACGAGCATCTACGCAAACGGTCGCAACTAGTAATGATCGCTAAAGATCCTGAACTACCTACGAGTCAAACATAACCCCACCGTGTTCTCTTCTCAAAGTGAAAAGAGACAGTCACGGATACTCACACAGTTGTGTGTTTTACTTCGGATCCTCTGTCAAGTTTTCTACAACCGGACATTAACAAATTCCAATCTGCCACATAACCGCGGGCACGGCTTTCGAAAGATCATAACCCTGCAGGGATGTCCCAACTTAGCCCATCACAAGCTCTCACGATCAGCTGAAGTGATAAATATAATATTATCACCCCTTATCTTAGGGAAATCCGATCAGGCTCGGTATCCCTATGCACAAGACATTTCAACAATGGTAAAACAAGTCCAGCAAGATGCACCAACATGATCTACACGAAATTCTATTCAAGTTTCATATAAAGTTTGTTTAATTCGGAGCTACGGCCTAGAAGATATGAGCAAAACAAGACAAGCAAGGCAACGGTGCAAGATGCACCCAAACATCAATCAAACATACTCCAAACATGTAAACAAGATTATATTATGCTTCTACATGCAAAAACACACAACTTTCATATAAAGCACACCCAAAACGGAGCAACGGGCTAAAAGATACACATGAAACAAGAAACAATGCAAAGATGAAACTAACAGCCACATAGCAACTTGGAAGCAAGATATATATACTCTACAGCACTCAAACATGGTGACAAGAAGCATGGACATGAAGTAGACATATCCTACAGCAAACAACTCCATTGGAGCATCTCCATAGGAGGCATGGATCAATAGCAACAAGCTACAACATTTTGATCATGACACTAAAAACCTGACAGTGATATTTTATAGCATCTTGGGAGCAAGAATTAAATCAGCTACAGCAACCCAAATGAGCAAGTGAGGACATGGATGGATAGACAACAACATATACAACAAGGAATGATCAATGGCCACCCCAAAACTAACATGGATTTTCCTAGGGCATCAAGCAAACATAGCATCAGGATAAGACAGATTCCAGACTTAGTGAAATTTCACTAAGTGTTAAAACAGTAACATTATCATAGCATGTTTGCGAGCATGTTTAAGTCACCTCAAGTCATATCATAGCAAATGGTTTGCACCACAGCAAGGAACACATGATGGAGGAACTAAAACATCTAGGCATGTGACAAGGGGACAAACACATCAATAGCAAGGAGCATGTGAAATCAGCATCTCACAACAAGTTTCAGAACTTAACAGCCAAATGCACTTTTGCAACAGGGATAAACATGGCAACATTAATTCAAACAAGCATGCTACAGCAACCATCATGTAGTACACTTCATAAAGAACATTTTGACATATCATTTGCATCATTTGGATAAACATGCACCAAGTTATCATATCTCAAACATGGCAACAAAATAACAAGTAGCAGCAGTTTATAACAAGTAGCAATCCAGAGATTAGAGCATCTAGATGAACTCAAATGAGCATGGCACAATTGAACAAAGTGTAGAGCATATCACCACGATCATTTTGACATATTATTCACTCAAAACGGACATACACACAAAAAGTTATTAGCTCCACAAGAATGCAACAAAATGCTGACAGAAAAAGACTTAGGCATTTTCACAGAGGAAAAACTGAGCGTCAGGTATTATATGTCGCCCGGGGCGAGGGATAGGCGGGGGCTCACCAGATGGGCTCGGCCCAAGAAGACGAAGCAGCATGCCGGGCAGAACGGGCGGGAGGCCCAGGCGGAGCAGGCCAGGGGCGATGGGCCGGGGTGACTGGGAGGCCTACGGGGCACGCGGCCCATCTGGGAGCGCCGAGGCCAGGCGCTGGGCCTTGGGAGGTGCCGGCCCATGCGCGGCTGGAGGCCGTCCTCCTCCTCCTCTGCTCGCAGCAGAGGGAGGTCCAGGCGTCCATGGCGGCGGACGGCGGCGGAGCTGGCCGACGGGGTCGCGGGGGTTGTAGACGAGGTCGGGAAGGAGCAGATCGGGCCATGGGGCACCAGATCTGACCGGAAACTGGCCGGCGGCGAGCCCACACAGCGGCGGGGCGCTGGATCTTCAGGGCGGCGGTTAACTGTGGCTTGGTGGAGGAGCGGTGGTGGGGTCCGGCGACTTGCAGCGAGCGGGCGCGGCGGCGGAGAAGTACGGCGGGGCGGCGCCGGGGGGGCTCGCCGGCGGAGGCGAACGGCCGATAGCGCGCGGGGGAAGCGAGGGAGGAGCGACGCGCTCGGCTGGAGGCGCGATGTGCGGGAGCAGGAGGCGCGGAGCGCAGGCGCTCGGGCCCGGTGGGCGGCAGCGGCGGGCCTGGCCCAGGCTCGGGCGGCCCGCGGCGGCTGGGAGCCTGAGGAGGCGCGGGGAGACGTGGCTTTGCCATGTGGAGGAGCGGGATTGGAGGAGGGAGGCGCCTGGGTGGCGGCTGGCCACTCAGGACGCGACAAGTGGCAAGGAGGGGCTGGTCCTGCACGGAATTTGATGCAAGGGAGGTGGCTGGAGGTAGGGGAAGGCCTAGGGGATGCCCAAAATGGACATGGGGGGTGTTTATATAGGGAAACGCCTAGGGTTTGGGGTTTTTGGAGCGTTTGAGAGCCCTCCGATCGCGATCCGACGAATCCGATCGCGAGGTGAGGTAGGATGGGCCTAGGGGAGGTTAGTGGGCTGTGTAGGAGGGGTTGGAGAGAGAAGAGAAGAGGCCCGCGGAGGTTTTCAGAGACCGAAAATGTCCGACGTTTTAACCGGCGACTAGTGCCGCTATATATATCCGTTGGGCTATCAAACGAGCTCCGTATGCGATGAAATTTGGCAGTCGGCCTGTCTATGCTATAATAAGACCACACGCCAAGTTTCAACCCATTCCGAAAATGTTTTTCGGCCACTCATAAAATAAATATTCGGAGGCACCGCGGGCGCGTGTGAGTGTGTCTGGGCTTAGAACGGACAAAGGAGAGGACGAGGGAACTCGAGCGGATGCAAGTTTTGAAAACATGATGATGCAATCACACATGATGACATGGCAAGATGCAACACGCAAGCAGATGACATGGCACTAACAACGAATAACTAGCTAACACCTGGCGCACCGGTCTCGGGGTGTCACAACACTCCCCTACTAACAAGAGATCTCGTCCCGAGATCTTAGGAACGAGACGGAAAAGAAAAAAGGAAGAACAAAGTTCTTCGAGGACAAAAGAGCGAAACCAAAGAACCTGAGAGGTTGAATAACTTGAAAGAAAGGATATAACGAAGAAGAACGAAGTTGCAAAGACTTCGTTAGACAAGAGGAAGAAGGAATACGAGAGCCAAGGAGGTTGAAAGGCACAAAACACGAGCTGCAGGAACAAGAATGAATTTGAAACCACTCCGGTTAAAAGAGATATAAAAGGAATTCGAACGAAGGAATTCGGGCAGCACTCCGGCTAAAACTGAAAGAAATAGCACACCGGTTGAACATGAATGGAATAGGACAAGAACTTTTAGAAGATGGAACGAAACTCGACGAGAGTAACAACACAAAGCCTCCGGAAGAATGGAAAGAATGGAATGAGAAGAAGGGGAAGAAGATGACAACTTCCATCACAAATGGATTGAAAGAACATCTTCAAGAGAAAGGCTTGAACGGAGTTGTTGAGAAAATCATCAACAAAAGAATAGGCTTGTTATGGACTTATTCTAAACATCTCAAAACTTGAGGTGAATTATGCCACAACCAAAAGATTGAATAGATGAGAATGAAGAAAGAAATGCAAAACTCCACTTCGAAAGAATACAGAGAATTTTTTGCATCTTAGTATACAAAAGAATAAAGTTTGAGCTGCTCCAGAAGAATTAACTGAACGTTTGAAGAATGAATTAAATGATGGAGAACCACCATGAAGAACTCCGGTAATGAAAGGATGATATAGAAATGAAGGATTCAAGAATAAGAATAAAGCCTTGCGATGATTATTCGGGGTTCCGACGAGATAGCCGAGAAAATTTGAACTCCGGGAAGAAAAGATTAAGCACTTGGAACTAGAATTTATTCATCAAGAATAAACTCCGAAGGAAGGAATTAATCCACTTGATGAAAATAATAAGAATTATGTTATGCTTATCCTCCACCAATTAAATTGATGAGAAGCAATGGATTTCCATACTACTTATTCTCATTGAAAAGATTAAATAGGGATATATCGCGAACTTGCGACAATCCTGATGAACCACCGGTAGGATTGGAATAAAAAGAATGAATTGATATGATAACACTGGAAAAGAACTGTTGAGTAAACCACCGTAAAGAATTAAAGCCGAGTGAAGAAAAGAACGAACCACCGGGAAGAATTAAAATCGAGTGAAGAACGAGAATGACCACCGTAAGGAATGAAATTGAGTGAATACAAGAGAATGAATCTCCGGAAGAATAAAGCACTTGAGGACAATTTGAATGCAAGGAACGAAGAGATCGCGACTGATTAAAGACTATTTGAACGAAGCACCAGAAAGAATGTGAGACGAACGAAGAGGCATCAACGAAGAATATTTGGAGGGCGAAGTTGAAACTGAGAATGAAGAAATCTTCTGAAATGATGACCTTCGGAGGAACACAAAGAAAAGAATTAACGAAATACTCCGGAGAATGAAAAGAAGAAAGGTTGAACCAACGATGAAAAGAATTGTAAGTGATCTTGGAGAAGGCAAATGACTGATGGTATCCATACTTACGTCACATTTGAAAGAATTTCGGAACACCGGGAAATAAAAGAGTCAGGTAAGATCCTGGGAAAAGACATGTGGGTTATGAGCCCACCGAAAAGAAACACCGTTGAAAAGGATTGTTGAATGAGAAATGATGCACCGGAACATTGAAAGACTCGAATGAGGTGACAACCTCGAATTAATTGGAATATAGACGAATCTACTGAGATTTCTTTGGAACTCCGGAACAATTAAATGACGAGAGGCGAACGAGCCAGGGAAAAACATTTGAGCCGAGGAAAAAGAATATGAACAACACCGAATACTTGAGTTGAATCCACCGAAAAAGAAGAAGAGGTGAAGAATATCAAACGAGAGGAGAATTCATCAGAGAAGAAAAGAGAAGAATGATGACGAGTTAGACGAGAACTCACTAGTTTGGAATAATTGAGGAAGAATGCAGAGGATTCACATGAGTAGGATGGATGCTCGATTAAGGACTCCGGCTCTGTCGTGGAAATAACACGGCAGATGTCCGGTTTAACGGACTTGATGATGGAACCATCGCACGGGTTAGCTTGAAAGGGTTCATGGCACACAAAGGACACAAAGGATTTTATACTAGTTCGGCCCCTTTGAGAAAGTAAAAGCCTACGTCTAGTTGGTTTGGTATTGCTTGGGCGTCGGTTTACAGGGAGCGAAATCGCTTGCCTGCGTCTCGACGGATCGATTGTTGCTTGTCCTTGAACCGGTACCGGGTCGTCCCTTTATATAGAGGTGACACCTGGTCCGGTTTACAGAGTCCCGAGGCCGGCTCATAATCGTGTCCGCCTCGGTCTCTGCCCTTTCTTTCTTATCTCTCAAGTTACATCTCTTTGGCGGTTTACAAACCGTATTTCTACACATGGGCCTTGAAATTTCATGGGCCGCAATCTCTACTAAAATAATAAACCAAGTACGATATAACTAAGCCGGTTTACAATATCCGGTTTATACCTATTAACCATATCCCTGACATTAGGCCCCAGAATGATTTGAACTTGTTCATATCAGTCTCCATCGTCTCCTGCAGTTTTTTCTTCTGTCTTCATCTTTTGTAAACCGGCTCTGACGTCATCCTCCGAAATCATTAAAGTCTGACAATGACATCATCTCCACATTTAACGCTGTGAGCTGTACTGTAGTTTGTTTTTAATGGTTATCCCGAGAATCGAGGCGTTTTAAAGGATCTTTATCCGATTTTGCTCCCTTGATTACCGCACCTGTCGCTTCGCATCTGCCTCTCTGCCTATAAATAATACCGCGCCCTTTCATTCTTCCTTCTCGCGTCTTCTTCCTCCTTCCGCTTTCTAACCCACAAGAACTCCATTAGAGCTCGAGCTCGGAGCGCCGCCATCACCTCGTCGGATCAAGAGCTCCTCCGGCCGCTGCATCAACCTGATTCATCCAGATTTTCTCCGCCGCCGATTCCCGCTGTCCCTGGTACGTTTATCCTCCTCATTGTAGATCTGTGTCCGCCATTGCCTTGCTTGTGTTCTTCCGCCATTAGGGCTTCTGATGAAGCTTCGTCTCTTCGTAGATACCTTTCTCATAGAAGTTTTGTAACCTTTAAACCCTAGTCCGTAGGTCTCCCGCTTAGCATCAGATTAGATCTTCGTCATAGTGCCTCTATAGTTTTATCCGTTCCGCCATTAGAGTTCTCCGCGAGCTTCGTAATGCTCTTTCTTGAAACCTGCAACTTCATAGTATCCTTACCTTTCCGATCTTCTCCATTTTTATTCTGCTGTAGACGCGTCAGGTCCTTATTGTACCTGTCTGATATGTAATTTTGTCCTTGTAATATGAAGTCTGCGTAGTTTTCCTCCTCAGTGATTTTTACTCTGCTGTAGATAAGTTTCTTTTCCTCCGCATGCTCAGATCTTTCCCCCTCAGTAGTTATTTAGAAACCTGTTTTTCTCCTTAGTAAATTTGCTAAGTATGTTCCGGTTTAAAGTGTCATACTATAAACCGGAAATGATATAATTTGATGAAATGACTTAAACTGTACCACTTCAACTGCCATTTAAACCGGAAATGATACAACTTGTTTTATGATTGCCGGTTTACCTTTGTCAGTTAATTCTCCGCTTCAACCATTGTATAATATGAATGGATCCCGGATCATTGTATGTTCATAATTTGTTTCTGTACCTTCTCTTCTTCAGCACTTTGTTCAAATGACTGCTAAGCAGTATCTTTCATGTGATTTGGTCCGTTCCGTCGTGACCGAGGAAGATTTAGTCAAACTGTCGAGCATCGGCACCTTAGGGCCTCGGGCCGAACTAAAATGGCGTGCTCCGGGTAACGAGTGCCCTCCAACTCCCAGATCCGGAGAAGTCATCGTATTCCTGGGCCATATCTCCAGAGGCTTCTCTCCCCCCGTTTCAAATTTTTTCCGGGATGTCCTTGCTACCTTCCAGCTGCACCCACAAGACATCGGACCAAACTCTGTTTCTAACATTTGCGATTTCCAAGTATTTTCTGAAGTATATCTGCAAGAAGAGCCTTCAGTTGATTTATTCCGGGATTTCTTCCATGCAAACCGGCGCACTGAGTTCACCAGCGGGCCTCACCAGGAGCTCGGCGGCATTAGCATTCAGAAAAGGAGGGATGCAGTTTTTCCTCACGCCTCTTTACACACTCACCCTAAGGAGTGGAATAAATCATGGTTTTATTGTGTAGACACATCTCCTGAAGGTGAAAATCCTCTGCCGGGTTATCGTGAAACTCGTATCCCGGCAAATCACCCCTTGCCACAACGGTTAAGCGCTACTGAACGGATCCAGTTTTCACCACAACTTTCTAAGCTGAGAGCTTTCATGGCCAATGGACTGATTGGTACTGATTTCCTTCGATGTTGGTTATCCTGGAGCATCCTTCCCCTAAGCCGGCGCCCTACGCTGATGTGCAAGTACTCCGGTAAACCGGAAGATCCTCAGAGGTTTACTAAAGAGGAACTTTCTGAATCGGAAGTGATAGAGTCTGCCAAAAAGATCGTCAACCCTGCTTTAACAGATTGCTCCAAGGTTGGCTTGGCCCCATATTTCAAGAAGAATAAACTGCCTGAAGTAAGTTTATCCTTAACTTATACTTTTATAAACCGTCCTATTTGAGCCGCCTTTCACTTGCCTTTGCTTTTTCATTTAGGCTGACAACCCCTTCTGGAGGAGAAAACTTCAGGAAAAACCTGTAAAGCAGACTCGCCGGAAAACCCCTGCAAACAAGAAGAGAAAAGCAGCCGTTGATGCCGGTTCTCCTTCTGAGGATGATGATCCGGACTCAGAGGTATGCCTTACTCCGATTTACATTTTGCTTTTATATACTTGTTCACATATCTAATGATGCCCTTTCACAGGATCCACTCGAAGGTGATAACCCGGCGGAGATTGAGGTAACCCTTATTTCTTCCGATTCAGAACCCCCTCCTCAAAAGAGCCGTCGGACTGTTAGAAAGTATCAATTTTCTCATCCTTATGCTAAGTTGGATCCCAATTTTACTTTGAAGAAACAACAGCACGAAGCTTTGCGCCGGACCACTCGCCATAGCGGCTTGGCAGTGGAGTCCTCTGGAATTTCGTTAACTCCGGCTCGAAAACGCCGCGCTGAGGTGATGCTCTTTCCAACTCTTCTTCACCCCAAGGCCGGTCTTATCAGAAAACCACTTAAACCGACTGATCCTGATTATCAGGAAACTCCACTGTCTTCTTCTGGCGAATCAACCGCTACACAGCTTCCACCTTTGAAAACCGTCCCGGGGTAATTCTCTTTACTTCTTCCGGTTCATGATCCCCCCTTCTATTATAATGTTAACTTATTTTTGCTTGTTTTCCAGCAAACCGAAACCCAGCAAAAGAGCCAAGGCTAAAAAGCCTGTTGCTGATCCTTCTACTGATGAACCGGCGATTGATCCGTCTACCGCCGTTCCTCCTGAAGGTACTCCAGCTGCTCCGGTTGATGAACCCGTTCTCGACACACCTGCTGCTGAAGACATCCAAGATCCACCAAGTCCGGCCCGGGTTAACTCTCCTCAAGTTAACCCGGCGTCTCCTAATCCGGCTCAAACTGAAACTTCTCCTCCCAATGCGCCCACTTCCCCTGATGTCGTAGTTACTGGCACTGCTTATGTTGCGCCAGCCGAACCCACCGTTTTAGCAAAACATACAGCTAAAGCGGAAAAGGTGACTCAGGAGAAGGGGAAGTGGAGTACTGATATCTCCAGTCTCTCAAGTATGAGTGCTCAGGACATCTATTCCGGATATCTGAGCCGGCTCCATAGCAGCCGGGATTATGAAGCCAACCTAGTAAATCTGATGAGGGAAAAATATGAAGTAAGTTTCCCTCCTGTCTTTTTTCAACGCCTCTTTATCTTATAACAGCCCCCAAGTTCCGGTTTATCTACTTTATTGAAGGTAAGCCGGAACTTTGTAGTTTTGAACTGCTGATCCATACATTAGCCCCCAAGTATCGAGTAGATAACTTGGTTATGTAGTTGATACTTGTAATTTCAAAAAATTGTTTCTGATGCATTGCTTCAACTGCCATTAGCCCCCAAGTGTCAAGTATACAACTTGGT
Organism: Secale cereale; assembly: GCA_902687465.1. Classification (NCBI taxonomy): domain Eukaryota; kingdom Viridiplantae; phylum Streptophyta; class Magnoliopsida; order Poales; family Poaceae; genus Secale; species Secale cereale. The sequence goes on along the minus strand of LR738709.1, from coordinate 64,747,544 downwards.
TGTGTGCTTGAGACTTGCATTTTCAAATTGTCTTTGCTGGATTACTTCAACTTCCATTAGCCCCCAAGTGTCAAGTAGACAACTTGGTTGTGTGCTTGAGACTTGTAATTTCTAACCTTGCTTTTGAACTTTTGTCTACAGGCTGAGCTGAACCGGAATGCTGTAGAAATCAGTGAACTTCGAACCCGGCTTATACAGTCTGAGTCAGCCGCTTCAAAGGCGAAGAAAGAACTTCAAGTGAGCTTAAAGACTGCTGAAGACTTAAAGAAGTTCTTTGATGAAGAACGGACTACTTTTGAAGTCCAGAAGAAGGATCTTGAAAAACGTGTTCAGGATGCCGAAGGAGCACTTAACCCGGTGACTGAAGAATTAACCGGGTTAAAGTGCCAAATTGATTTGATGACTTCTGCTATCTTTGGTAAGCACAACTTGAACTCTTGTCTGTTATCTTTGCAATCTGTAACCTGTACCGGTTTAACTTTCATTGTTGTATGTAGGACGCCGTGTCTCCCATCTTGGGGATGATGTACGGAAGAAACTGAAGGCTTGCTATACCTTGGTTGAGCAATTATACTCTGGAGCACAAAGGATTATCAGTGCTACTTCCTTTGGTAAACCGGCTCCTTCAACCATCAAGGCTACTTTAAACAGTTTGTCCATTCTGCCAACTCGTCTTGAAGAGGTGAAGAAATCAGCTGCTCGAGGAGGTGCTCTTCTGGCCCTTACAAGGGCTAAAGCTTGGGTTCCAGATATAGATCCGGCAGAAGTGTTAACCGGATTTCCTGACACCAAGGAAGACGGTTCAGCATTTGATGAGAAGGATCTGTACGCTCTGACGAAGGAAATGCGCCCACTCGCTAGCAAGATTGCAGTGGAAGCTGACTTGTCTCGATACCATCCAGCATACAATGTGCAAAACGAGCGGGTGGAACGACCGGTTTACGATGTTGCAAACTTAACTCCGCCGGTTCGTCCTCACACTTTTGCTCCTGATATTGATCCTGCTGAGTTGATCAACGATGAAGTATATTTCCGTGCCTTGGCCAAGATTGATTGGCGTGCACCAGATTTCCCGCCGCTTCATGAGGAGGAAGATGTTCCGGAACAAGATGGTGGCCAATCATCCCGGCAAGGAGAAGCGGAATCTTGAATGTTATTGCTGTAATCATAATTGTTATTCCGTAAACAATGCTTCCCACTATTTGGCTTTTATGCCTTGTAATAGGTTTAGCTGAAACTTAATGCACTGTGATCCGGCTTTTGGTCTTTATGAAGTACTCGTTCGCTGACTTGTTGATTGATGCGGATTCCTTGCTCTGTCCATAAAAAAGATAAAAAATATGTCCTAGTGGTTTTACCACTGGACGGATTAACTTGTTCTCTTGGTATAACTAATAAGCATATCTTTAACAAATAACTATGATACCTGAATTGCACGTAGCCAAAATACTTTAAACCGGGAGGATGTTTTAAAATTACTTTAATCAGTCTTCATCAATTCTAATAAACCCTTGAAACTCTTCAGCTCAATTTGTCCATAAATCTCTCTTTTCGGTTCAGCAATTTGTAACTTGTATCTGATTGTGTGCTGCCAATTGTCAGCTCATCATGTAGTCGAGCCGGGCTACGATGAACGCCGGTTTAACTCTCGCTGGTGTTCCTGACCCAGACTTATAACACTAGATAGACGGTCAACTTCTAGAGCTGTTCCCCTTGGTTAAAAAGGTTATGAAACACAAAAATCATCAAGAAACACATAATTATTGTAAATCAAACTATGCAATCGAGGCTTTTTCAAAGAGCTGCCAGGCTCAAAACAAGATTTAGCCATTCATGGGGATGTGGGCGAACCCGACTGTCCCCAGGGGCCGGGTCATCATTTGAACGTGGGCGATACCACTGTTCAGGGAGCCCAAAAATTCATAACATAGCCATTCAAGGGGATGTGGGTTAACCCGACTGTCCCCAGGGGCCGGGTCATCATTTGAACGTGGGCGATACCACTGTTCAGGGAACCCAAATATTCGTAACATAGCCATTCAAGGGGGTGTGGACGAACCACTGTCCCCAGGGGCCGGGTCATCATTTGAACGTGGGCGATACCACTGTTCAGGGAACCCAAATATTCGTAACATAGCCATTCAAGGGGGTGTGGACGAACCACTGTCCCCAGGGGCCTCTGACATTCCTCCTAACCCGGCCGGGGTTTTTCCTTTTTATGAGGTTTTCCTCTTCTTGAACCGGATAAGATCTCATGTTCTTGAGAGTTTTATTGCTCCTTCACACACCCTGTAAAGATTAGTTTCTAAAAACCAGCTAACATTGAAATATGATTCTTTGATAACAAACTGACATGGATAGTTGCCGCAAATTTGATGTATGTAGAAAAAGGGCTGAGCCCCCGGTTTACCGAGGGTGCCGGTTTATTCATTATTCATAATATATACATAGGATACATGGAAACCTATGGCTCAAGTGTAATACGGCCGTAGATGCGCAATGTTCCATGGCCTTTTCGTCTCCTCTTCTAATGTCCGGGAATCTTTGTGCTCTCGAATGTCCACCAAATAATATGACCCGTTGTGTAAATTTTTGCTGATCACAAAGGGCCCTTCCCATGGCGGGGATAGCTTGTGCATATCTGTTTGATCTTGGATAAGCCGGAGTACCAAGTCACCCTCCTGGAATGTCCTGGTTCTGATCCGGCGGCTGTGATATCTGCGCAGATCTTGCTGATAAATCGCCGACCGTGCTGCAGCTATGTCACGCTCTTCATCCAACCGATCCAAACCGTCTTGTCTTGACGCCTCATTGATGGCTTCTACATAGGCCGCTACCCTTGGTGAATCATGGCGTATGTCACTTGGGAGAACTGCTTCTGCACCGTAAACCATGAAAAAAGGTGTATAACCTGTAGACCGGTTTGGTGTAGTGTTAATACTCCAAAGGACAGACGGTAACTCTTCAACCCAACACCCTGGGGTTCTCTGCAAAGGTGTCATAAGCCGGGGTTTGATTCCTCGCAAAATCTCCTGATTTGCCCTTTCTGCCTGACCATTGGATTGGGGGTGAGCCACAGAAGATACGTCCAAACGAATATGCTCTCGTTGACAGAACTCTTCCATCTCACCCTGAGATAGGTTGGTGCCATTATCTGTGATGATGCTGTGTGGAAAACCAAACCGGAATATTACTTTTTTGATGAACTTAACCGCTGTGGCCGCATCACACCTGCTTATAGGCTCTGCTTCAACCCACTTTGTAAACTTGTCCACTGCCACTAGTAGATGAGTTTTCTGATCTTGGGATCTCTTGAAAGGACCAACCATATCAAGCCCCCAAGTTGCAAAAGGCCAAGTTATTGGTATCATCCGGAGTTCCTGTGCCGGAACAAGTGCACGTCTTGAGAACTTCTGACAAGCGTCACACTTGCGAACCAGGTCTGCCGCATCTGCATGTGCGGTTAACCAATAAAAGCCATGTCGGAAAGCTTTGGCCACTAAAGATTTTGATCCGGCATGATGACCACAATCCCCTTCATGAATTTCTCTTAGAATCTCACAACCTTCCTCAGCTGAAACACATCGTTGAAATACTCCAGAAGTGCTACGATGGTGCAGCTCTCCGTTGGCAATTGTCATAGACTTGGAACGCCGGATTATTTGCCGTGCTTCGTCTTCGTCGTCTGGCAACTCTCCTCGGCTTAAGTACACCAAATAGGGTAACGTCCAATCCGGAATAACATGGGTTGCTGCAACCAACTGTGCCTCTGGATCCGGAACAGCTAGGTCGTTCTCTGAAGGTACTTGAACCGAAGGATTGTGCAATTCATCCAAAAAGGTGTTAGGTGGTACCGGTTTACGTTGCGACCCTAGCCGGCTTAAAGCGTCGGCTGCTTCGTTCTTTCGCCGGTCTATATGCTCCACCTGATATCCTTTGAAATGTCCTGCGACCGCTTCAACCTCTCGTCGATAAGCCGCCATGAGGGGATCCCTTGAATCCCACTTGCCCGAAACTTGCTGTGCCACCAGGTCTGAATCGCCCAGGCACTTAACCCGGCTCAAATTCATCTCTTTTGCCAATCGTAAACCATGAAGCAGCGCCTCATATTCTGCTGCATTATTAGTACAAGGAAATAATAACCGGAGTACATAACAAAACTTATCACCTCTGGGGGAAGTTAAGACAACTCCGGCCCCCGAGCCTTCCAACTGTCTTGAACCGTCGAAGTGAATCGTCCAATAAGTAAGATCCGGCTTCTCCTCAGGAGTCTGTAACTCCGTCCAGTCATTGATGAAGTCGACCAATGCCTGAGATTTTATAGCAGTACGTGGTACATACTTCAACTCATGCGGACTGAGCTCAATGGCCCACTTGGCTATTCTGCCTGTAGCTTCTCTATTCTGGATTATGTCTCCCAACGGAGCTGAACTAACCACAGTTATTGGATGCCCTTGGAAATAATGCTTCAGTTTCCGGTTTGCCATGAACACCCCATATACCAATTTCTGCCAATGAGGGTATCTTTGCTTAGATTCGATGAGTACTTCACTCACATAGTAAACCGGGCGCTGAACCGGATGTTCCTTCCCTGCTTCCTTGCGCTCAACCACAATCGCAACGCTGACAGCCCGTGTGTTTGCAGCAACATATAACAGCAAAGGCTCTTTATCGATAGGAGCAGCTAAAACCGGTGGTTTCGCTAGTTGCTGTTTTAGATTCTCAAACGCTGTATTCGCTTCATCACTCCAAATGAACCGGTCCGTTTTCTTCAACATTTGATAAAGCGGGATCGCCTTTTCTCCTAAGCGACTGATAAACCGGCTCAACGCCGTGATCCGGCCAGCTATGCGCTGAACATCATTAATGCAAGCCGGTTTTGCCAAAGATGTGATGGCCTTGATCTTCTCCGGGTTGGCTTCTATTCCCCTGTTCGAAACCAGGAATCCCAAAAGCTTACCGGCCGGGACACCAAAAGCACATTTCTCCGGATTAAGCATCATCTTGTAAGCCCGAAGATTATCAAAGGTTTCTCTGAGGTCTTCTATCATTGTCCGTTCCTCCTTTGATTTAACCACAATGTCATCCACGTATGCATGTACGTTCCTTCCTATCTGCCTCTTCAAACAATTCTGAACACAACGCTGATAAGTTGCCTGCGCACACTTGAGCCCAAAAGGCATAGACACATAGCAAAAAGCACCGAAGGGGGTTATGAATGCTATCTTCTCTTGATCTTCAACTGCCATCTTGATCTGGTGATAACCTGAGTACGCATCCAGAAAACTCAGCCGCTCACACCCTGCTGTCGCATCAATAATCTGATCAATGCGAGGTAGAGCAAAAGGATCGGTCGGGCAAGCTTTATTGAGGTCAGTGTAGTCCACACACATCCTCCACGTCCCATTCTTCTTTAGGACTAGCACCGGATTAGCCAACCATTCCGGATGAAAAACTTCCACTATGAACCCTGCCGCCAAAAGCCTGGCCACTTCTTCTCCTATAGCTTTTCGTCTCTCTTCATTAAAGCGGCGCAGATACTGTTTTACCGGTTTAAATTTCGGATCAATATTCAACTTGTGCTCAGCGAGTTCCCTCGGTATACCTGGCATGTCAGACGGTTTCCATGCAAAGATATCCCGGTTCTCACGGATGAACTCGATGAGCGCGCTTTCCTATTTGGGGTCAAGGTTAGCGCTGATAGTGAACTGCTTGGACGAATCTCCTGGCACAAAATCAACTTGCTTGGTCTCCTCTGCCGATTTAAACTTCAATGCCGGATCATGCTCGGTCGTTGGTTTCTTCAGCGGAGTCATATCTGCCGGATCAACATTATCTTTATAAAACTTTAACTCTTCTGTGGCACACACCGCTTCTGCATAAGCTGCATCACCTTCCTCACACTCCACTGCTATCTTACGACTGCCATGCACCGTAATCGTGCCCTTATGACCCGGCATCTTAAGCTGTAAATAAACATAACATGGCCTAGCCATAAATTTAGCATAAACCGTCCTTCCAAACAAAGCATGATACGGACTTTTAATTTTGACAACTTCAAAGGTGATCATCTCTGATCTGGAGTCATGCTCATCCCCAAAGGTAACTTCTAAGTCAATCTTACCAACTGGATAAGCTGACTTACCTGGGACCACCCCGTGAAACACTGTGTTTGATGTCCTTAACTGTTTATCTGTCAGACCCATACGGCGAAAGGTCTCGTAATATAATATATTGATACTGCTACCTCCATCCATGAGGACTTTAGTGAACCTGTATCCTCCCACCTGAGGTGCCACCACCAAGGCTAGATGTCCCGGATTATCTATCCGTAACGGGTGGTCCTCTCTGCTCCAAACAATGGGCTGCTCTGACCATCGTAGAAATTGTGGCGTCGCCGGTTCTACCGCATTAACAGCCCGCTTTAAAACCTTCTGGTCTCTCTTGCATAAACTCGTGGTGAAAACATGATATTGACCGCTGCTCAACTCCTTCGGATTACTCTGGTATCCGGATTGCTGTTGTTGCTGCGGACGCTGCTGCTGCTGATTTCCTTGGTTACTGTGACTCCCTTGGCCCTGCTGCTGATTATTCTGATTGCTGTAACCACCTTGATGATACGATTGATTCCCCTGACCATGATAACCACCTTGATACTGATTTCCTTGACCATTGTAGTTTCCTTGAGTACCTTGGCCGCCCGGCCGGGGTTGATAACCACCGTTGTTCCCTTGATAACCGCTGTTGCCCCTATATCCTGAACCGGAGTTGTTCCCTTGGTAACCCGGACCATAAAACCCGGGCCCTGAACCGCCATTTGGGGGCCGGCTAAGGGGATTAAAACGGCCGTTCCCTGGGTTCAGGCATTCTCTTCCAGTGTGCCGTGCAAGCCCCTTTTTTCCGCTATGCTTTAGACAGGGCTGATCCGGATCCTGCTCCCAACCCGGGTTTCCTCCCCCGGTTTGGCGAGTGGGACCTTGCTGATTAACCTGAAAACCACCTTGAACCTGTGTATTGGCCACAAAATCGGAGCTATTTTCTGCCTTCCGTTTGCCCAAAAAGCTTGAAGTAACCGGATTAACCGGCGCCGGTTTACCAGACTTGCTGGCCTTCCCTGTTTTATCTCCTTCTGACTCCGGGTACTTGGTATTATCTGAGTCTCCGTACTTCACCAGGGCACTCATCAAAGTCCCCATGTCATTGCACTCCCGTTTGAGCCGTCCGAGTTTTAATTTCAAAGATTCAAACCGGCAATTGTTCTCCAATGTTACAATTGCTGTGCTCGGATTAATGCCATTTGAGGAGTGCAAGATCTCTGCCACTCTGCGTACCCAAGCTGCTGTAGACTCCTGTTCTCCTTGCACACATGCTGCTAAATCTATCACCGACATAGGTTGCTTGCACGTGTCCTTGAAGTTTTTGATGAACTGACTGCGCAGCTCCCCCCATGATCCGATAGAATTCGGAGGTAGTGCCTTTAGCCAAGTCCGGGCCGTGCCCTCAAGCATCATAGTGAAATATTTGGCACAAGCCGATTCATCCACGTCCAGCATCTCCATGGCCATCTCGTAACTCTCCACCCAAGCTTCGGGCGGTAAATCGGCTGTGTAATTAGGCACCTTGCGAGGTCCTTTGAAATCCTTGGGCAACTTAACGCTCCGCAGGGCAGGGACGAGACATTGTATCCCAAAACCGCTCGCTGTAGCTCCTGTCCCTGTAGTGCCTGTGTGAACCGGCGTCGACTGACGAACCTCCTCCCTGGCCTCCGATCTAGGCCGGTTTCGATCCGGGGCTGGCATCTCCGCCCTTGCCGGATTATCTTGCCTGTGCTGATGTCTCCTCCGTTCGCTGCTGGACACTTCTGGCTCCTCCCAATGTCTAGAGTAACTTCGGTTGGGACGCGGTGTTGAATGCAACCTTTCCCTGCTATGAGAGTACGCTTGATGCTGTATTAACGCCGTGTTAAGTAGCTTCTGGGCCCTGCGCGCCTCTATCGTCATCGGAGATGTTTCTTCCACAGGCAAAGCGGCCAACCGTGCTGCTGCTGCGGCAATATTGTCCACAGGGTTTGAGTAGTGTCCAGGGGGATAGGAACATAAGGGGCCGACGTAATCCGTCGCTCCTGCTCTGCAGCAGGTTGCTGAACCGGCTCCCCTCGAGCCGGTGGGCTTCTCCGGTTTAAGATCGGATTGTTACTGGCCCCAGCCCCAGGTGTTCTGAACAAATTCGCAGATTCGTAACCCGGCGGCAGGCGGGATCGATATTTTCGCCCCCTCACTGCTTCCACCGAAGCCTGCTCCATCCTTAAGTGAAAAGCTTGATCATCCAACTCCGCTTGTCTGATGGCTAACATCTCTCCTTCTGCCTTTAAATCCTCCTTCAATTGATCGATCCGGGCCTTCAACTGAAGAAGCACTGCATCATGTTGCGCCTTGTCTGCTGGAGCCACGACCTCTACTGCCTTAGCTGCGAACTCCTCGATCAAGGTGGATAGAACTTCCGTAAGGGGGGGATTTGAACCGCTTCCCCCTGCACCGGCTTCTGCTGTTGTTCCGTTCACCGGGGGTTGTGAACCGGCCATGAAGACCGCCACCCGGTTTGGCGGGTCAAAGGGGTCCGGAATACTGTTTCCATCGGACTCGCCCTCAGACCGGCCGTCCCGCAACTGATACAGAGATTCAGTTTCCCCGGATGAAGATTCGTCATCTGAGTAGACGACTGTTGCACCATCAGATTCCGAACCGTCCTCGGTTCGGCCTCCGTGAACTGCTCCAACGAACACATGCCTCATGGCAGGCTGAATCCGGGCCGATCTCGCACGCTGAGCCGGCTCGACGATGTTGGGGAGGGTGTCCGGCTCAGGTCCCGGTTCGCCAATTTTGCCGATGAAGACTTGGATGCTGCCGAAGGGGACCCGGTACCCGTATTCGATTGAATCGGCCTCCGGTCCCCAACCCGCGTCGTCGATGTAGATCCGGCCGCGACGACTCTTGGTCATCCGGCCGACCGCGTAACCCTTTAACCCTTCGAAGCCGCCTTTCAAGAACTCGAAACCATCGTGCGCAGGCCCCACGGTGGGCGCCAACTGTCGTGGAAATAACACGGCAGATGTCCGGTTTAACGGACTTGATGATGGAACCATCGCACGGGTTAGCTTGAAAGGGTTCATGGCACACAAAGGACACAAAGGATTTTATACTAGTTCGGCCCCTTTGAGAAGGTAAAAGCCTACGTCTAGTTAGTTTGGTATTGCTTGGGCGTCGGTTTACAGGGAGCGGAATCGCTTGCCTGCGTCTCGAAGGATCGATTGTTGCTTGTCCTTGAACCGGTACCGGGTCGTCCCTTTATATAGAGGTGACGCCTGGTCCGGTTTACAGAGTCCGGAGGCCGGCTCATAATCGTGTCCGCCTCGGTCTCTGCCCTTTCTTTCTTATCTCTCAAGTTACATCTCTTTGGCGGTTTACAAACCGTATTTCTACACATGGGCCTTGAAATTTCATGGGCCGCAATCTCTACTAAAATAATAAACCAAGTACGATATAACTAAGCCGGTTTACAATATCCGGTTTATACCTATTAACCATATCCCTGACAGGCTCCGAGAAGAAAAAGGGTGGGTGGGTGGGAAAGAAAGACAGCTTCGGATGGGGAAAAACACCGTCGGAAGGAAAAGAACTGAGGGTTGAACTTGCAAAGAAGAAGAGGGTCAAAACACTTACGATAGATGCACCAGATGACAAGAACTGACAACGCAACGAACGAAAACTAACCACGAGGTCCTAAAAAAAATTGAAGGGGAAGAGGAGTAATTCAAAACACCTACGTCAAGATTCCTCACCAGAGCGACGAAGGGGCAGAGGAGTAAAAAGAATTCCTACTCTCCGATATAGCTAGACTTCGAAAAAGTTTTCTGCTAGACTCGACAACGGCCAAGCTACGATCAATCAAGGGGGCTGCTATGGTCGGTCGAGGCTCTGATACCAACTTGTCAGGCCCAAGATGCGATTCTATCCCGATCACGTGTCACTTACGTGATTGGGGCACAACCGCATTTCGGGCGCTTAGCAAGATGGATATCATTACATCGTACCATTACATACATACATGGGGGATACAATAATACATACAAGTCACATGAATACAACATCATCAATACAAAGCATCCGACTACGGATGCAAACAAGAAAAGAACAACGACATCCATGTGCTATCCCAGGCTGCCGACCCGGAACCAAACCCAAGACTGAAGAAGAAGAAGAAGAAAGAACTCCAACACAATGATCAACGCTCTCACGTCAAGACATCGGAAACCTGCACCTGCAACTATTATTGTAGTATCTGTGAGCCATGAGGACTCGGCAATCCCATAACCATGGGTAACAAGACTATCAAAGCTTAATGGGAAGGAAGAGGTAAAGTGGTGAGGTTGCAGCAGCGGCTAAGCAAAAATATATGGTGGCTAACTTACGAGTACAAGAATAAGATGAGCATCTACGCAAACGGTCGCAACTAGTAATGATCGCTAAAGATGCTGAACTACCTACGAGTCAAACATAACCCCACCGTGTTCTCTACTCAAAGTGAAAAGAGACAGTCACGGTTACTCACAAAGTTGTGTGCTTTACTTCGGATCCTCTGTCAAGTTTTCTACAACCGGACATTAACAAATTCCAATCTGCCACATAACCGCGGGCACGGCTTTCGAAAGATCATAACCCTGTAGGAGTGTCCCAACTTAGCCCATCACAAGCTCTCACGATCAGCTGAAGTGATAAATATAGTATTATCACCCCTTATCTTAGGGAAATCCGATCAGGTTCGGTATCCCGATGCACAAGACATTTCGACAATGGTAAAACAAGTCCAGCAAGACCTCCCGGCGTGCCGACACCCTGATAGTAGCCGCGCGTATCTCGTCTCAGGCCATGTCCGGATGGGACAAGCTACAGGTATGCCAGATACCTCGAGTTTCCCCGAGGCGGCCCCGCAGGTTGCCCGTTTGGGACCAACACCATCAGCACTGGCCCCCCTGCTATGTAGAAAAGAATCTCCAAGGAGCGTCCCCCTTATGCAAATTAATTAATTAATTAAGTTTTTATTATGAGGCAAATTAAAACCAATGTTGGGCCTTGCTGGAGGAGTTTTATTCAAAGACGAAGTGTCAAGGGGTCCCCATATACTCAACCGTGTAAGGAACGCAAAATCAAGGAACATAATGCCGGTTTATCGGCTCCTAAGGTGGCATGAGTGGAACAAAACACCGAGCAAAAGGCCAAGCCTTCCACCCATGCCTAGTATATAGGTGTGTTATTATATATATAACATATTGTGATATTCCAACAACAAGTTCCCTCCTGGAACGATCTTCATCTTCACCTGGAACTAACAACGCTATAAGAGGGTTGAGCAAGCGGGTAACATAGCCAAACAATGGTTTTGCTGGGAAGGTGTCAAATGTTGGAGGTTTCATGGCAACAAGGAGAGGGGCTGACAATAAGATGAGTAGCGCGACATATAACGATAGCATCGAGACAACTAAGCAAAGGCAATGATAGTAAAGGTATCCAAGGGTATGGTCATCTTGCCTGAGATCCCGCAAGGAAGAAGAACGGATCCATGAAGAAGACGAAGAAGAAGCCTTGAAGAAGAACCACAGGTAGACGAACGAATCCTCACGAATGCAACGGAACAAGCACTAACGAGAAGAAGCAAGCAACACGGTAAACACACCACACGAGACATGACAATATGCTCAACCAAGTATGATGCAAGACAGTTCTATATAGGATGCACTACAAGTCTATACAGGAAGCAAAACATGGCAAGGTAGGAAGCACAAAGAAAACAACACAAGTCTATATATTATGCAACACATGGCAAGGTATGATGCAAGACAAGTCTATACAGGAAGCAATATATGGCAAGGTAGGAAGCACAGAAAAACAACACAAGTCTATATATGATGCAACACATGGCAAGGTATAATGCAAGACAAGTCTATACAGGAAGCAATATATGGCAAGGTAGGAAGCACAGAAAAACAACACAAGAACATGACAATATGCTCAAGCAAGTATGATGCAAGACAAGTCTATATAAGATGCAACACATGGCAAGGTAGGAAGCACAGAAAAACAACATAATAACAACAAGTTTAAATGAGGCCGGAAACTACTTAAGACAAATCCGGTAAGTCCTCATATGCATGGTTTGAAATTAGTCCAGATCTGATCAAACCTTATGTTCAAGTTGTTAAACAGCAAGTTAACATGCACCAACATGATATACACGAAATTCTAGTCAAGTTTCACATAAAGTTTGTTTAATTCGGAGCTACGGCCTAGAAGATATGAGCAAAACAAGACAAGCAAGGCAACGGTGCAAGATGCACCCAAACATCAATCAAACATACTCCAAACATGTAAACAAGATGATATTATGCTTCTACATGCAAAAACACACAAGTTTCATATAAAGCACACCCAAAACGGAGCAACGGGCTAAAAGATACACATGAAACAAGAAACAATGCGAAGCTGAAAATAACAGTCACATCGCAACTTGGAAGCAAGATATATATACTCTACAGCACTCAAACATGGTGACAAGAAGCACGGACATGAAGTAGACATATCTTACAGCAAACAACTCCATTGGAGCATCTCCATAGGAGGCATGGATCAATAGCAACAAGCTACAACATTTTGATCATGACACTAAAAACCTGACAGTAATATTTTATAGCATCTTGGGAGCAAGAATTAAATCAGCTACAGCAACCCAAATGAGCAAGTGAGGACATGGATGGATAGACAACAACATATACAACAAGGAATGATCAATGGCCACCCCAAAACTAACATGGATTTTCCTAGGGCATCAAGCAAACATAGCATCAGGATATGACAGATTCCAGACAATGAAATTTCACTAAGTGTTAAAACAGTAACAATATCATAGCATGTTTGTGAGCATGTTTAAGTCACCTCAAGGCATATCATAGCAAATAGTTTGCACCACAGCAAGGAACACATGATGGAGAAACTAAAACATCTAGGCATGTGACAAGGGGACAAACACATCAATAGCAAGGAGCATGTGAAATCAGCATCTCACAACAAGTTTCAGAACTTAACAGCCAAATGCACTTTTGTAATAGGGATAAACATGGCAATATGAATTCAAACAAGCATGCTATAGCAACCATCATGTAGTACACTTCATAAAGAACATTTTGACATATCATTTGCATCATTTGGATAAACATGGACCAAGTTATCATATCTCAAACATGGCAACAAAATAACAAGTAGCAGCAGTTTATAACAAATAGCAATCTTGCAACAGAGATTAGAGCATCTAAATGAACTCAAATGAGCATGGCACAATGGAACAAAGTGTAGAGCATATCACCACGATCATTTTGACATATTATTCACTCAAAACGGACATACACACAAAAAGTTATTAGCTCCACAAGAATGCAACAAAATGCTGACAGAAAAAGACTTAGACATTTTCAGAGAGGAAAAACTGAGCGTCGGGTATTATATGTCGCCCGGGGCGAGGGGTAGGCGGGGGCTCACCAGATGGGCTCGGCCCAAGAAGACGAAGCAGCAGGCCGGGCAGAACGGGCGGGAGGCCCAGGCGGAGCAGGCCAGGGGCTATGGGCCGGGGTGACTGGGAGGCCTGCGGGGCACGCGGCCCGGCTGGGAGCGCCGAGGCCAGGCGCTGGGCCATGGGAGGTGCTGGCCCATGCGCGGCTGGAGGCCGTCCTCCTCCTCCTCTGCGCGCAGCAGAGGGAGGTCCAGGCGTCCATGCGACGGACGGCGGCGGAGCTGGCCGGCGGGGTCGCGGGGGTTGTAGACGAGGTCGGGAAGGAGCAGATCGGGCCATGGGGCACCGGATCTGACCGGAAACTGGCCGGCGGCGAGCCCACACAGCGACGGGGCGCTGGATCTTCAGGGCGGCGGTGAACTGTGGCTTGGTGGAGGAGCGGTGGCGGGGTCCGGCGACTTCCGGCGAGCGGGCGCGGCGACGGAGAAGTACGGCGGGGCGGCGCCGGGGGGGCTCGCTGATACGTCCAAAACGTATCTATAATTTCTGCTTGCTCCATGCCTCTTTTGTGTGATATTGCTATGATATGTATGCACTTCCATACACTTTTGATCATATTTGGACTAACCTATTAACTCAGTGCACCACAGTGCCAGTTCCTGTTTTCTGCTGTTTTTCTATTTCAGGTTTCCCCCATATTAAAAGTGCCCTAAAAATTCCAGGAAAAATACAGGAAAAATCAGCGTATCGGGAGCTTCAAGAAAAACCAAAGCAGGGCCAGAGGGGAGCCTGGGGTGGCCCAGGCGGCCACCCGGCGCGGCCCCACCCCTGGCCGCGCCAGGGGGGTGCCTGGGGCCCCACCTCCGCCTCTGGTGACCCCCTTTTGCATATATATTGCTCGCGTCCCGAAACCCTCGAGGAAGGAACCCTTTTTTACGATCTCGCCTCTGTTCCGCCGCCGCCGCGCTTCCAAGATCGGGAGCACCAGGAGAACTCTTCCCGGCACCCTGCCGGAGGGGAGAACCACCACCGGGAGCTTCTCCACCACCATGGACGCTTCGCGGATGAGTTGTGAGTAGTCCCCCTTGGACCATGGGTCCATGACCAGTAGCTATGTGATGTTCTCCTCCCCTCTTTGTTCTTCACCGATTAGACCTCGTGAGCTGCCCTACATGATCGAGGCACATATGTAATCCTTATGCTGTTGCTATGATGAGTTTGCTGGGATCCGATGGATTATGAGATTATGTTCAGATTGTGTGTGAGTAATATATTTGATTCACCTCTTTTATATTTATGTTCTTGAGTAATTCTTGCATGTTCTCCGTTGCTGTTTATTGCTTTGGCCAAGTAGTAGGTAGTAACTCCAAGAGGGAACGTTATGCTTGATTGTGGGTTCATGCCCCTCGATGACTAGCTTGAGTGACAGAAACATGGGTCTAGGGGATGTGCTGTTGCCACAAGGGGGAAAACAACGGTGCTTGTACTTGCGGGGTGCAAGGATTGTTTACTTTACGCAAAGCTCTTTTAATGCAGTTGTCTGTTGCTTTGAGTTTACACTATGGGTGGGACTCGCAACTTAATACCAGCGAGATGTTCTGGATAGATATCTCAAGGTGGATGATTAGTAGTAGATGCAGATAGATTTCGGTCTACGTGCCTTGGCGTACCGCCCATGCTTTTGAGCCTCTACCTTTCTTGCAGCATAGTTAGCATTGGTTTGCGCACATAATCCTGTCAATTGCGCAGCTGTAATTCGTTTACCTCGCTTAGCTGTTTTATCGTCTTTTGGGAGAGAGACATCACTAGTGAACATCATGGGACCCCGGTCCATATTACCATCACTGATCACACCCGTTATTTATTTCCTGTTCTTATTTACTAGTTGCAGTCATACCTATCACTATTATCTCTTGCGTTTGATCCTTTGTAAACGACAAGGCCGGAGGGATTGACAACCTCTCTGTACTCGTTGGGAGCAAAGTTATTTGTATCTGTGTGCAGCAACTGTCAATCGCAAAGTTGCGCCGCTAGCAGTTGACACCTTCTTGTTGACCCTCGGAGTCTCAGGGGATTCGATCCTTGGTATCTTTGCCAAGGGAAAACTACCGCTACACTGCATCTCAAACCTTCCACTTGGGGTATCCAACGAGGGGCGAGAAGCCATCACAACACCACAAACACCTTCGGAGACACCTGTAGAGCATCTTTATAATCACCCAGTTACATTGTGATGTTTGATAGCACACAAGGTGTTCCTTCGGTATTCGGGAGTTGCATAATCTCATAGTCATAGGAACATGTATAAGTCATGAAGAAAGCAATAGCAGTAAAAGTAAATGATCAAGTTGCTAAGCTAACGGATGAGCCTTGTCCATCACATCATTCTCCTAATGATGTGATCCCGTTGATCAAATGACAACTCATGTCTATGGCTAGGAAACATAACCATCTTTGATCAATGAGCTAGTCTAGTAGAGGCATACTAGGGACACTCTGTTTTGTCTATGTATTCACACATGTACTAAGTTTCTGGTTAATACAATTTTAGCATGAATAATAAACATTTATCATGATATAAGGAAATATAAATAACAACTTTATTATTGCCTCTAGGGCATATTTCCTTCACCACAACCATGCCCTTACTTTGCTGACTGCTCTGTCGCTCAACTGAGTGTTCTTTCGGTCGAATGTATTGTAGCACCACCCAATGTTATTGAACTGCCAGATGATGATGAGCATGAAGAAGTGCCCCGAAGGACCACAGGAAGGAAGGGAAAGAAGGTGCCTACTACTCCAGACGCCCAGCAACTTGGTGATCCAGTTCGGGCTTCTGTTTCCTTTGTTGTTCCTGTGTCGACCGTCCAGACTCCGGCGTCGACTGTTCAAGCTTCTGCTCCGACTATGCAGCCTCAAGCCACCTCATCGGTTCCACCAACATCCTTCTTCACCACACACCATGTCCCGGAGGACGAAGTAAGCGCTGTGAAGGAAGTCGTGTCCCAAGCAAGCGCAATGGTGGAGCGAATGAAGGTGGTGTACGAGACTAGCAAGGATGCCTATGATGCCAGTTCTGCCCTTCGAGCCAACGTCCAAGTAAGTGGTTGATTTCCGACTGATTTTTCGGCTTGATCTTTGCTCTGTTAGGATATGGTACTTGAAAACTGCTTCTGCTTTATTATTTGTAAGATGATGTCCGTGGATGAGCGTTTTGGACCTTTAATGTGCATCTATCATGAGTCTGCACCTTGCATTCATTCACCCACTGGGTGTTTTAACTTTTGTTGTATAGTTCTTGTCAATTGAAATCTTGAACCAGTGGGGGCACGCTGAGTGCACCCACCGGGTGTAGTCCCCGAGACCATGGTCGACTACGGGCAGTCGGCTGTGGTCTAAGAACGAATGTTGTTGTTTCTCTTTTTTTCTTTATTTTTTACTCCTTCCACTCGTATTGGGCGGATTGCGTTGAGTGGGAAATCAAACCAGTGGGGGCACGCCAAGTGCACAATGTCCACTGGGTGTAGTCGCCGAGACTACTGTTGAATGTTTTATTCGGTAGTAGTCTTAGAACTCTTTTGGCATACTAATTCAATCTCTGCATCTTATCACTCGGAAGCGACTGACTCTTGCTCATGTCGACTGACTTGTCTCGTCGTTCACTACAGAAATTGTGTGGTCTTGGAGCTAGGTTTGCTGATTTGGAGAGGAAGCAGATCCAACTCAATCTCGACCTGGAGCTGGCCAAGGAGAACTTGTAGAAGGCTAAGGACGAAACAGCTAGTATGGAAGGTACAAAATTCGTGGACTTTCCTTGAATAGATGTGCGTAGTGAAAACAGACAACTCCAAGCTCATCTCAAGAATGTTATTCCTTTAGACAAAATGAAGCAGGCTATGGAGCAGAAGGACCTCGACCTTGCAGCTGCGCGACAGAAGGCGCAAGAGAAATTAGAACTTGCCGACAAGAAGCTGGCTTCAGTCAGCAAGTTAGAAGAAGAAAATGCTAAGATGAAGACTGCCCTTGACAAAGCCAACAAAGAAGTGACATGGCTGAAGAAGGACAAGGCGGTTCTGACCGACAAAGGTGGGGACCTCACTCGGAGGAGGGATGAGCTGGAGACTTATCTGGGAGGACTTGCCAAGAAGATGTTCCTTATGCTTGAAGGTACTTTCCCTTGTCCGACTGATTTTTAACTGTCGACTCATCATACAACTATCGACTCACTATTTCTCTGTATGTGCAGAATTCGGTCAAAACTTCGAGGAAGAGACTGGGTGGATTGAGATGAATATGGATCCCATTAACTCCCTATCAAGGACGAAGCTGTGATGAACGTGTTGCGACTGGAATCTCGCCTCGCCAGCATTATGGACTATCTTGCATGACTGAAGGTGGCGATGTCGTGAATTGACACAGAGCTCTGGCGGGGTGCGATATTCCAAAATGACCTCGAGTCTCTGATGACTCGACTTAATGAAATCCCCGGCCGAGTGCAGGCGTGGAAGAAGTCATCTGCTCGCTGCGGCGCTGACGTGGCTCTGTCTCTGGTCCGTGTTCATTGCAAGGAAGTTAGAGAAGAGAAGCTGGCAGCTCTCAAGGTCGCCAATACCAAGAAGCTTCAATTCCAGTCCTTCATGGAGACCTTCATCGACGCTGCCACTCGTATCGCTGACGGGATCGACTTGGACGAGTTCGTCGAGCCTGCTAGCCCTCCTCCTGCGGAGTGAACAAACTTTATGCCTTGATTACATTTGCCTCGGAATGCCGAGTGATTTTGTAACCGTTAAACTCCTTCGGGCCTGATGCCTGAGCACTTCTGTCTAAACCTTGTGGGATTTATCTGAACATGGTTTTCCTTGGAATATGATTGCTTTGTTTTCACCACTTTCAGATTTCTTAATTCCGAGTGGAACTTGGTTCTTCACTCGGAACAGATGTTGTACTTGTGATGCAGCTCGGAGTGCAACCATACGTTGTACTTGTGGTGCAGCTCGGAGTACAACCATACATTGTACTTGTGGCGTAGCTTAGAGTGCAACCATACATTGTACTTGTGGCGCAGCTCGGAATACGACCATACGTTGAACTTGTGGCGTAGCTCAGAGTGCAACCAAGCCCCCGAGTGAGAGGGTTGCCCTTCACTTGAAGTGATTTTGAAACTTAGGCGAGTACGATATCGCAGCTAAGCCCTCGAGTGAGAGGGTTGCTCTTCACTCGGAGTGTTTTTGAAACTTAGGCGAGTACAGGGTCTCAGCTAAGTCCCCGAGTGAGAGGGTTGCTCTTCACTTAGAGTTATTTTGAAACTTAGGCGAGTACAAGGTCGCAGCTAAGCCCCCGAGTGAGAGGGTTGCTCTTCACTCAAAGTGTTTCTGAAACTTAGGCGAGTACGAGATCTCAGCTAAGCCCCCGAGTGAGAGGGTTGCTCTTCACTCGGAGTGTTTTTGAAACTTAGGCGAGTACGGGATCGCAGCTAAGCCCCCGAGTGAGATGGTTGCTCTTCACTCGGAGTGTTTTTGAAACTTAGGCGAGTACAGGGTCACAGCTAAGTCCCCGAGTGAGAGGGTTGCTCTTCACTCGGTGTTATTTTGAAACTTAGGCGAGTACAGGGTCGTAGCTAAGCCTCCGAGTGGAACCTAACTTTGCCAGGTCATCAGCAGCTTGATTCTTGATTCGGGGTATGTGGTGGAGCTCTAACTCCTCAAACTTCTTCTCTAATTTTCTTACCGCATTGCAGTAACCAGTCATACCTGGGCTCCTGATATCCCATTCCTTCATCACTTGATTGACCACCTAGTCTGAGTCACCGTAAACCATTAGGCGGAGGACGCCGAGTGAGATGGCCATACACAACCCATACAAAAGTGCCTCATACTCAGCTTCATTGTTTGAAGAATGAAAGTGAGTGGGGAGGACATAGCTGAGCTTGTCACCTCTGGGGGACACCAAAACCACACCTGCACCAGACCCATTTAGCATCTTGGATCCATCAAAGAACATAGTCCAATGTTCCGAGTGAACTTGAGTCGGTTGCTCCTGCTCAATCCACTCGGCGAGGAAATCTGCTATTGCCTAATACTTGATTGCTTCCTTTGCCTTGAAATTGATATCCAAAGGAAGGAGTTCAATCGCCCATTTGGACACTCGACCAGTTGGGTCCCGATTGTTCAGAATTTCAGATAATGGAGCATCGCTGACGACTGAAACTGAGTGGTCTGCAAAGTAATGCACAACTTTCTTCGTGGTCAAATAAATCCCATAAACAAGCTTCTGATAATGCGGGTATCTTTGTTTGGATGGGGTCAAGACTTCAGAAATATAGTACATTGGGCGTTGAACTTTGTAGGCTTTTTCTTCTTCTTCCCGCTCGACCGTGAGCACTGTCCTGCCAATTTGTCCAGTGGCTGCGATATATAATAACATAGACTCTTTGCTGATCAGGGCAGCAAGCACCGGCTGGGTGGAAAGCAGGGCTTTGAGCTCTTCAAACGCTGCTTCAGCTTCAGGATTCCACTCGAACTTGTCAGACTTCTTCATCAGTCGGTAAAGAGGTAATGCCTTTTCACCAAGACGTGAGATGAATCGACTCAATGCGGCCAAACAACAAGTAAGCTTATGAACATCATGCACGCGCATGGGGCGTTTCATTCGGAGGATTGTGCCAACCTTTTCTGGGTTTGCGTCGATCCCTCATTCGAAAACAAGGAAACCGAGTAAATTTCCACCTGGGACTCTGAATGTGCACTTTGACGGGTTAAGCTTGATATCATATCTTCTCAAGTTGGCAAAGGTTTCAGCAAGATCAGTCAGTAGGTCGGAACCTTTACGTGACTTGACCACGATATCATCCATGTATGCTTCCACATTCCGACTGATTTGTTTGAGCAGGCATTTCTGAATCATGCGCATGAATGTGGCGCCAGCATTCTTGAGGCTGATACGTCCATTTTGCATCATGCTTATAAGTTGATATTTATTGCACTATGGGCTGTTCATACATGTTTTGTCACAATACTTATGCCTTTTCTCTCTTATTTTACAAGGTTTACATGAAGAGGGAGAATGCCGGCAACTGGAATTCTAGGCTGGAAAAGGAGCAAACTCTGGAAACCTATTATGCACAACTCCAAAAGCCCTGAAACTCCACAGAACATTGTTTCGGAAAATATAAAAAATATCTGGCGAAAGAAATCCATGAGAGGGGCCACTGGCTGGCCTCGAGGGTGGGGGGCGCGCCCCCCTTCCCAAGGCGCGCCCCCTGCCTCGAGGGCCAGCCGGTGGGCCCCCAGTGCCCATCTTCTACTATATGAAGCGTTTTGACCTGGAAAAAAATCAAGAAGAAGCTTTCGGGACCAGACGCCGCCGTCTCGAGGCGGAACCGAGGCGGAAACCAATCTAGGGCTCTGGCAGAGCTGTTCTGCCGGGGATACTTCCCTCCGGGAGGGGGAAATCATCACCACCGTCATCACCAACAACTCTCCCATCTTGGGGAGAGCTATCTTCATCAACATCTTCACCATCACCATCTCCTCTCAAACCCTAGTTCAGCTCTTGTATCCAATCTTTGTATCCAAACCTCAGATTGGTACCTATGGGTTGCTAGTAGCGTTGATTACTCCTTGTAGTTGATGCTAGTTGGTTTATTTGGTGGAAGATCATATGTTCAGATCCATTAAGCATATTAATACCCCTCTGATCTTGAACAATATTATGTCTTGTGAGTAGTTACTTTTGTTCCTGAGGACATGGGAGAAGTCTTGCTATTAGTAGTCATGTGAATTTGGTCTTCGTTCGATATTTTGATGAGATGTATGTTGTCTCTCCTCTAGTGGTGTCATGTGAACGTCGACTACATGACACTTCACCATTATTTGGGCCTAGAGGAAGGCATTGGGAAGTAATAAGTAGATGATGGGTTGCGAGAGTGACAGAAGCTTAAACCCTAGTTTATGCGTTGCTTCGTAAGGGGCTGATTTGGATCCATATGTTTCAGGCTATGGTTAGGTTTACCTTAATACTTCTTTTGTAGTTGCGAATGCTTGCATTAGAGGTTAATCATAAGTGGGAGGCTAGTCAAAGTAAAGGCAGCACCCAAGCACCGGTCCACCCACATACCAAATTATCAAAGTACCGAACGCGAATCAGATGATCGTGATGAAAACTAGCTTGACGATAATTCCCATGTGTCCTCGGGGGCGCTTTACCTTGCATAAGAGTTTGTCCAGGCTTGTCCTTTGCTACAAAAAGGATTGGGCGACCTTGCTGCATCTTATTTACTTTTACCTTTTATTACTTGCTACCAATTATCTTATCACAAAACTATCTGTTACCTATAATTTCAATGATTGCAGAAAATAACTTACTGAAAACTGCCTATCATTTCCTTCTGCTCCTCGTTGGGTTCGACACTCTTACTTACTGAAAGGACTACGATAGATCCCCTACACTTGTGGGTCATCAAGACTCTTTTTTGGCGCCGTTCCCGGGGAGTGAAGCGCCTTTGGTAAGTGGAATTTTGTAAGGAAAAATTTATATAGTGTGCTGAAATTTATTGTCACTTGTTACTATGGCTCAAAATCCTTTGAGGGGGTTGATCGGGGTATCTTCACCCCGATAAGAAGCGTAAAGAGTTGCTCCTCAACCTACTGCACCTATTGAAAATGTTTTCTTTGAGATTCCTTCGGGTATGATAGAGAAACTGCTTGAAAATCCCTATACAGGAGACGGAACACTTCACCCCGATTTACATCTAATCTATGTGGATGAAGTTTGTGGATTGTTTAAGCTTGCAGGTATGCCCGAGGATGTTATCAGGAAGAATTCCCTTTATCTTTGAAGGGAGATGCATTGACATGCTTTAGGCTATGCGATGATATGGGATCTTGGAACTATAATCGTCTGAAGTTGGAATTTCATCAGAAGTTCTATCCTATGCACCAGGTTCATCGTGATCGTAATTATATTTATAACTTCTGGCCTCGCGAAGGAGAAAGCATCGCTCAAGCTTGGGGGAGGCTTAAATCAATGTTATATTCATGCCCCAATCATGAGCTCTCAAGAGAAATGATCATTCAAAAATTTTATGCTCGGCTTTCTCATGATAATCGCTCCATGCTCGATACTTCTTGTTCTGGATCTTATATGATGAATACTATTGAATTCAAATGGGATTTATTGGAAAGAATTAAACACAACTCTGAAGATTGGGATCTCGACGAAGGTAAGGAGTCAGGTATGACCCCTAAGTTTGATTGTGTTAAAGCTTTTATGGATACCGATGTTTTCCGTGAGTTTAGCACTAAATATGGACTTGACTCTGAGATAGTAGCTTCTTTCTGCGAATCCTTTGCTGCTCATGTTGATCTCCCTAAGGAGAAGTGGTTTAAATACCATCCCCCTATTGAAGTAAAAGTAGTTGAACCTATTAAAGTTGAAGAAAAGACCATCACTTATAATGTTGATCATGTTATTCCTACCGCTTATATTGAGAAACCACCTTTCCCTGTTAGGATAAAGGATCATGCTCAAGCTTCAACTGTAGTTCGTAAGAGTAATACTAGAACACCTACACCCTCTGAGCAAATTAAAGTTGAACCTAGTGTTTCTATGGTTAAAGATCTCTTGGTAGAAGATTTAGATGGACATGTTATTTACCTCCAAGAAGAGTCTGCTAGAATAGCCAAACCGAATGCTATGAATAAACATAAACCTGTCGTAGGCTTGCCTGTTATCTCTGTCAAGATAGGAGATCATTGCTATCATGGTTTACGTGACGTAGGTGCTAGTGCGAGTATTATCCCTCTTGATTTGTATAACGAAATTATGCATGATATTGCACCTGTTGACTTAGAAGGGATTGATGTTACTATTAAGCTTGCTAATAGAGATACTATTTCACCAGTTGGTATTGTTAGAGATATTGAAGTCGTGTGTGGGAAAGTTAAATACCCTGCTGATTTTCTCGTTCTTAGTTCCCCACAAGATTCTTTCTATCCCATTATATTTGGTAGACCCTTCTTGAATACTGTTAATGCCAAGATAGACTGCGTGAAACATATTGTCACTGTCGGATTAGGGGACATGTCTCATGATTTTAACTTGGCTAAATTCCGTAGACAACCCCTTGAAAAGGCACCATCCAGTAAGGATGAAATTATTGGTCTTGCTTCTATTGCCGTGCCACCCAATGATCCTTTAGAACAATACTTGCTAGACCATGAAAATGATATGCATATGAATGAGAGAAGGGAGATAGATGAAATAATCTTTAAACAGGGACCCGTAATGAAAAACAACTTGCCTGTTGAAATCCTAGGGGATCCTCCTCCACCCAAGGGTGATCCCATATTTGAACTTAAACCTTTGCCTGATAATCTTAAGTATGTTTATCTTGATGAAAAGAAGATATATCCTATTATTATTAGTGCTAACCTTTCAGAGCAGGAAGAAGAAAGATTATTAAAAACTCTGAAGAAGCACCGAGCTGCTATTGGATATACTCTGGATGATCTTAAGGGCATTAGTCCCACTATATGTCAGCACAAGATAAAATTGGAAGAAAATGCTAAACCAGTTATCGATCATCAGCGACGGTTAAATCCTAAGATGAAAGAAGTGGTAAGGAAGGAAATTCTAAAGCTTCTAGAGGCAGGTATTATCTACCCCATTGCTGATAGCCAGTGGGTAAGTCCTGTCCATTGCGTTCCTAAGAAAGGAGGTATGACTGTTGTCCCTAATGATAAAGATGAATTGATCCCGCAAAGGATAGTTACAGGTTATAGGATGGTAATTGATTTCTGTAAGTTAAATAAAGCTACTAAGAAAGATCATTACCCCTTACCATTTATTGATCGAATGCTAGAAAGGTTATCCAAACATACTCATTTCTGCTTTCTAGATGGTTATTCTGGTTTTCTCATATACCTGTGTCAAAAGGGGATCAAGAGAATACCACCTTCACTTGTCCTTTCGGTACCTTTGCTTATAGACGTATGCCTTTTGGTTTATGTAATGCACCTACTACCTTTCAAAGATGCATGATGGCTATATTATCTGATTGTTCTAAAAAGATTGTTGAGGTATTCATGGCTGATTTCTCCGTTTACGGAACTTCTTTTGATGACTGCTTAAGCAACCTTGATCGAGTTTTGCAGAGATGTGAAGACACTAACCTTGTCTTGAATTGGGAGAAGTGCCACTTTATGGTTAATGAAGGCATTGTCTTGGGACACAAAATTTTCGAAAGAGGTATTGAAGTTGACAAAGCTAAAGTTGATGCTATTGAAAAGATGCCATGCCCTAAGGATATCAAAGGTATACGAAGTTTCCTTGGTCATGCCGGGTTTTATAGGAGGTTCATTAAGGACTTCTCCAAAATCTCCAGGCCTCTGACTAATATTTTACAGAAAGATATTCATGTTGTCTTTGATGATGAATGTCTAGAAGCATTTGAGATACTTAAGAAAACATTGATCTCTGCACCTATTGTCGAGCCTCCTGACTGGAATTTACCCTTTGAGATTATGTGCGATGCTAGTGATTATGCTTTAGGATCTGTTCTAGGGCAAGGAGTTGATAAGAAATTGAATGTTATCCAGTATGCTAGTAAAACTCTAGATAGTGCCCAAAGAAATTATGCTACCACTGAGAAAGAAATTTTAGCAGTTGTGTTTGCTTGTGATAAGTTTAGACCCTATATCGTTGATTCTAAAGTAACTATTCACACTGATCATGCTAGTATCAAATACCTTATGGTAAAGAAAGATGCTAAACCTAGACTTATTAGATGGTTTCTCTTGCTGCGAGAATTTGACTTGCATATTATTGATAGAAAGGAAGCTGAGAACCCCGTAGCAGATAACTTGTCTAGGTTAGAGAATATACTTGATGACCCACAACCTATTGATGATAGCTTTCCTGATGAACAACTAGATGTCATAAGTACTTCTCGTACTATTCCTTGGTATGCTGATTATGCTAATTACATTGTTGCTAAGTTTATACCTCCTAGCTTCACATACCAGCAAAATAAAAAGTTCTTCTATGATTTGAGACATTACTTCTGGGATGTCCCACATCTTTATAAAGAAGGAGTAGATGGTATTATTAGACGTTGTGTTCCTGAGCATGAACATGAACAGATCCTACGCAAGTGCCACTCCGAAGCTTATGGAGGACACCATGCGGGAGACAGAACTGCACATAAGGTATTGCAATCCGGTTTTTATTGGCCTACTCTCTTCAAGGATGCCCGTAAGTTTATCTTATCATGTGATGAATGTCAAAGAATCGGTAATATTAGTAGACATCAAGAAATGCCTATGAATTATTCACTTGTTATTGAACCATTTGATGTTTGGGGCTTTGATTATATGGGACATTTTCCTGCCTCTAATGGGTACACACATATTTTAGTTGTTGTTGATTACGTTACTAAGTGGGTAGAAGCTATTCCAGCTAGTAGTGTTGATCATAACACCTCCATTAAGATGCTTAAAGAAGTTATATTTCCGAGGTTTGGAGTCCCTAGATATCTAATGACTGATGGTGGTTCACACTTTATTCATGGTGCTTTCCGTAAGATGCTTGCTAAGTATGATGTCAACCATAGAATTGCATCACCTTATCACCCACAGACTAGTGGTCAAGTTGAATTAAGTAATAGGGAGTTGAAATTAATCTTGCAAAAGACAGTTAATAGGTCTAGAAAGAATTGGTCCAAGAAACTAGATGATGCATTATGGGCCTATAGAACTGCATACAAAAATCCTATGGGTATGTCTCCATATAAGATGGTATATGGAAAAGCTTGTCACTTACCTCTTGAGCTAGAACATAAGGCATATTGGGCTATCAAAGAGCTCAATTATGATTTGAAACTTGCCGGTGAAAAGAGGCTATTTGATATTAGCTATCTCGATGAATGGAGAACCCAGGCCTACGAGAATGCCAAGTTATTCAAAGAAAAAGTTAAAAGATGGCATGACAAAAGGATACAAAAGCGCGAGTTTAACGTAGGTGATTATGTTTTTCTATACAACTCTCGTTTAAGGTTTTCTGCAGGAAAACTTCTCTCCAAGTGGGAAGGACCTTACGTTATCGAGGTGGTCTATCGTTCCGGTGCCATAAAAATCAACAACTTCGAAGGCACAAATCCGAAGGTGGTGAATGGTCAAAGGATCAAGCATTCCATCTCAGGTAATCCTATAAATGTTGAAACTAATATTATTGAAACCATAACACCGGAGGAATACATAAGGGACACTTTCCAGAATGATTCAGCCTCCGAAAAGGAAGAGGTACGTGATACGGTAAGTAAACCGACTCCAAAACAGTTTTAAAGGCAATTTTTCTCCGTTTTGGAATATTTAGAAAATTAGAAAAATAAACCGCAGTCTGGAGGAGACACGGGGCCTCCTCGAGGGTAGGTGGCGCGCCCCCTACCTCGAGGACACCCCGTGTGTCCCCCGGACTCCATTTTCTTGTGGGTTACTCCTTTCGTTTGGGAAAAATTCGTTATATATACTCTCGATGGTTTTGACCTCTGTATCACGCAGAAATCCTCTGTTTTCGTTTCAAGCTGCTGTTTTTGGCAGATCTAGATCATCATGGCGTCCTCCAACACCCCCAAGTACAAGTTCTTCGAGAAGGTCATCAACCCCTACCTTGCGGAGGTGCCGCACCACCCCAAAACCATGGAGTTGCATGAGGGGGTGCTGCACATCCGTGATGTTGAGGGGCCGATAAGGACCGGAAGCGTGGAGACAAGACTCGAAGCAATGGAGCAACAAGTTTTCAAGTGCCAAGGTATGGTGGAACGAGGACTCGACGCCAACCACATGATGATCTCGGAGCTTGCCAACAACCTCAAGATGGACTCGAGGATCTTCGGAGAAGCCATCTCTAATCTTCAAGAGAAGATCGATCACCTCCAAGCCCAGATCTATGACCTGCAGAACCAAAACTGTGAGTATGAATATAGATTCAAGAACATGAGTTTGGCTGCAGATTTGAGTATCCCGGAGACTCGATCATCCTTCTACGATGGTGAGCCCTTGCTTTGGAAGACGAGCAACAAGCCTACATCAGCAACAACTCCATCATCGCCAACCCCGAAGAAGGAGACATAATCATATGGGTATGGGCACTCCCCTTGGCAATTGCCAAGCTTGGGGGAGTGACCCTGGTATCATATCACCATCACTCCTATCTTTACCATTTTACTTAGTTCGATCCTTTTGGTAGTAGCTTGATCTATTAGAATAAAGTTAGCATGATTTAGTTGTGAGCTTTTTCTTTGTGAGTTTTATCCTTTGTAATCGAGTCCGTGAGCTATATAATAAAGACTAGTGTTGAGTCAAGGGCTTGATTTCCTCACTTGGGTCATGATAA
The DNA here is from genome assembly GCA_902687465.1 of Secale cereale. NCBI lineage: Eukaryota > Viridiplantae > Streptophyta > Magnoliopsida > Poales > Poaceae > Secale > Secale cereale. Next base: position 64,719,596 of record LR738709.1, on the reverse strand, counting down.
AAAGAAAGAAAACAAAAAGAGAATCAAAGAGATCATATCGATCTTATGGGAAGTAATGACTTCACATACAAGAGTATGATAAATAAAAGTTGTTGGGAGGTGACAAACATAGTTTTGGTCATCGTTGCAATTAATAGGAAGTAATAAAAGAAGAGATGCTTCACATACAAATATACTATCTTGGACATCTTTTATAATTGTGAGCACTCATTAAAGTATGACATGCTAAAGAGTTGATGTTGGACAAGGAACACAACATAATGGGATATGTCTTCTTATATCCAAAATAAAGTATATTGACATGGATTTTCCAACATGGTGAGCTTGCCTTTCTCCCTCATACTAGCCAAAACTCCTCGCACTAAGTAGAGATACTACATGTGCTTCCATATATCCTTAAACCCAGTTTTGCCACGAGAGCCCACCATACCTACCTATGGATTGAGAAAGATCCTTCCAAGTAAGTTGTCATGTTGCAAATCCGCTAAAATATGTATGATTTATTAGTATGGAAAAAATTAGCTTTATACGATCTTGTGATATGGAAGTAATAAAAGCGACGGACTGCATAATAAAGGTCCTTATCACAAGCGGCAATATAAAGCAAAGTTCTTCTATGCTAAGACTTTGTGCATCCAACCGTAAAAACACATGACAACCTCTGCTTCCCTCTGCGAAGGGCTCATCATTTATTCTTGTCTTATAAGTGTCAAGGTGAAATCCACCTTTCCTTTTTCATTTTATCCTTTGGCAAGCACATTGTGTTGGAAAGATCCTAATATATATACCCACTTGGATGTAAGTTTTCATGATCTATTACTGTTGACATTGCCCTTGAGGTAAAAGGTTGGGAGGCAACACCATAAGCCCCTATCTTTCTCTGTGTCCGATTAAAACTCCATAAACATAAGTATTGCGTTAGTGTGAGCAATTGTGAAAGACTATATGATAGTTGAGTATGTAGGTTTGCTGAAAAGCTCTTATATTGACTCTTTCCGATGTTACGATAAATTGCAATTGCTTCAATGACCGAGACCAAAGTTTGTTAGTTTCCAATGAAGTTTATGATGCAAACTTGATATTGTGGATGAATTGTTACTTTAACATAATGATCATATGACTATATTTATATAAGTTGCTGTTATGAGAATGATCATGATGCCCTCATGTCTGTATTCTATTTTTATCGACACCTCTATCTCTAAACATGTGGACATATTTTTCGATATCAGCTTGCGCTTGAGGGCAAGCGAGGTCTAAGCTTGGGGGAGTTGATACGTCCATTTTGCATCATGATTATAAGTTGATATTTATTGCATTATGGGCTGTTCATACATGTTTTGTCACAATACTTATGCCTTTTCTCTCTTATTTTACAAGGTTTACATGAAGAGGGAGAATGCCGACAGGAAAAGGAGCAAACTCTGGAAACCTATTCTGCACAACTCCAAAAGCCCTGAAACTCCACAGAACATTGTTTCAGAAAATATAAAAATATCTGGCGAAAGAAATCCACGAGAGGGGCCACTGGCTGGCCTCGAGGGTGGGGGGCGCCCCCCTGCCTCGAGGGCCAGCCGGTGGGCCCCCGGTGCCCATCTTCTCCTATATGAAGCGTTTTGACCTAGAAAAAATCAAGAAGAAGCTTTCGGGACCAGACGTCGCCGTCTCGAGGCGGAACCGAGGCGGAAACCAATCTAGGGCTCCGGCAGAGCTGTTCTCCAGGGATACTTCCCTCCGGGAGGGGGAAATCGTCACTGCCGTCATCACCAACAACTCTCCCATCTTGGGGAGAGCTATCTTCATCAACATCTTCACCAGCACCATCTCCTCTCAAACTCTAGTTCATCTCTTGTATCCAATCTTTGTATCCAAACCTCAGATTGGTACCTGTGGGTTGCTAGTAGTGTTGATTACTCCTTGTAGTTGATGCTAGTTGGTTTATTTGGTGGAAGATCATATGTTCAGATCCATTATTCATATTAATACCCCTCTGATCATGAACAATATTATGTCTTGTGAGTAGTTACGTTTGTTCCTGAGGACATGGGAGAAGTCTTGCTATTAGTAGTCATGTGTATTTGGTCTTCGTTCGATATTTTGATGAGATGTATGTTGTCTCTCCTCTAGTGGTGTCATGTGAACGTCGACTACATGACACTTCACCATTATTTGGGCCTAGAGGAAGGCATTGGGAAGTAATAAGTATATGATGGGTTGCTAGAGTGACAGAAGCTTAAACCATAGTTTATGCGTTGTTTCGTAAGGGGCTGATTTGGATCCATATGTTTCAGGTTATGGTTAGGTTTACCTTAATACTTCTTTTGTAGTTGAGGATGCTTGCATTAGAGGTTAATCATAAGTGGGAGGCTAGTCCCAGTAAGGGCAGCACCCAAGCACCGGTCCACCCACATACCAAATTATCAAAGTACCGAACGCGAATCAGATGATCGTGATGAAAACTAGCTTGACGATAATTCCCATGTGTCCTCGGGAGCGCTTTACCTTGCATAAGAGTTTGTCCAGGCTTGTCCTTTGCTACAAAAAGGATTGGGCCACCTTGCTGCACCTTATTTACTTTTACCTTTTATTACTTGCTACCAATTATCTTATCACAAAACTATCTGCTACCTATAATTTCCGTGCTTGCAGAAAATAACTTACTGAAAACTGCCTATCATTTCCTTCTGCTCCTCATTGGGTTCGACACTCTTACTTATCGAAAGGACTATGATAGATCCCCTACACTTGTGGGTAATCAGAGGCCATAAGGTATGGTAACATAGCAAAAACACCCAAATGGGGTGATGAAGGTTGTTTTTATTTCGTCGAGACCATACAGTCGGATCTGATGGTGCCCGGAATATGGCTCCAAAAAGGACAAATGCTCACACCCCGCAGTTGAGTCGACGATTTGATCGATGCGGGGGAGAGGGAAGTGATCTTTCGGGCATGCCTGATTGATATGTTTGAAATCAATACACATGCGAAGTGATTTGTCTTTCTTGGGGACCATGACAACATTAGCGAGCCACTCGGAGTGGTATATCTTGCGGATGAACTCAGCTGCCAGAAGCCGAGCCACCTCCTCACCAATTGCCTTTTTCTTCTCTACGGCGGACCGACGTAGATGCTCTTTAACGGGTTTTGCTTTTGGGTTGACTCGCAAATGGTGCTCAGCTAGTCCCTGGTTACACCCGGCATGTCAGATGGTTTCCATGCGAAGATGTCCCAGTTCTCACGGAGGACCTGGATGAGCGCTTCTTCCTATTTGCTGTCGAGTGTTGTTGAGATGTGAGTCGGAGCAGCATTGGGATCAGTCGGGTGAATATGCACAAGCTTTGTCTCTCCGGCTGACTAAAATGCAGACTCTGAAGCAGGTTTCTTGGCTCGCAACAAATCACTCGGATCTGCATTCTTCTGGTATTCTTCCATTTCTGTTGCTGCCATTTGTTCATCGACAATCTTTGAGCCCTTCTGGAAGCACTCTTTTGCTTTCTGCCGATCTCGAGTGACTGTGATCACGCCTTTGGAGCCAGGCATCTTCAACTTGAGATACACGTAACATGGTTGAGCCATAAAACGGGCATATGCAGGCCTACCTAGAATAGCATGGTAGGCACTATGAAAATCCACCACCTCAAACGTCAACTTCTCCTTGCGGTAATTCTTTGAATCACCAAAAGCCACATCAAGAGTGATTTGACCAAGTGAATCGGCTTTCTTCCCAGGGATGACACCGTGGAATCGCATGTTGCTCTCACTGAGCTTGGACATCGGAATGCCCATCCCTCGAAGGGTCTCAGCATACAAGATGTTTAAACCACTCCACCGTCTATCAAAACCTTGGTCAGTCGAGTGCCCTCAACAACTGGGTCGACCACCAACGCTTGCCGCCCGGGGGTGGCAACGTGCGCTGGATGGTCAGACTGGTCGAATGTAATGGGAGTCTTTTACCACTTCAAATATGTTGGCGTTGCCGGAGTAACCATGTTTACTTCCCTGTTGATGACTTTCAGTCGATTTTTGCTCTCGATGTCAGCAAAAATCACTAAAGTGGTATTGATATTGGGGTAACCATCATCCTCATCTTTGTCCTCGTCCTTATCAGATTCATTTTCTTTCTCGCTGGGCTGACCCTCCCGGAAGCTCTGAATCAGGAGTCGGCACTGTCGAGTGGTATGCTTAGGGTAAATCAGGTTTCCCTCTTCATCTTTCTTGATGTGTATATGACACGGTAAATCAAGCACATCATTTCCCGCTTGATCCTTCACTTTATTGTGGATCCAATGACCCTTAGGATTTCCTTTGAACTTCCCTTGGTTCACAACTGTGGCCTCACCAGGCCCTGTGGGTTCAGCTTTGCGCTTCTGCTTCCGACTGGAATTCCCTCCTTTGTTGTCCTAGGCGACTGGTTTGTTCTTTCCACTGCAGAGTCGATCTGCTTCCTCGCCATTAGCGTACCGAGTGGCTATTTCCATCATCTGAGCCAGAGACATGTCCATTGTCCTACTGAATTTCAGGTTAAGCTCTCTGTACTGTACGCCCTCCTTAAAGGTGCACACTGCTTGATGTTCTGACACCTTCTCCATGGTATGATGACGAGTGGCCCACCTCTGGATGTAATCTCTCAAAGTTTCATTCTGCTTCTGGACACAATGCTGTAATTCAGCCAACCCTGCATGTCGTTTACAAGTGCCTTCAAAGGTTCTAACAAACACTCGGGCCAATTCTTCCCAACTAAAGATGCTACCAGGAGCCAACTCATTCAACCAAGCTCTGGCTGAGCCCTCCAGCATCAGGGGGAGGTGCTTCATGACTACATCATCATTGCCACCACCAATCTGCACAGCCACCAGATAATCCTCTAGCCAGGTGTTTGGCTTCGACTCACCAGTGAACTTGCTTACTCCTGTCGCCAACCTGAAGTTGGGAGGGATCTCAGCAGCCCTGATGGCTCTGCTAAAACATTTAGGCCTAGAAACATGCACTCTGCTGCCAATCAGACGATCTCTGTCCTGTCCTTCTCTATGCGCCCAGTTTCTGTCGACCAGACCTTGCACAAGAATTGATCTAGCATCCAACCGGGCTCTCTGGGGTCGACCGGGATCCTTCGCTCATCGCCATACGGGCGCCTGTCATCGTACTATCGGGGCACATACGACCCGCCCCTTGGAGGTGGCGTAGTCACTCGACGGCGGTCATCACGGTCGACTCGGTGATCATACTGTTTGTAGTTCCGACCCAGTACTGCTCTTGGCGGCGTCCACGACCATCACGCCGCGGAGGCGATCTTGGGCTATGAGTCTACTTGACCATGTCCGCCACCACGGACCTGCTGTGGATCCTGTTGCGCGGCTGAGACGGTTGTGTTTTGCTCACCTATCGCTCGGATCAGCACCAGACCTCTTCCAGCCTCTGATTGTGACGGTTGAATCGACTCTGCTATACGGGTTGCAGCTGTAAGATTCTGGATCAGAGTGCGGTATACCTGGGGCTCAGGCGAAAACAACTGATGTTGTCGTCGACTGGATTCAGGGATCAATCGACGGGCATGTTCGTCGAGTGAGTGCTGAAGGTTCTCCAGACGTGTGCGTTCGGCCAAGGTGGCCAAGCACGCGGCCTCCAAGGCCCGAGCCTCGGAAGTCTCACCCACGATGGGGGTCTGGAGCGCCTCGACATTATGGTGATGCAGCTCTTCCCTTTGCTCCGCAGTGAGGGCTTGAGGTTCATACTCATCGTGACTATATGACGGACCATCGCCGCCACCGCCGCCATCGCCGCGAGGGTACCCAGGAGGGCTGCGATGGGAATCAACCATAAGGACCTCTACCGCAGGGTCACTGCTTCCGCACTCGGAAAGAGTTTCCATGGAGCTAGTCGACAGGTCGTCTGGACCATAGAGAGATTCGCCGGGCTCAATTGCCGCAACTTGGGGGTGGCAGAGTAACATGCCACCGCATGTTTCACCCAGCGCTGAAGCCGCGATCGACCGGACCGCTTGCGATGGCGTACAGCGGGGAGAGAAGATGAAGAAGGAGCCGACCGATACTTGGTCGGCGTCTGCCGCAGGAGGACGCCACAGGCACTCGCGCGAAAGTGCGCTGCCCCGTGGATGGGAAGTGCCTCAACATCGAGGGGGGCCTCCTGGAGCCTGGCGGAGTCATCCCCCGTTACATAGGGTTCAATGTCCATTAAGACAGGGCATTACTGATAACGCCAGCTATAAAGAGCTATAAATGACCTTTAAGACTGCCGAGTGAATGCCTGACCATTGTCATCTTGAGTGACTATAGATCTTCTGTACTCCGAGTGGTTTCTTGTATGGTCGAGTGACTGCATCCTGGTCGAACGGAGTTGGGGTATCCGAGTAAAATAGTTGGTCGAGTGGATTGCACTCCTAGGTGATTTCAGTCGGTAGATGTTGTTGTTCTTTGAATGTCTTTGACTCTAGGGCAATGTCCTTGGGAAGGGTATCTAGGTCAAGCCTATCACCCTACCCTAGGTACAGGTAATCGTCAGTTGTCACAGTAGGGCATGCACATTCGATGCAGGGAACTGTTGAGTGGGGACTATAGCTCCCTTCTGGTGTATGCTTCCCTTGTTCGAGCAAGTGCGGTGAGAAGGAAGACGGTATGGATGAAGATGCAGAAAAGGCAAAATGTTAAGAACGACTTGATGTCTACTATGCAACCTTCTTCTTGTAGACGTTGTTGGGCCTCCAAGTGCAGAGGTTTGTAGGACAGTGGCAAATTTCCATCAAGTGAATGACCTAAGGTTTATCAATCTGTGGGAGGCGTAGGATGAAGATGGTCTCTCTCAACCAACCCTGCAACCAAATAACAAAGAGTCTCTTGTGTCCCCAACACACCCAATACAATGGTAAATTGTATAGGTGCACTAGTTCGGGGAAGAGATGGTGATACAAGTGCAATATGAATGGTAGATATAGGTTTTTGTAATCTAAAACTATAAAACAACAAGGTAACTAATGATAAAAGTGAGCATAAATGGTGTTGCAATGATAGGAAACGAGGCGTAGGGTTCATACTTTCACTAGTGCAAGTTCTCTCAACAAGGATAACATAATTGGATCATATTACTAGCCCTCAACATGCAACAAAGAGTCACTCCAAAGTAACTAATAGCGGAGAACAAACGAAGAGATTATTGTAGGGTACGAAACCACCTCAAAGTTATTCTTTCTGATCGATCTATTCAAGAGTTCATAGTAAAATAACACGAAGCTATTCTTTCCGTTCGATCTATCATAGAATTCATACTAGAATAACACCTTAAGACACAAATCAACCAAAACCCTAATGTCACCTAGATACTCCATTGTCACCTCAAGTACCCGTGGGCATGATTATATGATATGCATCACACAATCTCAGATTCATCTATTCAACCAACACAAAGTACTTCAAAGAGTGCCCCAAAGTTTCTACTTGAGAGTCAAGACGAAAACGAGTGCCAACCCCTATGCATAGATTCCCAAGGTCACGGAACCCGCAAGTTGATCACCAAAACATACATCAAGTAGATCACGTGATATCCCATTGTCACCACAGATAAGCACATGCAAGACATACATCAAGTGTTCTCAAATCCTTAAAGACTCAATCTGATAAGATAACTTCAAAGGGAAAACTCAATTCATCCCAAGAGAGTAGAGGGGGAGAAACATCATAAGATCCAACTATAATAGCAAAGCTCGCGATACATCAAGATCGTGCCATCTCAAGAACACAAGAGAGAGAGAGAGAGAGATCAAACACATAACTACTGGTACATACCCTCAGCCCCGAGGGTGAACTACTCCCCCCTCGTCATGGAGAGCGCCGGGATGAGGAAGATGGCCACCGGAGAGGGATTCCCCCTCCGGCAGGGTGCCGGAACGGGGTCTAGATTGGTTTTCGGTGGCAACAGAGGCTTTCAGCGGCGGAACTCCCGATCTAGGTTATTTTCTGGAGGTTTCTATATTTATAGAATTTTTTGGCGTAGGGCGCAAGTCGGGGGGGTCTCCGGGCTGTCCACGAGATAGGGGGCGCGCCCATGGGGTGGGCGTGCCCAGGGGGTGGGCGCGCCCCCCACCCTCATGGGCAGCCCGTGACTCTCCTGGCCCAACTCTTTTACTCCGGGGGCTTCTTTTGGTCCATAAAAAATCATCAAAAATTGGCACGTCAATTGGACTCCGTTTGGTATTCCTTTGTTGTAAAACTCAAAAACAAGGAAAAAGCAGAAACTGGCACTGGGCTCTGGGTTAATAGGTTAGTCCCAAAAATCATATAAAAGTGTATATAAAAGCACATAAAACATCCTAGAAGGATAATATAATAGCATGGAACAATCAAAAATTATAGATACGTTGGAGACGTATCAAGCATCCCCAAGCTTAATTCTTGCTCGTCCTCGAGTAGGTAAATGATAAAAACATAATTTTTGATGTGGAATGCTAACTAACATAATTCTCAATGTAATTCTCTTTGTTGTGGCATGAACGTTCAGATATGAAAGATTCCAGATAAAAGTTCATATTGACATAAGAATAATAATACTTCAAGCATACTAACAAAGCAATCATGTCTTCTCTAAATAACATGGCCAAAGAAAGTTTATCCCTACAAAATCATATAGTTAGGCTATGCTCCATCTTCGTCACACAAAATATTCCAATCATGCACAACCCCAGTTTCAGCCAAGCACTAGTTTCATACTTTAATTTTTTCAAACTCTTTCAACTTTCACGCAATATATGAGTGTGAGCCATGGATATAGCACTATAGGTGGACTAGAATGGTGGTTGTGGAGAAGACAACAAAGAGGAAGATGGTCTCACATCAATTAGCGTATCAATGGGCTATGGAGATGCCCATCAATAGATATCAATGTGAGTGAGTAGGGATTGCCATGCAACGGATGCACTAGAGCTATAAGTGTATGAAAGCTCATCAAAAGAAACTAAGTGGGTGTGCATCCAACTTGCTTGCTCATGAATACCGAGGGCATTTGAGGAAGCCCATCGTTGGAATATACAAGCCAAGTTCTATATTGAAAAATTCCCACTAGTATATGAAAGTGACAAAACAAGAGACTCTCTATCATGAAGATCATGGTGCTACTTTGAAGCACAAGTGTGGAAAAGGATAGTAGCATTGTCCCCCTTTTTTGGCGAGGCTTTCTCTTCTTATTTTTTAGCCCCTCTCTATTTTTTTGGGCCATCTCTTTTTTTGGCCTTTCATCACATGGGACAATGCTCTAATAATGAAGATCATCACACTTTTATTGACTTACAACTCAAAGATTACAACTCGAAGCTAGAACAAAATATGACTCTATGTGAATGATGATGAAGCATGTCATATGAACGGAACGGTGGAAAGTTGCATGGCAATATATCTCGGAATGGCTATGGAAATGCCATGATAGGTAGGTATGGTGGTTGTTTTGAGGAAGGTATATGGTGGGTGTATGGTACCGGCGAAAGTTGCGCGGTACAAGAGAGGCTAGCAATGGTGGAAGGGTGAGAATGCGTATAATCCATGGACTCAACATTAGTCATAAAGAACTCACATACTTATTGCAAAAATCTACAAGTCATCAAAACAAAGTACTACACGCATGCTCCTAGGGGAAGGGTTGGTAGGAGTTAACCATCGCGTGATCCCGACCTCCACACAAATGATGACACTCAATGCAATACCTAATGCTTCAAATTTGTCACACAACGGTTACCATACGTGCATGCTACGAGACTTGCAAACCTCAACACAAGTATTTCTCAAATTCACAACATGACTCTAATATCACCATCCTCATATCTCAAAACAATCATCAAGTATCAAACTTCTCATAGTAATTAATGCACTTTATATGAAAGTTTTTACCATACTCATCTTGGATGCCTATCATATTAGGACTAGTTTCATAACCAAATCACATTACCATGTTGTTCTAAAAGACTCTCAAAAGGATATAAGTGAAGCATGAGAGATCAACAATTTTCTACAAAATAAAACCACCACCGTGCTCTAAAAGATATAAGTGAAGCACTAGAGCAAAAATATCTAGCTCAAAAGATATAAGTGAAGCACATAGAGTATTCTAATAAATTCTAATTCATATTTATCTATCTTAAAAGGTGTGTCCAGCAAGGATGATTGTGACAAACTAAAAAGCAAAGACTCAAATCCTACATGACGCTCCAAGCAAAACACATATCATGTGGTGAATAAAAATATAGTCTCAAGTATAGTTACCGATAGATGAATACGAAAGAGGGGATGCCTTCCTGGGGCATCCCCAAGCTTAGGCTCTTGCCACTCCTTATTCCATAGTCCATCGAATCTTTACCCAAAACTTGAAAACCTCACAACACAAAACTCAACAGAAGACTAGTGAGCTCAGTTAGTATAAGAAAATGAAACCACCACTTAGGTACTGTTGTGAACTCATTCTAAATTCATATTGGTGTAATATCTACTGTATTCCCACTTCTCTATGGTTCATACCCTCCGATACTACTCATAGATTCATCAAAATAAGCAAACAACACACGAAAAACAGAATCTGTCAAAAACAGAACAGTTTGTAGCAATCTGTAACTTTCGAATACTTCTGTAACTCTAAAAATTATCAAATAAATTGGTGGACGTGAGGAATTTGTATATTAATCATCTGCAAAAAGAATCAACTAAAAAGCACTCTCCAGTAAAAAATGACAGCCAATCTCGTGAGCGCTAAAGTTTCTGTATTTTACAGCATGATCACATAAACTTCACACAAGTCTTCCCAAAGGTTCTACTTGGCACAAAAACTAACTAAATCACAAAACCACATCTAAACAGAAGCTAGATGCAATATTTATTCCTAAACATAAGCAAAAGCAAAGAACAAAAATAAAGTTGGGTTGCCTCCCAACAAGCGCTATCGTTTAATGCTCCTAGCTAGGCACAATGATTTCAATGATGCTCGCATAAAAGATAAGTCGTGAAGAATATGATTAGCACATTTAAGTCTAACCCACTTCCTATGCATAGGGATTTTGTGAGCAAACAACTTATGGGAACAATAATCAACTAGCATAGGACGGGAAAACGAGCATGACTTCAAGATTTTAAGCACATAGAGAGGAAACTTGATATTATTGCAATATGTACAAGCATATGATCCTCTCTCATAATAATTTTCAGTAGCATCATGAATGAATTCAACCATATAACCAGCACATAAAGCATTCTTTTCATGATCTACTTGCATAGAAATTTTACTACTCTCCACATAAGCAAAATTCTTCTCATTCATAGTAGTGGGAGCAAACTCAACAAAATAACTATAATGTGAAGCATAATCCAATTGAAAACTAAAATCATGATGACAATTTTCATGGTTATCATTATTCTTAATAGAATACAAGTCATCACAATAATCATCATAGATAGCAACTTTATCCTCATAATCAATTGGAACCTCTTCCGAAATAGTGGATTCATCACTAAATAAAGTCATGACCTCACCAAATCCACTTTCATCAATATAATCATCATAAATAGGAGGCATGCTTTCATCATAATAAATATTATCATCAAAACTTGGGGGACTAAAAATATCATCTTCATCAAACATAGCTTCCCAAAGCTTATGGCTTTGCATATCATTAGCATCATGGATATTCAAATGATTCACACTAACAACATTGCAATCATGCTCATCATTCAAGTATTTTATTTCAAGAAATCTATGTAATTCTTCTTCTAGTACTTGAGCACAATTTTCCTTCCCATCATTTTCACGAAAGATATTAAAAAGATGAAGCATATGAGGTAACCTTAATTCCATTTTTTTGTAGTTTTCTTTTATAAACTAAACTAGTGATAAAACAAGAAACTAAAAGATTCGATTGCAAGATCTAAAGATATACCTTCAAGCACTCACCTCCCCGACTACACAACCTTCTTCTTGTAGACGTTGTTGGGCCTCCAAGTGCAGAGGTTTGTAGGACAATAGAAAATTTCCCTAAAGTGGATGACCTAAGGTTTATCAATTCGTGGGAGGCGTAGGATGAAGATGGTCTCTCTCAACCAACCCTGCAACCAAATAACAAAGAGTCTCTTGTGTCCCCAACACACACAATACAATGGTAAATTGTATATGTGCACTAGTTCGGCGAAGAGATGGTGATACAAGTGCAATATGGATGGTAGATATAGGTTTTTGTAATCTGAAAATATAAAACAACAAGGTAACTAATGATAAAAGTGAGCATAAATGGTGTTGCAATGATAGGAAACAAGGCCTAGGGTTCATATTTCACTAGTGCAAGTTCTCTCAACAAGGATAACATAATTGGATCATATTACTAGCCCTCAACATGCAACAAAGAGTCACTCCAAAGTACTCCCTCTGTAAACTAATATAAGAGCGTTTAGATCACTATTTTAGTATTCTAAACGCTCTTACATTAGTTTACGGAGGGAGTAACTAATAGCGGAGAACAAACGAAGAGATTATTGTAGGGTATGAAACCACCTCAAAGTTATTCTTTCTGATCGATCTATTCAAGAGTTCGTAGTAAAATATGTAACATCCAAAATTTTCAAATTTAGAATGTTAATAGGATCATTCAGTTGCATCATGATTTCTATGCATATTTGAAATTTTCTGATTATTCAAAGTGTTTTCCTACTCAAGTAATTGTTTTTGGAGTGGAGATAATATGACTTCTGCCCTATTAAGTGTAGTTTGAAAGTGCTAAGAACGTTGTTTGCTTTTCCCAAGATTTATTTTGGGTACTGCAGAAACTCAAATTTATTTTATAATTGTTACTATATTGCTCTTTATGTGCATGTATTGCATAAAATAATTTTCCAAAAAATAAATTTGTGTTGTAAAAATGTTCACATTTTTATATTGTAGTAGAAATATTTTATTGTATGTTGTAGTATTTTTTATAATAACACTAGGTATTTTATTTTAGCCACATGTATGCTCTGTATATATATTATTAGTGTTAGTATTTCCCAGTATTCACTGTTCACCTAGGCCTGCATAGCCGTGACCCAGCAACACCAGCAGCGTGCTGAAACGCAGCAGCGCAGTGCGCAGTGGCGAGCAGGCCGGCCCATCGGCGCAGACCGCAGCCCATCCCGCAGCTATCCCCTTTGTCTTGTATTTTTTTCCTCTTCTACGCACCCTCAAAAAAAACCTGCTCTCTACCGCTGACGACGGGGTCCCGCTTGTCATCTCCTCCAACGCACTCGTGTTCTTCACGAACACTCTGGATCCTGAAACCGAACCGAACCAAATCGATGGTTCGATCGATTCTCGACTCTAGACCATCGGAGACACCATATAAGTACCGAGGGACACCTCCTCGTCCGATTTTTGGTCAAATCGCCACCTCCCGTGCTCATTTCACCCGGATCGGATCTCGCCGGAGTCCTTCGCTGTAGGAGCACCCCGCCGGCCGAATTCGTTGCGCCTGTAGGTTCTCAGCACCTCTCCTCCCCTCTGTTGCCTTCGCCCCGATCTCCTCTACCTCCCTCACTCGTTAAATCTCACAGGGGAGCACCGTATCGAGTTCTAGGACCTCGCCCCGAAGCAGATCACCGCCGCCGCTCCGGCCAGTAGCCGTTGTCGCCTACAGAGGACGCCCCCGCCGCCGTTTAACACCACCAACACCTCCGCCACACGAAGCCGCCTCTGCCCAGCACCTCTCCTTCGCCGGAGGAGCGCCACTGTCGCCGCCCGAGCCGCGTCGCCGTCGTCTTGCCCAAGTCCGGCGGCTGCCCTGCCTTTGTTTCACCGGTGAGTCATCCTGTCCGTCAGATCCCCATCCAGCGGCCCAGATTAGCTTGCTTCTGTTTTTTTTCTTTGAACCGTTTTCCACTAATTTGCGGATGTCCGCCGTTTAGACAAAACAACGAACAACCTCCAGCCAGTTAGCATGCGACACATGGCACATCCACAGCCGCAACAGTTCTTCCACGAACACAGTTTTGGCACAATTTATTTTTGACAGATTCTATATCAAATGTTCAATTAGGTATATCTTTTAGCCTATAACTCCAAATTCACCGATTCTTTTTCCTGTGTACTCGTAGAGACCAGGAGAATATTTTAGAACAAAAAAAATCATATGTTGCACTGTTTAAATTTTAATTTGCTCAAATTTGAATTCAAATTTTCGGAGGCCATATCTTTTAAACCGTAGATCCAAATTAGCTGATTCTTTTTGCATTGTGATTCTACTAGCATGTAGAAGAGCTATACCTACTGATATGTTATGTTAATTAAGTTTTATTTGAATTCCTTGCTGTTGACCTTATTGTGGTGTTATGTTGAATACGGTTTATTTATCGGTGCCTTCGTTATCGTATAGATTGTCCGGAGTGTCAAGCGAGCCGGAATTAAGCGTTAGAGTACTTCAACACCGTTCCAGGCAAGTTTGCACTTTTGATTTTGCTCATCCTATAGTCTGCTATGCAAGTGTGGTTTTATGCTATGATAAATGTTTGGCTTGATATGTGCATCTCGTGTTGCCATGTTTTGATGTTGATGGTGTTATGTGATGGTGTGATCAACTTGCTATGGTAGACGCGGGCATGTGTCGAGTGATCCCTGGAAGTGGTGAGTGTTTATAGCCGTAGGCTCGGGATTATTAACCAGGTGAATGCATCACTGGCAGAGCGCTCTATTGTCCCTAGAGAATGCGCCATTGACAGAGCGCACTTGAGGCGAGGTATAGTTTTCGGAACATAAATCAGGTGGATGCGTCTTTGGCAGAGCGCTCTATTGTTCCTAGAGAATGCGCCACTGACAGAGCGCACTTGAGACCCTTTCTGAAGTTCTTGTCATGTTTACTTAGAATCTTTGGGTTACCCTGGGCGAATGTATATTTAGAGACGGTTATGAATTCATTTAGTGGTGGCAGGTGAAGAATTTCTTCTCCAATTTGACTTGAGTGTTTTGTTGTCATACTTTGCGTGTGGATGTAGGTTTGCTATATCATATTGTGTGATTTGCCAATACATTCAATGTATTGACCCTTTGTGGCTGCAACTTATCATGTTGCAGGATTTTCAGATGATCAGTGAGATACAGTAGGGTCACGAGTCTTCACTCAACATTTTCTCCAGTGGGCATTGATGGACTCATAGTTTATTATGCTACCTTTCCGCTGTTATTATTGAATAAGCTAGCCTTGTGCTATTCAGTTTGTAATACTTTGTAAATTCTAGATCATACGTTATAGTAAATGATGCACTTGTTATTTGGTATTCATATGTACTGTGTGTGCTAGCGAGTCGATCCAGGGACTAGCACGGTAAGCACAGAGACATCGAATCTTATTAGATTCGGGTCGTTACAGATGGTATCAGAGCAGTGTGTTGACTGTAGGTCGTGACCCTAGAAAATGGATTAGAAAAGCCATAGGAGTGAAAAACTTACTTTACAACTTGTTGTCTACTTGTTAGTTCATACCCTGTTACTCATATCTTTACTTTTCAAATATAGATGACCCCTGTAATTATATTAGTGTTATTTAAGGAGTTTAGTTGGCAGACCACCATTAGTAAGTTGTGTTTGATAAACGATTTGCGGTAGCATGATGAGATCATATCTCTTGTGGATATGACCTTACCTGTAGGTTTTGCTTGTGTTGTGTGATATGTTATATATATGTTTGGTTGGTCATTGATTTTCGTGTTGTCATTATTCGTGGATTGTTTGTATTATGCAATTGGGTGCTTTTGATTTATCTTATGTGCTCTTTTTATGTGATTACTTTAGGATAACTCGTGTGAATTGTGTGAATTTAGTGTTTGGTTTTTGTTGTTGGAGTTTTTGTTGCTAGTATGAGCATATGGGTAGTGTTTTCCCCTTAGATCTTTATTCTGTCTATATCCTAATCTCTGCTGCAACCCAGTGATGAGTTCAAGTTTAACCACATAAGTCAGGATCCACCAAGAAGCAAGAACAATCTTGCCGAAGGAAGAACCCTGGAGGAAGCTACAATTCATCAGCATATGTTTTATAGTATTTGACGCAAATCTGAGAGTTGACATGAACGATAGATGTTTTGTTTGGCATGCATAACCAATGGATTATTCGAACCCAGTTCGTGAACAAGAGAAAATTTTGCAATGCTTGTGAGGATGCCCGAATGTTAGAATACGAGATTTTCTAAACCATATACAAGGTAATGATTTGGGTGCGGAATGGATTGATCACCATGCCGACTTACTCTTATTATATGCTTTTGCTATGTGGGATGGTAAATCTAGAGTGACTTCCTATAGTAGAGAGACGACGTTGTTAAGCCTTCAACCTTAGAATGGTGTGACGTTTGATCCTTGTAGAAGGCACCCGTTGCCAATAGTAGGTTATACGGTGAGTATGAACCAAGACCGTTTTCTACAGGAACCCCGCTGGAAGTATTCTTGATGACACCCATGAGAGTATCGATGTTGTCTAGTACTTGTGTATGACCTATCTGCCATGACGGCCCAGGATTGGAAGAACACTTCTTTGCAAAGGATCTAATCAAGATCACACAAGAGTGTATGACTTATATTTCGAGGACGTCATTGAAGGAGCAATATTCTTGAAAACCGATGACTCTTATTCTAAGGGTGTTAGTACTCCACACTCTCAGATGAACAATGGATATTCAAGGAGACCTCAACCCTAACCTTTTCTTTCTAGCCTCTTCGAATCTCGAGGACGAGATTCATTTTAAGGGTGGTAGATTTGTAACATCCCAAATTTTCAAATTTGGAATGTTAATAGGATCATTCAGTTGCATCATGATTTCTATGCATATTTGAAATTTTCTGATTATTCAAAGTGTTTTCCTACTCAAGTAATTGTTTTTGGAGTGGAGATAATATGACTTCTGCCCTATTAAGTGTAGTTTGAAAGTGCTAAGAACGTTGTTTGGTTTTCCCAAGATTTATTTTGGGTACTGCAGAAACTCAAATTTATTTTATAATTGTTACTATATTGCTCTTTATGTGCATGTATTGCATAAAATAATTTTCCAAAAAATAAATTTGTGTTGTAAAAATGTTCACCGTTTTATATTGTAGTAGAAATATTTTATTGTATGTTGTAGTATTTTTTATAATAACACTAGGTATTTTATTTTAGCCACATGTATGCTCTGTATATATATTATTAGTGTTAGTATTTCCCAGTATTCACTGTTCACCTGGGCCTGCATAGCCGTGACCCAGCAACACCAGCAGCGTGCTGAAACGCAGCAGCGCAGTGCGCAGTGGCGAGCAGGCCGGCCCATCGGCGCAGACCGCAGCCCATCCCGCAGCTATCCCCTTTGTCTTGTATTTTTTTTCCTCTTCTACGCACCCTAAAAAAAACAGCTCTCTACCGCTGACGACGGGGTCCCGCTTGTCATCTCCTCCAACGCACTCGTGTTCTTCACGAACACTCTGGCTCCTGAAACCGAACCGAACCAAATCGATGGTTCGATCGATTCTCGACTCTAGACCACCAGAGACACCATATAAGTACCGAGGGACACCTCCTCGTCTGATTTTTGGTCAAATCGCCACCTCCCGTGCTCGTTTCACCCGGATCGGATCTCGCCGGAGTCCTTCGCTGTAGGAGCACCCCGCCGGCCGAATTCGTTGCGCCTGTAGGTTCTCAGCACCTCTCCTCCCCTCTGTTGCCTTCGCCCCGATCTCCTCTACCTCCCTCACTCGTTAAATCTCATAGGGGAGCACCGTACCGAGTTCTAGGACCTCGCCCCGAAGCAGATCACCGCCGCCGCTCCGGCCAGTAGCCGCTGTCGCCTATAGAGGACGCCCCCGCCGCCGTTTAACACCACCAACACCTCCGCCGCACGAAGCCGCCTCCGCCCAGCACCTCTCCTTCGCCGGAGGAGCGCCACTGTCGCCGCCCGAGCCGCGTCGCCGTCGTCTTGCCCAAGTCCGGCGGTTGCCCTGCCTTTATTTCACCGGTGAGTCATCCTGTCCGTCAGATCCCCATCCAGCGGCCCAGATTAGCTTGCTTCTGTTTTTTTTCTTCGAACCGTTTTCCACTAATTTGCGGATGTCCGCCGTTTAGACAAAACAACGAACAACCTCCAGCCAGTTAGCATGCGACACATGGCACATCCACAGCCGCAACAGTTCTTCCACAGACACAGTTTTGGCACAATTTATTTTTGACAGATTCTATATCAAATGTTCAATTAGGTATATCTTTTAGCCTATAACTCCAAATTCACCGATTCTTTTTCCTGTGTACTCGTAGAGACCAGGAGAATATTTTAGAACAAAAAATTTCATATGTTTCACTGTTTAAATTTGAATTTGCTCAAATTCGAATTCAAATTTTCGGAGGCCATATCTTTTAAACCGTAGATCCAAATTAGCTGATTCTTTTTGCATTGTGATTCTACTAGCATGTAGAAGAGCTATACCTACTGATATGTTATGTTAATTAAGTTTTATTTGAATTCCTTGCTGTTGACCTTATTATGGTGTTATGTTGAATACGGTTTATTTATCGGTGCCTTCGTTATCGTATAGATTGTCCGGAGTGTCAAGCGAGCCGGAATTAAGCGTTAGAGTACTTCAACACCGTTCCAGGCAAGTTTGCACTTTTGATTTTGCTCATCCTATATTCTGCTATGCAAGTGTGGTTTTATGCTATGATAAATGTTTGGCTTGATATGTGCATCTCGTGTTGCCATGTTTTGATGTTGATGGTGTTATGTGATGGTGTGATCAACTTGCTATGGTAGACGCGGGCATGTGTCGAGTGATCCCTGGAAGTGGTGAGTGTTTATAGCCGTAGGCTCGGGATTATTAACCAGGTGAATGCATCACTGGCAGAGCGCTCTATTGTCCCTAGAGAATGCGCCATTGACAGAGCGCACTTGAGGCGAGGTATAGTTTTCGAAACATAAATCAGGTGGATGCGTCTTTGGCAGAGCGCTCTATTGTTCCTAGAGAATGCGCCACTGACAGAGCGCACTTGAGACCCTTTCTGAAGTTCTTGTCATGTTTACTTAGAATCTTTGGGTTACCCTGGGCGAATGTATATTTAGAGACGGTTATGAATTCATTTAGTGGTGGTAGGTGAAGAATTTCTTCTCCAATTTGACTTGAGTGTTTTGTTGTCATACTTTGCGTGTGGATGTAGGTTTGTTATATCATATTGTGTGATTTGCCAATACATTCAATGTATTGACCCTTTGTGGCTGCAACTTATCATGTTGCAGGATTTTCAGATGATCAGTGAGATACAGTAGGGTCGCGAGTCTTCACTCAACATTTTCTCCAGTGGGCATTGATGGACTCATAGTTTATTATGCTACCTTTCCGCTGTTATTATTGAATAAGCTAGCCTTGTGCTATTCAGTTTGTAATACTTTGTAAATTCTGGATCATACGTTATAGTAAATGATGCACTTGTTATTTGGTATTCATATGTACTGTGTGTGCTAGCGAGTCGATCCAGGGACTAGCACGGTAAGCACAGAGACATCGAATCTTATCAGATTCGGGTCGTTACAAAATAACACGAAGCTATTCTTTCCGTTCGATCTATCATAGAATTCATACTAGAATAACACCTTAAGACACAAATCAACCAAAACCCTAATGTCACCTAGATACTCCATTGTCACCTCAAGTATCCGTGGGCATGATTATACGATATGCATCACACAATCTCAGATTCATCTATTCAACCAACACAAAGTACTTCAAAGAGTGCCCCAAAGTTTCTACCGGAGAGTCAAGACGAAAATGGGTGCCAACCCCTATGCATAGATTCCCGAGGTCACGGAACCCACAAGTTGATCACTAAAACATATATCAAGTAGATCACGTAATATCCCATTGTCACCACGGATAAGCACATGCAAGACATACATCAAGTGTTCTCAAATCCTTAAAGACTCAATCCGATAAGATAACTTCAAAGGGAAAACTCAATTCATCACAAGAGAGTAGAGGGGGATAAACATCATAAGATCCAACTATAATAGCAAAGCTCGCGATACATCAAGATCGTGACATCTCAAGAACACGAGAGAGAGAGAGAGAGAGAGAGAGAGAGAGAGAGAGAGAGATCAAACACATAGCTACTGGTACATACCCTCAGCCCCGAGGGTGAACTACTCCCCCCTCGTCATGGAGAGCGCCGGGATGATGAAGATGGCCACCGAAGAGGAATTCCCCCTTCGGCAGGGTGCCGGAACGGGGTCTAGATTGGTTTTCGGTGGCAACAGAGGTTTTCAGTGGCGGAACTCCCGATCTAGGTTATTTTCTGGAGGTTTCTATATTTATAGGATTTTTTGGCGTAGGGCACAAGTCAGGGGGGTCTCCGGGCTGTCCACGAGATAGGGGGGCGCGCCCAGGGGGATGGGCGCACCCCCCACCCTCGTGGGCAGCCCGTGACTCTCCTGGCCCAACTCTCTTACTCCGGGGGCTTCTTTTGGCCCATAAAAAATCATCAAAATTTGGCACGTCAATTGGACTCCGTTTGGTATTCCTGTTCAACTCAAAAACAAGGAAAAAACAAAAACTGGCACTATGCTCTGGGTTAATAGGTTAGTTCAAAAAATCATATAAAGTGTATATAAAAGCCCATAAAACATCCTAGAAGGATAATATAATATCATGGAACAATCAAAAATTATAGATACGTTGGAGACGTATCACGACACATATCTCTGATCTGAAGAAATACCCTAAGAGATCAACAGTAAGGTACGAGAGTGGTCACACGCCTGTTGACTGAAAACTAAAATGGGGTCACACGATTTTATTTTATTTTCGTACTCTCCGATCTACGCCAGATGGCTTTATGGCCGTCTTATGCCTCATGGCTGAGACAGCGACCACCGGCAAAGCAGCATGCCTCCGCCGTCCCTGGCCGCGAGAGCTCCGACCAAAATCCCGCTCCCCGCGGGACCGCACTGTTGTGGTTGCGCCACCCCCGGCTAATCCACGAAGACTCGCCATCTTCCAGATCCGGCGGCGGCGGTACCTTCAACCCACGCAACTCTAAGATAGCCACCTAAGCGCTGCTTTCGCGGCAAACTTGTGCCCCCACACCCTTATGTTAGACATGAGCCAACCGGCAGCCTAGGAGCTCCGCCGCCTCGAGGGGTGCTTCTTCCCATTGGGAATCGATTGGCCCAGAATAAATATTCGGACAACTGACACCTAAATAAAGTGATTTGAGATGAGTGTACAACCTATCTTGCGGCCCGGTGAATTAGGCAGCTCCAACTGCCGAGTCGGTGAGGCCGGCGCCATTGCAGTGGCTACCAGCGGCAGGAAAGTAGAGATGTCGCGACAGTCTACGGCTACGGGGAAGCAGTGGCGGGGCCCTGGACGCATCCGAAGTTGGAGCCGCTTCGACGCCGTGCACAATGGTGCGGGTGAATCGGCTCCAGTATGGTTCACGCAGCCGTCGCCGAGGCAGCTCCGGCATCACGGAGGAAGAGGCCCACGGGCCCGTGCGCGATGGCGAACGGACAGCGTCTCCGGCATTGGGTAGGAGGGCGGCTGTGAATTTGGTGCGGTGGAGGCGCCATGGAGGAGGGTCCGAGGTTTCGTGGCTAGGGAGAAGGGAGCTTCCGGGGAGAAGGTGATTTGGCGCCCACGATGTATGAATGGGGAATTGGGAGGGGGAACCATGTCTTATGGATGCATTTGTCTGAAATATGGGGGGAGTTACAGTTCTACCCCTGCCTTTAGGCTTCTGGGCTTGGGTCTGTCTACTGTGGGCCGGGGATAGTAGAGTAACTTTGCTTCTCCCAAATAGTGGGCGCGAACGATCTCGGGCGAGGAGGGTGTGGTTTGAAATAGTGGGCGCAAGCAATTTCGGGAGAGGATTGCGTGTTTTGAAATAGTGGGTGCGAGCGATTTCGGGCGAGGAGGGCGTGTTCTGAAATAGTGTGCGCGAGCGATTTCGGGCGAGGAGAGTGTGTTTTGAAATAGTCGACGCAAGCGATTTCGGCCGAGGAGAGGGTGTTTTGCCGCCCATGGTTTATGAATTATTCGGCACCTATCATTTCAGCCGAGCAGAAGCCGCACTTGGATGAAGTTACGAATCTACCCTCGATGTACAGCGGGCCAATTGATGCATGTCCCCACATAGGCTGATAATTTCACGCCTCCCATTTATTTGCTCGGGCGAATTCCATTGAGTAGAGGGTGTTTAGCGGTTCGTTAAAATTTGGGAGAACAGGCATCCACGTCTACCTTACTAAGTCGATTCGAATCAATTTTTGAAATATTAGCTTGCCACTTCTTTTTTAGATGGTGAGATGATGCTCAGGACTAATGTGTTTTTACATGCTCGTTGCTAACGATTTACTATATGACAAATAGTTGACCCACTCAAAAACAGGAATCAAACCCAAAATGAAATATCTCAATTCAACGAAATAGCTCGTTCACCAGGTCAAAATAGTGAACTAAATCCAAAATTGAACACCTCAATTGAGTAGAATGTTGTAGAGTATTATAGTACTCCATGAACATGTTGAAAGTCAAATTAATGAACTTGTTTGATACGCATATCTCCGTTCATGTGTGGATTGCATACAACATGTTCTCCAATTCAAATATTTGATGCATGAACGCGACCTCCCCCTCTACAGGGCCCGTGTTCTCTCTCTCTCGCCGACAATCTTCAATTCTATCGCATGCATCCAAACACAAACCTTGTCGATCCCTCTCCCTCTCCCTTGATCTCTCTCCGTGTGGGGGGGGGTCTTTCTAGTTCGCATGCACACACTCCATGTATAGGTCTCTCTAGCACACTATGTATGGTTCTCTAGTCCAAGCTAAATATCTAGGGCACTCATCGTACGCACACAAATTCCCTGGCTCATTGCTCGTAACTCTCTCACACACCACTTTGTCGTCTCGAAGCTCTTCCCTCTCTCTCTCTCTCTCTCTCTCTCTCTCTCCATCTCCCTGGGTCACACATACACATGCATATCTCACTCGCACTTGATAGACCCATCTAAAACTCTCCCTCTCTCCCTTGTTTTCTCTCCATCTCACACGCACACACACACAATCTCAAGCATAGACAAGTATGATTGCCTCTCACTCAATTGTAGGCACACGCAATCCCCCCTATATGTATATGACTAATTCTTAGTCTCCATCACAAACATGTGCATTGTCTCTTTCCCTCACTTGGTCTATCTCGATTTCTCTCGGGGCATCTTTCTATCGCACACACACACACACACACACACACACACACACACCTCGTCCCTCGATCTCCCACCGATATAGTCCCCTCACGATCTCGAGCGGATCTCTCTATCACAGACACACCCTCTCTCCCTCCCCATGCGTCCATCTTCTCGAGGCGTCCCTCTCGACCTTTGTCCCTTGTTGGACAGACCTATATTGGACATGTGTTGTAGGGGTGTCTTTCTCCGTTGCAAACAATCACGCACTAGTTATCTTCATGTATTTCCTCACCTCACTTTTCTATCTTGGAGATGCATGCGTGGTATGTTTACACAAGAAACGAACACTCTCTCTCTCTGATTTATCGTTTGTTGTCCCTTTCTCTTCCACACAGACACTCTCTTTGCACACTCACTCATTCTCCTTCACGCGCACTTGATCTCTCTCGACTTTGGCACTCTTGTCGGTCCATAGCATATAGATTTATTGAAAAGTCAAACATCACAAAGTTTGACCATGTACGTGGATAAAAACATTTACATCTGGAACGGCAAACATATATCATTAGTTTGATCATGAGATGTAGTTTCATATGATGTATCTTTGGTACTGTAGATATAAATAATATTTGTTTAACCTGGTGAAAGTTTCCAATGTTTGACTTCTAAAAAAATTATATGCACTGCATTATCGAACGGATGGAGTATCTCTTTCCCCCTCATAGCTATGTGACGCACCACTGATCAGCCGTATCGGGGCTCCTTTATCTCTCTCAAACTTTATATCTCCCTGGTTCACACATACACATATCTCGCTCGCGCTACATAGACCCATCTAACACTCACGCAC